>CM035837.1:162864065-163464065 GCA_020510985.1 Pholidichthys leucotaenia | reverse complement strand
GCTCGGTCTATGTAATGTGCACAAATCAGGTAACGGATACTTCTTAGCAGGGAGAATTATTTCACAGTTTTCTTATCATTTTAAAATGAACAAATCTTACTGTGTGCTCAACATTCAGAGTGTCAACATCTTTTTTTTTTTTTAATATAGTAGAATCTTGGGTAAGGAGATTTGCTGTATTTGTATCTTGGGCTGTGCAATAGGGCTGGGAGAAATAAATCCTTTTTCTGATCAATCTTGATGCAAACATCAATAATTCTGAATCGATGCAAAAATGGCAAAATTCCAATTCTTAAATATATATTTATAACGTAATTTTATGACGCTGGAACGTAAAAAATAGTGGAACCTTAAACGCAGAAGTTGGAGCCCACCTGGACAGTATTTCGCGTGACGCACAACACTGAAGACACTGCTCGTTTTAGTCACAGATTTGGGTCGCGTTGCTAGTGTGTCACTTTTGTGCTGTCTGTTTATATGGACCACAGATTATCAATGTAATTAATGTTAACAGAACGAAAAAAGCAGACTCGTAAACACGGAAGTTGGCACCTGGACAGTATTTGTCACATCATGTAAGTATGTTCATATCTGTGGTCGTGGCATTCAACACCAGCACAAAACTCCTCATTTATATTTCATTATGGGTGTTCAGATCAGTTTGCTCTAACGTCGCCATCTTCCTATATGGATATATGGAAAGTAGATTACAGTCAACTACTATAAGGTGGAACCTTAAACACATAAGTCGGTGCCTGCCTGGACAGTATTTCGCGTGACGCACAACACTGAAGAGAGACTGGAACGTCGCCATCATCCTATATGGATATATTGGGTCGCATTGCTAGTGCGTCACTTACATGCTGTCTGTACATATGGACCATAGATTAATAACGTAATTAGTTGTCATTACAATAGTTGACAACTAGTCGACTATTGTAATGACTAGTCGACTAGTCATTAAGAACTGCACAAAAAACTCATTTCTTTTTATTGCGAAAAATAAAACATTTTCCTTTAAAAAAAAATAGAGCACTTGGTGAACAACAAGGTCAAGAACTGCAATCAGCAATAAACTTTTTTCTTAAAGTGGATTTGTGCGTAACAAACAATGCATAAAATTTAACATTTGTTAAGAGTGTGTGTGTGTGTGTGTGTGCAGAAAATCATGTTTGTAAGGGTTGTCTTATATTTCTTCTCCATCAAGTGGGTGAAATGGGTTCTGGGTGGCAGCGTATACTGTATATTCAGCGTATATTCCACACACGCACCTACAGTAATAGGCTAGCTACTAGCATGGGAGCTAATTATCTTACCGAGGGGCGTCTGATTTTTCCAAAGTGCGTTTCCTCTTCAAATGCTCGTGCATCGCCATAGTGGCCCCAAGGTACGCAAGGCTCACTTTACAGAGCTTGCAATGAACAGTTTTGTTGGCTGAGTCACATACAAAATGTTCCCAAACTTTGGAACATTTGTTTCACGTGAGCTCACGCTTCAGCCTCTGTCATGGTGCTGTGTCCCCTGCTCTGTTCCTGGTCAATAGCGCGCATGCTCTGTCAGCGCACCAACGAGCTGGAAAAAGCGTGATTCTCACTCTGAGCAATTGACTACGGTGAAACATTGTTCAGCATGGCATTTCATGCCGTGGGATACACATGATGACGTCACTTAACAACGCATCAACTACTAAATTAACTGTCGACAAATTTTGCTGTCGACCATTTGTCGACTAGTCATTGCAGCGCTAGTGTGAAACGCCTGTAGCAAGCAGGTCATTCGACCTGCACAGCTGCAGCTAGACCAAAACATGGAAAAAGTGAAACCAGCAGGTAAGACTGCTTCTATTTTTCATTAGAAGTGCATACAATATTTCTTTCACAGAGAAAAAGCGTCAGAGCACACTTACATTCCAAGCCTTTATTGATGTTAAGACTAACACAACACTTCTGTGTCTGACTGAAGAAGGCACAGTGTTTGAGACATCATCATTATCATTATTATCACTGTCATTATTATGCACTTGATAAATGTTATTGGCATCTTCCTCTCATTGCCAAATTTGAATTAGAACAGTTTAAAAAGATATAGCAAATAAGCTCTGGCAACAATCAGGTATATTTGCATGTAAAGTGTTAATTAATATGCCATGTCCCAAAAAATTTTAGTACACCTCACATTTTTGTAAATATTTTATTATATCTTTTCATGGAACAACACTGAAGATATGACACTTTGATACAACGTAGTCAGTGTACAGCTTGTATAAAAGCGTAAATTGGCTGTCCCCTCAAAATAACTCAACACACAACCATTGATGTCTAAATTACTGGCAACAAAAGTGAGTGCACCCCTAAGTGAAAATGTCCAAATTGTGCCCAATTAGCCATTTTCCCTCCCCGGTGTCATGTGACTCATCAGTGTTACAGGGTCTCAGGTGTCAATGGGGAGCAGGTGTGTTAAATTTGGTGTTATCGCTCTCACACTCTCTCATACTGGTCACTGGAAGTTCAACATGGCACCTCATGGCAAAGAGCTCTCTGAGGATCTGAAAAAAAAGAATTGTTGCTCTACATAAAAATGGTCTAGGCTATAATAAGGTTGCCAACACCCTGAAACTGAGCTGCAGCACGGTGACCAAGCCCATACAGCGGTGTAACAGGACAGGTTCCACTTAGAACAGGTCTCGCCATGGTCAGCCAAAGAAGTTGAGTGCACGTGCTCAGCGTCACATCCAGAGGTTGTCTTTTGAAAATAGACATATGAGTGCTGCCAGCATTGCTGCAGCGCTTGAAGGGGTGGGGGGGTCAGCCTGTCAGTGCTCAGACCATACACCGCGCACTGCATCAAATTGGTCTGCATGGCTGTCATCCTGGAGGGAAGCCCCTTTCAACGATGATGCACAAGAAAGCCCGCAAACAGTTTGCTGAAGTCAAGTAGACTAAGGACATGTATTACTGGAACCATGTCCTGTGGTCTGATGAGACCAACATAAACTTATTTAGTTCAGATGGTGTCAAGCGTGTGTGGCGGCAACTAGGTGAGGAATACAAAGACAAGTGTGTCTTGCCTACAGTCAAGCATGGTGGTGGGAGTGTCATGGTTTGGGGCTGCATGAGTGCTGCTGGCACTGGGGAGCTACAGTTTATTGATGGAACTATGAATGCCAACATGTATTGTGACATAGTGAAGCAAAGCATGATCCCTCCCTTCGGAAAATGGCTGCAGGGCAGTATTCCAACATGATAATGACTCTAAACACACCTCCAAGACGACCACTGCCTTGCTAAAGAAACTGAGGGTAAAGGTGATGGATGGACTGGCCAAACATGTCTCCAGACTTAAACCCTATTGAGCATCTGTGGGGCATCCTCAAATGCAAGGTGGAGGAGCACAAGGTCTCTTAACATCCACCAGCTCCGTGATGTCGTCATGGAGGAGTGGAAGAGGACTCCAGTGGCAACCTGTGAAGCTCTAGTGAACTCCATGCCCAAGAGAGTCAAGGCAGTGCTAGAAAATAATGGTGGCCACACAAAATATTGATACTTTGGGCACAATTTGGACATTTTCACTTAGGGATGTACTCACTTTTGTTGCCAGCAGTTTAGCAAATTTACACTGTTATTCAAGCTGTATACTGACTACTTTACATTGTATCCAAGTGTCATATCTTCAGTGTTGTCCCATGAAAAGATAGAATAAAATATTTACAAAAATGTGAGGGGTGTACTCACTTTTGTGAGATACTGTACATTAGTCTTAGCACCAATAAAGGCTGTGAATCTGACAGTGTGCTCCAGACTCTTTTCCCCTGTGATTTTGATGTCCTTAAGCTGACCACCACCTGCAACAGCTACAGTTTCTTTGGAATGAAGTGCATAAAGTCCTTTTTCTAATATTTACATGTCGGGGGAAACGCATCGTAATCATAAAAGGTGCCGAAAGATTCCTACCCCTAATACTTATATACACATTTAACAAATTAGATAATTATTTCCAATTTTAAATAATTGACACTTGCTTAATGAAAGAGCTTTTCATTTCCAATTATAAATAATTCATCACACATCTGTGTAATGAATAGTGTATTTATTTATTTCATTTAGTCATTGCTGACCATCAATAGTCACACAGCGGGAGGAAAAAAATCCTGAATAGAAAAAAGGAGAAGATGCACTGAGACTCGTAAGCGGTTCAAATCGAAGCCCCCTGAATCTTAATCGGCTCAAATCGTGAGAGGTCTAAAGATTCCCACCCCTATTGTGCAGTATGATATGTATCGGATGACGAAATAAAAATGTCTATCATTTAATATTAAACTTGTTTATCTCGAGGTGTCACAAAATACAGCTGTTCACTGCAGTATCTTCATATACTTTTGGTGACAGTTTGCAGTCTGCTCATACATCCATCTGAAAGACTACGGAGGGAGTTTACAAATTGGAGGCACAAAAGCATCATCGGCTGTTGAAACAAAACACCAAACGGTAAAACAGGCTTTTACCCTCAGAACACCGTGAAATACCGAGTTGAGAAAATGGAAAGAGATAACGGCAGCCATTTCAACTTATATCTGCAAAGACATGGGACCAATTGACACCATCAAGAAACAGAGGTTTCATGGACTGATGAAAACACTTGAACCCATGCCTAGCTGAAAGTACTTCACCTAAGTTGAGTTGCCTTGGTTGTATTATGAGTGTCGGACTAAAGCTGAGGAGGAAATCCACAAGTTAGGAGACACATCAGCGAGTGTCTAAATTGTATATAAATGTATTTAATGAATAATAAATCATAGTAGGCCAAATAGTATTTAAAGGGTCCGTGACAAGATGTTGGAACTATGCATAAATATTCAGTATGAATTTATCTTATATTATTATCTTACAGTTTGTGAGAACGCGGGACTGTGTCCGACACGATCATCGGACACAGTCCGAGGCACGGGGGCCTCCCAGAGAATGGTTTTGGCTCCCTTCCTGTTCACCCTTTATACTGCGGACTTCTCACACAACACAACACACTGCCATCTACAGAAGTTCTCTGACGACTCTGTGATCGTCGGCCTCAATTCCAACGGAGATGAAGATGAGTACAGAGGACTTATCCAGGACTTCATGGACTGGTGCCATCAGAACTGCCTCCAGATCAACGCAAGGAAAACTAAGGAGCTGGTGGTGGACTGCCGCAGGCAAGGACAACCCCTCACAGCACCAGTAAACATACAGGGAACAGACATTGAGATGGTGACATCCTACAAGTACCTGGGTGTTCATCTGAACAATAAACTAGACTGGTCACACAATACCGACGCACTGTACAAGAAGGAACAGCGCAGGCTGTTCCTACTGAGGAGACTCAGGTCTTGTGGTGTACAAGGGGCGCTGCTGAAGACATTCTATGACACGGTGGTGGCATCAGCCATCACTTTTGGAGTGGTCTGCTGGGGCAGTGGCATTACAGCAGCCAATAGGAAGAGACTGAACAAGCTGATCAAGAAAGCTAGCTCTGTCCTGAGGCAGCGCCTTGACCCAGTGGAGGAGATAGGAGAGAGAAGGATGGTGGCTAAACTGTCATCTCTGCTGGAGTCCGAGTCCCACCCTATGCAGGACATATTAAATGCACTGAGGAGCTCATTTAGCAGCAGACTACATCATCCTAGGTGCGCAACCGAGAGGTTTTGCAGGTCCTTCCTACCTACGGCTGTCAGACTGTATAACCTAGGCAGGGCTGCTCGCAGAGATGGCAAAAAACGTGATGACCCAATAGTATTGAATGCAAAAGACGCAATAGACTTACACAATGATCCCCTCCAGTATACAACTAGGACAATATCGGTCGCTACGGAGGGTGACAATATGTATGGGTACATATTCATACTATGTAGGAAAACTAAGGAGATGGTTATGCTGTTTATTCCATCCAGCTACAATGCTCCGCACTGTGTGTTTATATATTTATATATTTATATGTGCATATGTATATTCGCTGCTCTTGTTTTTTCTTGTCTTCTTAATTGTTGCTCTGAGTGTTGCAATCCCTGTGCTGTTGCAATTCTGGAATTTCCCCATTGTGGGACTAATAAAGGCTCATCTTATCTTATCTTATATCGTCACATAGTTGGCTCTGCTGAATTTGAACGCTAAATAAGTGGGAAAATATTTCTAAATGAATTCAAATTTAGCACAGTGTTGCACTAATGCGATATCCTGAGACGCGCCTTGTTTCAGGATATGACGTCATGAAGTGAGTTTCCTCTCAGCTGATCCGTGTGCTGTCAATGTAAACAAGCTGTTTAGCTTCTATATCAGCGAAGAAATGCCGAAACGTTGCGTGGCGGCTGGGTGTTCTAATTGCTCCTGTGAACGTATAAACTTGTTCTCATTCCCAAAAGATCCAGATCTTCTTAAAAAATGGATGAAGCAAGTACAGAGAACAAGGGACAAATGGCAACCAACACCATCTTCTGTACTCTGTAGTGATCATTTCACTGCAGACAGTTTTGAGGAGGTGCCTGCTATACAGGAATCTTTAGGTTCGAAAGTTCGTTACAAACGGCCATACCTACGGTTTTCAAACGAAAACCCACAGCTCAAGACGATATCAACATATCAAAACAGCGCAGAGAAGCAACAGTGTCAAAACTCGCCCGGAAAAGAGTAAGTCCCTTTGGTTATGTTTTAGGGTGTGATAGAGGTATACAGTGGGGTAAAAAAAGTATTTAGTCGGCCACCAATTGTGCGAGTTCTCCCACTTAAAAGATGAGAGAGGTCTCCAATTTTCATCATAGGTATACCTCAACTATGAGAGACAAAATGAGAAAAAAAAAAAAAAATCCAGAAAATCACATTGTCTGATTTTTAAAGAATTTATTTGCAAATTATGGTGGAAAATAAGTATTTGGTCAATAACAAAAGTTCATCTCAATACTTTGTTATATACCCTTTGTTGGCAATGACAGAGGTCAAACGTTTTCTGTAAGTTTTCACAAGATTTTCACACACTGTTGCTGGTATTTTGGCCCATTCCTCCATGCAGATCTCCTCGAGAGCAGTGATGTTTTGGGACTGTTGCTGGGCAACACGGACTTTCAACTCCCTCCAAAGATTTTCTATGGGGTTGAGATCTGGAGACTGGTTAGGCCACTCCAGGATCTTGAAATGCATCTTACGGAGCCACTCCTTCGTTGCCCAGGCGGTGTGTTTGGGATCATTGTCATGCTGAAAGACCCAGCCACGTTTCATCTTCAATGCCCTTGCTGATGGAAGGTTTTCACTCAAAATCTCACGATACGTGGCCCCATTCATTCTTTACTTTACACGGATCAGTCGTCCTGGTCCCTTTGCAGAAAAACAGCCCCAAAGCATGATGTTTCCACTCCATGTTTTACAGTAGGTATGGTGTTCTTTCTCCTCCAAACACAACAAGTTGAGTTTTTACCAAAAAGTTCTATTTTGGTTTCATCTGACCATATGACATTCTCCCAGTCCTCTTCTGGATCATCCAAATGCTCTCTAGCAAACTTCAGACGGGCCTGGACATGTACTGGCTTAAGCAGGGGGACACATCTGGCACTGCAGGATTTGAGTCCCTGTAGGCGTAGTGTGTTACTGATGGTAGCCTTTGTTACTTTGGTCCCAGCTCTCTGCAGGTCATTCACTAGGTCCCCCCGTGTGGTTCTGGGATTTTTGCTCACTGTTCTCGTGATTATTTTGACCCCATGGGGTGAGATCTTGCGTGGAGCGCCAGATCGAGGGAGATTATCAGTGGTCTTGTATGTCTTCCATTTTCTAATAATTGCTCCCACAGTTGATTTCTTCACACCAAGCTGCTTACCTATTGCAGATTCAGTCTTCCCAGCCTGGTGCAGGTCTACAATTTTGTTTCTGGTGTCCTTTGACAGCTCTTTGGTCTTGGCCATAGTGGAGTTCGGAGTCTGACTGTTTGAGGTTATGGACAGGTGTCTTTTATACTGACAACGAGTTCAAACAGGTGCCATTAACACAGGTAATGAGTGGAGGACAGAGGAGCCTCTTAAAGAAGAAGTTGCAGGTCTGTAAGAGCCAGAAATCTTGCTTGTTTGTAGGTGACCAAATACTTATTTTGCACCATAATTTGCAAATAAATTCTTCAAAAATCAGACAATGTGATTTTCTTGATTTTTTTTTCTCATTTTGTCTCTCATAGTTGAAGCATACCTATGATGAAAATTGGAGACCTCTCTCATCTTTTAAGTGGGAGAACTTGCACAATTGGTGGCTGACTCCGCTTCTTGGGCACCACCATCACCCGGGACCTCAAATGTGAGCCAACCATCAGCTCCCTCATCAAAAAGGCCCAGCAGATTTATCCTGCAAGACTGCTGGTCACGTATAAAGGCAGAACCCACATCTTCAAGACCCCTGAGGAGGCGCAGGAGTTCATCAAGAAGATCCAAGCAGAGACTGGTGGGAGCTAAGCATGAACAAAATATAAGGTAGAATATTTAAGCATTTGCACAGGCATCTGACTGATCTGAAGCAAGTTTACAAAATATAGATTGCATTATATATTTAAAAAAAAAAACCTATGATGTACAAAGTTGCTATAAAATTTTGGAGTTAAGTTGGAAAACTACAGAAGAGAGTTAATGTTACGTCATTAAAAGCAGTAGAGTTAGGGTGATTGAGAGGAGAAAGAAAGAGTGGTTTTGACTGATCCTCGCGGGTGAGGAGCAGTCAATGGCTATAGCGGGAGACGGAATTTTTTTTTTGATTTTGGGGGGATTACCACGAATGTGGGAAGGGGGAATTTGTGTGTAGTTTGTAGGATGAATGTTCAACCACTCATGTTTTTGCTTCTCTGTGTGAGCATGTTTACATTGCGAGGTAATCTCAAACTTCTTATTGATCATAGACCAAAGCGTTAATCTCAATTTAACCTCATGGAATTGCAGAGGTCTACAAAATTTAAAAAAAAACTTAAACAAGTTATGAATAAAATAAAAGACATGGGTTCAAAAATTGTGTTTTTACAAGAAACTCATCTAATAGAGGAGGATGTAAAAAGAATTAGGAGAAGATGGCAAGGAAGTGTATTCACCTCATCATTTTCATCCCGAGCCAGGGGAGTTATGACTCTCATACATAAATCAGTCCCATTTCAAGTGAAAAATGTAATTGGAGACAAATTTGGAAGATATCTAATTATTCAAGGATCTTTGTTATTAGAAAATATAAATTTGGTGAACTTATACGGTCCCAATATAGATGATCAAAATTTCTTTACTAATTTATTCCTTATTTTATCTTCACTTACAGGGCAACATATAATAGCAGGGGATTTTAATTGTACATTGAATCCCGGTATAGATAGATCAACAGGACTAGACTGTACGCACAATGGATGCAGGATGATCATTAATCATTTTATCAAAGAACTGAGATTGCTAGATATATGGAGAGAAATGAAACCACAAGTCAAAGCCTATTCTTGTTATTCTAATATCTACAAGACATTCTCACGTATTGACTATTTTTTGATCTCCACAGAATTAAGGTCCAAAATTCAAAACTGCTTCTATGATAATATTGTGATCTCTGATCATGCACCCTGCTGTCTAATATATGTAGATAAGAAATTGACAAAGGAACCAGGTAGGTGGCAATTTCAGCATAAATGGCTTCAGGATGAGGAATTTGTTAAGTACATAGAAAAACAGATAGATGAGTTCTTTGATATCAATACTACACAAACATCAGCATGTATAAAGTGGGAGGCTTTCAAAGCTTTTATTAGGGGGCATATTATTAGTTATACAGGTTCAAAATCTAAGAAGACTCGAGAGGAGAGAGTCCAATTGGAACATAAAATAAAAATTCTTCAAGAAAAAGTGAATGCAGGAAGTGACCCAAAGTTAGAGAACGAATTACTGATTCTGAGAGCTGAATATGACAAAAAATCAGCGAATAGAGCTGCCTCGAGTCTTCTAAGATTGAAGCAATCTTTTTATGAACAAGGTGAAAAATCAGGAAAATTATTGGCATGGCAGATTAAACAATTAGAATTTAAAACACCAATTACCAGTATTATAAGTAACGGACAGCCAGTTGTAGATCCTTTAGAAATTAATAGTGCCTTTAGAGATTATTATGAAAAATTATATGATACAAAAAATGAACTGACTTAACAAAACCAAATGGGTTTTTGGACGGATTATCTACACCGTGTATTCCAAATGAAAACAGGGAGATACTGGAGTCTAAAATTAGTCAAGAAGAAGTTGGGCAAGCCATTGATAATATGAAATCAGGAAAAAGTGCAGGACCAGATGGTCTTCCAGTTGACCTCTATAAAAAATTTAAGAATAAATTAATAAAATCATTTTTGGAAATGGTTTTAGAAGCATTTCAAAATAGTAATTTACCACCATACATGAATAATGCCTTAATTATACTGTTGCCAAAACCAGGTAAACCCTCTAATAAATGTGAAAATATGAGACCAATAAGCCTATTAAATGCTGATCTTAAAATAATCTGTAAAATTTTAGCAAGACGACTACAAGAAATATTTACCAAACCGGACACCGGACACAGCTCTCCTATCATTGGATGCCGAAAAGGCCTTTCACAGGGTTGAATGGCCCTTTCTTTTTGAAGTTTTACAAAGGTTTGAAATTGGAAATAATTTCATAAAATGGGTTCAGATAATATACAATAATGCTACAGCAGAAATCCTAACAAACAGCAATATTTCAAAATCAATAAATATCAATAGAGGATGTCGACAAGGCTGCCCACTTTCACCTTTACTGTTTACTATCGCAATTGAACCTTTAGCGATGGCAGTACGTTTACATCCACAAATATATGGAATTAAAGTAGGACCAACAGAACATAAAATCTCCCTGTATGCTGATGACATAATTTTGTTTATGTCGAATCTTAAAAAATCAATTCCGACCTTGTTGAATTTAATAAAGAATTTTGGGGAAATATCAGGATATAAAATAAATAAAACTAAATCTTCAATATTAATGCTAAATGAGACCCAGAGAAATCACCAAGCTCCTGAGGTAAATCAATTCAATGTTGTAAATCAGTTTAAATATTTAGGAATCCAAATTGTGCCCAAGCTAGAATTAGTCGCCAGTACCAAATATGAAGCCTTAATGACAGACATTAATGAGTTACTTCAGAGATGGATGTCACTACCAATGTCGATGATCGGGAGAATCAATATACTTACAAGTAATATCTTACCCAAAATACTTTATTTATTTCAATACATTCCTTTACCACCACCTTCAGATCTATTCTCAAGAATTAAAAAAAAGTTAGTGGAATTTTTATGGAACAATAGGAAGGCTAGATTACGTCTGTCCTTACTATATTTACCATTTGATCGTGGAGGTCTGAAATGTCCAAACTTTATGTTGTATTACTGGTCAGCACAACTGAGGTCTATGACATATTATTTTTCATCAAATGATCTCCCTCACTGGACTGAAATGGAATCATACAATTTACCTTTACCTCTTCCCATATTCATATACTCAGACTCGGCTAAAAAATTACAGAAACAAGTTAAAAATCCATTTGTAAAGCATATGATCAAAATATGGTGTGAAACCACAAAATATTTAAAAGAACCACACTTACTGTCACAATGGTTGTGTTGGTTGTCAACACAACCATGAGAACTATAACTGGAACAATCCGCTCAACACCACTCCCCTGGCTCTCTGTACTGTCAAACATAGCCCCTCCACACATCCGGCGAGCAGCATTAACTCAAAGGATGCTCCAAAAAGTTAAAGATTCTCCTCACTTACCAATCCATGCAGATATCTACACTCCACCCACTGCCCGACTTTCATCCAGACGGCCGATTTGGAAAAACCCTCCCCCAGCTGACTTTACCATCCAGACAGCTTGGCAAGAGGAATGGGAGACCAAGGAGGTCCCAAACAAACAGCTGGTGATAAACCCCAACCAACAGGTCCCGGGCACCAACCTCCCAAGGAGACAGTGGTCTACACTCAATCGCTTCAGGACTGGACATGGCCCCTGCTTGGCCAGCCTTTACAGATGGGGCAGTAGCCCTAGCCCACTGTGCGCATGTGGAGAGGAGCAAACAATGGAACACATCATAGAGGCTTGCCCGCTCCAAAGACTGGAAGGAGGATTACACACCCTCCATACAGCAAACCAGGAGGCAACTGCTTGGCTTAAGGACTTTGCATTCGCTAAATAAATAATAACTGTCACAATTTAGCCCAATATGGGGTAATCAATATTTTAAACCAGGGAGAGTGGATGCTGTATTTAAAGTATGGAATTTAAAAGGGATTCAAAAGATTCAAGACTTTTATCTGTCATGTTCAGATAACAATGTCTTTTGAAGAACTGAGGATCAAATTTAATCTTAATAGAACACATTTTTTTAAATATCTTCAGCTTAGGAACTTTATTCGATCAAATCAAAATAATGCTCTCATCCGACCTACTTATTCATCCTTGGAAAAAATTTTGACGAAAGATGGTAAGAGAAAGGGTATTATTTCAGAGTTTTATAACTCACTGACATTATTCTCAAGTGAGAACTCACAGAAAAGATTGGATTATTGGAAAGAAGACCTGCAAATTGAAATTTCAGAGGAACAATGGAAATTGGCTTGTACAGAAGCTCAAACCAAATCAATAAATGTACGTCTTAAATTGATACATTTTAAATGGTTAATGCAGATGTATGTTACACCAGTGGAGTTAAATAGATATAACAAAAACATACCAGATATGTGCACAAAATGTATGGAAAGTAAAGGAACCCTATTTCATTGTTTATGGGAATGTAGAAAAATTAGAATGTTTTGGGAAGAGGTGAGGGTAACAATTGAAAAAATAATTTCAAAACAAATCATATTGAATCCTAAATTGTTTTTGTTGGGTCTGTATCCAGAAAAGCACAGCTTTAATAAGAGTGAAAGAGCATTCATAGACCTCAGTTTGCTTAACGCCAAAAAATGTATTGCACTACTGTGGAAAAAGACTCATAGACCAGATGTGACTCAGTGGTTAAGACAGATGTTAACAAACCTTCCACTAGAAAGAATAACATACATACTGAAATCAAAGGAAATTGTGTTTGAGAATATATGGAGACCTTTCATTGATTATGTAAAGAATTTAAACATAACTTTTGAAGAAGAAGGTGAATGATGTGTGTGGACCTTGTAAATTCCAAACTGGTGAATGTATAATATGTATACTTATGTAATGGATTGCCTAGACTAAACAGAGGAGCAATGTTGAAGACCTGTCTTTGTTTGTGGTTGTTGGTGTTTTTTAGTACAATTTTTATTTATTTTTTTTAAATTACTTTAGTGTTAGTGTTTGATTGTTTGTGTTGTGTTTGTAAAAAAAGGTTCAATAAAAAATATTGTGGAAAAAAAACAATCAATAATCAGCATTCAAATGCAATTAGTGTTTCAAAACAGGCATGACATCACAACTTACACATGCTATTTCATAAATTCATTACGCAAAAATTCTCAAGTACATTACTTATAATGAGAAAAAAATCTTACCTCGGAATGTGTCTTCCGATCACTAATTGCTGTAATCGGGGCCGATTGTGATGAACTTTTCAACCACAACTTTGGTATTTTTACTGATCTTTACAGTCATTGACACAGTTTTTTCGAGCCATTCCCAACAAAACTTGTTCCTTATCCCTTTGTCGATTTTTAAAATTCTTGCTTCGTTGTCTTTCGTGAGTTTTAGGTTCACCATTTTCACGAAATCGGGAAAACTCGGTTGATTATTTTGAACTGTCCGCCATTTACATTTCGCTCCACGTGTTGGATATGACAAAGGAAATCTAACAAAATCGCCGATTGGTTGCTTCAGTAAGTATCAGCCAATCAGTGGCCTTGTTACATTACATTACTGATCTCGCTGGGTAGCGCGTTCTACGTGGTGGATTTTAGCAGCCGATCGAAAACACGACTCACCGGTCATAACATACCTCACCCCCCCCAAAAAAAAAAAAAACATTTTCTCCTTGAATTTAGACGATTCACGAGAATGACCCTAGACATGATCGGATCCGCAGAAAAATTCTCATCCCTGACGATATGGTTCAAATAAATAGGGTTGCAGTCCTTCGTTAGAACCAACTCGCTCGTCTTCATCACTTGATCCTGCTTCTTCCTCAAAAACTATCAACAAATCGCTCAAATATTCGCTGAAATCACTCACAACTTCCTCCACTTCAGTGTACTCAGCCATGCTTGTTTACATCTTTGTTTCACCTCATTACGTCACAAAATGGTGCCGGTGTTTGACCCAATTACGACAAATGAACATCGCAATCGTCTGCATCATTATGTAATTCATTATGTTTCTGTCTGATTTCTCCCGGTATGTCGAGTTTTTGCGTTAGCACCGCGGGCCGGTTAAGTGCTAACAGCTGGTCCCTGTTGTACTGTCTCCGGCTATAAACAGTGGTTCCGTCCACCGGCTCGGGAGACATTTGGGGCGATCTGTGTGTCCGTGATGGATAAGGTGTCGCCGGATCACAAAGTTTAGCGAAAGAAGCCAGATAGTAAATAAGAAAGAGCAAGAAAAACTCAGAATTGAGCCACTGTTACAAAAAGGCAGCCAACTCGCCTTTTTGTGCCTCCCTGTGGCACCAGAAGTTGCACAGGGAGATGCTGTAAGATCTCATTTTTGGGGTAGTGAAGGTGTATGAAATCTCACCATTTTTAGCAGGGACCTCAAGACTGGCAAAAAATTGAGTATTTCAGAGGAAATATGAATGACCCCACAAAAATGGCTCTACAGCGCCACCTAACATGTGAAGTCAATGGTGAGTGGCACACGCTTACTTTTGCATAGAAAGATGAAAATCGGGTGAGATGTTTATCATGTCGAGACATGCAAAAAACTCCAGAGAAGTAATGGTCTGCACCCAACAGGAAGTCGGCCATTTTGGCAGGAAATGGGAGTGACCTGATTTACAATTCAATGACTTTAATCAGTCAGCAGCCTTCAGACAAACTAAACGTGTCATTTGATTTCAAAATAAGGGAGGATTTTCCTGCTGTCTGGGTGGTGGTGAGATTTCTTAAAAAAAAAAAAAACAAAACTATAAATATAAAGAAATATAACAGAAATAACAGCATCCTTGGTCATTTTAAGTTAATTTATTTCATTAAATACAATTTTATTAATATTTTTCTTTGTAATCAGAGTTAAATTATTGTTCTGTTGCAACTGCAAAATTATGGTCAAAAATGTAAATTGTTATAAGGAAAAAGTTAAAAAAAATTACCACAGTCTGTTTCAAATTTATCTAAAAAAACAGTAATTTTATTTTAAAAAACAGACAAAAATTAGTCATAAAATAATCCACAAATTTATAATAAAGTTTCAAATGTACAAGAAAAGTCAATTTTACTAGAGGAAATTACAAATTTGAGGAACATGGTTTCAGCTTTAGATATAGTTTTCTACTTTTCTCTGTAAATCTAAGAAAATTGTTATAAATTTTTGAGAAAAACCTCAAACCTTCATGACTGAAGTCATTGCTCAAGTTTTTAAGTGGGTGCTCTTTGTACCCTTAACTAAAGTAGAAATTTTTGGTTGCCTACTTTTAATTATTAATTTCAAAGCACTGCTTTTACATGAGTAGAATTTCTGGTTACTATACCCACCTGATCATATAATTGAAGTATGCTTGAGTACATTGCTATTATGACTGTTTCTTTCCCTTCCCTACTCTCTCAATGGAAAAAAAGAAACACTACAATAAAAATACAAAAAATACACATATTTTTGTCATTTATGTAAACCATGACAAAAAAAAATCCTGCAGGACAAAAACATGACACTTGATATTTTCTAACCTGTTTGTATACCACCATAGACAGAGAGAGAACCTGAATTAGGAAAAGGAAGGAGAGAAGGATAACACCACTAAAAAGTCTAAACACAGGATGTCTGGGTGGGACCCCATCTGGCCCAGTAGTCAAGCCTCGGTCCCGCCCCACACACTCCTACATAAAAATGATTGACAAATGTTAGAGTGCCACCTACTGCTCACAGGAAGTACTGTGCCAAACAGTTTACTTCATTATTCACGCAGCGCTTGCCGCGACGACGGGAAATTTTCTGAGCCAGCTAGGTACACCAAGCGCCGGGTCCGCGGTTGCGCGGGGGACGAGGGGCGCTTACAGCTGCTTGCATCTTTAATTATATTTAATGTTTTCTCAGGTTACAGGAATGCAGCTGTATTTTTTAGGTTGTTTTCACTTGTAAGTTCCAACCTGACATTAGGATGGGGGGGGATTATTAATTGGATATTATTACATCTTTCAATAAAAGGAAAAAATTAATGACAGATGAATTTGAGCAATTTTTTTTTTTTGGTATGCAACTGTTTTTTTTGGTATGTAATTTACAGAAAATGCAATATATCTGGATATATATTGTTACTGGGATGTAAGAATACTTATCAGGATATGAAATTTTGGTCATATCACACAGTCCTATTTGCAGCTTACATTTCTGTAACTTGCCACTTGGCCATAAGACACAAATGTTTAGGTCCATAGGTGACAACTTCAGCATCAATAATAGTCTGATATAGCACATACAATGGTGTGAAAAGTGTTTGCCCCCTTCCTGATTTCTCCTTTTTTATATGTTTGTTACACTTAAATGTTTCAGATTATCAAATAAATTTAAATATTAGACAAAGACAACATAAGTAAACACAAAATGCAGTTTTTAAATGAAGGTGTTTATTATTAAGGGGAAAAAATCCAATCCTACATGGCCCTGTGTGAAAAAGTGATTGCCCAATAAACCTAATAACTGGTTGGACCACCCTTAGCAGCAACAACTGCAATCAAGTGTTTGTGATAACTGGAAATGTGTCTTTTACAGCGCTGTGGATCAATTTTGACCCTCTCATCTTTACAGAATTGTTGCAATTCAGTCACACCGAAGGGATTTCGCGCATGAACCGCTTTTTTAAGGTCATGCCACAGCATCTTAATCGGATTCCGGTGAGGACTTTGACAAGGTCACTCCAAAATCTTCATTTTGTTTTTCTTAAGCCATTCAGAGGTGGACTTGCTGGTGTGTTTTGGATCATTGCCCTGCTGCAGAACTCAAGTGCGATTCAGCTTGAGGTCACCAACACATAGCCGGACATTCTCCTTCAGGACTTTTTGGTAGACAGCACAATTCATGGTTCCATTTACCACAGCAAGTCTTCCAGGTCATGAAGCAGCAAAACGGCCCCAGACCATCACACTACCACCACCAGATTTTACTGCTGGTATGATGTTCCTTTTTTCAAATGCTGAGTTACTTTTATGCCAGATATAATGGGACACACACCTTCCAAAAAGTTCAACTTTTGTCTCGTCAGTCCACAGAGTATTTTCCCAAAAGTCTTGGGGATCATCAAGATGTTTTCTGGCAAAACTGAGATGAGCCTTTATATTCTTTTTGTTCAGCAGTGGTTTTCGTCTTGGAACTCTGCCATGCAGGCCATTTTTGCCCAGTCTCTTTTTTATGGTGGAGTCATGAACACTGACCTTAACTGAGACAAGTGAGGCCTGCAGTTCTTTGGATGTTGTGGGATCTTTTTGTGACCTCTTGGATGAGCTGTCGCTGTGCTCTTGGGGTAATTTTGGTCGGCCGGCCACTCCTGGAAACGTTCACCACTGTTCCATGTTTTTGCCATTTGTGGATAATGGCTTTCACTGTGGTTCGCTGGAGTCTCAATGCTTTAGAAATGGCTTTATAACCTTTTTCCAGACTGACAGATCTCAATTACTTTGTTTCTCATTTGTTCCTGAATTTCTCTGGATTGCAGCATGATGTCTAGCTTTGAGGATCTTTTGGTCTGCTTTACTTTGCCAGGCAGGTCCTATTTAAGTGATTTCTTGATTGAGAACAGGTGTGGCAGTAATCAGGCCTGGGTGTGGCTAGGGCAATTGAACTCAGCTTTCCAAAGATGTGATAAACCCTAGTTAATTTATGTTTTAATGGGGGGGGGGGGCACTTTTCACACAGGGCCATGTAGGTTTGGAATTTTTTTTTTTTTTTTTTACTCTTAATAATAAACACCTTCATTTAAAAGCTGCATTTTGTACTTACTTGTGGTATCTTTGTCTAATATTTAAATTTGTTTGATGATCTGAAACATTTAAGTGTGACAAACATACAAAAAAATGAGAAATCAGGAAGGGGCAAACACTTTTTCACACTACTATACAAATGCTTAACAGTTCAGTTTACAACTGCATTAAACGAAAACGCAAATGGAAGTTATCATGATAACATACACAATTACCTCTAAACACTGCAGACACAATGAAAACTTTATAATTATTTATTTTGGTCGCATGTAAACTATATAAATAATTAACTACAAACATGATCACATCTTAAACATAAAGGAGATGAGAAGCTTTTCTTAGTCTCAAAGTAAAACTATATACATAAGGTCCTCTTTGGAAATAAGATGCTGGGTTTCAGGAACACTGGACATCTGAACAATGTCTGGGGTTTTTGTCTTGTTTTACTTGAACAAGGTTAAGCGACATTGCTGTGAATTCCTTATTTGGACGGCTGATATTCCCAGAACATGGCAATAGACTAAAAAGGAACAAACCCCAAGGTACGCTTTTAAAAACACAATATCTTTATTCTGATGGGGAGTTGTACAACATACAGGGCACCACCCTAACAATAATCACTAAATAGAAAGCCTCCACTTGAGTAAGACTTGGAGAGTAAATTCATACTAATACAGAACTGCGGAAAAAACATCAAATTATTGTGAAAAAATAAGCTTTCATTAAAGACCGATCTTAAAGGTCAAATTTAGGTTCTGCTTGTATGTCCTGCAAAACCCTTGTAAAGCACCCTACAGCTGGGATGAAGTCTCTAGATGATTTTGTTTAACTCTCTGTTGAAGGATTGTTAGCCAAAGCTTCTCAGTTTCTTTTGGTCAAACATGACCACAAAGTTAGAACAGCAGGAATTTTAATTGGGGTTTTTTTTTTTAAGTGCTTTGGAGGTTTTTGCTTTTCATTTATATATTCAAGGGTCAGCAGCCGATGTCACCTCTGACACAACTGATCAGGCAACAGCTGAACTATGCAGTCTCAAAAAATGTGCTTTGGAGAGGCTTCTTTTACCACAATTGATTTGCTGATTGATTGATGCATTGGTCAGTGACAAAGTTCAAACCATTCCTATCCATCTGGTGACTGAGGAAAGCATATTATGAATAGTCTCTTAGGTCAAAAATAGATTGCACATGGAGACAAACACCTTCTCGCAAAAAATCCCAAATAAAGCAAGATTAAAGTACTTTCAAATTTAAAACTGAGCACACTGAGGTAGTACTATTTGTTATTATGAGAAGGTCTATGACTCATTAACAGTATCTAAAAGGAAATGAAGGATTATTACAGTAGCTGGTGGCTATTGTAATGGGTGAAGTAGATTGCAAGGTGACTTGATAATCTTTCCTCCATGACATTGAAGTTAATGGTGTAACTTTACTATGACTTTCTAACTAAATCAATTGCAAGCATATTCCTTGCTAGTTTGATGTTTTGCTGAGGAGAAAAACAGCTGGATATCACTCATAGATTAGCTCAATTTATTAAGTGAGAAACTCAGAATATAGTTTCAAAGTGACCCCTTCAATGACTTTCTCCACGCAGAGTACTCCTCTTTAAATTCAGAAGCTTTCATGGGCAAACGGACCAAACGAGTCACAACTCAAACAGAGCGCACATGACAAAGAGGCGTTCATCTGAGGAGGACAGCACAGCGGCCAGGTGACGGACACCAATATATCTGTGCTGGAGCCAGCATTCAATCACACTCTTCTTCTCCCTCCATCTCTCTCTCTCTCTCTCTCTCTCTCCCCCCTTTCTGTAATCCACCCTTTTCTCAAGCTGTTTCTGGCAGTAGTGGAGAAAAGATTTCTGGGGTTATCACTCTTCCTCTCCTCTCTGCTGGTGATTCACTGCTGCTTCTTCTTCAAGCACATGCCAACTCCTAACAGGCTCGCTGCTCTCTTCTCAAATGCTTTTGGCCCCTCTTCCAACCATACATCCAATGTTCCCTCAAGTCCGTCTTCCTCACTTGCATGTCATTTTAACTCATGGTTATGTATAGGATGGAAACTTGCAAGCTGTTCGGATGTGGATGTGACTGTAGCACAATCTGCATATCAAGCTTTTCCTACATCATAAATATTCATGTTACACTCTCAGCTTTTTAAAGGTCCCACATTGTGTATTTTCCACAGATTATTTTCAAGTTTTGACATCTTCAAGGGCATATATATGCAGTTTTAAAGACCAGAAACCATTTCTTTTACAACACCTCAAAAATGTTGTCTGTAAAGTTCTTGTCTGAAACAGTCAGTTTTCAGGTCACTCAGTACTATTAATGGCTCCTAAGTCTGATTGGGCAAAATTTTTTGAGTGCCAATCACAAGTAAGGAATCGGTCAAGCTGCACTTCTTTTTTTCTTTTGCTAACTTGAGGCCAGTTCATGGTGTCACAAATACATCGGAGCACAAGCAATGATGCAAATTTCATCATCTTCCCATCCACAAAGAGTGAGCGTAGACAACGCGTCTTGGGTTCGAGGAATAAACTGTGCATGTGCTGGGAAGATTCCTGCCAAGGGGAGACAGTAGTGCCATTTTCAAAAAATACACTACCAGTCAAATTTTTGGTCATACCTACACATTTATTTTCAATGGGCAGATGTGTTCAAACTTTTGACCGGTACTGTAGGAGAAGAAGAAACTACATGCAAACCAGCTCCAAGGAGAGAACATGTTTCCATCTTTTTGCTCGCCTCTTTTGCTCCTCTGCCACTAACAATAATAACAAAGCTCCTGTTTCTCATGGTCATCCTCCTACTCAAACACCGCTTTTTTTTTTTTTTTTTTTTTTAAACTTTGTCACCGTGCTCTTCTTCTGCTTTTGGATTGCGACTGTTCAAATCAGTCTGGTGGCCCTTGGCTGCTGCAGACATTACAGGCACATGAACTGCAAATTACATTCGATGTGCATGCATGAAACACTGCTGAATGGCAGCTGGAGTACCTCAAAAACTACTTTGAACAGAGCAGTTTTGAGAGCGCAGTCAGACCGCATGCGCTTTTCCCATGTGGGTACTCTGATCAGGCCTTAGAGAACTGAAGGCAGGGCTTGTTGGTTTATGACATCGTAAAACAAAGGAAAGACAATCCTGCTCTTTCTGCAAAAGTTTAACTAAACAAAGGCGGTGTGCATTTTTTTGTGACATGAGCATCTTAATATTTTGACAGTGTAAATGAACATTTTATGATATTAAAATCCCCAAAAAGGAGGGCAGTGGCTCAGGAGGTAGAGTGGATTGTCCAATAACCAGAGGGTTGGCGATTCAAATCCCACTCTTCCCAGCCATCCTGCCGTTGTGTCCCTGGGCAAGACACTTTACCCACCTTGCCTCCGGTGTCCATGACACTGGGCATGAATGTGTATAAATGTTCAGTAGCGGTTAGAGAGGCCGTTGGTGCGGATTGACAGCCACGTTTCTATCAGTCTGCCCCAGGGCAGCTGTGGCTACAGCAGTAGCTTACCACTACCATTGTCCGTCCGGGGAGTGAATGAATAATGTATCCATTGTAAAGTGTCTTTGCGTGTCCATGGGAAGCGCTATATAAATCTGATGTATAATTATTATTAAAAACAACATTTTCGCTTCCGGTTATGGCTGCCACGTAGGACGGACGTGTCTCGCTCTGCTCTGCTCCTGGAAAAAAAAAAAATCGGCAAATAACTCTCTCATTTGGGACAGAACGTATCCCAGCATTTGGGCGAAGATATGTCGGCGAAGCCTAAGGCTGGAAAACCAGGAAAAGGAAAAAGCGAGCCGCCGAAACAGTCCAAATTAACGGACTTTCAGGTCTGTGACGCAGTAAACAAAACTCCATATATGGCGGAGGAGGCTGGCAACGCTGCGATGTCTGCGGGGAATGGCGCAGATGTGCTGATGGCTGCCATGAGTTCAATGAGAGCGGACTTTTCCTCTAGATTTGATGGGATTATGACAGCGTTGGAAGGAATAAGAAAGGAATTGGGTGACTGTGTAGAACGAACGGCGCAGATGGAGCTCCGTCTCGCTAGTGCTGAAGATGACGTCACCCGTCTTCAATTAAAGGTGCGCACTTTGGAAAAAAAAAATAAATCTCTGGAAGATAATATTTTGGATTTGGAATCTCGGTCGAGACAGAATAATTTGAGGCTGGTGGGTCTTCCAGAGGAATCAGAAGGTCGGGACGTATGTTCCTTTCTGGAAAAGTGGATTCCGGAGGTGCTGGGCAGCGAGGAGTTGCAATCAGCAGTGGTTCTGGAAAAAGCACATCGTATTGGCCCACGGAGAGATAAGGGACCGCCGAGGACCTTAATTATGAAGTTTCTTAGCAACAGAGACAGGATGAAGATCTTCAACGCTGCACGAGCTAAAAAAGGAGAGATTAAACACCAGGACCAGCAGGTGCGGTTCTACCCAGATTTGGCCACAGGAATCCAGCAATTGAGGAAGCAGTTTGATCCCGTACGTAAGGAGCTGCGCAACCTTGGGATTCGTCATGGTGTAATCTATCCTGCGAGACTGCTGACCACGTATGAGGGCAGAACCCACATCTTCAAGACCCCAGAGGAGGCGTAGGAGTTCATCAAGAAGATCAAAGAAGAAGAAAAGACTGGTGGGAGCTAAGCATGAACAAAATATAAGGTAGAATAATTAAGCATTTGCACAGGCATCTGACTGACTTGAAGTAAATAGTAAGTTTACAAAATATAGATTGTATTATATATTAAAAAAACAAAACAAAAACAAAACAAACAAAAAAAAAAACTATGATGTACAAAGTTGTTAAAAATTTTGGAGTTAAGTTGGAAAACTACAGAGGAGAGTTAATGTTATGTCATTAAAAGCAGTAGAGTTAGGGTGATTGGGAGGATGAAGAAGGAGTGGCTTAGGCTGTTCCCCGTGGGTGTGGAACGGTCGATGGCTATATCGGGAGACGGAATTTTTCTTTTGATTTTGGGGGGTTTGCCACAAGTGTGGGAAGGGGAAATTTGTTTGTGTGTAGTTTGTAGGATGAATGTTCAACCACTCATGTTTTTGCTTCTCTGTATGAGCATGTTTACACTGCAAGGTGATCCCAAACTCTCTATTGATCATGGACCAAAGTGTTAATCTTAATTTAACTTCATGGAATTGCAGAGGTCTACAAAATTTAAAAAAACTTAAACAAGTTATGAATAAAATAAAGGACATGGGTTCAAGAATTGTGTTTTTACAAGAAACTCATCTGATAGAGGAGGATGTTAAAAGAATTAGGAGTAGATGGCAGGGAAGTGTATTCACCTCTTCATTTTCATCCCGAGCCAGGGGAGTTATGACTCTCATACATAAATCAGTTCCTTTTCAAGTGAAAAATGTAATTGGAGACAAATTTGGAAGATATGTAATCATTCAAGGTTCTTTGCTATTAGAAAATATAAATCTTGTGAACTTATATGGTCCCAATATAGATGATCAGAAGTTCTTTGCTAATTTATTTCTCATCTTATCATCACTTACAGGGCAACATATAATAGCAGGGGATTTTAATTGTACATTGAATCCAGGTGTGGATAGATCAACAGGACTGGATTGTACGCACATTGGATGTAGGATGACTATTAATCATTTTATGAAAGAATTGAGATTGTTAGATATATGGAGAGAAATGAAACCACAAGTTAAAGCCTATTCTTGTTATTCCAGTACCTACAAGACATTCTCACGTATTGATTATTTTTTGATTTCCACAGAATTAAGGTCCAAGATTCAAAACTGCTTTTATGATAACATCGTGATCTCTGATCATGCACCCTGTTGTCTAATATATGTAGATAAAAAATTGACAAAGGAATCAGGTAGATGGCAATTTCAGCATAAATGGCTTCAGGATGAGGAATTTGTCAAGTATATAGAAAAACAGATAGACGAGTTCTTTGACATCAATACTACACAAACATCAGCATGTGTAAAGTGGGAGGCTTTCAAAGCTTTTATTAGGGGACATATTATTAGTTATACAGGATCAAAATCTAAGAAGACTCGAGAGGAGAGAGCTAAATTGGAACATAAAATAAAAAGTCTTCAGGAAAAAGTGTATGCAGGAAGTGACCCAAGGTTGGAGAATGAATTACTGATTTTGAGAGCTGAATACGACAAAAAATCAGCGAATAGAGCTGCCTCGAGTCTTCTAAGATTGAAACAATCTTTTTATGAACAAGGTGAAAAATCAGGAAAATTATTAGCATGGCAGATTAAACAATTGGAAATTAAAACACCAATTACCAGTATTATAAGTAACGGACAGGTAGTTATAGATCCTTTAGAAATTAATAGAGCCTTTAGAGATTACTATGAAAAATTATATGATACCAAAAATGAACCTGATTTAACAAAACTAAATGGGTTTTTGAACGAACTATCTATACCGTGTATACCAAATGAAAACAGGGAGATATTGGAGTCTAAAATTAGTCAAGAAGAAGTTGGGCTAGCCATTGATAATATGAAATCAGGAAAAAGTGCAGGACCAGATGGTCTTCCAGTTGACCTTTATAAAAAATTTAAGAATAAATTAATAAAACCTTTTTTGGAAATGGTTTTAGAAGCATTTCAAAATAATAATTTACCATCATACATAAATAATGCCTTAATTATACTGCTGCCAAAACCAGGTAAGCCCTCTAATAAATGTGAAAATATGAGACCAATAAGCCTATTAAACGCCGACCTTAAGATAATCTGTAAAATTTTAGCAAGACGAATACAAGAAATTTTACCAAATATTATTAATCGAGATCAGAATGGCTTTATAAAGGGTAGACAAGGCTTCCATAATGTAAGAAGACTATTTAATATTATTTATTTTAATAAAGAAGCACCGGATACAGCTCTCCTATCATTGGACGCCGAAAAGGCCTTTGATAGAGTTGAATGGCCCTTTCTTTTTGAAGTCCTACAAAGGTTTGGACTTGGAAATAATTTCATAAAATGGGTTCAAATAATATACAATAATGCTACAGCAGAAATCCTAACAAATAACAATATTTCAAAACCAATAAAAATCAATAGAGGATGTCGACAAGGCTGTCCACTTTCACCTTTACTGTTTACTATGGCAATTGAACCTTTAGCGATAGCGATACGTTTACATTCACAAATATATGGAATTAAAGTTGGACCAACAGAACATAAAATCTCCCTGTACGCCGATGATATAATTTTGTTTATGTCGAATCTAAAAAAATCAATTCCAACCTTGTTGAATTTAATAAAGAATTTTGGGGAAATATCAGGATATAAAATAAATAAAACTAAATCTTCAATATTAATGCTAAATGAGACCCAGAGAAATTACCCAGCCCCTGAGGTAAATCAATTCAATGTTGTAAATCAGTTTAAATATTTAGGAATCCAAATTATGCCTAAGCTAGAATCAGTCGCCAGCGTCAACTATGAAGCCTTAATGTCAGATATCAATGAGTTAACTCAGAGATGGATGTCACTACCAATGTCGATGATCGGGAGAATCAATATACTTAAAAGTAATATTTTACCTAAAATACTTTATTTATTTCAATACATTCCCTTATCACCACCTTTAGATCTATTCTCAAGAATAAAAAAAAAGTTAGTGGAATTTATATGGAACAACAGGAAGGCTAGATTACGTCTGTCTTTATTATATTTACCATTTGATCGTGGAGGTCTGAAATGTCCAAATTTTATGTTGTATTATTGGTCGGCACAACTGAGGTCTATGACATATTATTTTTCATCAAATGATCTCCCTCACTGGACTGAAATGGAATCATACAATTTACCTTTACCTCTTCCCATATTCATATACTCAGATTCGGCAAAAAAATTACAAAAACAAGTTAAAAATCCATTTGTAAAGCATATGATCAAAATATGGTGTGAAGCTAAAAACTATTTAAAAGAACCACAGTTATTGTCACAATTTAGTCCAATATGGGGTAATCAATATTTTAAACCAGGGAGAGCGGACGCTGTATTTAAAGTATGGAATTTAAAAGGGATACAAAAGATTCAGGATTTATATTTGCCATGTGCAGACAACATAATGTCTTTTGAAGAGCTGAGGATCAAATTTAATCTCAATAGAACACATTTTTTTAAATATCTTCAACTTAGAAACTTTATTCGATCAAATCAAAATAAAGCTCTCACTCGACCTATTTATTCATCCTTGGAAAAAATGATGATGAAAGATAGTAAAAGAAAGGGTATTATTTCAGAGTTTTATAACTCATTGACACTATCTTCAAGTGAAAATTCACTGAAAAGATTAAACTACTGGAAAGAAGATCTGCAAATTGAAATTTCGGAGGAACAATGGGAATTGGCTTGTACAGAAGCTCAAACCAAATCAATAAATGCACGCCTTAAATTGATACATTTCAAATGGTTAATGCGGATGTATGTTACACCGGAGGAGTTAAATAGATATAACAAAAATATACCAGATACATGCACAAAATGCATGGAAAGTAAAGGAACCCTATTTCATTGTTTATGGGAATGTAGATTAATAAGAATGTTTTGGGAAGAGGTGAGGGTAACAATTGAAAAAATAATCTCAAAACAAATCATACTGAATCCTAAACTGTTTTTGTTGGGTCTGTACCCAGAAAAGCATAATTTTAATAAAAGTGAAAGAACATTCATAGACCTCAGTTTGCTTAATGCCAAAAAATGTATTGCACTATTATGGAAAAAGACTCATAGACCAGATGTGACTCAGTGGTTAAGACAGATGTTAACAAACCTTCCATTAGAAAGAATAACATATATACTGAAATCAAAGGAAATTGTGTTTGAGAATATATGGAGACCTTTTATTGATTATGTAAAAAATTTAAACATAACTCTTGAAGAAGAAGGTGAATGATGTGTGTGGACCTTGTAAATTCCAAACTGGTGAACATAATATGTATACTTATGTTTTGGATTGTCTAGACTAAACAGAGGAGCATTGTTGAAGACTTGATTTTGTTGGTGGTTGTTGGTGTTTTTAGTGCATTTTTTTTTTTTTTTTTGTAGTACTTTAGCGTTAGTGTTTGATTGTTTGTATCATGTTTGTTAAAAAAAAAAAGGTTCAATAAAGATATTGTGGAAAAAAAAAACAACATTTTCCACAATATTGGACCTTTAAATGTGCATCCAAATATAAACGAATGCCAACATAAGCCATTTCTAAAACGAAGAGCACTTCCAGGTCAAAGATGACTCAACATAATGTATATGTACAATGGGGCAATAAAGTATTTAGTCAGCCACCAATTGTGCAAGTTCTCCCACTTAAAAGATGAGAGAGGTCTCCAATTTTCATCATAGGTATACCTCAACTATGAGATACAAAATGAGAAAAAAAAATCCAGAAAATAACATTGAAGGATTTTTAATGAATTAATTGGTAAATTCCTTGGTAAAATAAGTATTTGGTCACCTACAAACAAGCAAGATTTCTGGGTCTCACAGACCTGTAACTTCTTCTTTAAGAGGCTCCTCTGTCCTCCACTCATTACCTGTATTAATGGCACCTGTTTGAACTCATTATCAGTATAAAAGACACCTGTCCATAACCTCAAACAGTCAGACTCCAAACTCCACTATGGCCAAGACCAAAGAGCTGTCAAAGGACACCAGGAACAAAATTGTAGACCTGCACCAGGCTGGGAAGACTGAATCTGCAATAGGTAAGCAGCTTGGTGTGAAGAAATCAACTGTGGAAACAATTATTAGAAAATGGAAGACATACAAGACCACTGATAATCTCCCTTGATCTGGGGCTCCACGCAAGATCTCACCCCGTGAGGTCAAAATGATCACGAGAACGGTGAGCAAAAATCCCAGAACCACACGGGGGGACCCAGTGAATGACCTGCAGAGAGCTGGGACCAAAGTAACAAAGGCTACATCAGTAACACACTACGCCGCCAGGGACTCTGCAGTTCTGCAATTCTGCAGTGCCAGATGTGTCCCCCTGCTTAAGCCAGTACATGTCCAGGCCCGTCTGAAGTTTGCTAGAGAGCATTTGGATGGTCCAGAAGAGGATTGGGAGAATGTCATATGGTCAGATGAAACCAAAATAGAACTTTTTGGTAAAAACTCAACTTGTCGTGTTTGGAGGAGAAAGAACACCATACCTACTGTGAAGCATGGGGGTGAAAACATCATACTTTGGGGCTGTTTTTCTGCAAAGGGACCAGGACAACTGATCCGTGTAAAGGAAAGAATGAATGGGGCCATGTATCGTGAGATTTTGAGTGAAAACCTCCTTCCATCAGCAAGGGCACTGAAGATGAAACGTGGCTGGGTCTTTCAGCATGACAATGATCCCAAGCACATCGCCCGGGCAACGAAGGAGTGGCTTCGAAAGAAACATTTCAAGATCCTGGAGTGGCCTAGCCAGTCTCCAGATCTCAACCCCATAGAAAATCTTTGGAGGGAGTTGAAAGTCCGTGTTGCCCAGCGACAGCCCCAAAACATCACTGCTCTAGAGAGAGATCTGCATGGAGGAATGGGCCAAAACACCAGCAACAGTGTGTGAAAACCTTGTGAAGACTTACAGAAAACGTTTGACCTCTGTCATTGCCAACAAAGGGTATATAACAAAGTATTGAGATGAACTTTTGTTATTGACCAAATACTTATTTTACAGAGGAATTTACCAATCAATTCATTAAAAATCCTTCAATGTGATTTTCTGGATTTTTTTTTCCTCATTTTGTCTCTCATAGTTGAGGTATACCTATGATGAAAATTGGAGACCCCTCTCATCTTTTAAGTGGGAGAACTTGCACAATTGGTGGCTGACTAAATACCTTTTTTCCCCACTGTAATTCGCCAAATCAGCCAACAATGCAGTGCTAAGGCTCTAATTTAAGAAATCTGCACATTTTACTGTAAGGTGGAAATAATGAACAACTTATTTCCTCCAGTTTTCACATTTAAAAAAAAATCCTTTGTAGCTTTCTTCAAGCCTTGTCCTCAGCTCAGTTATCTATATCCATCTTCTTAACACCATGATGTACTCCATCTCTGTTGCTTTGGCATCTCACTCTTCCTCTGGTTCCTTTTTTTTTTTTTTTTTTTTTACTGCCACCCACATCTTACACCTTCCGTTTCCTGGATGCTGTCCCTCCGTCTGGTTCTGGGTGCCACTCATGCTCTCATTTAAGTTCTGCATTCACTTCTGCACTATACCTTCTTTCTCACTAGACTCTTTATCTTTCCTATTTTTGGAGTCATCTCCCTCTCTCTCAGCCCTAACTTACCAACTCTTGCCCTCCCTCTTACTTTCCTTTTGTGGAAATGGTTTATATTGATCCACTCTCAAACTGGGGAGAAGGTCACTGGTTCAATAATAAAGCTCAGGGACAAAACAGAGGCTCACAAACAACACAATATTTCATACACAGCAGCCCAATATAGAATAGCAAGAGGGCTGATGTGTATTAGTGCAGAAGTGCGTGTATGTCTGTACACAGCTGCTTCTAATATGGCCAAATGTTTGTGTTTGCAGAAAGCAGCCACTGTCTCTCAGTGACTATAAACACATCATCTTAATGACGACCAGAGGCGGGAAAATTACGATCCAGCACAAATCCCAACTTCACAAAGGGAGCTGACATAGCAAGTGGTCATGCATCATGACTGTGTGGCTAACAGCTGTCCAAGCCTACCCAACCCCTCCACCCCACCCCCTTTCCCAAGATTCACTGCCCTCTCCGTTGCTCTATGGCAGGGTCAACCTTTCACCCCCACATCACCGAGCAATTCCCACACTACTCAGACTGCACGTGAATTCCTGAAGTGCTGAATAAGTCTGGGTGGGGCTCAGAACCAAGACAACTAAATTAAAGATATTAAGGTAGTGGAAATAATAGTTTGCCTGTTTATACAGTTTGCATGTATCAGCTGAAGAATTAAATAGAAAAAATGGCAAGTTATTGCCTCCTCCAATGAATTTTGAGATTGTTTGTTTCGTGTGACTTTAAGCTTGTTAGCAATACTCATATGTGCAGCCATGGATCATTCATAGAAAAATCAAATGGCGCACATCATAGCTTTTACAGTCAAGGCTTTCTTGCAAAACATGTTCCTAGTTAGAAATTATAGGATTACATTGACTATTAAAATAATTACAGATATTATAGATCTACACAAATTCTCTAGACCAGGAAACCACAAGTTTAATATAAGTAGACAATACTTCACAATATGGGTGTGCCATATCATACTGTTCACAATCCCAGTATAAATTTTGATACCGGTGTAAAAACGAGTATCGTGATATTTGGGGTCTGCTGCGTGACAACATCACACCATTACGCTACCAAGAGAAGTTAAGCATTACCATAGAAACAGCAAAACAAAGAAGGCGCAAGAAGCTGCCGTTCTGTCTGCATCCAGTTGAGTGGAAAGATTTACAGTGCATCCGGAAAGTATTCACAGCGCTTCACTTTTTTCCACATTTTGTTATGTTACAGACTTATTCCAAAATGGATTAAATTCCTTTTTTTCTCAAATTCTACACACAATATCCCATAATGACAATGTGAAAAAAGGTTGTTGGGTTTTGGGGTTTTTTTTAGATTTTTGGAAATTTATTAAAAATAAAAAACTAAGAAATCACTTGTACATAAGTATTCACAGCCTTTGCCATGTAAGCTCAAAATTGAGCTCAGGTGCATCCTGTTTCCACGGATCATCCTTGAGATGTTTCTACAGCTTAATTGGAGTCCAGCTGTGGTAAATTCAGTTGATTGGACATGATTTGGAAAGGTACACACCTGTCTATATAAGGTCCCACAGTTGACAGTGCATGTCAGAGCACAAACCAAGCATGAAGTCAAAGGAATTGTCTGTAGACCTCCGAGACAGGATTGTCTTGAGGCACAAATCTGGTGAAGGGTACAGAAAAATTTCTGCTGCTCTAAAGGTCCCAATGAGCACAGTGGCCTCTATCATCCGTAAATGGAAGAAGTTCGGAACCACCGGGACTCTTCCTAGAGCTGGCCGGCCGTCTAAACTGAGCGATCGGGGAAGAAGGGCCTTAGTCAGGGAGGTGACCAAAAACCCAATGGTCACTCTGTCAAAGCTCCAGTGTTCCTCTGTGTAGAGAGGAGAACCTTCCAAAAGAAGAACCATCTCTGCAGCAATCCCCCAATCAGGCCTGTATGGTAGAGTGGCCAGATGGAAGCCACTCCTTAGTAAAAAGGCACATGGCAGCCCGCCTGGAGTTTGCCAAAAAGCACCTGAAAAACTCTCGGACCATAAGAAACAAAATTCTCTGGTCTGACGAGACAAAGATTGAACTCTTTGGCGTGGATGCCTGGCGTCATGTTTGGAGGAAACCAGGCACCGCTCATCACCAGACCAATACCATCTCTCACAGTGAAGCATGGGGGTGGCAGCATCATGCTGTGGGGATGTTTTTCAGTGGCAGGAACTGGGAGACTAGTCAGGATAGAGGAAAAGATGAATGCAGCAATGTACAGAGACATCCTGGATGAAAACCTGTTCCAGAACACTCCTGACCTCAGACTGGGGTGATGGTTCATCTTTCAGCAGGACAACGACCCTAAGCACACAGCCAGGATATCAAAGGAGAGATTTCAGGACAACTCTGTGAATGTCCTTGAGTAGTCCAGTCAGAGCCCAGACTTGAATCCAATTGAAAATCTCTGGAGAGATCTGAAAATGGCTGTGCACCAACACTTCCCATCCAACCTGATGGAGCTTGAGAAGTGCTGCAAAGAAACTGCCCAAAGATAGGTGTGCCACGCTTGTGGCATCATATTCAAAAAGACTTAAGGCTGTAACTGCTGCCAAAGGTGCATCAACAAAGTATTGAGCAAAGGCTGTGAATACTTATGTACTTGTGATTTCTTGGTTTTTTTATTTTTAATAAATTTGAAAAAAATCTGTACATGTGCCTTGCATTCTCTTTTGTCCTATTGTTATACATCCCTGGAGCAAAGAGAGGCATTCCGGAGCCAGTAATCAAGCAATTGATATGTGTTGACTATTATGTAAATGTGCCATGCATTCTGTCTTGTCTGTATTAAAAAAAAAAAAAAAAACAACTTTTCATGTTGTCATTATGGGGTATTGTGTGTAGAATTTAAAGGAAAAAAAAGAATTTAATCCATTTTGGAATAAGGTTTTAACATAAAATGTGGAAAAAGTGAAACGCTGTGAATACTTTCCAGGTGTACTGTAAAAGTTTCAGTTTGTTTCAGACTGCTGCCATGCAGTGTGGATAATATGCCAGCATTTTTTCCCACACTTCAACAACACCACTGGAGTAGTGTTGATGTCCAATAATGTGCCGATCGAAGTGTCTGCAGTTGTATTTTTGTTCTGTTTTGGCCGCTTCATCTTGATTTTATTCAACCACCCAAAGGGGGGGGGGGGGGGGGACACAAAAAACATCCGTTCAGTGTGACGAGAGCCAGAAAGCCCCAGGAGAGGTCTGTGATTCAGCATATAACCAGACATCTGTGTGCACTTAAGATGTAAGGGTTTATATTATTTTCTTATAATATTTGATACAGAACAATTTTTTTAACTAAATCTGAGCTGCTGTTTATAAACTGGAGAAATAAGAGTTTGTTTTGTTTTTCCTGAATATGCTGAAGGTAAATAATGCTGGCCTGTGAAAATGTCCTTCTCAGATAAATTTTAAAAAAAAAACAAAAACAAAACTGTATTCTGTCATACCAGGAAAAATACCATTATCGTGAAAATTCACAGAAATATTGTGATATCATTTTTAAGGTCATTTTGCCCACCCCTACTTCACAATAATTAAAAAAATATCTATTCAGTTCCTACATTTTTTTTTATTTAACTTTTAATTATACTGTACAGGGGAGATCCACTGACAGCAGGCAACCTCTCCTTTTCTAGGACACCCTGTTCACATTCACATAGTTACCCATTCCCCCCTGGAAGCTGCCCAGTACAACCACAGACTGACCTGTGGCCACTGAGCAGCTTCACTGGAGCAGATGGGGTTAAGGGCCTTGCTCAAGGGCACCACAGTGGGGTTAATGATGGTGGGGCAAACACTGCTATCTCATCTGTCCCACCCAGATCTGAGCCTGCCGGTCCAGGGATTAAACCAGCGACCATCCGGTCACCAGTCCACATACCTAACTATTGTGGTGACCCACCACAATCTACATGGACATTCAATCCTCACACTCAGCTAGCCTGCACTAAGCAGAGGACAATTTGCATACGGACAGAGAGCCCCTAGGAGACAATCAGAACAATGGACTATTGTTATACATCCCCGGATTAAGGAGAGGAAGTCCAGGTGCCAGTTGGTCATGCGAATGATATGTATTGACTGATATGTATATCAATATGCAAATGTGCCATGCATTCTCTCTGTTTGTCTAACATGTATAAAAGAGCTTGCTATACATGCCTCAACAGCACGGCACAGCACAGACACACAGCGCTACAGTGTGCTTCATGATGATGCAGGAAATAAAACTCTGAAACCTTCCAGCTCGTCGCATCTCGCCTGAACTTATTTGTTCCTCCACACCATTAGGCCATCACTATCCATTCAGTCTGAGAAATGTAGTAACAGTAAAAAATGTCAAGTAAACAAAACTTCAAAGACAGAACTGCAAAGAAATGGTAACACATGACACTAATGATTACAATTGTAAGAACTGCTAAAACAGTTTCAACCTCAATTTAAAATAAAAATGTATATATTCCAGCTGTATTCCAGTTTAAGGTCTAATGGAAAAGCTCATGTAGCTCAGTTAAGAAATTCTTTTTTTTCCTCAACCAGAGGTGGGACTTGGCCCACATAGATATGGTTTTCAATCCAGGAAAAAATTACATTATAAACACTATAAACTGAATGAATAACTATCAAGATAAATTCTAATTCGATAACCATAGAGCAGGAGGGATTTTCACCCTTGACACTTTTTTAAAATCTATTTTTTATGAAACTAAGATTTTATTCAAATATTCCACGATGAAAAAATATATAACAAATTTAAGAGCCCTTGGGTCCCTGGCTAATGCTGAGGTCAGCTGCGGGGAGCGGAGGTCAATGCTTAGGGGTGGCGTAGCTGACATCATTAACCTGAGGCTGACCTCTCAGGCCTCACTGCTGTCATGGGGTCACCTATACAGTGTAGTTGTGTGGCTATTACATCATCACTGATGACAGTCTATATGGGACATTACATTTTGAGATGACATTTAAGTGATAAGTTAAGTTACATGCAGACAAAATCCTTCACCAAAATTCCTGTAACCATGGTAACAGTCTGGGACAGGAATGGAACACAAGTAAGAGAGAGGAGTTACAGAATCAGGTATGCAAGGAAAAAAATGAACTCAATTAATTGCAGACATGCATGTTTTGATAAATAAGCGGCTGGCATAACAAGTGAAGACGGGAATGCCGTTTCAAAATTACAGTTACAAAAATAAATAAAGTCACAAGAAGGCCTTTACAATGACAGCAAGCTTTTATGTACCATCACAGGAAATCAGTAGGAGCTGATCAATAACACCTGCATTCCATTTAGATGGAGCATGGATACTGTGAATGGCAGCTCTATCGTATGATTTATTGGGGCACTTAAATGAAAGCCATCATTAAAGTTATTGACTGCACCTGTGATGTTCCTGCAGTAAAATGTTAAAGAGACTTAGGTACGTGTTAGCTATGCAAACCACTAAGTTTGGGTCTTATCAAAAACCAGCACACTGTTAAGCCTTTTATAGAGGCTGGCTTTGGGAAAGGGTTATCATTACTGCATTCAGCATATCAACAACACCACAAAGTTATCTCCTTGAATGTAAACGTGCACATATATAGTCATACTCAACTGAAAACACTGCTTCACTCTGAAATACTGTCCTGATGCCCTGTGCTGCACCACCAGCACCTGCTCTACCAGTACAAAGGTCTAATAGAAATAAATGAGACAGTCTGCCTTTGGCCTCGGAGCTATTGTCAGTGTTAAGGGCCGTATGAATGAAAAGAACCGTCAAGAATGAAGACGGGGGGCGAAGAGAAGACTGAATAAGTACCGAAGGTGGTTAAGACCGGAAGGAAAGAAGGCAAAAGAGAAGGCGGCTGGGTCACTCACATCACTTATACTACTACAACAAACACTCCTGTGCACTCAGGCTAATGAAGCCCAACAAAGAGAAAGAGTGCTGCTCTTACAAACTATCCCACTCCATTAGATGCAACATAGGGCAAATGGTTTGCGTGCGTTTGTATGTGCATGAAGACACCTGCTGTTAAGATGGTGCTCACTGACATTTAAAGAGAAAAGCTTTGAAACAGGTCCCTTAATTAACCTATCACAAGAGAAAGCAGGATGGAGAGGATGCAGGGGTGCTTTCAGAGCACACAGAATGGAAGATGTGGTCCAGCAGGTGGTCAGCTAAGACTGAGAAACTAAGCACGGGGTCTTGATGAGTGGGCAAAACAAAGGAGCCAGAATGAGGACGGCCAGACAATAGAAAACAACTACTTCGAAGTCGAAACATGTTAAGACAGTAAAGACATCTCCTTTCTATTTTATTTTTTGTCTTTTATATGAACAAAAGATAAATAACTACTTCTCCTTCTTTCGGCTGCTCCTTTTAGGGGTCACCACAGTGGATAATCTGCCTTCATCTCACCCCATCTCTTGCATCTTTGTAACACCAACCCTCTCCATGTCCTCCTTCACTACATCCACAAAGCTTCTCTTCCTCTTCTCCTCCTGCCTGGTAGCTCCCTCTTCAGCATCATTTGTCCAGTAATATCCACTATCCCTCCTCTGCACATGTCCAAACTATCTCAGCCTTGCCTCTCTTACTTTGTCTCCAAACTGTTCAACCTGAGCAGTTAATGAAAAAATAACTTAGAAGGTTTTGCAAAAAGGAGAAAATCCAATTGGGCTATTCTGTCATGTCTTTGCTTTCCAGCATGAATGTATGTCAGTGAGACTGTGTCAACTGTGCTTTCTTTAATGCATGCTGGGCCATGCACTTTGGCTCAGTAAGTGAGACCAAGTCTAACTTATGCTGTCCCTCAGGATATCACACAACAGTGCACACAACCTTGCTGTGTCGACGAGTGAGTGAGAGGGTACGTGCACACAACTGGTCTTCCCAAGTGACATTTCACAAATCCGAGGGACTGGGCTCATGATGTCCCCTTTCTGACTAAGGCAAAGCACCAAGAGCTTGAGAAGGGAATAATATTAAAACAAGAAGATAAAAAAAAGGACTGCACAATCAAGAAATAATGTACTTTCATGCTGATGAATATAAGGTGGTAATCATCCTTTGATGCACATGTGCACACAGGTACATAACTTGAATATGATGCATAATCAATGTAACCATTCCCCTCAACAATTTAACAAGAGCAAGAAATTCAGGGGTGTGTGCTAACTGAAAAGGACTCAAAATAAGCCACAAATCACTAAAGTTAGAGGCGGAGTGTTCTTTGCCACTGTGCTGATTCTAAAGGTGCCTTCACACCAAATGCGAACGGGCGGCGCAAATGCATACAAAGTTAATGGAAAGAGGCAAGTACACGCAAAATCGTGTATTTGCACGTTCATGTTCGAGGGATAGCGCTAGCTTTGAGATTCTGCCGTCATTGGAGTAAAAGTATCAGCATTGAAGAGTAAACTAGTTTGAAAATGAGACTGACACTCACCTGGAGACAGGACTGGGAGCTCTTCAGCTGAATCGGTTGTCGGAGTCATTTACTCACAGATTCCTGCCACGGATGTGCTAGCAAGGCTAGCTAAACACTCATCTTGTGAAGTTATCAAACTGGGGATTTTAAATAGTCCTTAGGTATGGATGTGAGAGTGAATGGTTGTCTGTCTCTCTGTGTTGGCCCTGTGATGGAGTGACGATCTGTCCAGGGTGTACCCTGTCTCTCACCCAAAGATGCTGGGATAGGCTCCAGCCCCCCTCCCGCGACCCGAAAAGGATTAAGCGGAAGAAGATGGATGGATGGACAACTTTTTCAGGTGAGCCCCCCTTCGGATAATGTAAACCTAAGCATGACATTATTTTGGGGATTTCAACAGCAGGTTGAACACTGCTGCAGAAGTTATAAAGGCAACTCCACCTGCCTGCATCTCACTCAGACAGTGAATTCATTTCTATTCATATGTTTACATTGAGTTATAATGTAATCATGCCATGCGAAAAATTTGCCCGTTCACATTTGGTGTGAAGGCACCTTTAGACTTCTATTGCCATAAAAAAGGGGCACTTAATGACAAAGCCATGTGCATGTCCAATTACAATGTGATTATGTATGTACAAGAGGTAACTGTGACAAGAGAACAAGTGGGACAAGTGTGAAGACAACTAAAACAACTAAGTTATCTGTTTAACAATAAGCAAAGCACATTTGCAAAAGGCATAGTTGCTACACATTTTGAAAGCTGAATTAGACTTTACCAGATAATGTGTGCATGAGTGTGTGTGTAGAAATGTTGTGAAAAAAACATAAGGAATGAAGCAGCAGAAGGGAAAGTTGAACTTACTGAATTAATGCAGGCAAGCTCCTTGTTGAGCAGCCAGGGTAAGGAGAGTTTCCCATCTCCCCTGTAGCAGGACTGAATCCTTTCTTTGATCTTCTCCTTTATCCTCCTCAGGGTGAACAGGCACAATGCTGACTCTTTGGGTGGTTTGGCTCGATTCTTCTGACCCTGAGAGAATATTGTGAAGAGGATGTCTTCATTCTCGGAGATCCCGAGAGAATTGGCCAGTTGCCGGCCTGGTCGGGCCAAGAAGGCATCCTGCACAAGACGGTACTCTACCCCATCTTTAGTGCAGCCAATAGGGAACTCAACGTAGGAGTAAAATTTCGGGTCATCCACACAGAGGCGAACTATTTTGGAGGTAAAGAACTGTTCTCCACTGGCATCAGGTGAAGTCAGTTGAGTATCCAGCTGCATTGTAAGATAATAGACAAACTGCTCACTGCTGAAGCTGTAAACATAATAGATGTCAAAAGCAGGGAACTTAGACAGGGTGTCTGAGGGGATCTTCAGCTGAGAGGAGACAAACTCATCCTGATAAACAAAGCTGAACATGTCGGCATTTTCTTCATTCTCCATCAGCTTACGGCTGGAGAGGGTGGGGAAGTACTCAGACTTGCCATCTATGGGGGTTCCGATGAATAGCTTGCTGGTTGGATTTTGGGGAGAACTTATGATGACCCCTGACATTGTGCCTGACTCTGCCACACTGGAAAGGTAGTGCTCCTTACGGTGGTGAGGTTCACCAAGCTTAAAGAGGTCATCCAGACGCAGGAACTGGCATATGCCTTGCCAGGTGCTGCCACATGCGATCAGACGGTTCTGTGTGTAGTCTATGAGAAGCAGCTTGTTCACATTAGAAGTCTGGGTCTGGACATGAGGGCAGGACTGCACACTAGGAGGAGGGTAGCACTTCTCATTGTCCATCACTGGCCCAGTCATGTGGCTGCGCAGTTTAGTCAGATTGCTCGACAGTTTGAAAATCCAGTTGACAGCTCCCACATAGACTTCTCCGGTTTTGTTGTGGATGACCAGATGTGTGAGCTTGCACTCAGGAGAGGCAAATAGCTTGAAAGGTGGGGTCTGGCCTCCAGAGAAAGATGAGCTCATAATGAGTGAAAACCCCAAGAGGAGAAACAAATTCCCCTGATGAGGGGATGCCGATGACCGAGTTTGGAGATGCATATTTGAGCTGTCCAGAAAGGGGTGGGGAAGGAGAAAGAGAAAAGGAGGAGGAGGAGGAATAAAATCTCTGGTACCAAGTCCCAAGTCAGGATTTTCTTTTGTTTTTGTTCCACTGTCAAGGAATGAGGGGGGACAGTTGGAGGGAGAAACAGAGAGGGATGAGGGAAGGGAAAAACAAACTCCTATTGATCGACTGTCCTGTTTTCAGCTTTGTGAGCAGTCACCAGGAACATCATCCACAGGAGCACAAGGTGGGAGCCCTGGAAGGCAAAAAAAGAAAGAAAAAACACTTGAGTATCCAAAGAACATTTCCTATTGATTATGCATCAAGGAGGCAGAGAAGCCTAAAAGGCCCACAAATTGCACAGCCAAAATTAGAACAAATTCAGGCTGACATTTGCCCAAGTGATAAATAAATGATATCAAATCAAGTCTGGAAGGCAAATGTGTGTCTGCATTTAATTACGGGCAAAGATGCAGGGGAGGCATGAGAAGATTATTAAAGACTCTGTACACATAATGTGAGTCTAGGAATGAATTATAGACTCAAAACATTGAACTGTTTAATATTTCATAACTCTCAACAATGCAATGGTGGCTTTAGAGGAGATGTGTGCCAGTGGGCACAACAATCAATTTATAGCCAGGTCTGCTATAAGGTCTTTCTTTCATAATCTGAACAATTTAGCAGAGTCCAGTTTCAGGTTATAGTAAATATAACTGCATTTCTGGTAATTGTTAAATGGGTGCCAATAATTCAGAGTAAAGCAGCAGGTGATCATCTGCTATCCCACAGGGGGAACTCTGATTGCAACGAAAAAATACTAGGATAAATATGACCTTTCTCCAAAACAAATGTCTGCATCTTCATTCATCCAACAATTATAAGCATGTCTATATCAATCACACAACTGGAAAGAAATTCATTGTCTCAGTCTGTATCCATAAATATTCCCTCTTTGCTCAAACCTTTTCAGCTTTGGCGCACAATGCCTCAAAAAAATTATTGGGGCTGGGCAATTAACCAAAATAAAACTGAAACTGTAAAACACAAAACTGATGCAACTTTGCTCATGTCAGGTTTTTTTCCTCCTTCCCCCCTCCTTGGTGTGTGTGTGTGTGTGTGTGTGTGTGTGTGTGTGTGTGTGTGTGTGTGTGTGTGTGTGTGTGTGTAAATGAGACTTTTCATGTCCTGTCCACATGTCTAGGGCCCTGCCCCTTTAAAACATATCCTGTGACAATAATCCAATTCTTTACTATATTATGCTCATTTACTACCAAATCACTTTTGTGTAGCATTGCTTAAATATGAGCCTCGTCAGTGAACTATTGTGGGGGGGGGGCAGCCCTAATTTAAATACCTTCAAAACATTAAAGATTTATTCTGGAAAAAAAAATCAAGGAGATTAATAAACTGGGAAAACTGTATGGTTATGATTACAAAGTTGTATGTATTCATTATGATTGGTACAGTATATGATAAACCTTCAAATGCACTGCTTTGTAATTGAGGTAATCATATTTCACCAGTAAATGTGGTGATGTATATAACACCATTGTAGCGTATACAATCCACAACCAGTGTGTATTTGACAAAACATGGTGGCTCGCCAAGTTGCCCTGCTTGCAGAGAGTACAAATGGTATATTAAAGGGCAGAAATTAGGTCATTTAAGGGTTGAAATTTTTTGCACCTGAAGGACAAGCAGGTGAGGGGGGGGGGGGGGCAAAAGAATAAGTATATGTTCCTTTTGATGTTTTACAACAATACAATGATGAGGAACAGTTTGCCGGGTGCACCGTGTTACTTGACAGGCCAATCATGGTCCCGCAATAGCAGGACGTTAGTGCGCCTGTAAATGCTGATTATGCAAAATAGGAAAACTCTCCCAAGGACTCAACACTTCAATTTCACCTTAACTATCAAAGTGTCGTGTGAAAGGTGTTTTATGACCATACCATATCGGAAAAGATGAGACATTGGGGGGGGGGGGGGTAAGGAGAAATGTGAGTCATTTTGTCTTATGCATTTCTCTTTATGTCATTTTTACACTTGAGCCACTCAGGACTAGTACCATCAAGCCATCAGTCACCAAGGTTACATCCACAATAATAGGTTTCTATTGTAAGACTATGTAAAATGCAAACAATTTTCCTCCAGACATGTGGTTTACCACAGTTTTAAGAGGTGTCCATCATTCATAACCTGCAAACCTGTCAAACTAACCATTTATTGGCACAAGACACCCTTATACTGTGTAAACAGGTAACATGGTGAACTGGGGTTTGTTTTCTAGTCTCATGGTGACGAATACAAGTTTGAGTCATCTGTTCGAGAAGTGAAAGAAGTAATGTGTAACAATGTGCTTTTCCAAGGACTGAATGGACTCAGCCCCTCAGTAAGAACAGTCATTGAATCATCCATCAGTTCTGTCACTACTGCTCTGAACAGTGTGTGAAAAAAGAAAACTAGAGGGAGAAAGAGAGATAAAGGGGAAAACAGGTGCAGTGATGCTCATGGAAGAACAGACTAAAACTAAACTCACTCAAATCTGGTCAGGTTCAGGGAGAGGTGGTGTCTTCCAATTTTCTACAAGTGAAAAGCTGGTGAAAGCTAAATGTATGTATAGTATGAATTGGCGCACTGAGAGAAAGAAGTAAGAAAAAGAAAAAGATGGAAAGAATGGTGAGTGAGGGGCTAAACAAAAGCCAAAACTTATGCTCCATTTTAATCAGAGTTTTACCTTCATCAAAATCAAGCACAGTGGGTTGAGGCACCTTAGCAAGGTAACTGCAGAGAGAGAGGGGCCTCAGTTGCAGTCATCAGATACATCCGTGTTTTCAACCCAGAGATTATAACGACTCGAAGTGGATTGCGGTGTCACTCTTGCAAGCTGCCACAATAAAGTGACAAGCCTGCTGCTTAAAAAAAAAAAAAAAAAAATCATTTCTTTCTCAATGGTAGATGCACTGTGCATTGAGAGCAGATGTCAATTTAAAGCGTGGCAGCGCGTAAAGAAGCTGGCTGCCTCATTCTACTGTGTCATTTCTAAGTGAGGTGACAACACAATGGGCACAGTGATGGGACAAGCAAATGAGAGTGACTAATAAAGGGAACTTGAAAAACACGTCCCTGCTGGAACTCCTTGTCATTTAGCCACGGCTAGAGTGTGACAGAGTACACAACTTGTACAACAAAAAGCATCTGGGGGTTTGAGGCTGCTTGTTTCTATCTGGACAACAAAATAATGTCACTACACAGATTACTAACAAGCCCAGGTGAGTGAAAAGTCCATGAGGAGGACAGTAAAAATCCTCATCAACTCCCTCATCTTCACACAAAGAATTTCAATCTTCCCTCACGGCTGGCACACCCAACTGTTGCAGATATACAGTAGTTATTTCTTCATATTTCTTTTCTTTCTCAATTCAAAACCCATCCCTCGGACCTCACCCCTCTCCCCCTCGAACTCCTCTTCAATTTCAATTTCCTCAGAACGTAAGTGAAATGGTTGGAAGAGTGCTGGAAGATGGTTGTGAGCCATATCTGGCACCATCAAGGAAAAACATGTCAATCATTTTGGGCTGGAGCTTGCCAATGGCTTTGGAAATGGGCAGGCGCCGTATCAGGGGAGTGTAAGCCGTTATCACATCAGGGAACAGCATTAGAGACGGGGAGCAGGAAAGGACCAAGTTTATTGGATGTGATATCAGAATGTATTATCAACTGACAGGACTACCAAATCCCAGTGGGCATAGTGAATTGGAATACGGGGTTAAAGGGAATGGGGGCACAGAGAAAACAAAAAGGGCCTAAAAGGGCAGGGGCCTTCCAGCGCTTTAATTCACTTTATTCCATTTTAACACAGGTGTTTAGATTTACATTTTAAGGAAATTTCAGTAGCGAAGCAGTGAGCCATGTGCGACACCTGTGAGACGAATAACCCGCCCTCTCACACTCCATTCCAGAACCGCTAAAGCTGTCCGTTCAGATAATGGTCCGTGCTGAAAGCGTAAAGTTGTACTGATTTATTGCCAGTGGCATATCAATTACAGCACTCGACACTGCATTGGAAGAACAGAGTGGGAGAAGGTGGAGAGAGATGATGATGAGAGCAGAAGAAGAGCAGCACTCACACAAATTCTTTGCCCTCTGCAGTGCAACACAACATCTGGGTCAAATGCCAGGCAAGAGGAACAGAAGAGAGGGGCGCAACTGAGGATTTAGGAAAGGATGGGCAAAATGTGTGTGGGCAAAAGACGATGAATACAAACTTGTAAAGGAACGTTTTCAGAGAGTAGGGCTGGGTGATGTAACTTTAAATCAACATCATGATTAATTGAACAGCTGTGTTGCTGTAATCTATCTATTCAACAAGTATACAGAGATATGCTCAAAAAATGTCTTTACTTAACACTAGATTATTGCAATAAGTGGAATAAATGATATTATTTCCTCAGTTTTACATTTGCTTTCTTTTTATGTTGTTTTTTATGTTTTCCCACCCATCAGAGAGATGGACCTAATTTTTGTTATTGTAAAGCTTCTCGCCTTTATTGTGAAGTAGGGCTGCAGCTACTGATTAATCCAGGGGTGTCAAACTCATTCCATGGAGGGCCAAGACCCTGCAGGTTTTACCTCCACCCAGTGTCTTCAACAGGTGATTCACCAAATTTCTTCCAACTGATTGCTGATCAGTGAAAACACCTGCTGAAGACACTGGGTGGAAGTAAAACATGCAGGGTCTTTGCCCTCCGTGGAATGAGTTTGACACCGCTGGATTAATCCAATGTTTTTTCAACCAGAGTCCCACAAAGATTCAGAGTTCCGTGGGAAATTGTCTAATTTCACTTCTTAATTGGTCAAAAAAAAACTGCAAAACCATGCACAACAACAGAAAATTATTTGCAATTTTTTTTTTTTTTATCAATTAAGAAGTGAAATTAGGCAACGTTGGTTGAAAAACATCCCTCTGTGGATCGCCACCTTATCGTGGTGGAGGGTTTTGAGTAGGAATGTTGTGATAATCGCAATTAAGTAGTACTGCACCATGGACAAGCCTACCACGGAGGATAATGAACAACCACAACAACTACGGTGTAAATAACCCCCTGAAAGGTTTATTATTTTAGGTATTATGCATTTTTTTTTAATCTTTGCATAAATGTTTCCTATTAGTAGTTATTTTTACAAAGTACAGAGGCCTTATGCCATCGTATGCCCTGAAGTAAAAAAAGCAGGCTTTTATTTTGATAACGGTGGTTTTGTTTTCGCTTCCTGTGCCTACCTGTAGAACTGTCAGTAAGGCTACAGCGCTTAGCAGAGACAGTCGAGCTACAAAAGCTAACATTAATTGGTTTATGGACCCGTAATGAGACAAGCTCTTACGGTAGTCGTAGTTTATCTTTTACTTAATGTGTAATGTGCTAAAATAAGAAAATAAAGCAGTGTTCACTTTTTTGTTTGTGTGGTTAAATCTTGTTGTTCACTTATGTGCCCCTATTGATTATTAAATAAATTGTTAAATGTTAAGTGTATTTTTACTGCCAGCAGCATGTTTGCACCTGGTACTGTGGAAGCTTCCACAGCACTGTTTGGGGCACTCTCCAGACGGACTCCAGCAGGCAGTTAGTGGCAGAAGCGTGTGGACGAATTGCTAAATACAGCTGTGACGGGGAGCACTGAAAGGGCACAAAGTGCGTCATTTCCTTCTGAGTGGAATGTTTATGATTCTGACAATTGAGCTCCAAGAGCGAAACAACTAGTGCATAGTGCATTGCTTGCTGTTTTGAACGTGATTTTTCGGACAGCGGCAAAAATCCAAAAATCACGAAGACAAGAGCCACGCAAGGTCCTGTATGGAGGCTGTCCTGTTTAACCTCTTGCACTCCGTTGTTCCGCAGGCGGGCAAGTCTCTGTGTCCTAGGGCGCACGAGGGCGCACGAGAGCACACTCGTGCGCCCTCGGACGCATGACGCATGATAAGGATATTGATGATGGTGATGTAGGTGGTGTGGCCTCCAAGCACCACTGAAAAAAAAAGCTGCAAACACAGCGGCAAACAGATTAGTTCATCTGATTGACCTCTCATTCGACTAATAAGAGCCTTGAATTGGGTTTCTGAAACCATGAAGAGCCAATGAATGAAAACCTAGGAAGGAGGACCCGCCTCCCAATGCTTTGAATGCAGTGAGCCAATTGAAGCAGATAAGTTCGCGAGCTGTTTTTTTTTTTTAAGGCTGGGTCAAGACTGGCTGCTGGAGCGGATCAAAAAAGGACACAGGAAGAGTCCCACAGACCCAGCAGCATGGAGACCATCCACAAATGCAACCTGTGTGACAGGGACTGCCATTCGTGGATCGGCATGTTCGGCCACAGGCGGTGCTTATTTTGTATTGGTTCCAGCAGAGTAGACGTTATGATTTCTTCCATGGTCATCATAGACTCTTTTTTTAATTACTACTGTTATTTGTTTTGAAAAATCGTTCGCCAAAAACCGCAATCATGGAAGCACAAAACCGCAATAATGGAATTATGTTTTGATCGAGTCGCGAGACCAGAACCACAGCGGACCAGCGTCGCGTTCGTCTGACAATGAGGAAGAGAAGTTCGCCAGGACTCTGCTGCTGTGAAGAGGTAAGGTGTTATAAGCTAAATTATTCTCTATCCCTGAAAATTGTAATCCAAAATGACTTTTGACCGATCAGTAAATTACAGCTGTGCAGTTCACGAAGTCTGAAGTTCGTGCGCCGCGGTACAAGGGGTTGCTCGCAGTGTACAGGCTGTGAACGCCCCCCCCACCCCCGCTATTCTTCTGCAGCGAGGGGGGGGGGGGGAGCCGCGGTGATTGCACTGCTGTCCCACATCACCACATGAGGCTAATCCGTTGTGTAGCGATGGCCGAAGTCCATCCTCTGTAGCGAGCGGGGGGGGGACACCCCCCCCCATACACACACACAGTAGCGAGGGGGGGGAAGCCGCTGTGACAGCGTTGCTGTGGAAACATGCAACGAGTGTAATCCGTCATGTAGCGAGGGCCAAACTCCGTCCTTGGTAGCGGGGGGGGGGGGACGACCCCCCCCCCACACACACACACACATAGACACAGCCCTGAGTGTGACCTTTCCTTTGAGCCTAAAATGAAGATTCTACATTGAATTATTCAAAAGTTACAGACATTTTCCAAACTGTGCCATTTGGCACAATTTGGCACAGTTCCAAAACGCCTGGGAACTACCTGAGAACAAAGCTGTGTAAAATATTCATTTTTTGTGGTATTGTTACCAAATTTGGATCTCAGCTGGATAACACTTGGTTCTACATTTCTGTTGCATTTTCCAGCCGGATCGGACAGCTGTGTGTTATTTGCAAGCATTTGTATCCAAAAAAACACCGTGTCCAAATTTTTTTTCTTCAAGTTCAGTATGTTTAGATGACTGTAACTCAGTGGCCGGAGCATGTAGAGAGATTATGTTTTTTTTGCCAAAAAATTCAAAGTGTTTTCTTTTAAATGAGACCAACCCCATGAAGATGCTGCAAAGGGTTGAAGAACAGCTTTCGATTTACTTTGGGCACGTTATTTTTTGGCATTTTTAGGAAAATTGCCCGGAGTGCAAGGGGTTAAATAAGCTGAATGTGGCTGCAGTCTCCAACCAGTCCATACACCCTGTAGTTGAAATAGATAGATAGCTAGATAGATGTACTTTATTGATCTTAAAGTGGGAAATTATAGTGTAACAGCAGCATGACAGTTGACAGCCAAACAACAGAAACACACATATGACAGACAAAGGGATTACCCATGGAAAGTAAAAACTAACACGACTATAGAACCTATATACATCATAGCTTAATATATGATGACCCGTATAAACACATGAATCATCCCATTCATGAAATACTGGAGTTATCACCACTGCTTTAAAATGATCAAGTTTTTTGTTGTTTTTGTTTTTTAAGCAGAATCAGCAGTTCATGCCTGTAGGAAGACTGGAGCTCCACACAATTGTCACACACGCACAAGTTGAGAGCAGAGCTGCAGCGAGTTTCTCACAGCTTCCATTGTTTGCCACATAAGTTATGAATCCTGTCTAAATTATGAGACCATAGGGTCCTAAAAACATTTGCAATAATACCGCATATTGTGGGGTTGAGCTATCCACCGTCACCGCAAGGGAAATTCCTCCACTGTGCCAGCCCTAGGTTTGAGTGTCCGATGATCCCAGGAGCTATGTTGTCGTGGGGAACTTGTCCCTGGTAGGGTCTCCTAAGGCGAACTGGTCCTGGGTGAAGGGCCAGACTAAGAGCGATCCAGTAGATCACCATGAAAAATGTCACATCAAGGACCCAGTGTACCCAAAGGAGGCACATGGATCTGCCCTCCAGTGGGCTGACCACCTGGAGGAGGGATCATGGGGCTATGTGAACTGGGTGGATGTCTGGGCTACTCTGCCTGGACTGATGCCCCGCAACCCAGATTCCCGGATAAGCGATGGATGGATGGATGGATGGATGGATGGAAAAACTGGATTAATTGATTAATCGGATAAGGGTTTGTTTGTTTGTTTGTTTTGCTTGAAGATCTTGTGATCAAAAGCTTGCTGTTCATGTATTAAGGAAACTAACCAATTGGTGCTGAACCTTCTTCCCTCAAGGGCTGTAGTAATTTTACAAAAGAGTCAATCAGACAGTTACCTATTTTTTGCTAAATATTTTACAGAGAAAAAAGCCCATCCAATTAATCGATTAATCAATAGCTGCAGCCAGACTGTGAAGGCTCAGACCTTATTTTGAAAGCATCAGTGAGGAGAGCACAGGTTAATTTCATTTTAAAACTGCATCCGCCCCTCAGCCAGGAGGTCATGGATTCCATCCCTGGCCGGGTCATACCCAAGACCATAAAAAAATGGTACTTCCCACCCTCTAGCTTGGTGCTCAGCATAATAGAATGGGGGAAGAAAGAATTGTAACCCACGGACAACAGATGTAAATTAGCCAATGGCTACAATCTGGCAAGTTTACAATGACTGATATCAATGTTCATGAACTTGCACTGTCCTTAAAAAAAATAAAAAAAAAAAAAAAAAAATAGCACATTCAGTTCATGTTTTTTTAATTTCATATTGAGAACCTGAAACAGCTATCACTGACACTAAAGCAGCTCTACATCCCTTCAACTGACCTTCTGTTGGCCCAGCATTAGTGTTTGTTTTAAGCAAGGTAAATCTGAAGGAAAAGAGAGGGGAGCTAAACAGCGTTTCTGCTGCTGCTGCTGCTTCTGCACTTTACACAGAGAGGCTCATTAAATACAATACACATCAGCGTGATTTAAATTATTGCTTCATTATTCACCGTCATAAAGACTTATTGTTTTATATTGAATATAATAAAGGATTTATTTGGTCACATATGTAAGGGGACAGTGCATGAACACATACATACACATGTACAGTATATGTGTGAATGTATTAACAATGGGGGGGATAACCAACATTGGCAAAATTGTGTAAACTTTAGAGACCGAATGCCAGGATCCAAGAGATCTTGATTAATTTCTGAATCCACTATAAATTCCAAACACATATAAAGTTTCCATAATGACAAGTTTTAAGTGATGTTATTTTCACATAATCTTACAGCATACCATCAATTATTCATTTCTACAAGAATGAACAGAATTTTATGGCACTTAACTGTGTGCAACCAGTTAACACTGTTCAATCAATTAGATCCAACAAGTGTTTTCTAGATCCAATGAGAGCAAAAACTCTTAATCCAGCCTGGCTGACAAGGCTCAACTATATGGCCTAAAAATGATATTGTGGTGGACACACATATGTGACCTGCTTTGTGACTCACATTTTAGATCAGAACAAAGGCAGAGCTTCCTTGGAAATTACAGGAAGCTGCAAGGATGTTAGCTTTGGTATGCAAGGCTTGAGACTGTGGGGGAGTAATTAAAGGTAAAGAGGAGATGCATTGTTACTGTGAATTTTAATGCAACGTGGTCTGTGAGACATGTGACTTGTGAACTGTAAGAGTCCTGGTATTTAAGGACGAGAGTTTCCTGTGTTGGTCTCTTTTCTTCTTTGAGATGTTGGTGATGTGAATAAAGCTGACTTGAGAGAGAACTCTGTCTCGTCATTCCCACATTACCACACTGGTGACCCAAGACGTATCATGCAAGAGGAGAATTCACCCGGGCCAGCCTCGTCAGGAGCCCCCAGCCAAGCGAATGCCGCTACAGTCCAGCTACCAGACTTCTGACAGAACAATCCGCGCTCCTGGTTCAACGCGATTGAGGCGCAGTTCAACCTCCGAGGGATATCGGTAGACGCCACAAAATTCTACCACGTAGTCGCAAAGCTGGACAACAACACGGCCCAGCATGTGGAGAGCCTGATCGACCAGCCGCCGGACAGCGACAAATACGGCACGTTGAAGGCTGCACTCATCCAGCAATTCACCCCCTCGGCGGAGGAGCGAGCAGAGAGGCTCCTGGCGCTGACGGAGTTGGAAAATGACATGCCCGCGAACCTGATGGAGAAGTTGTTGAGGTTGAAAGACTAACGACGATCACCTCATTTTCACCCACCTCTTCCTCAGGACTCTACCGTCAGCAGCGAGAGCGACCCTGGCCAGTTCGCCACTGTTGGCCCAACGGAACTACTGCGCGCTGGGCCGAGAGGCGCAGCGGATTGTCAACGCCACCAAGCGGCGCGTGGCCACGGCCGCTGCAGTGGAACTCGGGGCGACGACCGGAGATGACAGGGGGCCAGAGGCAGCGGTACCAGACTCACCGACGACGGCGGTGGCAGGGGCCAGGGAACGCGGATCGGACGTCCTTTGTTTCTACCATCGCTGCTTCGCAGAGAGGGCACACAAATGTGTACCACCATGTCAGTTCGGGCGTTCGGGAAACGCCAAGACCGGGGGTCGGTAGCAGCCGCAGCCCTCGGGGAGGAGAACAAGCTGCTCTACTTGTTGGACGCACGCTCGGGGAGGCAGTTCCTCGTGGACACAGGCTCCCAGTTGAGTTTCATCACACCTTCCTACGCGGACAGACTAGCAGGTTCCAGAGGTCCTGGGGTGACAGCAGCGAACGGCTCGGAGATTAAGACCTTTGGTGAGAAGACTCTGCTTCTGTCTCTACACGGCCGTACATTTGAGTGGACTTTTGTTATTGCAGCAGTGAATTTCAATATGTTGGGGGCTGATTTTTTGTGCTCACATGGTTTGTTGGTTGATCTCGCTAACAGGCGCCTGGTTAATGCACTTTCTTTTGATTCTATCCCCTGTACAGCGTGAGTGGTCCCACCAACAGCACAAGCCAACGTCACAGCTGCAAGCGGTAAGTTCCACACACTGCTCGCTCAGTTCCCAGCACTCACGGTCCCCACATTTTCGGCAACAGTCGCTAAACACGGGGTGGAGCATTTTATTACCACTACCGGACCGCCCATTTTTGCAAAAGCTCGGCGCTTGGACGCAGTTAAACTGGCCATAGCGTGCGAGGAGTTCGCCAACCTGGAGAGGTTGGGCATTATCAGGCGTTCAAAAAGTCCGTGGGCTTCCCCGCTACACATGGTCCCGAAAGCTGACGGATCATGATGACCTTGCGGGGATTTCCGCAGGTTAAACAACGCTACAGCGCACGACCACTACCCAATCCCGCATATCCAAGATTTTTCCGTCCATTTGGCAGGGGCGTGCGTTTTTTCTAAAATAGACTTGGTCCGCGGTTACCACCAAGTCCCAGTGCGCGCTGACGACATACCCAAAACAGCGGTAATAACTCCGTTTGGCCTATTCGAGTTTTTACGCATGCCATTCGGACTTAAAGGGGCTGCTCAGACATTCCAACGCATGATGGACGCGGTGCTTCGCGATCTCCCTTTCGTGTTCGTCTACTTGGACGATATTTTAGTAGCCAGCGCATCCGACGACAAACACGAAAAACACCTGGCCACAGTTTTCTGAAGGTTGGGAGATCACGGGTTAATAATCAACCCAGCGAAGTGTCAGTTCGGGGTGGCACAGATCGATTTTTTAGGACACCGTGTCTCCCCCGAAGGAGCAGTTCCGCTTCCTGACAAAGTGCGCGCGGTGGCAGATTTTCCCCTGCCGCAGACGGTCAGGGCGTTGCAGGAGTTTTTGGGAATGGTGAATTTTTATAACCGTTTTCTCCTCCGCGCAGCGCAACTCATGCAGCCGCTGTATGCCGCGCTCAAAAAAAAGAAACCCGCGGATAAGGTCGAGTGGTCCCTGAAGCGGGACCAAGTGTTCTCGGAGGTGAAAGCAGCCTTGGCAAAGGCTACGTTGTTGGCACACCCAGACCCAACGGCCCGCATAGCGCTCACCACTGACGCATCAGATGTGGCCATAGGGGCGGTCGTGGAGCAACATGTAGCCGGGGTTTGGCAGCCCCTCGCCTTTTTCAGCAGGACCTTGCGCGATAGCGAGCGTAAATACAGCGCGTTCGACAGGGAGCTGCTGGCTCTCCATTTGGCCATCCGCCACTTTCAGTTCTGGCCGGAAGGACGCTCTTTCACCGCGTTCGTTGACCACAAACCGTTAACGTTCGTGATGGCCAAGGTTTCCGAACCGTGGTCAGGCCGGCAGCAGAGACAGCTGGCCGCGATATCAGAGTTTACCACTGATATTCAGCATGTGGCGGGCAAACTCAATGTAGTGGCAGATTGCCTCTCGCGTGCCGTGGCGGCCCCAGTCAGCGTAGGAGTAGATTACGCAGCCATGGCCGCGGAGCAGGTTAGTGACGCGGATGTGCGCGCGCTTCAGTCTGGACCAACAGGGTTAAGGCTGGAGAGCAGGGTGCTGCAAGACGGTATGCCCCCCCTAATCTGCGATGTCTCCACTGGACGGCCGCGTCCAGTAGTACCGGCTGCGTGGCGCCGCCGCGTTTTTGACTTGACTCATTCTTTGGCGCACCCTGGGGTGCGCGCGTCGGTCAAAATGGTAGGAGAGAAATTTGTGTGGCCGAGCCTTCGCAAACAAGTTAAAGAGTGGGCAGCAGCCTGCACGGCGTGTCAAAAAGCCAAAGTACACAGGCACACGAGGGCTCCTTTGGAGCCGTTTTACATTCCGGCCAAGAGGTTCGATCACGTTCATGTGGACCTCGTGGGCCCCCTCCCGCCGTCACAAAGGTACACACACCTTCTGACAATGGTGGACCGCACCACGCGCTGGCCTGAAGTTGTCCCGCTGGCATCAACCACGGCCGAGGAGGTGGCGCGCGCGTTTTTAACAGCTTGGGTGGCGCGCTTCGGCATTCTGTCGGACATTACGTCCGACAGAGGCCCTCAATTTGTGTCCGAGCTTTGGTCGACAATGGCCCGCAGCCTGGGTGTCACAATTCACCGCACAACCGCGTACAATCCGCAGGCTAACGGGTTATGCGAACGTTTTCATAGGTCATTGAAAGCAGCTCTCAGAGCGTCACTGATGGATGCAAATTGGGTAGACAAGTTACCGTGGGTGTTATTGGGGTTGCGTTCTGCGCCTAAAGAGAACTAAGAAGCCTCCCCAGCGGAGCTCGTGTTTGCGCAGCCACTCCGGTTGCCCGGGGAGTTTCTCCCAGATAACCCTGCGCCAGACGCCTCCCCGTCTCAGCTGTTGCGGAGTAACATAGAATCAAGCACGCTGCCCGGCCCCGCGCACCACAGTTTTCCGCGCGTTTTTGTGCCTAAAACTGAAGAACGCAGAGTTTGTTTTTGTCAGACATGATGCGCATCGAACCCCGCTGCGACCGCCTTATGACGGACCGTTCAGAGTGCTAGAAACAGGGGACAAGCAGTTTTTGCTAGATTTGGGGGATAGGAAAGAGAAAGTTGGCATAAACAGACTCAAACCCGCTTTTGTGGTGGCAGACGAGCAAGTGCTGTTGGCAAGGGCCTCGCAGGGGGCTTCACAGAGTAATTTTTCCCCAGAACACCCGCAGGGACCGATAAAAGGTTTCAACCCCCAGACGGCAAACCCCCAGCGTGACGGCGCCACAGAGACATTGAATCCCAGCTACAGCAGATACGGCAGGAGACTGAAGCCTAGACAGCATGTGGACTGATGTGTATTGATACTATCACGGCATGCATGTTGTTATTCTCTTGTTTGTTCTAAAATGTTGGGGGGGCTTGTGTGGTGGACACACATATGTGACCTGCTTTGTGACTCACATTTTAGATCAGAACAAAGGCAGAGCTTCCTTGGAAATTACAGGAAGCAAGGCAGAGCTTCCTTGGAAATTACAGGAAGCTGCAAGGATGTTAGCTTTGGTATGCAAGGCTTGAGACTGTGGGGGAGTAATTAAAGGGTTAAAGAGGAGATGCATTGTTACTGTGAATTTTAATGCAACGTGGTCTGTGAGACATGTGACCTGTGAACTGTAAGAGTCCTGGTATTTAAGGACGAGAGTTTTCTGTGTTGGTCTCTTTTCTTCTTTGAGATGTTGGTGATGTGAATAAAGCTGACTTGAGAGAGAACTCTGTCTCGTCATTCCCACAATATCATGATATTTCTGTGAATTTTCACAATAACGATATTCTTCATGGTATCACAGAATGGGGGGGAGGGGGTCCAAAGGTCAGCATTATTTACTTTCAACATATTCAGTAAAAACCAAAAAAAAAAAACCTTATTTCTCCAGTTTATGAACAGCAGCTCAGATTCAGTTACACTTTTCAAAATTCTGTATCAAATATTACAAGAAATTAATGTAAACCGTTACATCTTAAGTGCACACAAATGTCGGGGGTTTATGCTGAATCAATTTACCTGCACTCTAAGTCTTATTGCATGGACTTCTCCTGGGGCTTTTTGGTTTTCGTTGCACTGAACAGATGCGCCCCCCCCCCCCCCCGGTGGTTGAATAAAATCAAGCTGAAGCAACCAAAATAAAATAAAAACAGAACTATGGACACTTTGAATGGCAACACCGTCAGATGTCAACACCGTCAGATTGGTGTTGATATCGTGATATTCATTTTTACACCGGTATCAAAATTTATACCGGTATTATCGTAAACGATATGATGTGGCAAACCACTAGGCTCAGCATTAAAATAATTAAAGGATTTGTATCATGATCTAGACGGGCTCCAAAAATGTTATGTGTTTCATGTTTGGCAAGCTGTATCTCTGGTTAAAAAAAGGAGAAAAAAAAATCATGCAAATCCAGTCATTAAATTTTGTGAAATCCTATTATCAAACAATCTCAAGAAGCAACCAAAACAATACCTTTTTGGCAGAAGACACACATTCATACAATGATAAATTTAATTAATACAGCCCAATCATAGCATATTCAAAACGGCTGCATAAAACATTACGGTACAGCAGTAAGCACTCACTCCACACACTGAGAATTATCAAACAATATAACAAAACTGTGTTTCTTAATCGGCACCCCACCTCTTTAGTTAAGACACTTCAGAGATTGGCTACTTGCCCGGGGTGCCTAGGGAGATGGGCGAGACGTGAGAGAGGAACTGACAAGGAGGAGACAAGAAATGGGTGGCAGGGTGGTGGTGGTGGTGGTGGGGGTGGTGGATGGTTAGAGAGGAGGCAAAATAGAAGAGGAGCCAATCCCTGAAGTCTTAATCCTCTCCCAGGGTCTGCCTAATCTCACATCACTATCTGCATATGGGAAGAATGGATTACCATCCCCCGACACCACTGACTGGCAGATTTATGGGGGAATGGGTGGCAGTCCCTGGACATAAAAATACTCTTAGTTATAAACAAACACACAAAAAGGCTGGCTGGTGTGAGGATAGAGGATGTGGTGTACTCTACTATTTTAGGTCTTCGAACAAATACACACCCAGATGCAGGCAGGCATGGGTGCTGGCTAGTTATTTGCAGCCCGGGAATGCCACCAGCCAAACATATTGTTTAGCATGTCCTGAGTGAGACAAAAACTGAAGCACTGGAAGGGACGGCTTTGGTAAAATGAACAGTCTAATCCTCTATGAAGCTTTAACAGTGGCCTTTACACATCAAAAGTGCAGATCTAATTCTAGTAAATAAAAGCAGGCCTCTTGTGGATTGGAGAAATATTAACAAAACAAAATCCAAGCCCATCTGCCACAGTGCGATCATGGGGTCAGTATTTTCAAAAACAGTCATCCAAGATCTAAACACTAATTTTGTGTTCCAACAAATGTCTCCAAAAAGGCATTTGATGTGAAAGCGTATCCCCAAAAAGCATCTAACCCTTACTAAGTGCCAAGAACAACCACACTTATGTCATATTCTAGTCAATTCAGAGGACGGCAAGACCAATTTTCAAGAGGTCAGACAACAAACTTGTACTGTATATTGAGGTATCTTGAATCATTTCCATTCTGCTTTGGCTGCGGGAAGAGGCTGACTGGAAAGCCTTCGGGTGCATAAAAAGCCCTTACGAGTTCCTGTTTTAGTGCCAGCGTAAATCAGTTTTAGGAGGACAAATGCCTGTGCCCTCACTCTCTGTGGCAGGTGGCCTGCCAAAACAAATGCCCTGCTCCAGTGTGTAGATGGAGAGAGGGGTGCGTGGAGGTGGAGGGAGGGAGAGGGAGAGATATGGGGTGGGGGCTCTCGGAAAAAAAAAAAATGAGCCCACCCTGTCTGCAAAACACCTTGCTGTATTGACGTGTAAACCAGACTGATAAAACCTGATCAGGACCTGTCTAGCAGGTACCTTTGGTGTGAATATGTGGAGGGAAAGCAACAGACTGTCCAAATGTTGAATATTAACTTTGAATGTTTGTGAAAATCAATTCTTTTAGTAGCTAAGTTGTTTTAGCCCCTGTTTTACAAGATGGATTAATCAAAGTCATGACTATAAAATGTTTTCAGGCAAATAACATGAGCAATGAAGGCATGTAAATATAATACAAGTCATCTATCATATTTTGAATCACATTTCAGGTTCATGGCTCGAGTAATGATGAAGGAAGAAATCGACCCTCTACTGGCCTCTTCAAGGTCTGAATTGGCAGTCAATGCAAGGACAACTGCCTCGCTGCTACCCAGTGCCTTGTGTAGATAACAGGTGCGTGTATGTGCATGTGCGTGTGTCCGAGCGTGCATGCACGTGTCAGCTGCCACTCAGACAGCAGACAAAGTTGTGGATGCTACCTCACACTACATATACAAATAAACATGTGTTTTCAGAGGTAAATGGGATTATACATGCGCACGCATTGGTACAAACGCACAGTGTTCTACAAGTATGTGACTGTATGTTGTGTGTCAGTCATATGCACCTGTTCTCAGGCTACAGCTGGCAGTTGTCCATTTGTCTAGCCCTTCACAGGCATAAATCCTCAGTGGCTTATGAAATTTACACAGAGTAATTTTGATGTTAATGTTCCTTACAATTATGGAGGACTGTTGCAGGAAAAAGAAGCAGAACATTTTGAGGAGTAATTTCACAGAATAATGTAATGTGATATAAATATATTAAAAAACATTATTAGATTTTAGATAGCATTCTTGCTCAAGTCTTCCAACTGTTTGGACTGTTGCCCTCTTCTAAACCTATTCCACAAAAATATTGCTAGGTCCCCCCTTAGTTAAAAAAAAACATGCATATACACACAAAATAAAGTAAAACAAAGATATCAGCTCTTCTAAACTCTCTACTTCTGACACTTGACACCAAGTCAGCTCCAAACTGGAATACTGAAGGAATGTCCAGTGGACAATACACCATGATGAATTCATCAAACACACACACACACACACACACACACACACACACACACACACACACCATGAATATTTCTGTGACAGGCGCCGTGCTCCACCTCATTATATCAACATAATCTTTACAGCTAGCATGATCTCTTTAAAAAAAAAAAGTAATTCGGCCATAGACAAAATCTGAGCATTTACAGATGGCTGATTGGTAGGGGTGGGACAAAAGATTGATTCATTGATGGATCGCGATACTTGACACTAACGACGATGCACCAATCCCCAAACGCATGGCTCAATCTTTTATTAATTATACATATTCATATAAACATTGCATACTCTCCTAGGTATTCAACCAACTGCATTTTCAGTCCACTAGATGGTGTAAAGCAAGCACCTGGTCAAGTGAACTCATAGCTTGTCTCAGATTTGCAGCCAGCTTTGAAAGCTAGGAAGCGTTTAGCTCAAAGTTAGCTCAGATGTCAGGCCTTTTTAACAAAGATGGAAGGAAAGACCTTGATATGACATACAACCAGCAAGACGCACGACACAAAAAAAAAACAAAAAAAAAAACAAAGACCAGCACACATCTCGGAGCAGCACTAGCAGCGGCTAAGCTAAAAACACACTGGCATGGAGCTTGTGAGCAGCGCTAGAGAAAAAGTAATGTTTATTTCTGAAGTGCTTTTCAAAGACATATAGTCACAAAGTACTGTACAATAAAACTAAATAAAAGGAATCTGATAGAAATAATTTTAAAATACAAAAACAAGTTAAAACACGATTAAAATACATTAAAAATATCAGATGTACTACTAAAAAACAGCTGAACTGAACTCAATGGAAAGCCTCCTTAAAAAAGTTTTCAGCTGCTTTTTAAGGCTGCATTCAGACCAGGATAGTCTGGGGGTCTCGGTTTGACTGGGCAAGGAAGGCCAAGAATTTTCACACCTTCGTTTGGTTTGGTTTGCATTCACATTGCTGCGGCCCAAACTGCCTGGACAATGTCACGCAGTTACAACTCCTCGTTTGGGGCGCTGTAGCCGAAACCAACATTGACCAGAAAGAAAAAAATCTTGGGGAAGAAAAAAAAAAAAAAAAAAAAAAAAATCAGGCTCATCGATTGGCCAGGACCAAAAACGGAAATCCGTTCCTTTCAGCCGGGTTGTTTGTCCACCACAAACAAGACATTTTTTAACTTTTCTCCTCGGCTTTCTCTGGTAAAAGGATTTCTCAGATTTGCACGGTTGTCTTTGTATTTTCTACCCAAAATGTACTTTGGTAAATGCCACTTCCTCTTCTCAACCTACATGTTGCTATAGTTTCACAAATGCTGAGGGACACTTTCGCCCTTTGGTCCTCTGAATACTCTGTTTAGAGTCACACTGCAAGCGCAGCGCACCACACTTCATTTGCAAGTGAATAGAGACTCCCATTTTCAGGGGGACCAGACTTCGATTGTTTGTTGCACACCAGAATTCCAACGCGCGTTCAGACTGCACCAAACAAAATGAACCATCTGCGGAAGCCACTGTTTGGTCTGGACCAAACAGGGGCCGTCTGAATGCGCCCTAAGAGTCCATAGAGTCAGATAAATATAGCTGGGGTGGGAATCCATTCCAAACAGCACTGTTCACTGCCCTCCCTGCGTGCAAAGATGTGTCTCCGTGGAAAGTGAAGCTCCAAGAATACTTTATTATATAAAAGGGATGTCAACAGTTGTACTTTGGGACATGATTTGAAGTTGAATAAGGTGGAAAAAAAATGTGAAATATATGGGATTACGATACTTAATATCGCAATATTGTGATGATCGTTGAATCGTAATAGGATTGTATCATGACTCAAGTATCGCAATCCAAATTGAAAGGTCTCTTGTGATTCCCACCCCTGCTGATTGGTGAACCCCACCATCACAGCATGGTTTGTTAACATTGTATCTGATTTGGCTGTTGAACAAAGGGTTGACCGCCCCACACTGTCTCCAGACCATGCAGTCCTTGTCATTACAATAGCATATAAAGAGGAAACAGGCCATTTGTCTCCATCTTCACATCTCCATAAATTTTGCCCAGCTACTCACCCCCAACCCTCACGTTTGCACACAGCAAAGGCGTACTTATTCCAGTGGCTATGATGAAATGCATCACAGAAAACCAACCCACATTTGACAAAAGGAACCCACAGACCAAAAAACACACTAGCACACATCACCAGATTAGTGGTTTACTCTTAATCTCCTGACTGTGTTTGTGTGACTGGGTCTTTCTCTCAATGACAAATCCTGTGTGCATGCGTGTGAGAGGTAGGCAATATGTAGGTCAAGGCCAGAATGGGTCTGGTAAGAGCAACACAGTAAAATAGTAACAGCACTACATCAGTTGAATATTTCACCACCAGCTTGACACAAATACTCGTGCACACGATGCCTACACTATTGTGTGAAGCATAAACGTAATGTTGTTTCTGTTTGACCTGACTTAAATAGAACAATAGCAAAGAAGAGCAGAAGCACTGATGCCACATTACAGCAAGTAGAAATGGTAGAGACACACAGGATACCCTCTTATAACTGCTAATATATTTTTATGTTTCATAATAATCACTTCAAAATGCAAGTGTCAAACTTTAAACTGTTCAGTTTCTCACAGATACTATATTGTGAATAATGTACACAGAATTCCATCAGCCCAGTTCCATATAAAAATATGTAGAATCTAAAGGCTGCAAACTATTTTGGGTTATCAAAGTTTACTGGGTTTGGTCTGACATTCAATTGTAATGCAAGAGCCACTGACAAAGATAACTGGATAACAACTGATAAAGAATAAACTTTTGACTTGCTTTCTTTTTGACTAAGGGCACATTCAGACGGCCACTGTTTGGTCCGGAACAAAGGACCAAACAGTGGATTCCGCGGATAGTTCGGTTCATTTGGTGCTGCCTGAACGCGCGTTGTAACTCTGGTGCGCACCAAACAAGCAAAGTCTGGTCTCCCTGAAAACAGGGGTCTTGGTTCACTTGCAAACAAAGTCTGATGCGCTCAGCTTGCAGTGTGAATCCAAACGGAGTATCCAGCAGATCAAAGGGCGAAAGTGCCCCTCGGTGTTTGTGTAACCATAGAAACACAGTCTGACAAGAGCAAGTGGCGTTTACCGAAGTACATTTTGGGTAGAAAATAACAATAAAGACAACCACGCAAATCCGAGAAATCCTTTTACCGGTGAAAGCCGAGGAGAAAAGTTAAAAAATGTCTCATTTGTGGCGGACAAACTACCCGGCTGAAGGGAATGGATTTCCGTTTTTGGTTCTGGTCAATCCATGAGCCTGATTTTTCTTCTTCGCCAAGATTTTTTCCTTCCTGGTCAGTGGTGGTCTTGGCTACAGCACCCCAAACGTGGAGTTGTTGCAGCTGCATGAAGCTGTCCAGGCAGTTTGGTCTGCACCAGTGTGAATGCAAACCAAACCAAAAGGTGTGAAAATTCTCGGCATTCCCCACTTAGTTGAACCAAGACTCCCGGACTATCCTGGTCTGAATGCAGCCTTACAATGGGCCTCATGCAAGAAGCATTAGTACTAACAGACTGGTTTGTAAAGATGAGGTACGATCAAATGTGAACTTTTGGGATTCACTAATCTGTTAGTATCTTTAAATGTAGTATATTTACTAACAAAATTTACAAGTGGTCCAGATTAGTTGTAAGAGTTTTGTGTAAATGTTATGTTATTCTAACCTCAGTTTTTACTCAACAGTTGGGCAGCGCGGTGGTGGAGTAGTTAGCACTGTGGCAGCCCAGCAAGTTACCCTTGGCCAGGGGATCCTGGGTTCAATCCCAGCCCCCGACCAACAGTGATCCATGTGGAGTTTGCATGTTCTCCCCGCGTCTGCATGAGTTTACTCCGGGATTTGTCTGGTTTCCTCCCACATGCCAAAAACATGCAAGTTAGGTTAACTGGCATCAAAATTGGGGATTCTAAATTGTCCTTAGGTATGACTGTGAGAGTGAATGGTTGTCTGTCTCTCTGTGTTGGTCCTGCGATGGACTGGCTATCTGTCCAGGGTATACCCTGCCTCTCACCCAAAGATGCTGGAATAGGCTCCAGCCCCCGTGACCCGAAAAGGATTAAGCGGAAGAAGATGGATGGATGGTTCCTACATTTGTCTGAATCCCGCATAAGAGTGTAAACCCTATAAACTTATTAGTTGACAAGATTTTATACTTTAATTAAAGTTATAATCAAAATTAGTGAATATAAAATACATTATTAACAAAATAGTTAATAATTAAAAGCAATATTAGTCCATCAACATCCAAATCATTTCAGATGCAAAATATAAGATTCTGAACATCTTTGCCAGACTGCAGTCTTGCCAGGGCAGTGCATGGTTTTGTTATACTGTTATACCAGCATAGTGGAGTGTCTCAGGCACCATGATGGTGATCTGTAAGGCTGATTACCAAGGGTCTCTTTACACACCATGGAGATCATTGAGAGATTGGATCAATTTTTGATCTTCGGGATCGTTTGGGAGATCCTTGTGCATGTTGGACCAAGTCAAAACTTTGCGGGGACTGTGGTGACTGTGGAGATCACTGAGGATCATTGATAGACCAAAAATTGGCCAGATCTCTTAATGATCTCTCAATGATCTCCACCCCTGTGTAAAGGGGATATAAGTGAATTATTAATTATCACAATGCAAATCCCATGGATATCATTCTGATTTTTGCCGCTTTGATATGGTGTGGGCTTCACCTCTCGGTTAGGGTCCATTTTGATTTGTGATTTTGAGAAAAAACTAAGCTGTATTTTCATAAACATTTTACTATGAAAGTAAACAAGTCAATTTTTATCTTTTTTACACACATATTTTAAGCCCAACTTGTTGAAATGTGTAATATTATCCAAAATAAGACATTTTCAGTAGCAGGCACACGGATGGCATAAATGACCAAAGTGCATTGTGCTCAGCTGTTTTCATGTCTGTTGCTATTAACAGGAATATCTGCAGCAAACACACATTGAAACATCTCCTATAATCTGACATTCTTTCATTTTTGCTGGTCCTTTTATTTCGCTACGGATTAGGCCTGTAACGATAACAGTCAAAATGATTAATCATTAGATATGAAAGAATAACCACGATTAGTTTTCTGGAAACAATAAGTCACCGTTTACGGTTTGCTATTTTGTTCTGTTTTGTTTTTTTAACACAATCGGTGAACATTTCAGTGGCAGCGCTGCTTCTATCCACACACGCGAGGCGAGGCTTGTCATGCTTACAAAGTGGGGACAGCCGGAAAAGGTGAAGCGGAGAGCTGGGGTTCACTCACAATATAAAGTTTGTCCCGAATGAGCCTAAAAGTCTGTTCCTTTTTAACAATTTGTTCGCTTCACACAGCCCTCATTTTCCCCCCACCCCAACTGGAGCAGTCTGCTTCAACTAGCTCGGTTGTGTTTATGCTAGGTTCGTATGGTGTATGATGGGTGTGACCATTCTTTCCATCATCAAAATTTGCTGTCGTTACAGGCCGACTGCAGTCAATACGTAAATTATGTTCTTTTATTTTGTGGATCTCACACAGGACAACTTCAATTTTGCTCAAGAAGTTTTGTTTCCCCCCCCCCCCCTTTCTTTCCTTAGATTTTGAAGCCATTTTTTGAATGAAACTTCTGATCAGACTACGGAAATTGTGGCTTTATATGGTGAGTTTAGTGTGTCAATTATGCAAATCTTCAGTTCTGGTTAACACTTGCTCCCTTACACATGGATGGAATTTACCATTTAACGCATACTGTTTAGACAAGTTTGGAGGAAATACAAGCGTTTGTTGAATCTGGAGTGGCTCATTCGAATGCAGCTTACTAACAAAATACGTGTGATTTACACATACTAATACTAACATATTCTTGCATCAGGCCCAATAACTTGCAGACTAAAGTGCAAGTCTGGCCCTTAAAAGGCCAAGTCATCGACTTCCGGGAAGATGGCGGAGAGACATAACACTTAAACAAAGAGCTCTCCCTAGCCGGATTAAAAATCATCGGTAAATGGCCAACTCGACATAAACGAATCAATAAACCAAGGGATGAAAACACGAAGGAACCGGGCACAAGGACAAAAACAGGGTAAAATTGAAGAATTCCTCTCCAACAACGCAGGAAAAACCGCTGTACGCAAAGCCCAAAAAAACGAGATGTCCACAGCAGTGAAAATGGAGGACACCAGACTCGACAACATGAACGCTGGCATCGCCAGTTTGGGTGAAGAGTTGAGAGAATTCAAGCGACAGCTACAACAGGATTTAGCGGCTCTTAAGGAGGAACTGAAAAAAGAAATTAAGGAGGAAATCATGGACCTCCGAAGAGAAATGGAGCGTAAATTAACGGAAAACATGGAGGAGCTGCGCTCCCAGCGGGCGTGTATGACAGAAGCGCAGACCCGAATTTCGGAACTAGAAGATTGGAAAAGCGAGGCAAACGAACAACTACAGACCCTGACGACGCAAACGCAGAGGATGCAGGAGAAAATAAACGACTTGGAGAGCAGATCCCGACGAAGCAATATGCGCATCTTTGGAATTCCGGAGGGCATTGAAGGCAACTCGATGACAAAATTCATGGATCAGTTCTTAAAAAAAGAACTGGAAATACCCGGAGAAACGGATCTGCAGATTCAACGGGCGCACAGAACACCGGCACAGAACCCGAAAACAAACTCTCCACCCAGGTCAGTTGTGGTAAACTTTGTGAAATATGACATAAAGGAAAGAATCCTGACGCAAGCATGGAAAAAAAAGATACGAATCGGCGACAAACAGGTATTTTTTGACCATGACTACCCGACAGAAATCGTGCAGCAGCGGAAGAAATATGCCAATATTAAAAAAACGCTGAAAGAGAAAAAAATTAGATTCCAAACGCCGCTAACGAAAATGAGGATTCATTGGGAGGAAGGCACAAGAACCTACAACACGGCCGAAGAGGCAGCGCGGGATATGATGGAGCGGGGCCTTGAGGTGAGCGTGCCGAAGGAGACGGCTGGAGCAGCGGCGGCCCTGAACGCACCACGACAGACAGAGTGGAGACGAGTGAGCGGCGGAAGAAGGGGGAGAGACGTAGAGCAGCGGGCCCAGGACAAGCTACAAGGCTTTCAACTGAAAGCCTAGATCATAACAAAGATTAAGTAAGGCACAGAAGAAATGAAGGCCAAGAAGACAAGGTAAAAGAGAAACAGACGGCTAGGAGAGGTTTAAGTGTTATTTGTTGGACATTTCTAGACTTATGACTATTACTTTGATAGTAAATACAGGTCTAGGGAGGGCCCTTCACTCTGTGAAGACAAACCCCCCACCCACCAACAGGGACCAGTGGGCAGAAGAAAGGCCCAAAGTACGGAGGTCGAGTTTTTTTAATGTGTTTTTATATAAATATGTGTTATTTTTGTTGTTAAAGGGGCTAGGAGCACAAGTTAAAAAAATGGAAAAACATGAATATGGGTAAAAATCTTAAGATAATGACACTAAACGTGAATGGTCTGAACTCACCTGTTAAAAGGGAAAGAATAATAAGAAAATTCAAGAAGGAAAAAGCTGAAATTATATTTATGCAAGAGACACATTTGAGCAAGGCAGAACATGTGAAACTAAAGAGATTTGGCTATAAGAACTCCTACTACAGTTCATTTAAGGGAGGAACTAAAAGGGGGGTTATGATACTAATCTCAAACAAAATACAATTTGAAAGTGAACAGGAAATCCAGGATAAAGAAGGCAGGTATGTAATAATAAAGGGAAGAATAGATGGTATGCAGACCACATTAGTGAACATCTATGCCCCACCAGAAAGTGACAAGGGTTTTTTTCAACATCTGTTTGATCTCATAGCAACACACAGTGAAGGAGTCCTAATTTGTGGAGGAGACTTAAATGCTGTCATGGATCATGAAGTTGACACAACAAGTGTTAAGAAGACAAAAAAACATGTAACAAAGTTCATAAGAACCTCACTGGCAGAAATGGGTATGGTAGACATATGGAGGGACCTACACCCACTCGAAAAAGACTATACACATTATTCAGCAGCCCATAAAGTACACTCTAGAATAGATTACTTCCTTATGAATGAAGGTGACAGACACAGGGTGAGAAATTGTTGGATTGGAGGGGCAGAAATATCAGATCATAATCCTATATACATGGAAATATACTGTATTTAAACAATAGAAAACGACAAACAACATGGAAACTTAACGTAGGACTGTTAAATGATGAGAAAATGAAAGAAAGAATAAAAATAAACAAACGAATATATCCAAGAGAATGACAATGAAGAAGTGGACCCAACAATACTATGGGACGCACTAAAAGCCGTGTTAAGGGGTAAATTAATTGTTGAAACAGGAAAAGCAAATAAGACTAAACTGGAAGCGTATGAACAAAGATGTGAGAGACTAAGGGAATTAGAACGTAAACATCAAAGCACAAATGATCCAAAAATATATCAAGAAATTAAAGAAGAAAAAACAAAGATAAAAGAAACACAAATGGATGAAATTGAAAGGAAAAATAGATATCTAAAGCAAAAATATTATGAAACGGGGCCAAAAGCCACAAAACTGCTGGCAAAACGGTTAAGAAAACAACAAACAATGAATAATGTATACAAGATTAAAGACCCCACCACAAATAAAACCACAGTTAACCCAGAAAACATCGAAGAAATTTTCCATAATTTCTACCAAGAACTATACTCGCAACCTGAAGAAACAAATACTAAAGATATCAAAAAATTTCTAGACACATTGGACTTGCCATCAATAGGAAATCAACAAAATGAAAAACAGCAGAAATAACAACACAAGAGATCAGAGATGTGATTAAGTCACTTAAAAACGGTAAATCACCAGGTAGTGATGGATACCCATCTGAGTTTTATAAACTGTTTATAGAAGAACTCACGCCACAACTCCTAAAGTCATTTAATTGGACGCTGAACAACAACAAAATACCTCCAACATGGAACGAAGCAATCATTTCAGTTATTTTAAAACCAGGGAAAGATAAAGAACAATGCGGAAACTATAGACCAATCTCTTTATTAAATGTAGATTATGAAATATACACAACAATTATATGTAAACGAATAAAGACATTCTTGACGGAATTGATAGAAGATGATCAAACTGGATTCATAGAGGGACGCCAAACACATGACAATATCAGGAGAACAATACATATAATTAACCAAATACATAAAGAAAAGAAAAGCGCAGTAATAATGAGTTTAGACGCAGAAAAAGCATTTGACAGGGTTAACTGGAAATTCCTATATAGTGTACTGGAGCGCTTTGGATTTAACGAAAAATCAGTACAATGCATAAGGACGCTATATCAAGAACCTGTGGCAAGAATCAAGATAAACGGTAGCTTAACAGACAAAGTAAATATACAAAGATCAACTAGGCAGGGATGCTGCTTATCGCCCACCTTGTTTGCTCTGTTCATAGAACCATTGGCTCAAGCGATACGACAAAATAAGAAATTAAAAGGTGTAACAATAAAGGGGGCGGAACACAAGATTGGGCTATTTGCAGACGATATTATAGTTTACCTTGAACAACCAGATAAATCAATAATGGAAATGATGAACTTGATAGAAAATTTTGGAAAATTATCAGGATACAAGATAAACATAACAAAAACACAAATACTGACATTCCACTATAACCCTCTAAACCAGATAACTGATAAGATCAAACTAAACTGGAAGCAAAAAGAAATAAAATACCTTGGAGTGAACATACCTAAAGACCTAAGCAAAATATATAAAGCAAACTATGATAGGTTGGAACAAGAAATAAAAAAAGATATTGATAGATGGTCAATCTTAAATATGGATCTGAATTCAAAAATTGAGACAGTCAAAATCAGCATACAACCTAGATTACTTTACCTCTTCCAGGCTATACCAACAGAGATTCCAGATGCCCAATTCTCAAAGTGGGACAGGATGATATCGAGATTTGTTTGGGGAGGTAAAAAACCAAGAGTGAAATATAAAACCCTCCAATTACCAAAAGAGAAAGGAGGCATGGGCCTACCGAGTCTAAAGGAATATTACTACTCAGCACAAATAAGATATATCATATGTTGGTGCGACGAGGGATATGAGGCAAAATGGAAAGAAATGGAAAAGGAAATTGAGGGACTCCCAGTACAAAGCATAATAGGGGATAAAGATGCATATAAGCAAATCAAACAAATAGACCCAATCACTAAATTTACTTTAGAACTGTGGTATAAAATAGTACAAAAATATAATATAAGGGAAGACATAAAACTATTGAAATGGGTAGCATTTGACAGTCAGTTTGAACCGGCAAAACAAGATAGGGGATACAAAAATCTGGTGAACAAGGGAATCACAGCATGGGGCAATATCGGAAAAAAAGATCTCGGGAGCTTTGTAAATATCAGGAGAAAATTTAAATTAGAAAGATCGGAATTTTTCAGATATCTGCAGATGAGAGATTACTATATGAAGAAGATTAGGCATAACCTCCAAACAGATGTGAACGAGGTTATACAACTTATTTTAAGCTCATATGCAGGAAATAAAATAAGAATTATTTCAAAACTATATCAGAAACTTATGACAAACAATCATACAAGTAACTATATAAAGGAGAAATGGGAGAAAGAGCTCAATTTAAACATAACAGAAGAAAGCTGGCAGGAAATATGGAAAACACAACACACAACAAATTCAAGGGCATGGAGGGAATTTGGATGGAAAAACCTGATTCGCTTTTTCATTACACCACAGATTCAAGGAAAATATACAAATACCCAATCTTTATGCTGGAGGGGATGTGGGGCTCAAAATGCAGACCACTCACATATGTTTTGGAAATGCTACAAAATATCATCATTTTGGAAATCTATGCATGTGACAATACAGAGGATATTAGGATATAATATACCAATGAACTGTAACCTGATGTACTTATGTGATCTTAAAAAAGACAGTGTTATACAGGCTGAGGACAGATATCTAGTTAAAATCTTGTTGATTGCATGTAAAAAAACTATCACAAAAAAATGGCGATCAGAAGTTCTTCCTGACCAAGAACAATGGACTGACATTGTTGAGGACATACGTATGATGGAAAAACTAACATATCGACGAAGAATGCAAGAAGGAATATGGGAGAAAAAATGGCAGAAATGGACACACTACAAAGTGCAACAACGAGGCAGAAATTGAAAGAATAACCAAAGACACTGAAAAAACCAGAAGAATTAAGAGATGGAAACTAAAAACTTGATGCTCCAACATTTGTCCCCCCCCCTTTTATTTTTTATTTTTTTTTATTTTTTATTTTTATTTTGTTTATTTTTTTTTATTTTTCCCTACCCTAACCCCTTTGTTTTTTAAATGTAGAATGTGATCTGAATGCATTATATATGATGAAAAATGAATAAAAATCTAAGTTACAAAAAAAAGGCCAAGTCATCATATGAGCCAAAACCTTTCAACATTGACCACTGTGCTACAAGGCAAGGCAGGGCTGGGCTGGGCTGGGAGACAGATAGATACAAAGGAAACAGCCAAAATTCCCTTTAGGATCAATAAAGTATCTATCCATCCATCTGTTCACCTATCCAGCCATCCATAAAATATCCTCAACTGCTGAAATCGGGACTGTCGTCCTTTCTCACCGTCATTTCACACAAATGGTCCACTTCAGACACATTCTCACTATTAGAAAAATTCAATTTAAGTAATGCTGCTGCCAAGATACTGTATAGTGCCCAGGATGAAAACAAGACGCCAATTCAGTAGTGATGAATCTGCCAGATTATTGCCAGCTCTGCTGTACCATGGACACAATAAGACATGACAAGAGTTTCAACCAGGAGCTGGAAGGTTTGCTAAGTAATGTCAAATGGACAATCACATTCCAATTCCCTGAAAGCAGGGCTGTTGCGATAACCGCAATTATGTAGTGCCGTGCTATGGACAAGCCTACCGTGGAGGATAACGAGCAACCACAACAACCTCAATGTAAATAACCCCCTGAAAGGTTTATTATTTTAAGTTAATTACCTGATCAATAATTCTGAGATAGATATTTTTTGATCTTTGCATAAATGTTTTCCTATTAGTAGTTCATTTTACAAAGTACAGAGGCCTTATGCCTTCCTATGCCCTCAAGTAAAAAAGCAGGCTTTTATTTTGATAACGGTGGTTTTGTTTTCGCTTCCTGTGCCTGCCTGTGGAATTGTCAGTAAGGCTACAGCGCTTAGCAGAGACAGTTGAACTACAACTAACGTTAATCGGTTTATGGACCCGTAATGAGACAAGCTCTTACAGTAGTCGTAGTTTGTGTTTTACTTAATGTGTAATCTGCTAAAATAAGAAAATAAAACTGTAAACTTCACCAGCAGTCAAGGCCACTGCCATCACATATTACGGCGATCCGTACATGCAGTGTTCACTTTTTTTGTGTGTGTGGCTAAATCTCATTTACTTATGTGCCCCTATTGATTATTAAATAAATTGTTAAATGTTAAGTGTATTTTTATTGCCAACAGCATGTTTGCACCCAGTACTGTGGAAGCTTCCACAGCACCGGGTACTGCCGCCGCCAGCACCATTTAGGGCACTCTCCAGACGGACTCCAGCAGGCATTTAGTGGTGGAAGCATTTGGATGAATTGCTAAATACAGCCGTGACAGTGAGCACTGAAAGGGTACAAAGCGTGTTATTTCCTTCTGAGCGGAGTGTATGATCCTGACAATTAAGCTCCGAGAGCGAAACAACTAGTACATAGTGCATAGCTTGTTTGAACATGATTTTTTTGGACAGCGGCAAAAATCACAGAGACAAGCGCCACGCAGGGTCCTGTGCGGAGGCTGTCCTGTTTAAATCAGATGAATGTCGCTGCAGTCTCCAACCAGTCCACACACCCTGTAGTTGAAATACTGGATTTACCGTCACTGCTTTATGAAAATGATCAAGGTTTTGTTTTCTTGTTTTACAGAATCAGCAGTTCATGCCTGTAGGAAGGCCGGCGCTCCGCACAATTGTCACACACGCACAAGTTAAGAGTGGAGCTGCAGCGAGCTTCTCACAGCTTCCATTGTTGACCACATAAGTTATGAACCCTGTTTAAATTACGAGACCACAGGGTCCTAAAAACATTTGCAATATTGCGGTGCTGAGCTATCCACAGTCACCGCAGGGGAAATTCCTCCACTGTGACAGCCCTAGATGACGATATAAAAACATCTATCATTTCATAGAATACGCTATCGTTTATATCATGATTTAAAATGCACATACTCCCGTTTCTTGAGCAAAGCTCCTCACCCGCTACTTGTCAACACCCCGCCTCTCCCCTGCATTTCACACAGCGGAACAGGTGTGTGGTGGGTGGCTAAGTTCTCAGGTGGTTGCTAACCCCAAACTACTGGTTTGGTCAAATAGCTGTAACTCTTATTTCATGGTGTCTGCAGGATTTAACAAGTGCAATTTTAGACTTTTTTAGACCTTTTTTAGACCATCATGGATTAAATTTACGACCTTCACGAAGTATTAAAAAAAGAAAGAACAAACCCAGATTGCGGTCAATTGACGTTTATTGTCAATGAAACGAACATATATACACCCATTATTTTCATTATTTTACATGCTTCTAAGCTCTGCACTTTTGATGGCAATTTCGTCCTCCAGAACCTTAAGCTGGGAGAGTTTGTCTTTAGCAGCCCTCCTCAGAGCATTTGATTTTGAGAGGAGCTGTGCCATTTTGCTCCCAGCCTTGCCCTCTGCTTGCTCTGCCAACTCATCTGCATCTTTGCCCAGGCTCTCAATGACTGTATGCAGACTGTCCCTCTTGACTTTCAGGTCTTGTAACTGCTCCTCCGCGTGTGCCCTTTTCTTCCCTTGTGTCTCTGCCTCCTTCCTCTTCCTCTCTTCGTCCAAATGCACACGGTACCGTGACCTGGCAGCCATGACAGATTTCATTAAGTCAGGTGTAAGTGGAACCCTGGTAACGCCCCCATGTATTGCAACGTAGTCGCAAACAAGCCTGTGTGCAAACCTTTGAGATACAATCTTTCTTGACGAACTCTGCTACTCCAAATCGGATGATATAGGCGGTCTTGTCTCTCCCGCATTGGAATGTTTTGGCTACTGTCGAGTCGGGAAACATTGCTTGAAACAGTTCCCCGATGTCGTCATTAGCTCTGTATGACTGGTGTTTAGCCACGGTGTTAAGCGCCCACAGAACTTCTGCCTTCATCGTTTCAGTCGAGCCCATTAGATCGCGAATATCATTTGTATTATTTCTTGACGTGCTGCTTGCAACCGAACAGAACTGAGCAATTCTATGAGAGTTGCGTGCTGCATTTGCTGATTCCTGGTGTTTGCTAGCTTTGATGTGTGACTCCAGTGCCCTGACGCCCAGGGTCCCGAGTTTAAGTGTTCTTTTGCACAACGTGCAGTACGCCTCAGTGTCGTCGTTGGGAACGCGTTTGAGCCAGTCTGCAAAGTCATCTCTTGAGAGCCAACTGTCATTAAATTTAAATTTGCCCATCTTTTTAGTTTTGTCCTGCTAGCTTTCTCTCCTGCCATTCGCACGTTACTTCACAACTATTCCCGCCTTGCTTGCGCACACAGCTCATTCAGACCAGAGCCAAAATGCTTGCTCCAGCATCCTGTGACGACAGCACATTTCCGTTTCACATCTGTAGTTTTATTGTGCGTTCCACTAACAGCAACATTTCATGTAGAACAGGGGTCGGGAACCTTTTTGGCTGAGAGAGCCATGAACACCACATATTTTTAAATGTAATTCCATGAGAGCCATACAATATGTTTAAAACTAAAAATACAAGTAAATGTGTGCATTTTATGTAATTTCAACACTTTTAAAGTACAATAAGTCTCTGAATTCTTTTTAATAACATTGTTATGCTGTTGCTAATCAATGATGAGTATTTCTTACCATTAATGCGACTTCTGGTGCTCAATATTGGCTGAGCCTGGATACCCGGATGTGCAGCGGCTTTTGGGATATTCAAATTCAAACATTTATTTCAAACTCAGGGTTCATATTAAATGCAGAACTGAAACGAGTAGAAAATAAATAAATAAATGCTTAAATTCAGCGTGCCGTCTCGTGTGATCTGAGCTCGTAATGGCCGATGATTCTAAAACTATGCAATCTGGATCAATATTGGCTGAGCCTGGAGTACCCGGATGTGTAGCGGCTTCCGGGATATTCAAATTTAAATTCAAACGTTTATTTCAAACTCAGGGTTCATATTAAATGCAGAACTGAAACGAGTAGAAAATAAATAAATAAATGCTTAAATTCAGCGGGCCGTCTCGTGTGATCTGAGCTCGTAATGGCTCGTAATGGATCTGAGCTCGTAATGGCCGTGTGGAAAAGACATAAGAACAATACTTTAAAAAAAACATTAATCCTTTATCGATATTTTGCATTGAAACGTAGGTCTTAAATTACTCAAACTCAATTTTAGACTCACAGTGCAAAATATCCCTGTATTTTAGACTTTTTTAGGCCTAAAATTGAAAATGTGTAATTTTAGACTTTTTTAGACTTTTTTTAGACATCGCGGGCACCCTGTATTTGCAAGGGATGTGGGACTGTTTTCCATTGTGCTGCATCAGAGAGCTAACCTCGTTTTAATAGGAGGTAAGCGACGTTAACATCATGTCTAATTATAAACGGCAAATGCCAAATGATCCAAAGTTGTGCTAACTGTAAACATAGTGGATTAGACCATTGTTTCTTTGGTTTAAAGTTTTAGTTTTATCTGAAAAAAATTTGTGACCTGTGCTGGCAAAATGAGTCGGAATGCGAACCACATCATTACGAGCTGCAGACAAGAGAAGTCATAGATCATGACTCATTCTTTCAGGGCAGCGCAGTGGTGGAGTGGTTAGCACTGCGATAGCACAGCAACCCACCCTTGGCCGGGGGAACTTGGATTCGATCTCAGCCCCTGACCAACAGTGATCTGTGTGGAGTTTGCATGTTCTCCCCGTGTCTACGTGGGTTTACTCCGGGATTTCTCCGGTTTTATCCCACATGCCAAAAACACGCAAGTTAGGTTAACTGGCGACTCTAAAGTGGCCCCAGGTGTGAATGTGTGTGTGTGAATGGTAAAAGCATTAGGCGCCGCACTAGTGGCTAACTCATCCACTCATGTGGATGCCCTGTAATTTTTGTTTGCTAGCAGCAAGTCCCGGGAAAACCCTCATGACTGCCTGGTATCATTGGAAAGCTTAGAAAACGTACTTTCTAAAAATACATGTTTTTGCGGAAGACGTAATTCCCGACCAATCAAAAGCGAGTTTTAAACCTAACCAAAATATAAACAAATTGGCTTTTTCCGGACCCGTTTTTGCACACTTCCTACAAATTAAATATCATTTTGAAGATCTTTCAATACAGAATATGGGAAAAATGTTAACTCAGTTTGGTAATTTCCTCAAAGTGACTTATTTTCTTCTTCTTCTTTTAGATTTGACTGGCGGTTGGCAACCAGCTTACAGATGCATTACCGCCACGTACTTCACTCGATATCATCACTCTATGTAGTTCTTATAAGGAGTTCTGAACAACTCCTTATGTGTGAAAAAATTATCTGTCCTTGGACTGTGTCCTGCCAGCACAGGCCACATTTATTTAAGCTGCAAAAGTGCATGGTGGCACATACACACAAAATAAATAATAAATAAATTAAAATGGGTCAGAGGAGCAAGTTGACTCTTAATACAATTTATTTGATTTCTAATCATTTTAGTTAGTCAAGTAGCGATAATGAATAAAGTTAAAGTCATCAGATGTGTTTTACATCACCTTTTGTGTCTTTGATTTTCAGATCATGACCAATCTGAAATATTTTTACTAAGAAGCGAAAAGGTTAAATCAGTCCAGAATGGCAGGCTGCAGGCTCTAACTCCACACTTTAATTTTCATTGATTTAAACTAACAGCTAATTTATATCTGTAGATGGTAGCAATGGGTTATTTTGTCATTTTCAGACATTTTTTGTCATGTTTTTTTCCCCCCTTTCTTTTGCTATTCTCCTCTGGCTCAGGAAATATTTAACTTATTGATGTTTACTTTTTATTCATAAGATAAGATAAGATAAGCCTTTATTAGTCCCACAATGGGGAAATTCCAGGATTGCAACAGCACAGGGATAGCAACACTCAGAGCAACAATCAGAAGGCAAGAAAAAAACAAGAACAGCTAGTATACATATGTACATATTACTATAAATATATATATATATATATATATATATATAGACACACAGTGCGGACCATTGTGGTTGATGAATGTGCAGCAGAAAGTCTAAGCTCTCTCTCCCTCCGCGGATGCGGCGGGCCAGCTGGATGTCTTTGGGCATGATGGTGGTGACCCTCTTGGCGTGGATGGCGCACAGGTTGGTGTCCACAAAGAGACCCACCAGGTAGGCCTCGCTGTCCTCCTGCAGAGCCATGATGGCGGAGCTCTGGAAGCGCAGGTCGGTCTTGAAGTCCTGAGCGATCTCCCTCACCAGGCGCTGGAAGGGCAGCCTACGGATGAGCAGCTCCGTGGATTTCTGGTAGCAACGGATCTCTCTCAGAGCCACGGTACCGGGCCTGTAACGGTGAGGTTTCTTCACTCCGCCGGTGGCCGGAGCGCTTTTTCGAGCAGCCTTGGTGGCTAGCTGCTTCCTGGGGGGCTTTTTCCTCCAGTAGATTTACGGGTGGTCTGCTTGGTTCTTGCCATCGCTCTTTATTATTCTGTCTTATATTTCTTGCACGCCGCCTAAACTCCAGCCCGGCACCCACGTCGTTTTCGCCACAGTTCCTCGGCATGTCGAGCTTCTCCATTAGCACCGGGTGGCGGTTGGAGCTAGCTAGCCAGCTAGCTAGCTCTTCCCTGCTGTATCGTCCCCCGCTGCAAACAGTGGCTCCGTCCGCTGACTCGGGAGACCCTTGGGGCGATCTGTGTGTCCGTGATATATATATATAGAGTGAAAGGTGTAGAAAGAAGAAGGAAGATAAGAAAAAGGCAGTTGCAAACGGCAGCCAACTCATGTGGCGCTGCCGGTCCGGCGCAACCGGAACCGGATATTCATATGATATGATTTAGAAGAAAAACCTGAAATTTATCTATCAAGTCTCAAATGCACATTAAAAAAAAAACTAGAAAAACACTGCAAAACTAGAAAAGCACTCGGAGAGCGCAGACCTCCGCCAAGCGCCACAGTTCCCCCCATACAGTGTTTGTGTGTACGTTTTCAGATTCCTTGACCATGAAAACATATAACTAGCAATTGGATTGACAATGATAGGATTAGTGGTTGAGTAGTTATTCAAGAAAATGAAATTTTCCGTAATGGCGGCCACAGTTCCCCCCATACAGTGTTTGTGTGTACGTTTTCAGATTCCTTGACCATGAAAACATATGACTAGCAATTGGATTGACAATGATAGGATTAGTGGTTGAGTAGTTATTCACGAAAATGAAATTTTCCGTAATGGCGGCCACAGTTCCCCCCATACAGTGTTTGTGTGTACGTTTTCAGATTCCTTGACCATGAAAACATATGACTAGCAATTGGATTGACAATGATAGGAATAGTGGTTCAGTAGTTATTCACGAAAATGGCATTTTCCGTAATGGCGGTTTTCTTGTGGACGGTGATCCGGATCACCACCAAAATTTAATCAGTTCTTCCTTGTACCATTTCCAACAACGCCTGAAAGTTTCATTGAAATCCGTCCAAAACTTTTTGAGTTATCTTGCTAACCAACAGACAGACACACAGACAGACATACAAACCCCGGCAAAAACATTACCTCCTTGGCGGAGGTAAATATGAGAGAAAAAGGTGCATGTAAAAAAAAAAAGTTAGAGATGGTCCTTTTTATGTGATTAAACTGGAGAATTTACAGACAGTGTATATTGTGATATACATCGTTATCGTGATATACGATGACTTATATCGTGATATGAAATTTTTGTCATATCGCACAGCCCTAATGACACCCACTTCATGTGTTTATCCGTGTTCTATTTACTGTAAATGTCTGCTGAGGCGAGGTGGCCAACTGACCCACATCAAGGAGTGCGTATAACCCTATTCAGACAACAGAGGGAGTCTGGATTGTACTGGGTTTCCATGGATTGCTGGAATACTCTGATAATATTTAAAATGCAACAGATGAAGCAGCTCACAATTTATTTTCCTGTTAAGACATTCTGCTAGTGCATCTTGGTAAATTAAAACACAGTAAAAGTTAATTTTCTGTAATATAACCAAAAAAAATAAACTTTGATATATTTATTACACAAAGTGAAATAATTAAAACCTTTTTGAATAAATTTTATATTAGTCATACTGTAGTTTTTAAAATAAATTATAAATCATGACATTTTAATTTACTGAGATGCACCAGCACACAGTGCAGCATCAAGGAGAAAAGCATTAAAAAGAAACTCAGTCTTCAATGGTGCCATAAAGATAGCCTCTCTTAACATTTTCAGAAAAGCGCTATATAAGTGCAGGTTAGTTAGTTAGTTAGTTAGCATGAATTTATGTTTTTGGCCAAGGTTGAGTCATCACAAATCAGTGTTAATATATAAAACCGATAACTTGAGAATGAATGAGAAAAAAATCCACAACAGTTCTGACTGTCTTACATCCCTCTTGTTCTCATCAGAACTTTTGAATCACTGTGGGAACAATGTTTTTTGTTTTGGTTTTTTTTAAATAAAATCACAAACACCAGAATCCCTGTTTGATCTCCTATATACTGTACAAAGACAGCAAAATAATCAACAAATTACCTCTGTGCTTCAAAACTGGACACACATCCAAGACTTATTTAGCTGATATGTAATGAGGACTTTCTTCCTTTGGTCACCTGCAATATGGCTTACATTCATGTCTTTATTAAAAGAGACAAACTGACCATCTGCTCTACATCTTGTCTAGGTCTGCATCATTACATCATCCTAGTTTATACAGAGAGATGGCCTGCTTTGTTTTAATGATGACATACAAGCAAAAGCCCACATGCACACTGACATATACCAAGAAGTGCACACAGTGCATCTGGGCTGGTTCACCACTGCATCAGACAGCAGCCTGATCCATCTTTGTCCATTAAGGCCATATTGTTTCTGGATATATGCTGTTGAGTAGTATTAGAAACCATATCATTGGCTCTGACCGCTCGGCTTTTCCCCTGCTCTAAATGTTTTAAGACAGGCGTGTGGCTTGTGTCACATGGTAGTCAGCCAGTTTATGCACTGTGATGGGTCACAAGACAACAGGGTTGATGCAGATGTCTCAGCTTGGATGGAGAGAGGGGTCAGTTCCTTAGCAGGGAAAATATTATAAATTATGTGTTTTAAATTTCTTTACAGTTTAGCAGTTTTCATTTCTTAGAAAAAAAATTTGTAAGAAAATCAAGACCCGACTTAGTCAGAAGACACTGAGCTACAGGATCAAATTTAACACAGGAAGACCCACGACAGCCCAAACAAAGACGGTGTCATGTCCAGGAACTTGGTGGGACAGAGCTTATTCATTTTGGTTGGCAGCGATATATCTGAATCATAAACGTCCAATGCCAGTTATCTTATGTTGCCTCTTTGTGGAGCAGAAACAAAGGAAACAAGTCTATCCGGGCCTTTTTTTTTTTTTTTTTTTAAGCTTCACATCCAGTTTTATTCCAGCCAACACACAGTGAGTGTGTTCTGAATAGGGGCTTGCAAGCTCAGGCGATTTCCTGTCTTGTCCCTGATCATCAGCACATGCTGTATTCCTGTTGAAGCGCAACACGCAGCACTGCATGCATCACTGCTTCACGATAGAGGCAGAGACAGACACAGAGTCTGTACATGGGGGTATTTGAGTACTGTATAAGCAGAAGTATGCATCACCTACAAAAGGAAAAGCAGCAAAATATCTAAGGCTGTTTTACGGTACATCTATTGGCAAACGATTACAATTATTGTCATAAATGAAAAAAATAACAGTCTGATGAGGACTACTTATAAAACAGAAGAGTGTTCTTAAGTGGGAGATAATGGGAAATTGTTTTGTAAAAGGGTCTGATAATGGAAATAAGAAATAAAGGGTAGACAGAAGAGTAAGATTAAACTGATGACTGTTAAGTTTCCTGACAATAAGCAAGGTGGAATGAGGAAGAATACAGAGTAATAAGAGGAGAGTCATCTCTCTCTACGCATTTGGCTAAAAAGGTTCTTTTTTTCTTTGCTTGTGGGCAACTAAGCACATGACGTCAATCAACATCACTTCAATTAAGTACTCAAAAAAATACACCACACAAAAACTTTCACAAGAATTCCCTCTTTTTTTTAATTTAAACCAAGCACAGTCAAACATTCATCATTCACAGGACTGAAAGAAGGACTTCAGTTCTGTTTTCTGACTTCTGTGTGCCTTTATAAATGTTCAAAGCTGTGAGTGGCACCTCCCAAACAAATTTTGTTTATGCCTTATTAGGACTGGGTGATTAACCAAAATAAGACCGAACCGTACTGTTGGACATAAAACTGACGCAATCTTGCTCATGTCGCCTTTTTTTTTTGGTCACTCCTTTCCTCCTGTTGTCTGTTTGTCTATGAGACCTTTCATGTAGCGCCTCTTTACAGAGTCTCCTGCACGCATGGTCACGTGACTCCACGACCGGAAAGCAGTGCAGTCAGCACTTTTCGGAAGCAGAAGAACCCATCCATCCATGTGTCCATTTTCTACCATTTTTCTGGAGGTACGGTTCGGGGAGGCAGCAGCTCAAGCCAGGGATGAGAATGGGGTTTGGGAAAAAAAGAGGAAACTAAGCCGGGGGTCTTGGGGGACACAGGCCCCCAAGCCGGATCCAAGGCGGAGCCTTGGTGGGGGGGTCTGGTGGGCAACGCCCCCCAGAAGCTAACGAAATCTGGTGTTTTAGAATGCTCAAATGTGGTCTTATATTTAAAGTTAGAAGTAAGTACAAATGCATTTATAGTTTACCTTTTTAATCTGCTGTTGCATCACATGTGTAAATTTATGATATCTGAATGGTATGTTGATGTAATAATACTAAATTATATTTTACTACTATTTACTATGTTTAGAACTGACACAGAATTACATTTACATAGTTCTAGAACAGAAAATAATTTAACCAAGTAAAATAAATTATAAATATTAACAAAATTCCATCACCAAGTCCATCACCCATTTATTAAAATATACTGACATTCTGCAAACATTTTGATTTATTAATGTGTGCATTTGTTAGTGTTACTAGGAATATAAAAAAAAGTTGCATATTAGTATATTTCAATATTTGAAAGATAATCTAAGAAAGTAAGTAAAACCTAAAAGAGGTTTAATATTTTTATGCAATGACCATAAAGAAATTATGTTTACTAATAAAAGCAAAGATATCTTAGGAAAGGCAACCCATCACCACACATGACAAAAAAAAACTTACACATGCATTATGTAACTCCTCCTAGTGAAACAAAAAATGATAAATTATATTGAAAATTCTTAGATTGCGTTTCAAATTGCATTTCAAAGAGCTGCACGGTGGCGCAGTGGTTAGCACCGCGGCAGCACAGTTTACCCTCGGCCGGGGGATCGCGGGGATCATGAGATCGTGGGTTTGATCCCTGCCCCCGGCCAACAGTGATCTGTGTGGAGTTTGCATGTTCTCCCCGTGTTTGCGTGGGTTTACTCCGGGATTTCTCCGGTTTCCTCCCACATGCCAAAAACATGCAGGTTAGGGAGTTAAGGGGCACTTGCGCACGCAGCGACCGGCAGCTGGTGGCTTGTCACCAGACTGCAGAACAAATCTACCTACGGGTACAAAATAAGTTTAAAAAAAAAAAAAAAATTGAGAGAAAATATATAACTAGAAAAGCACTCGGAGAGCGCAGACCTCCGCCCAGCTCCACAGTTCCCCCCATACAGTGCTTAACATCATAAATATTAATCCTACATTTATTTTGTCTAACTTTATAGATTCCTTGACCATGAAAAAAATGCCATTCACAAGAATTTTTTAAAGGATTCTTTTTTTTTTTTTTTTTAACCTCCTTGGCGGAGGTAAAAAAAAAAAAAAAAAAAAAAAGAATCATTTAAAAAATTCCTGGATCCAGACGGTGATCCGGATCACCACCAAAATCTAATCATCTGTAGGATACCCCATTTCTGACAATCTCTGAAAATTTCATGAAAATCCGTCCATAACTTTTTGAGTTATCTTGCTAACAAACAAACAAACAGACAGACAGACAAACCAACGCCGATGAAAACATAACCTCCTTGGCGGAGGTAATAACATTTATCTATTAACAATCGATAATCAGCATTCAAATGCAATTAGTGTTTCAAAACAGGCATGACGTCACAACTTACACATGCTATTTCATAACAAATTCATTATGCAAAAATTCTCAAGTACATTACTTATAACGAGAAAAAAATCTTACCTCGGAATGTGTCTTCCGATCACTAACTGCTGTAAGCGGGGTCGACTGTGATTAACTTTGATTGACTGGCATCTGAATTTGACCGTGTCCATCGATCGTTTTGAATGCAGCACGAGCGAGTAGTTCGATCTCCTTGTAGCCACAATTTTGAAACGTTTCTGTTTTGAACAGTGTTCAACTAAGGCAACACAACCACGAGATCCATAACTCAAGAAATCGTTGCAATAAACACACTGGGCTTTCCCTGGTACTTCGCATTTCGCTATGAAGTCGGCCATTTTTTCAACCACAACTTCGGTATTTTTACCGATCTTTACAGTCATTGACAGTTTTTTCGAGCCATTCCCAACGAAACTTGTTCCTTATCCCTTTGTCGATTTCTAAAATTCTTGCTTTGTTGTCTTTCGTGAGTTTTAGGTTCACCATTTTCACGAAATCGGGAAAACTCGGTTGATTGAACTGTCCGCCATTTGCATTTCGCTCCGCGTGTTAGATATGACAAAGGAATAACAAAATCGCCGATTGGTTGCTTCAATAAGTATCAGCCAATCAGTGGCCTTGATACATTACATTACTGATCTCGCTGGGTAGCGCGTTCTGTGCGGTGGATTTTAGCAGCCAATCGAAAATACGACTCGCCGCTCATAACAGACCTCACCCCCCCCCCCTAAAATTTTCTCCTCGAATTTAGACGATTCACGAGAATGACCCGAGACATGATCAAATCCAAGGAATTCCGCGGATCCGCGGAGGATTCTCATCCCTGTCAAGCAGAGAAAGCCAGACTTCCCTCTCCCTGGCCACCTGCTCCAGCACTTCAGAAGGGATACCAAGGCGTTCCCCGGCCAGCTGGGAGACGTAGTCTCTCCAGCGTGCCCTGGGTCTGCCCCGGGGTCTCCTCCCAGTGGGACGTGCCCGAAACACCTCAAGTGGGAGGCGTCCAGGAGGCATCCTGATCAGATGTCCAAACCACCTCAACTGGCTCCTTTGGATATGGAGGAGCAGCGGTTCTACTCTGAGCTTCTCCTGGATGACTGAGCTCCTCATCCTATCGCTAAGGGTGAGTCCAGCAATCCTACAGAGAAAGCTCATTTCAGCCGCTTGTATCTGTGATCTCGTTCTGTCATTGCCCAAAGCTCATAACCATAGATGAGGGTAGGAACGTAGAGTGACTGGTAAATTGACAGCTTTGCCTTAGAGCTCAGCTCTCTTTACCACAACAGACCAGTACAATGTCCGCATTACTGCAGATGCTGCTCCGATCAGTCTATCAATCTCATGCTCCATTCTTCTCTTACTCATGAATAATAGAGCTACTTAAACTCCTCCACTTGGGGCAGGAGCTTGTCCCCGACCTGGAGAGGACAAGCCACCCTTTTCCAGCTGAGGACCATGAACTCAGATTTGGAAGTGCCGATTCTCATCTCAGCAACTTCACACTCAGTCACAAACCATCCCAGCAAGACACGTACACTACCGTTCAAAAGTTTGGGATCACTTAGAAATTTCCTTATTTTTGAAAGAAAAGCACTGTTTTTTTCAATGAAGATAACTTTAAACTAATCAGAAATACACTCTAATATCTAATATACATTGCTAATGTGGTAAATGACTATTCTAGCTGCAAATGTCTGGTTTTTGGTGCAATATCTACATAGGTGTATAGAGGCCCATTTCCAGCAACTATCACTCCAGTGTTCTAATGGTACAATGTGTTTGCTCATTGCGTCAGAAGGCTAATGGATGATTAGAAAACCCTTGTGCAATCATGTTAGCACAGCTGAAAACAGTTTAGCTGGTTAGAGAAGCTATAAAACTGACCTACCTTTGAGCAGGTTGAGCATATGGAAAAAATTATTATTTCAAATACAAATCATTATTTCTAGCCTTGTCAATGTCTTGACTATATTTTCTATTCATTTTACAACTCATGGTGGTAAATAAGTGTGACTTTTCATGGAAAACACAAAATAACTGTCTGGGTGACCCCAAACTTTTGAACGGTAGTGTAGGTCCTTGTTCCATGAAGCCAACGGGCCAGCAGAGATGAAATCCTGTGGTCACCAAACATGACACCTTCTGTTCCTCAGCTGCGCCTAGATATCCTGTCCATAAAAATTATGAACATGATTGGTGACAAAGGGCAGCCCTGGAGGAGTCCAACTCTCACTGAAAATGAGTTCGACTTGAGTGTTGGCAATAGCAATACAAACCAAACTCTTGCAACGGTCACTTAAGCTCCTTTTCCACTAGTACCTGCTTGGCCCTACTCGCTTTGTAGGCTTTTCCCATTAGTAACTGATGCTAAATTTAGGGATGAAAATCATGTCCGCTGCAGAGTGGTTCTGACCGTACCATGTCAAGTTGAAAATGTGACGTCAAAAGAATGCAGGCCACTGATTGGTCAGGGTGTAACGTCATGAGAGTAACGTATTCTACTGAATCTCGAGCCGCCATTTGCAAAAGATTCGTCTGCGAGCGAGCAGTAGAAGTGTCAGTATAAACAACAACGACAGAAATGGCTTCACAGAAATCAACACCGTGGTCCAACAGACTTCTGTGCCTTTGGCTGATGAGAGAATCCAGAGGGAACTAGATGGAGCGACCCAAAATGAATTTACGGCCACCGACCGGCAAATAACGTGAGGATCCGACCACGGCACTTGAAAAACCGTGATATAGAGGATATAGAGGCTGGTGAGTGTTGTGATATGATGTGATATTATGCATCTTTTATGTTATTTATCCCAGCGGTGGAAAGCTCACTTTGAACAAACAACAACGTTGTCTCCTGTATGAAGACAATGAGCTAGCTAGTTAGCCATCAATGCTAAGTCCATGCTCTGCTTGTATTTTGCGTTTGTGTCGACATCTGATGAAATAAGCTAGTGTTGCTGAGGCCACAGTAAAAAATGATTTTAAACGTAAGCCAGCCCTTGTAAAATCTACTGAAGTGCAGCTACATGAAAACTGTGGTTAAATACAACAACGAAGCACTTTTTTTGTCACATTCCATCACTGGCTTTTAGCAACAAGTGTATTTCCCAAACACAGGGATGTGATTTGGGGTTGGGGAAATTATCTGAAAATTTAGCAGGGGGTCTGGGGGACACAGTCCCCCAATGGGGTCTGGGGAAGAGCCCTGGTGGGGGGGCAAGGGGGGTGAAGCCCCCCCAAAGCTCCTGGGTTTTTATGATTTTTAAGTACCAGAACTGTGCTTAAATGACATAAAACAAACAGATGAATGCCACTTATTACTGTATAATATTGACTTATGTTCCAAGAAGATAGCATTCCTAAAATATTCCAACAAGCATTATAGCACGATTATATAATTTACTGTATCATCCATAATATTTCCTTTTTTTCGAGCAATACAAACAGGACTACAAACATTTAACTGTAGAAAATAGCATACATATACACTATCGTTCAAAAGTTTGGGGTCACCTCAGACAATTTTGTGTTTTCCATGAAAAGTCACTTTTATTTACCACCATGAGTTGTAAAATGAATAGAAAATATAGTCAAGACATTGACAAGGTTAGAAATAATGATTTGTATTTGAAATAATACTTTTTTTCCTTCAGACTTTGCTTTCGTCAAAGAATCCTCCATTTGCAGCAATTACAGCATTGCAGACCTAACATGATTGCACAAGGGTTTTCTAATCATCCATTAGCCTTCTGACGCAATGAGCAAACACACTGTACCATTAGAACACTGGAGTGATAGTTGCTGGAAATGGGCCTCTATACACCTATGTAGATATTGCACCAAAAACCAGACATTTGCAGCTAGAATAGTCATTTACCACATTAGCAATGTATAGAGTGTATTTCTGATTAGTTTAAAGTTATCTTCATTGAAAAAAAGTGCTTTTCTTTCAAAAATAAGGAAATTTCTAAGTGACCCCAAACTTTTGAACGGTAGTGTATGTGCATGCAAGCAAGCAATTATCATTCAGTAACATAATAGATGGCAAACTCCATATCTGATATATGTGTGATATTAATTAGGGAAGACAGAAAAGCACAAACATAAATGTAATTCTAAGTATGTGTGGCGTTAAAAATATTTTTTAAATAAAGTCTAAAACATCTTCAGCAGGCAAGATGAAGAAAATATTAACTAGATGACATGTATACAAAAATATATCTTCACATACCTCAAAATTCACTACTCTATCCGCAACTGGCATTGGTTGTTGGGGTGGATCATTCCTTTCGATTTCCGTGTCCGATCGTGTCGTTAAAGGGTGGAGGCCGTATGGTTTTGATTGTTTTTTCTGAACACCGAAAGTTCCAGCAATTGAATAATTAGTGGACCTCGATTTGACCTCTTGTACATGTTTTTTGCTTCTAGCATGACTCTCGAGAGACTTAAATCCTCTTCCACCATAGTCAATCGAGTTGTGACACCACGTGCATATTGCCTTCCCGGCACGGTCGATTTTCCATATAAAATCGCTGAACAAATTTGTCACAGTTTTCTTCCCAACATCCGTTGCAATCTCCTTTTCTAGCCAATCCCAACAAAATTTGTTTTTCACGATCTTGTCAATTTCTTTAATTCTTGGAGCATCTTTACGTTCAATCACCGACATCACTGCAATGCAAGTCAAGTCAGCTATGCGAGAGCGAGGAAAACAAAGGATTGCCTTTAAGATAAGAAACAGCCACATTCATTGGTCACTGCAAGGACGATCAGCCAATCAGGCGCGTCGTTTCATTATGGTTAGGGAATTACTAAAAGTCGGAATCCGGTATATACGGAATTTTATTTTTTTATTTTATTTTGGAAGATAAAAAAAGCAGATATCCGCGAATTAGTGGAAAAATCACATCCCTGCAAATATGTTTTAACCTTGCTTTGATTAACCACCACCCATTTCTGTCTTTCGTCTAGGCAAGAGGAAAATGGACCACCCCAAACCGGACCTTGCGTCACTATTTACAGAGATGCAGGCTGAAGATCTGCTGAACTGAGACCAGCATGAGCGGCACATCCAGTTGCTTCTCAGTGAGGTAGCGTGGCCGGCGTGTGTGACCCATTCTCTTTTTTTTTTTTTTTTTTTTTTTTAACAGTTTAGAGTTTGAATTTTGCACATTCTAAATAATCTGGATTTTGCTGCTGACTGTAATAAACAATTTAGTGACTTATGTATTTGTATCAACATTTCCTATTTTGTCTGTTAAGACACCAGTGGGAAAAGAGTCAACAGTACAAACCATTTATTAGTGATGTTGAAAATAATGGCTCATTTTTAAGAAAAAGTAACGAAAAACAATTATTTTATTTCCTGAAGACTGTACTGTTGGATGTGCCAGTGCAGAAAACACTGCACACTTTAGTGATAGTACCAGTATATGGAGGAATTCTGGGCCATATTCACATCTGTAATTTCTAATAATGGGTTAGGCAGGGGTGTCCAATCATGTGCCATGGAGGGCCGAGACCCTGCAGGCTTTACCTCCAACCAGTGTCTTCAACAGCAGATTCCACTGAATTTCTTCCACTGACTGCTGATCAGTGAAAACACCTGCTGAAGAGACTGGGTAGAAGAGAGAACCTGCAGGGTCTTGGCCCTCCATGGCACAAGATTGGACACCCCTGGGTTAAGGTTTAATGGGATTTAACATTTGAACACAAACTTCTTTATGGTTCATAATTCTATTGACAGACTTACACATACCTGCCAACTTTTAAAACCTGAAAAGCCTAGTAGCTAGCCGGGGTCCAGGGGCCGCAGGCCCCGGTAGGTCCAGGACAAAGTCCTGGTGGGGGGGTTCAGGGTGGCGAAGCCCCCCGATGCTAAACAAATATTAGCATTAAATCAAGTTAAAATGTGGCTAACAACCTCATATTTCTTCAACAATCATGTTTCCATTTTCCTTAAATTGTCAATGCAGATATGCTGATGGAAAAGATAAAGGACAAACTCTATGGTAATATTCTCTTAGTACATAATCATGCATTTAAAAAATGTTGATAAATGACATTTCTCTTCACCTTTTCCCTCAGCAAATGTGAAATTTTCACCCTTTCTTGAGCGAATAATAATTCCTGGAAATGCTTTGGAGTATTCCTCACGAAAAGACTGTAATTTTCTTTTGGGTTTCACGCTCATTTGTGATTTTTCTCCGGCAGATTCCATGATGAAAACGTATACAATAAAAAACGTATAAAAAATGAAAACGTATACCTAAATCCTTCGCGACTCCGCCGAGCCCCGCCGCTGTAACTGGGTTCCGATTCCGGCTCTTATCCGGCTGGAGCACCAGTGGTCCTCCACTGGTCCCCGTCTCCTACCACCGCTGTACTTGAACTCTGATCCGGCTCCCGTCCAACTCTTGCCTCGGTTAGTTCCTCCGGCGAGCCCCAATCACCGGGGACAGAGTCGCTTCTTTGTGTCGGTGTTAGGTGCTATGACTAGCTATGGCGTTAGCTATTCGGGGTATTGATGTATCCCATAATCCCTTGCGCATCAGAGAGGTGAAGATATCAAAACAACACGGAGAACCCACCAAACGAACTGGTAAGTAGGCTTAATTTGTGCTATCATAACTCTATCCCATTGCTACAAATTCACAGTATATTGTTGTCCAAGGTTTTATCAGTGTTCTAAGCATATCGGCTGCAATATTTAAGTGTAAAATTTATTTCTGCAAGCTTGCCATCCACCTGATTACAATCGGGTATCAGACAACAGTGTCAATAGACAATACATGTGTACTGCAATGTGTTGATTTCATGTTTAATAAATAAATAAATAAATATATATATATATATATGCGCGTACCTGAGTGGTGGCTCAGTTGGTAGAGTATCCGCCCCACACCCGGGAGGCAGGGGTTCAAATCCCGGCCGGGTCATGCCGAAGACCTTATAAAAGTGGAACTTCCTGCCGTCCAGCTTGGTGCTCAGCAATAAATGGAATGGAGGACGGAACTCTGTGGCGGCGCCTTGCATGGCTGCGGCCCTCTGATTCTACACTTGCGGTGTGTGTGATTAACACAGTAGATAGGTAAAGCACAATCTCGTTCTGCTGTACATGATTGGTTGTACGGTTGAATGACAATAAGGGTGATTTAATTTAATATTCCTGGTATAATCAGCTATTTAAATATGTAAATTAATATTATAGCTGTGCTTTCTTGGATTTCATACAGCTGAATGCGATATAGACAGTTCTAAACACAACTTAGTTTTGTCCCCAATCAGTCTGATGTTGAAGTTGAACCCTCTCCAAAACTAGTAAAATTGTAATTTCACAAATAACAGCCAGCAAAAACAATTTCACAGAGTGAATGTATTGTGTTAGTCAATTACAATTAAGTGACGGCCTGTATGCCATGGATTGCAATCGACTATCTTGTCATTAAATTTGTATTCAAAAGACTATCTTAACACTGCATAGAACTTCGAATAGGCCAGATGTGATGTATTATGAATACTAGAAGACTAGAAATATCAGCAGGGTATACTAGCACTGTATAATAAGACACGTGCGTAAATGACGGCAAAATCGCTCTGATATTTTATGTGTTTACACGATACACCAAGCATGACAAGGCTTGCAATTACACAGCACATGTTCTCCAGAATCTTAGGCATTATATAAAATGTATTCTCCCTTTAGATGTCGAATCCGTGGTCCATTTGCCAGGGTTGAAGTGCAGTCGTGTGAACGTCTGCAGCAGTTTACATCGCGTTTACATCTCGCGATGTGCGCACGCCTCTCTGGGATTTCGCGCGAGAATAGAAACCTCAATACCCCCAATAGCGATAGCGTTAGCTTAGCAAACGCTTCAGGTAAAGCGTAGCAGCGAACCACGAAAAGAAACGCTACTCAGTTTACTCAACGAGCCCGGTGAAAGGCGAATAAAGGGGTATTTCTACTTCAAAAGCTGGTTCAATCAAGGTGGAAATTCAGCCTGTGCGTCACAAATGTTGATCCGATATAAGATAAGATAAGATAAGATAAGATAAGATAAGATAAGCCTTTATTAGTCCCACAATGGGGAAATTCCAGGATTGCAACAGCATAGGGATAGCAACACTCAGAGCAACAATCAGAAGGCAAGAAAAAACAACATCTAGTAAACATATGTCCATATTACTATAAATGTATATATATAGACACACAGTGCAGAGCATTATGGCTGGTGGATGTGCAGCAGAAAGTCTAAGCTCTCTCTCCGCGGATGCAGCGGGCCAGCTGGAAGTCTTTGGGCATGATGGTGACCCCCTTAACGAAGAAGAGACCACCAGGTGGGTCTCGCTGGTCTCCTGCAGAGCCATGACGGCGAAACTCAGGAAACGCAGGACGGTCTTGAAGTCCTGAGCGATCTCCCTCACCAGGCGCTGGACGGGCAGCTTACGTTAGTTATTTTAGTGGCAAAATCAGCAACTTTGTCTCAGCACTGAAAAAGTGTGACCTTCCCGGCCGCCATCACGTGTTGCTATGTTCTAAATTTAGATACGATTCCTAGCAATCTCGTGTTTGGAATTGCTTTCGTGTTTTTTTTACGATTTAAAATTTTTGACTGAATTTTTAGTGAAAAACCGTAATTTTGATTAATAAAGCCGTAACCCGGAATAGGGTCTTGAAAACCGTAACCATTACGGCAAAACCGGAGTAGTTGGCAGGTATGCTTACACCGAACCAAAAGTGATTGCTCAAACTGCTGGATTGTTCTTAAGGTGCGTTCACACCAAACGCGAACAGGTGAATTTTTCGTGCAGCACAATTACATTATAACTTGATGTAAACACGTGAACAGACATAAATCCCCTTCTGAGTGAGATGCAGACAGGCAAAGTTGCCTTTAAAACTTCTGCAGCTGTGTTCAACCTGCTGTGGAAATTCCTAAAATAACGTCATGCTTATGTTTACATTATCCAACTGGGGGCTCACCTGAAAATGTTGTCTCAAGCCTCCAAAAGTTCACAAGATGAGGGGTGTTTACGTTGCTAGCTTGCTAGCTTGTCTGTGCCAGGAAACCGTGGATAAATAACAACGACATCCCAATTCAGCTGAAGGGCTCCCGGTCCTCCTGAGTCTCCAGGTGAATGAGACAAATTTTCAAACTAGTTTACTCTGCAATGGTAATACCTTTACTCCGGTGACAGCACAATCTCAAAGCTAACAGCTAGCTAGCTAGCCTGAGACACGAATGCGCGACTGCACAAATTTGCGTGTACTCACGTCTTCCCATTCACTTTGTATGGATTCGAGCCACCCCTTCGCGTTTGGTCTGAACGCACCTTTAGACAGCTTTTCCAGTCTTTTAGCATTTAATTTATGTCACTTGGTGGTAACCTTCACACATAAAACAAAAGTAGAGACAGATCTGCAAAAAGTACAAAGGTTTGTCAAAATTCCCAGTGCAATACAATTAATACATGTATAGTACATTGTTGATGCAGAGACTATATATTTATACAGTATCTACATGTATATATCCAGTAAATCCATGCATTTCTCCATGTAACCTTGTGACTGCTTTATTTTGCTTTTAATCCTAGATCAAGTTTGTTTTGGCTTAAAAATGCATCATACTTGTTAAGTATATCTTATTATACCTAACTCAGTACTGTTTACCTGTTGAAATATACATTTTTACGGCTAATATAACCCCCATAACTACAATATTGCACCTGGCGATCAAGTTTTGGCAGCTGATCACTTTTTGCCACGACACCACCGGCTGGAGCAGGTACATCCCATGACGTCTCAACAGTCTCTGTGATTTTCACACAGATCAGAGCATTTTGTTGCACAGGAAGCTAAACATTTCTACAGAGATTCTGAAGTTCTGTTACCACTGAGCTTTTGTGAAGCTGGGGTGACATCCCACCACTGAGAGCCTGTGTTGAACGCCCAGACCAATGGTTTGAAGCGGTAATTTTGTCACGACAGCCATTTGAAACACACACACACACACACACAGCATACATATTTTAATACCTAATAGCAATAACTTGCCGACATTACGATGAAGATTCTCCTCACTTACCAATCCATGCAGATATCTACACCCCACCCACTGCCCGACTTTCATCCAGACGGCCGATTTGGAAAAACCCTCCCCCAGCTGACTTTACCATCCAGACAGCTTGGCAAGAGGAATGGGAGACCAAGGAGGTCCCAAACAAACAGCTGGTGATAAACCCCAACCAACAGGTCCCGGGCACCAACCTCCCAAGGAGACAGTGGTCTACACTCAATCGCTTCAGGACTGGACATGGCCCCTGCTTGGCCAGCCTTCACAGATGGGGCAGTAGCCCTAGCCCACTGTGCACATGTGGAGAGGAGCAAACAATGGAACACATCATAGAGGCTTGCCCGCTCCAAAGACTGGAAGGAGGATTACACACCCTCCATACAGCAAACCAGGAGGCAACTGCTTGGCTTAAGGACTTTGCATTCGCTAAATAAATAAATTACGATGTAGTATGGCGGACTTAAAGCTAACTAAAATTAGCAATCATTAGCTTACCTTCATATGTGATCTAGTTCGTATCCTCATGTCTTCGCCTTTATACTGCTCTATGGCTTCCTAAACGCTCCAGTACTTTTCCAGAGTGCGTCGTCTCATCATCTGTAGCCTTCTCTGGCTCTCCTTTTTTGCCTTTACTCTGACAAAAACCCAGAGACCGAGCAGTCGCCTTGTAATCCACCATCTTGTGTTTTGCTTGTGTCGCGTGTTTTACGTCACGGAAATGTTGCGCCACCTTGCTGTAAAAAAAACCCCACCCACCTCAGGGGGTACTCTGGTATAATGGAAGCTAAGGCTTTATTGAAAAACCTGACTGGAAATTTGTGGTCCCTGTGTGTTGATGGCATGGTCATGGCTGCGTGAAGGGCAAACTGGAGTAGCTGGCAAGCCACCAGCACAAGTCATGTGGCCCACGGGGCCTCAAGAGGTATGTGTGGACACTGACTTCTGCACTGGACAGTGTGTAGTTTGACTGTATGTGTTTGGGGTGACAATGGGCCTATTCTATATTGTATTATGCCGATTTATGGCCAAATCAATGCAATGATACTTTCTTCGATGCTGCACTCTCGTGACTTAATTAAGAGTCTTGTCAATGAATTATAAAGGCGAAGAAAGGCGGTTGAAAAATGAAACCAACTTGAAAGCTTCAAATAACTGAATGACAAAGTCAAATCAAACAGCCCTATGACTCTGTGATGAACTGTGAGGTTTGATCCTTTTTTTCAATGGTTTTGCTTCATAACTTTTGCAAGAGCAAAAAGCCTGCAAACAACACACACAGACCATAGTTTGCGTTAACTGAAAATTGTCCTTCATTTACAGATTTTTTTTCAGCAGTGAAAGAAAAATGTGAAAGCCGTCTGTTATTTTGACAGATTACACTGAGGGTGATCTAATGAAAATCAATTTAAATGACGGGTAACAGCAGATTATGGCAGAATTTTTACAACCCTGCCAAAATGACATAACAAACTAACACAACCAACAACTAATGCAACCTCTGACACACACATTCAAAAATAAAAAAAAAATAGTTTTCTCAGTATCAAACCATTCTTCACTCCAAAATGTCCATTCTATAATCCAAGGAGTATCACAGACAACAAGCTGTACTTGGAGCAATCCCAAAAAAGGGACAGGCCTACAAGGCAGTCCTGCAGAACAAGAAACATCAGCTCATATGAGTCAGTAGAATGGCAGACAAGGGGAGGTGTTCCATAGAAGACAAAACTGTGCACATATTTAACAGGTCATATAACAGAATTCTGACTCAGTGGATAGCAACAGTCAAAAAAATAATCTGGTGCTACTTTCAAAGTTGGTTTGCAGTAGGCATTCTGGGGTCTAAATGTAAGAAGTGACAGCAAGGGGGAAGAAAGACGAAAAGGCAAAACTTTGTCCAAAGGGCATGTCAGGATGTTCAGAACAGCAAAACCTGGGACGAGGTAGTCTTCTGATTAAGATAAGAACAGGCATGGAGAGAAAGGATAAGCGCAGGTGTAGATGTGTTGGGAAGACAGAAATGTGGACAGAGGAAGAGAGATAAGGAGAGACTGGTGGAAGTGGGGGATGATGAAAGAACCGTGTTGAGTGAGGGGAATGCCCAAGATATTGGGGTCTTGCTCAACTCCATGCCGAGCCTGATATACATAAACAGGCTATTGCACAATTATCACTTGTAGGCCAGAAAAATTTATTTCACCTCATATTTGCCAATTTCCTGACAACACAAATCCAACACAAGGCAGCGTTAATGCCTCATATGGCGTGTACCCCACAGAAAAAAATGACAAAAACTCACTACTTTTATTCCAGTCCTTGACAAATGCAACCTCACTGAGGTATAAAATCCTATCTCATCTTCCGTGACTTTGATTGAGTTTAAATGTTATTTTTCTACAGTGTCATTAAGTCACCTCTCTGTTCATATGTCACAGCTGCCTGCTGAATAAATACTTTGCTTTCTTTACTCCTTCCTCCGTCACTACTGTTTTGCATTCACAACTGGGCATCTCGCTGTTGTGTGAATATTTCACACAAATGCCGGTTGGTCAAATGACCTGCCATGCTATATGGTTGCACAGGGACCCAGTGCCACTCATAACTCCCCAGGCACTCACTTATTTCAGCCAATAAATGTCTCTTTCAAAGCAGATTGAAAATATGGTAGAGGCAATATTTGATCGCCATTATGCACATTGAATCTAGGCCTTTATGTTTCAAAGCAAAGTAGACAGCATTGACACAATGGGGAAACAACTTGAGGCATATTGCTTGCTGAAAAATACAGATGAAAACAGGATGGAGCACAGACATTAGGGGCTTTTAGTTTGTTCATGTGATTAGAGATCAATAATGTTAATTATAAATTAGCTGCTACAATTGTCACATCTCCTAAATTCCCAAATTCCAGCAGTTGTAGAAATATTGTAGCAGCAATATTCTTTCTAAAGATAATTTCTTAGAGTAGAAAAATGGTCTAGCTGTTAGCTCTAGACCAGTCTGGGAACCCAACTACAGTACCAATCACTTGTCCTGTGAAAGTTTAGATTGAGAATTCAGTTTCTGTCCAATATTTAATCTGACATTTCACATCTCTTTTGCTCCATACAGACCATGTATGTACTTCCATGCACTTAAGGCCTGGTCTGACAAGAATGGCAAATACAAGTAATGCCTACATGTATATGATGCTTATATTAATCTGCAGAATCACTTTAGAGCAATTACCCTAAGATCAATTAATGCACACTCTAACTTAGATTGTCCATGAGGATGGGAGAGGTGAAAATTAAGTTTCCTCCACAGCCAAAAATACTGGGTCAGTCCTGAAAAGATATTAACTTTTTTTATTTTGTGAATGAAATTTTAATGAAACAAAATTTGGTCTTATAAGTCTATATCATCTATATCTATATAGTGACCTGCTCTCTGTACACCAGCCCAGCAGGTCTCTCAGGTCTTCTCATCAGAATCTATTGGTAGTCCCTAGTACTAGGCTCAGAACCAAAGGCGACAGAGCCTTTGCTGCTGTTGCTCCCAGACTGTGGAACTCCTTGCCTTTTGAACTTAGATCTGCACCTTCAATTGGTGTTTTTAAGAAGCAACTAAAGACCCACCTTTTTAGCCTGGCTTTTTAACTATGTGCTGATTGTATTTTTATGTGCTTTTACTGTCTACTTTGTTTTTTTACTGTTTTATGTGCCTGTGTTTTTATTTTTTTACCATGTTAAGCACTTTGTGACTCTGTCTGTGAAAGGTGCTCTATAAATAAATTTATTATTATTATATCAACAAATCAAATAGCATGGAGACTACAGTGCTACCACAAATCAGACTTTACAGATATTACAGCCTTAATATTAATGTACCCTCATGAAAGAAGGGGAAAAAATCAAGCTTAGCGATGCAATGTCTAAAAGGCAAAATCAGTTCCACAAATCCCTGGAATTAAACCACAACCTAATTTGTCTTTGGTACAAGTGGGCCTTGACCCATTATTTGACAAACGCAGCTTGATAATGGGATTCAGCACTAAGCTAGGCCCTTTTATCACAATGCAATCCACTTTCCTCTGCAGGTCAGCTGACCCTATCCTTTATGTGCTGAGGGACAGCTAGTATGATCTGTTCTAGCTTGTTAAAACTTGTGTGATTTCACAACGGGGGAGGGTTAAAACTCAGGCTACATCATGAGTGTGCCACCAGAGTGGTGCTCACAACCTCAGTCCAAAAATACATGAGGGGTTGGGGGGAAACCCACTTTCCAAATGTGCATGCTTTGTGCTCCCACTAGTAACATGAATTCTCAACCTGCGTGCTTCATTTGAATTTCAATGACCGTCTTAAGCTTACAAGCCCACAAACGGTAGGCTTGAAGCAAAACTGTCCAAGAGAAAACACATTTTCAAAAAGAAAATGTACATCCATCAACTATGAATTTGTGCGCTGGAGAGGTGTCTCACCGGATGCCCTGACCTGTCTGAGGAGAGAAATGAGGCTGTTTCCTGGTTATGTTTGAATAAAACACAAGACTACTATTAAATCCAAATGAAAAACTGGGATAATACAAAGCAAAGACACATTCGAGCCACTTCTGCTCACCCAAAAGGATTAGCATCCTCAACCTTAATGAATCTTACATGGGATACAAATGACTTGCACTTGAGGTGAAAAAACAAACCAAAAAATGTTTAGTAAATATCTAAGTTGTACGCAATACAAGCACAAGCCAAAATTAAATGTTTGTGGATATGGTCATTAATTTTTGTAGAGGCAGAGTAGGAAGAAACTAGACCCTATTACCTTACCCTTTTGACCTCAAAATGAAGGCACACCTACAACTTTGTATGTATTATTCCTGAATCAAGTTTGGTATGCTGTTGTTCATGTTTTTGTTGTTAGTTTAGAGAGACTTAAAAACCCTACCCATGCTGAAGGAAATAAAACTGAAGCTGTATTTCCAATCCAAAAATAGTGGGTTTTAAGCTCCATCATGCAGTCTTTATTTTGACCCTTGATTCTGGGTCGTCATTCACTGAAGAAGGGATACGGTGCAGCTACAAATGGGGCTGAACTACCACAATAGACCATGACCCATCTCTGTAGGCTAATTCACTGAGGAAGAAAGGATGGAAAAAAAAGACAAGAAACTGTAATTGACAGACATCGACAAATTATACGCAGAGTAACCACAAGCACTCTGACCACCACGAAAAACACTCTTAAAGCCATTATGTCAAATAAGAGAATTCCTTCAAAGCCTCAACTGCCGCATCATGCTGTGAACACTTATTTTACAAGCTCCCAGCTGAGCACACAACGAAATCTTTCACTCACAACAGATTTTAAAGTCATCCATCAATGTACGGACTGTTATGGTTGTGTGCGAAGGGATGTCGATGCCCGACAGTGTTTGAGATGCCTCAACCAGCAACCATGACTGTGTGGGCCAGATCTGACCTCAGAGCAAAAGCTCTGCACTACCACCAATATGGTACGCGGTCTGTCTGGGGATTGGTGTTCTTCAGGAACAAATACTATGAATGCATGTGTGCTGTAAGTGTGCACGTGGGGCTGGTTAAACTTCATCTACTGTGTGTTCCAGCTGTGTACGTTTCCTGTGCTGAGCTAAGCAAGTCTTCTCTTTTGCTTTCATATGGTCTTGATTAGCAGACCAGTGGCTGTGGCAGCTGCCTTGCAAAGTTATGTGAGCTATGCGTTTGTACTGGGTGGGTCCTCTGGGAGAAATGTGTCAGCCTGATGCACAGTTTGGACAAGACCCTCTTCTAGTTTCATCACAGGGCACAATGGCGAGTATGGACAGAGAGCTAGTAAAAGTATTGTGCAATAGTTACAATAAACTCTATGTAGGCGGAACTGAGGGCATTTTTGTTCTATCATTAAGCCAATTAAAAAAAATGACAGTGTATAAAAACAAATTTCAATGATATTCAATTCAGTAAACCTACATTAAAATGGAAATTTTAAATGTGATGTAACCAAAAGTTCAAGTTCATACTCTGCTGAAAAGAGCTCTGTAGGCATGCATAGCTTCAATGTATCTTGCTCATGAATAAAGTACAAAAACAACTGCTACAGAATGAGGAAGGATGACTTTAAAAAAAAAAAAAAAAAAAGACAAATTTTTAAAGCTCTTACATACAGGTATATGGTACACAAATAACCACTGTGTTGCAGTTTCTATAACTCCTTCATCTGGTTCTGTGGGAAAAATCCAAAGCCCGAATAAAAAAAGTGTTCTTAATGTTTAGCAGAACATCTATTGTCTGTTTGTTGTCATAATTTAATAAGTAAGCATTTAAGCACTAAATCCACACAATATGCACACATGGCTCTCTCACAAACCTCAACAAGAACAGCAGCAAAACAAGAATCTGAACCCATCTCTTACCCACTGTTGTGGAAAATGAGAAAATACGTATACATTTTAAAGACAGTTTGGGATTCTTTGTGCTCTCAAAGCACATCCACTCTCTTGCACTTACTTAAAGGTGCAATATAAAGGATTCTGACCTCCTGGCCAGTAGGTGTCGCGCACACTGCTGACTCACTATAATCTTGTACTGGTTGCCAGGTAGAGATAAACAGCACTTCCTGGAGGCTAACATCAATATACTGCAGACTGCAAACATCTCAGACCTTTGGTTATTATAAGCCAGACAGCGTGTCAAGCGAGGACTCTTGTGGTATAGAATCGTGAATTTAACATAATCCTCTCTGATGTGCATCTCTGGTAAACCTTTAAATAACTATATAGTATAGTGTTATTGACAGTAATGCTAATGCAGCACAGCAGTGATCAAACCGATAGCTTTCTAGTTTTGACAATGTAATTATGACAACATTTCAGATCAGATTGTAAGGACTTTGATTGCTGTTAGTTGTTCTGTGGTTTTTGTAAATACACTGAATCACACTTTTATGGTCCGTTTAAGTTCATTCGTTTTAGCTATGCATTCTTAAAAAAAAAAATTTAAAAAAAACGGCTGTTATTAAGTTCCAGCAGTTATTTATGTCAATTCCAGTTAATTTTAGGTTAAATGGGTTTTGTTTTTATTGTTTTAAAATATATAAATAAATGTTGTAAAACGTTGGATGCCTGAATTCATTTGTGCCCTTTCAGTTACTGTAGAAGATGAAATCTATTGTTTATTCAGTGTGACAGATTCACAAAGTAATGGTTTACCTCGCCTCTGCAAAACTGAAGTATTTTCAGCCTTTTTATAACGCAGTGATAAACAAGAACCTAAAATACACTGTACATATTAGATATACACATAACGTTGTAATCAATAATCTTTAGTGAAGGTGGAAATAATTTATGGTGGAACAAAAATCTTTTTTCAAATAATATTGTGTAAAAACAGAACTGCATCTCCAAAAATGAGCAAATCACCATTCAGATCTATATCAGATAGCTCAGACATATTCATCCAAATTAAAATCTTAAAATGGCTAAATTTATATGGGATTACTGTAAAATATGAAAGTTTTACTTTTTAGATTTGAGTTATTTCTAAAAATAAATTAATCACAATAGTCAACTTTTGGAGGTAAATGAGTAGAATGGAAAAGAAAATCAACCTCAAATCATGTCAGTCAACATATAACAAACAGGAATTTATTTGGGGGGGAAAATATTTATTAAAAAATTAACAGGCCAGATGCAGGGCCCATACGGCAGATCTGGGATAGCAATAGAGAAATTAATTAAATTAGGATTAGGACACCCTCTGGAAAGCTTTTTTTGTCCCCATAGTCAGTGTTGACCCTTATTACTATAGTCAGGTACAATTTGTTGATGTAAAAAAGGAGAGTCTTTAAGAAAGTGTCATCACAGACCAACAGCATTAAACATGACAGTATGTGAACTACTAGACAGTTTTAGGACTACAGCAGTGCTGCAATGAGTTTGCTTGGTCTACATAATGTGAATGACAATATACTGTAGGTGAAGGAAAGAGCAGGTACAGAAATGGAATTACTTTTTATGTGTGTGTTGTGGGAGGAGGGAGGAGACCCCAGGGCAGACCCAGGACACGTTAGAGAAAGACTATGTCTCCCAGCTGTTCTGAGAACATCTTGGTGTCCTCTCTGAAGACCTGGAGGAGGTGGCTGGGGAAAAGGAAGTCTGAGCTTCTCTGATTAGACTGCTCCCTCCACAACCTGGACCCCCAGAAACGCCGTAGAAGATGGATGGATGGCTGTGTTACGTATTCATTCCTGCTGCAAGACTGGACCTGATTAAAGAAAGGGAACAACATTTTTTTTAATTCCACATTCTTGGAACAAGAAGTGCACAGGCAGGTTGTGGTCTTAATAAAAATGAAAAGTCCAAGACATTTTTCTGCCAAATGTTGACTATTGTCTTGAGAAGTTATTCAAAAAAGAAAGAAACAAATATCTGTTGTATCTACTTTTGGCAAAATAATCCATAAATATGATTGGTTTGACCAGGTTACTCACTAAATATTGAAAAAAAAAAAAAAAAACAACACTCCTTAACATTTCAAAAACAGTTAAAAAAAAAAAAATCTCCTAAACAAACACATTTAAAAATTCAAAATAAAGGATTTGACTTTATACATTACTGTGTGTAAAATGTTTTGATAAGGCTAAACTTAAGTACATTGGTGTGCTGTTGACTGTCTTCCTTACTGGACGGTTCCTCTGGTGGTTGTGGTCCTGAGCTGCTAATGGAGTCCAGGCCTCATACACAGGTGAGGTGGAGGAGAAGCTTCTGCTGACATCATCAGAATGTGGTTTTTAAATGTTGATCTCTGAGAACACAGTCATATTAATAGTCCTTTTTGTGACTTTTTACATGTAAAACTTTGCATCATACTCACCGAAAGGTCAGATATTGATGTTCTGTCCTTAACCTCTACTGATCCAGCACATCAGTGAAGGCTTCAGAAGCTGCTGACCCTCTCTCCATCACTGTTTGGTGGAGCTCTTCTCTGCTGTATCATGATGACATTGTCCAAACACCCATCTGTCCTTATTCACCTCATGATGGAGGAAGTCCTTACAGAGGGTGAAAAAATGTTGTGGTTTACTACTTGATAGTCAAAAATCTGACATAAATTTCTACATACATAATTACAGCTACTTCAGGGACTCAAGAAATCCCATGGCTAATGCTGTGCAGTAACATTAGTTAATAAGAAAATAAACTGAGACCTGTTTATTCTACTATTAGAACTTAAACTATTTTTAACTTCAATTTCCACCACAGTGATCAATAAAGTTTTACATTATCTTAATCTGTAACAACAATAAACAACTAACTTTTTTCACTGTACACCAAATTATTAGACTGAGCAGCTGCACATCAAGGCCGATAATTTAAAAAAAATATTTATGTAAAACATGACTGCTGCACAATTAGTGTGTGCTGTTCCATTCAGAGACGCAAATGTTGATCATATCATGAACCTGTCATACATGTCAGCTTGGTAAGGAGCAGTTAGTGGGGTCTACAGTATTCCAAGCCATATTTTGGCTGATATTATTATACATTTATAATTATAATGTGAACATGTAAGAAATAAAATTTAGTTGGTTACATAGACTTTAGACTGCTGCCCCACACACCACACCCCAGCGCCCCTAACCACCAGATTAGCAGCAGAAGATGAATGAGCTAGTTAGCAGCATAGCTAACACTGGTTAGCTTACCTGTCAGAAGAAAAAAGGGTGCCTCTGCATGACTTTTCAGTCCTTTGAGATTCTTCAGCAGACATCAGCCATCAAAAGCAGAACCCATATTTATCCTGCTCCTTTGTCATGCCATACTTGAGAACAATTGGGAAACTGACATTTGCCTTGAGACTCAGGTATTTAGTTGAATAATTCACTACTTGGCAACACAACAACCCAAAAAAGAGACGTGCTGCATTCGAAATGCTCACTCCTTTCCCATATAGTGAATCAGCCATCTTGTAGTACTGTTCGAAATCTTAACTGAAAATTTCATTCACTACATAGTACACTCAAAATATCCCACAATGCATTTTGAAAAGTAGTGTACAACGGATGGTCACTACATTAGCCAATGTATCCCATAATGCAATACGCAGCCAACGGCGCAGTGAGAGGAGAGCTTCACATCACAACATAAAACTACCTTAAGGTATTTCTATTTATTAGTTCAGCAAAAACAATTTGATTTAATACGCATTTACTACCAATTACATGCAGGTATTCATTTCTTTTACCAACGTTAGTCTGTTAGGTTTCACTGTCTCACGTGATGACATCATTAACTGTGCCGCGAAAACAAGCCAGTAGTGTCTGAAAGCTGTTAATTTTATTGTTATATTGAGTTTACTATACAGTCCACTATATCTAAATTCACTATATAGCGAGTGGGGAGGGAGTGCGTGAGTGGACATTCCGAACACAGCCATGGCCTGAAACATCAAGCTTGCGATGCTATTGGCTGTGACATCCTCACTGGACTTCCGTGTTTGTCTTCCTCCAGCTGCTGGATGTAAATATTTACATTATTGTCGACCCGCCAAAAATTACAAAAAAATTTTCATCAATATACTAATTTTTAGAAGAACATTAAGACTTGCATTGTGCACATTTCTAAACGCTTTGTTGATGTATTATTTTTTTTAAAAAAATCTTTGTTTTCATGAAAATCTTCTATATTCGACCTTTAATGTGATCTTCAAGGTGTGTTTTTGTTAGTGACAAGAACTTTAAAGCTGCACCTCTCTAGTTCATCAACAGGAGATAAGGAGGAATAAAAACAAAAAAACACTTAGAGCCCCTTTAATGCACTTTGTTCAAATGCTGACACAGCTCCCCGAGCTGTTAATGACATATCTGTGACATGCTTTGATCAAAACGACTCAGGGGCTGTGCACTTGACATTTTTAGCTCAAACTGGCAAACTTTTGTTAAAAATATTTTTTTTACAATTTGACTGTCTATACATATGACACCAGGATTTCAGAAGTGTGAAAGTGTAAAGATTTGAAACCATGCTCCAGAGTGGAATCTTGGTGCCGGAGCAAATGGTGCCACTTCTGTGTGCACGGGGATACCGAGATATGGTGATGTCAAAGCTCACAGTAGCTTCACAATAGATTTCAGCCAGTCCCCACCTGACATAACAACTATGGCCCATGTTCATTTCACTTTTAGCTTGATGTGTTTATAGTTAGGTTAAAAAAGCGCTCTCAACCGGCATATGTAATACGCTTTTTTTTCTTTTGTATTTATTACAATGGATGCTGCCTTATAAATACAGCTGTCACAATAACTGCAATTATGTAGTACCGCGCTATGGACAAGCCTACCACAGATGATAACGAGCAACCGCAATGTTCACTTTTTTTGTGTGTGTGGCTACAACTTGTTCACTTATGTGCCCCTATTGATTAAATAAACTGTTAAATGTTTTTATTGCCAGCAGCATGTTTGCACCCAGTACTGTGGAAGCTTCCATAGCACCGGGTGCAAAAAATTAAAAAAGATAGCAGCCGCACTGTTTAACAAGTCAAAAACAACATCACCGGTTTGGGAACATTTCAGTTTTGAGCCGAATGAAAAAGGAGAGCCAGCTAATTTAGAAGAGGCACAATGCAAAATCTGTGCCAAAAAGGTCCCAGTAAACAGGGAAATAAGTCAAATTTGAGGTCTCACCTAGCTTGCTACCATCCAACCATAGAAGCCCAGATGCCGCCGCCAGCACCACATAGGGCTCTCTCCAGAAGGGCCCCAGCAGGCAGTTAGGAGTGCCAAAAGCATTTGGATGAACTGCTAAATACAGTTGTGACAGTGAGCACTGAAAGGGCACAAAGCATGTTATGTGTACTACTTTTGGTGAGATCAGATTGCTTGTGGCAGATGGGGGAAAAAAAATCCATCCATCCATCTTCAATGAGGTGAGAAAATATCCTAAATCCATCTATAAATTCAAGGGACCTTTGTCTGTTTTGTGTGTGTTCCTCAGATATCTCTCAAACCGTTCCGCAGACTGACCTAAGGTTTTATACGTGGTTTCCTGAGGTTATGAGGGTGTGCATCCCCGAATATGGAGTCAAAATGGAGTCGCTCAGTCAAAATATGTAATTTTTATCAATAAAAGTTTAGCCACCACTCTGTGGCCGCTGTGTCTTCATGTCCTGGCTTCAAGAAGTGTGAGGCAGGATTTTGGATCAACTCCATGCTCATTGTACAATACACGGCATCATGACCTGTCAGTCACCACAGTGTTCCCTGGACAAAACAAGGAAGTGAAAAAGGACAAACTTGACCAGATAAAGATAATACTGAGGATTTAATACTTAAAAAATTATGCTATAAAGCTGCCATGATTGCATAGATCTAAAGGATAATTTGGCATATGTGGAGGACATGACATGCGCCGCGCGCAAGCAGACTGGGCAAAGCATTAGTGGGGAATACCAGTATCAACACAAAACATGCCGGGAGAAGCAGCAGCCTAACCGGGCGGACCACGGTCCTTCGCAGGGAGGCACACCCAGCTTGCCCACTCAGTAGTAGATGGGAGTACCTGCTTCTGCTTCACCTGTGTGCGCAGGACTGCAAGTCCCTCCTCCCACGCGAGTATCTAAAAATTAAAAACTTAATACCGCCATGACTGTGGAGCGGAATGGTCGGAATGACTTAACAACCAAACGCAGGACACAAAAACACCCAAATAATGAACTAAACCACTTTTTAGTTAAATATTTACTGACAAATGTGCAACACTGATGCAACGGTTGCAGTAAAATGGGTCCTTCTGCTGTGAATAATAATAGATAGATGTACTTTATCGATGTTGGGTGTTTTGTAGTTAATTCGGCTGATTACAGTTTAAAAAAAAAACTTAACAAAATATTGCTAAAATATAAAATGATGCACTACAGTGGGTCTCAAATATTTGTAAACGTGTCCTGTTATAGTACTGGATGAGTTTATTGATGATACACAGAAGAAATTCAATATTACACTGAACTCCATCACTGAACAGTGATATAAACTAAAATAATTATAATGGTGACTGAACAACTCCCATTCCACAAAGTGCAAGATACACCATTATGAATTTAAGTGATAAAGGATCAGACAAATAAGTGATCTGACAAACAAACAAGGATCTGAAACAGCTTGCGAATATTGGATGTCCCATTCATTTTCAATAACTAGGTACTCTGTAATTAATATTCACACAGTCAAATAAATCTTAGTGCCATTTAGTCCCTTTTATATTTGTCAAAGTCTAACATGTGATTGCCTACATATAGGCTACACCTCTTTGTATTCCACTTTCAAACACAGCCTGCATTTGGGCCTGTAAAGTCTGACTGGGATACCCGTTTCAGACAGGAATGCTTGTGTTCTACGGGCAATGCACTAGTTTAATAAATTAATGGCTAGATGGGTTTCTTCTGAGCGGCGCGTTTATGATCTGAAAATTAAGCTCCGAGAGCGAAAGAACTACTGCATAGTGCATTGATTGTTTGCTGTAGGAACGTGATTTTTTGGACAGCGGCACTGTCCAAAAATCACTGTGGAGAGACACGGCGACAAGAGCCATGCTGGGTCCTGCATGGGGTCTGTCCAGTTTAAATAAGCTGAATGTTGCAGCTGTCTCCAACCAGTCCACACACCTTGCAGTTGAAATGCTGGCATTACCGCCACTGCTTTATGAAAATGATCAAGTTTTTATCATTTTCATGACTTTTTCATGACTGTAGGAAGAGCTGAGCTCCACACAATTGTCTCACAAGTCACACATAAGTTGAGCACGGAGGTGCAACAAGTTTCTCAACACAGCTTCCATCATTTGCCACACAAATTATGAACCCTGTCTAAATTACAAGACCACAGGGTCCTAAAAACATTTGTAATAATACCACATATCGTGCTGTTGAGCTATCCACCGTCACCGCAGGGGAAATTCCTCCACCGTGACAGCCCTACTTATAAATAAAATAATAGGGGTGAGAACTGTGAGGGACCTCACAATACAATACGTACCACAATACTTGGGTCACAATACAATACCATATATATGTAAGTCATAAAAGATTGGTACGTGCGTTAAGGGATTGGTACATGATCACAAGTGTCAAGCATCGTGATACTATGCCGAATCAGTCTTTTGCCCCACCTCTAGCACCATCTAATGGACTGAAAAGTCAAATGGTTCTTATTACTCTGGTACCTAAATAGGTAAGTCTGTATTTGTAGCATTTATTAATGACTTTTAATAAAGTATCACAATACTGAGCTCTGAATTGATAACAGTATCACCACCACAAAGTATCAAAATACTATGATGCATCCATTTTTCCCCCACCCCTAAAAATAATCATCAAATGTATTACATTTGATATGTACCGATTTTACATCAGATTTTACAGACAGAAATACATCCCGAAAATAAAGTTTACCTTTGTTGAATGATGAAAAAAAAAGTCCACTGTGGAGGCAGCCAACAAAAAGAAAAAAGTTGTAAATAAGTATTTTCTTACTTGTAAATCTTTTCTTAAAGTCATGACTGAAGACTACTCTAGCTTATCAAATATTCAAACTCACTGTCAATAAGTCAGAGATCTTTTAACTGTCCCCCACCCCCACTGACCCAGACACACAGGATTGATTTGTTTATTTTTTATGACTACTCATTCTTGTTCAATTCATTCAATTTTTCAGCAGTTTGTGGATCCGTGTGGATGTGTCGTTTTGTCTGAGACACTGATGTGTGGACAGATTTTTTTTGTTTCAGTTTTAATAAAGACGTCACAAGCACAGCCCCTCGGGGTTTAATTACTGTAGTTCCATTTTACACATGGGGAAGAAGCTCTCTTCAAAATGGGCTGTTCTTATGCCATAGTGCTTTAAATGCTAATGACTCCCAGTTTACCCCAACCTTCCCTCTTTTGTCATTTCTCTGGCATCTCTGTTTTGATGCAACACAATGACTGGTGGTAACATAAGATTTAGTTTCAGTTGTCGGACTAAATAACATCTAAACAAATACTGGCTGAATGTTAAGCGTTTAAAGGTCCAAATAAAGCATCATCAGATACAGGGGTGTAAAGTTTGACTGGTTAATAGCATATTACCCTTCCCTGGGGTGTAATAAGCACAGAAACAACCCTGACTGAGTGACTGGCTAACACTGCTAACAGCAGTTATCCACTGCAAATCACAGAGGTGTCCAGTCCAGAGTATAATAAACTACAATAACCAGAATAGAACTCAGAGGTGAAGACCCACACCATACAGTCCAATCCCTGTTGGAATGTCATACAGTATGGAAAATCCCTGGTTGACTTTCTGCTTCAATTTTGATGGGACATCTTCACCTATTTTCAGACAGTACCGATCTTCAAGGTCAAATGCAAGGTCAAGGTCTCTGGACATTCAAGCACTGTCCCTAAACCACATTCTGGGATGTGTTAAAATTTTGTGGTATTATCTGTCATAATAAAAGTCACTATGATGAAAAGTCACTATAAGCAAAAACTGATTTTAATTTTGACCTTTTATGACCCTGTGACCTTAACTTTTGACCTTCTGATCCCAAAAGCATAGCCATACGTGGAACTTCTATGGTCAACCAGTGTGGCCAATTTGGTCACCCTAGCATCATTTCCTCTTGAGTGAGAGCACGGATACGCAGACTCAGGCAGCCGCTCTACCCATGCCTCAACTCCATTGGTGTAACAAAATAAGTTCAAATAATGTCTATAAGAGAAATATATGGACATGGGATGATGGATGGTCACAGCCAAACTGAAGGCTAGTGGACGACTCTCCCCATTTGTACTCAGCAGGCTGACCCTGAAGTTGGTCGGAAACCCCAGCTGTGGCTGTTCAGACCAGTTAACTTTAGCAGCTCAATATCTCAGCCAAAATATACAGTAACAAAATAAGCCAGAATTTTGCAAGATATATATCATATTTTCTAATATATATAATGAACAAGGCAACCGGTGTCTGGGGTGACTAGACACATCAGACACTACTTACTAGTAGCTTTGTGAGCTTCACAGCTCAGTGGGAAACTTTCTCTTCTCTTCCAAGGAAAGGGCATGTCAGACTAGTGATGGACCAGGTCTGTATACCTCCCAGAAGAAAACATGAACCAGGCATTTCAGGCAGAGTTGTAGTCCTCGGTTTTTTCTGGGAGAAGAGAACTGTGCAGGCAGACACTGGGCTTTTTGGATTTGCAGACCATATAATGTCACAAAAATCCTACATAATGCACTCAAAGGGAAAACCCCAAAAAGCTCAGCAGTTGCTCTTTAAGAGGTACATAATCACACTCACTGCTTAAAGAAACACAGCAATATATAGTATTTACTGAGCTTTTCCGGTTCCACACCTGTAATGTCACATAGGCTAAATGCATACACAAATGCGACACTGCAGCCGATCTATAGAGTAAACATGTCCTGAAAAACATCACACACACACTCACAGTCATGGGGCTGGGGCTTCACCCACAGCGGCGCCGGGGCAGGGCAGGCTTCAGCAGCAGCTACTAATTACAAGTGGTTGCCTGAGCAGCTATAGTTAGGATTGGAGCTGGAGGGCTGAGCGAATAGGGCGACAGGTCTGACACTGTGCCTAGTGAGTCTGTGTGTGTATGTGTATTACTAACCATCCTGGGGCTATCGAGTAGGCCCCCAGTTCAGCTCTTGCTGACTCAGATTCAACACTGTCTGGCTGCAATATTGCTGGTATAGCTTCAAGGGAGAAAGAACAATTTGCTAATTCCTATTCTAACTTTTTCACAACACTTTCACAGGTTTACTTCCTTTCCTATGCTTTTAACAACCACAATGCAATTTTCTATTTCTCCACACTTCCTCTACAAGTCCACATAGTCAATATGATCACATTGATTCAATAAGCTTCATTGACAGCACATGAACTTGCACAGTACCGCTGAGGATCAAGAGGAATTGGAAAAGGAAATACACCTGCAATTAAAAGGCAAGTAACAGTGAAATCCTTTTACCACCTCTCTCTTGGTCCCCCCCCCCCCCCATGTACGGAAACTCAAAAATCTTGTTTTTCTCCTTCAACTGGCTCATAGCAGCATACAGGGGAATTTAAGCTAAAAACAAGAGGTTCTTAGTGGCCCTATTTACACCTGGAAGTAAAATGTGTTTTCTGTGATCGGACAGCAATCAGATAGCACCTGACAGCACATTTACATCAGGTATCATGCTTCTTCCAACTGCCCAATGATTCATGATTATTTTGTTTTTTTATTTTATTTTTAATGCCACATCGAGACTGAGAAAATGTTTGATAGATGCTGGTTAACAGAGGAAGGTGATGAACTGTGTGGAATCAGTGTTTCTTTAACTATAGGGAATGGGTGCATGACGTCACCGGGTGGAAAAACTGCAAGGAATTGTGGGAAAAGTGGTCTGCCCGTCTTTGTGTAGTAGTGAGCGATGAAAGCGGTTAAGCTGAAGTTTTTGAGAGGGTTGCTTCAGTGTGTTATTATTCATCTGAATACCATGCAACATTAGAATAGGGAAGTTTTGCTGCGTTATCAAATGCAACAACCGCTCTCACAATTAGCATGGAAAAAGATTGATAATGGTGTACGCTTTTTTTTTTTTTTTAACTTTCTGACTTGGAAGAAAAGTGGAGAGAATCAGGTCTGAAACTAGGGACCAGGACCTTTACTTATATAGCAATTTTTCTAGTCACAAAGACCACTGAAAGCGCTTAACTTGTAGGTACACTAATTCTCCATTTTAAGGGCCTACCAACGACTAATACCTAGGAACAATTTAGAGTTAGCAATTAACCAAACATACATGTCTTTGGAGTGTGGGAGGAAACCTGAGCCGCCAGAGTAAACCCACGCAGCAAAAGGTTCCCACCCATGCCAGCCTGGGGATTCAAACCTGGAACCTTCAAGCTATGAGGCAACAGTGTTAACCACTGTGCCATCCAAGAGGGCATTCAGGGAGTACACACCTCTGCAGAGACCCATTCTCTCAGAATATAGGTTTGTTAGTTTGTCTGTCTCCCTGTCGATTTGTTAGCAGGATTACACAAAAACTACTGGATGAATTTGATGAAATATTCAGGGGTCGTCCAGTAGAACCCATTAGATTTTGCAAGTGATCAGTTCAGGATGGAGATTCTGGATCACTTAGGGCGCATTCAGACGGCCACTGTTTGGTCCGGACCAAAGGACCAAACAGTGGGTTCCGCAGATAGTTCGGTTCGTATGGTGCAGTCTGAACGCACGTTGAAACTATGGTGCGCACCAAACAAGCGAAGTCTGGTCCCCCTGAAAACGGGAGTCTCGGTTCTCTAAGTCTGGTGCACTTGCAGTGTGAATCCAAACAAAGTATCCAGCGGACCAAAGGGCGAAGTGCCCCTCGGCGTTTATGTAACCATAACAACACTTAGTCTGAGAAGAGGAAGTGGTGTTTACCGTAGTACACTTTGGGTAAAAATAATAAAGACAACCGCGCAAATCTGAGAAATCCTTTTATCGGTGAAAGTCGAGGCGAAAAGTTAAAAAATGTCTCGTTTGTGGCGGACAAACAACTTGGCTGAAGGGAACGGATTTCAGTTTTTGGTCTTGGCCAATCGATGAGCCTAATTTTTCTTCTTCGCCAAGATTTTTTCTTCCTGGTCAGTAGTGGTTTTAGCTACAGCGTCCCAAACGAGCAGTTGTTGTAATGGCATGACATTGTCCAGGCAGTCTGAGTCGCTGCTGTGTGAATGCAAACCAAACCAAGGTGTGAAAATTCTCAGCATGCCCCGCTCAGTCGAACCGAGACCCCCAGAATATCCTGATCTGAATGCAACCTTATTCACATTGCAAAAAATCTAATGGAATCATTTGTAGTCCAAGGGCCACTCTTGGTGAAAATTTAATCAAAATTTGTCCAGCAGTTCCTGCGTAATCCTGCTAACAAATAGACAAACAAGCAAACCCACATGATGACATTACCTCCGCCAACAAGGTAATGACATCTGACCACATCACAATTTCCAATATAAGAAATGACCCAGGCCCTGTTTGTTTAGCATACCAGCTAATCTTATTGTTGACTCTTAAGCATAAGTGGTGAACTTGATGTAAAAGCCTTGCTTATGACTGAGTCCCTTTCACAGTCAAACTTAAAATTATTAAAGTGAAGGCAGTTTTTAAAGTTAAGTACATTCTTGCAAATGTGACAAATAATTGCACAGTGTGAATATTAAAGAAAGTAATCATGTTTTCCTCAGTGTTTAAGCATGAGTTTTGAACTGTACCTATATACAAGGCAACATCTTTCTGTAATTACTTACTACAGTGTCAACATTTTAGCATAAATAAAAAGTGAAATACCTGACACTGACGTCTTCTATATGGTAGTTTTGAATGGTAGGTTGTCGTGTCATGAGGACCACACCAGGTCCTCCAAAGCCACTTTCTTCTCTTAGGAATGCAGTTTACTACACTTTATGTAAACACACACACTTGGTCCTTTGTGTTTGCCATCTAAACAGAGCGTTACAGGAGAGTGTGTCAGTTTATTGTTTGCTTGTTCCTGTGTGTTTCTAGGTGTTTACCTCTGCAGAACAATAGACTAAGGAAAAACCTGAGAACAAAATGAGTGTTTGTATGTCTTTCCTTTACAACAGAGCTCTGAATACAAAAAAATATATATAGTATACACCAGGCCTATTCAATTAGCGGCCCCCGGGCCACATGTGGCCCAGAGCCAACCTCCGAGTGGCCCAGGCCACGGCAAGGAAATAAAAATTTAAGAAAAAAAATATGAAGGAATGACCGCTAACGCGCACACGAACAACACGCATGACCGTCATCCACGCGGAGTTCAGAAGCGCCCCGCCCACGTCAGCTTTCCAGTCGGCAGGCAGAGTGGTTTTCTAGCGTTGCTGTCTGAGAGAAACATGAGCTTATTAAAGTACTTAAAACGAGGTAAAAACAGAGGAGATATATAAGCAGTGGAGGCATTTATGGTGGTTTTAACCCGCTGGAAAAGGGAGCAATAATAATCAAGGGTCGCGCAGCAAACGTGTGGTGAAGCTTCATACTGTATGCAGGGAAAGGCAAGAGTGACTGAATTGCTTAGGATTGACTTCACCAGCTACTACAATATCTATCCATCCATCAAATTTATTAAAAAAAACAGTAATTTTATTTAAAAAATAAACAAAAATTAGCCATTAAAAAAATCCACAAATTTATAATAGTCTCTCAAATATACATGAAACGCCAGTTTTACAAGAGGAAATTAGAAATTTGAGGAAAATGGTTTCAAATTTAGATAAATTTACAGAGAAAAGTAGAAAATTACAAGAAAATTATTATAAATTTTGGAGAAAAACCTCAAAACTTCAAGACTGAAGTCATTACTTAAGTTTATAAGTGGGTGCTTTCTGCATCCTTAACTCTACTAGAAATTTTTGGTTGACCGATGTGTGTGTAATGGAATGTGTAGTTATAAAACGAGGTTCCTATTCACACGTGTGGTGATTTAAAAAACCCAAACCACAATAGTGTATGTGCAATGTTTGTTAATGTTATCAATCTTTTCTTGAGGGGTTTGTGCACTCAAGTTTTCGACAGTTCCATTTTTATTCACGTAAATGCACTTTGTGACGTGCCAAGGTCAGTTATGATCAGGATGTAGTATTTTTTTCCAAAAAGGGAACAAATGTTAATGCTACTAACAGTGCACGTTGAGTATTTTATGCACTTTGAGATATTCTGAGTAAGATGTGACCAAAATGGTTATTTACAGAATTTTTTCCATTCTAGTTATTTAAGTGTTGTTCAAGAGGAAAAAATACTGCTCAAAAAAATAAAAACACTTTTTAATCTGAGTAAGTTTTGGAGTGTTTTGAATTCAGCCCTCTGTAGGTTGATAATTTTCACTTCCATCAAAACATGTGGCATCTTTTCATTCTTAACACATTATCCAGTCCATATCAGTGTAGATATCCAGCTTATTTTTTCCCATTAAAATCTGATGTGTTTTCAAAGTGTTCAGTTTATTTTTTTTGAGCAGTATATTTCTACTTCAAGTTCTGCTCAACCCCAGCACTGTTATAGTGTTTTTATGTACTTTTGATGTGCCTTTGTCATGTGCCAAGCGTACATTTAAAACCAAGACAATGAATAAAAAGTGCATACTTTTCATCATATTGATCTGTGTTGGTTTGAAATTTATCATATTCAACAGATCGCTGAACATGTGCAGCCCAGTTACATGTCTTGATTTCAAATCGTGGCCCAACTGATTTTGTAATTGAATAGCCCTGGTAGGCACCGACTAATCAGTATCGTGCCATGTGAACAACTTGGCTTGATTCCTCTGTTTCAACACACATCCCAGCAGATCCACAAGCAAAATCTGACATTCATATAATTCGGCTACGATACTTCCCAATGAATAAAATATCAGAGCCAACATGCATCAAGATCAAATAAATTCTGACTTTTTCCAAATCAACATGGAGTTAAAGCAGAACACAGAAAATATTTTTTGTTCCAGACAATTTTATAGCTTTTTAGACTTTATTAGCACTTAATGCTGTGGAGAACAGACAAGAAACAATACGAAAAAACTACAAAGACTTTTGTATTACAATACATTACTTAGGCCTGCATATTTTCTCACGGCTGAAAATACATCCTTGTTCTGTCCAATGGAATTTGCTGTGCAATAATTCAAATTGAACATATGCATATAGAGAGAAAATTGACAAACAATTCACAGAGAGATCAAAACTTCCAAACTAAGGAGCACTGGTGCCGAGAAGTGAGATTTGGGCAGCAAGCCAGCCAAGCAAGATGTCTTGTGCTGGTTTACCAGAGAGGCTAAACCTGATAAACTGTGTCAACATGTTCCTTAGCAAAATACTGAGGAAAATGTAAGCATTACTGTAAGAGAAGGTTCATTCATATATATATATATTTTTTTTTAGATAAGAACCAACAAGTTCTTATCTAAAAAGAATTGTTCATTGTTTGAATGTCTAAAAGGTGTTTGAATCTAAGAACTAAGAAATTAGGGGGAGAAAAGCGTCCAAGTGTGTCAAAAAGCACAGAATGTTATTATGAGTAAATGGTGTGTAGCTTTTTCATTATGAGAGCTCAGCACAGAGACAGACATACTGAGAGAACAGAGACAGGCCCGCGCCATGCCCATCCTCACTTTGGCCAACTGCCAGGCCTGCTCCAGCAGAGAAGAAGAGAGAAAGGGAGGCTGTTGGGAGCGTGCGTTGATATGAGAGAGAGAGAGAGAGGGAGAGAGAGAGAGTGACAGAGAGTGTGAGGGAGCAAGAGAGAGAGGGCAAACATTCCCCTGGCAGGATCCCCAGGTCCCGACGGAGGGCAGGGTTCAGCCGCTGAAGGAGAGGCTGCGTGCCCGGCAGTCAATTAGCGGCTTGCATTTACACAACAAATGGAGCTCCCACGGTTTCTCTAGCCCTCACACGCATCCACACACACCACTCATGAGTGTATCCACTCAGCGCTCATCAGCACACGCCAACGCAAGGTCATAGAGAAGGGAAGGGAGGGAGAGGAAAAAGAGAGAGCAAGAGGCCAGCTATCTGCTGGAGTGGCACTCCACAAATACTAACTCGCTGGCTATATCAGAAACACGAGCAGGGACATGGTGAGCACAAAGTAACAAAATCTCTAGAGCTGAATGCTACATCTGTTAAGAAGACATAACTCTTTCTCCAATTGTCTTTGACTGCTTTTGCCCAGTTTACATAACAGTGGTCATCCTGTTAAACAGGTTGGCATTCAGTGATTACAAGGTTCATGTTCATCTGACATGTTTTACATTTTCAGTCCTTGCAAGAAAGAAACTTGTGCTTTTTCTTTTTTTTTCTGTTCTGTCAAATGCTGTAATTGTTGTAGCTGATCACCATCCATCCATCTTCTTCCGCTTAATCCTTTTTGGGTCACGGGGGGACTGGAGCCTATCCCAGCATCTTTGGGCGAGAGGCAGGGTACACCCTGGACAGATCGCCAGTCCATCACAGGGCCAACACAGAAAGACAGACAACCATTCACTCTCACAGTCATACCTAAGGACAACACATTATAGTTTAAGTTGAGGTGAACAGTGAAACTGATGCAATGCAACAAGACAAAACTGGCTGAGACTACATTAGGTTTACACAGCTCTGAAAATGATAAAGTTACATACCATGAATATATAACCACAATACTGGAAAAAGTTTTTGTATCATCTGCTTTTTGAGTCAATTAACATTGCTATCACTTATTTAGCACCATATTGGCTAATGGAGATGATCAGTGCATCCAGCCGTGGGTGGTCTTCCACAGATCTCAACTCTCAGACAACATGGTGGATTGTGCACAAATGTTTATCTGATAGCTTTAAAGCAAGCCAGCAAAAAGTGTTGCTAACAACATTTGAGGCAAGAAATAGTAGGTGGAGTTAATGAATCCGTTGTTATTTGACATCTACAACTGCTGGTTTAAACGTTCAGGACGAAGCTGCCACCAACACATGCCGGGTGCCACACCTCATTTGCATGAAGTAAAAAAATTACTTAATGCAAATGTGGGGTATGTGGATACTGGAGTGGTGGCTCAGTTGGTAGAGCATCCGCCCCACACCCGGGAGGCAGGGGTTCAAATCCCGGCCGGGTCATGCCGAAGACCATATAAAAGTGGAACCTCCTGCCGTCCAGCTTGGTGCTCAGCAATAATGGAATGGAGGAGGGAAATTTGTGGCGGCACCTTGCATGGCAGCGGCCCTCTGATTCTACACTTGGGGTGTGTGTGATTAACACAGTAGATAGGTAAAACACAATCTCGTTCTACTGTACATGATTGGTTGTACAGTTGAATGACAATAAAGGATGATTTAATTTTGATTTAATTTAATTTACTGAATGGGAAGCAGAGAAAGGACGGATCCAGTTAACACATACCATAAGAGCATGCTGTTCGTCTACAGTGATCCCTGGTTCAAGTCCGAGACAGTGCAATCTTTCTTGCGAGTCTCTCTCCAACTCTTCACCCTATTTCCTGTCTTTCTGCATGACTAAAAAGGCAAAAAAAAACAAAAACTGAGCAATAACTATAAATAAAACATGCTCTACTGGTGATGTTGAACACAATAGACGTGTCTATGTCCTTTTAACAGTCATCTGAAAGGAATAAACAAAATCTATTAGTATTGTATTGAATATAGAAAACTAATTTTATTTTAATAATACCATTAGGTTTCTGTGTACCATGGCAGCAACCAGAGTTGTGTGCAGGTCGATCAAACAGTCAATGTGGCATTAAAACTTGAAAGAAATTTACTAACAGCAACGAAGATATAGCCATTTTGTATGCTCCCAGCCATAAATTTCACTCTGTTTAATAGATCTTGCAAAACTTTACTTGTGTTAAGTAAAGAAATCTTAAGTTCGTCTGTAGGATTTCACTAGCTGAAACACTGGTGTAAAATCATTGTCATAATTACTTAAACGGCATTCAAATTTGATAATCCTGTAAATCAAACAGGATTTCCTAGGCTCTTTAATAAGATTGCACATAAAGACATAATCACTTGTAAACAATAACTGCATTTTAAAATAAATGGTGGAACACAAACTGATCACACATAACATATTTATCATAAACTCAATTTGTTGAGGTAGATAAAATAAAAAGAGCTTAAGACAGAAAACAGTCGCATCTCTGTCTTTACTTCCTCTCCTCTCCCAACCATCTGTCTTCCTCACCCATTGATATGCAGGTGAGAACTGCCTTGTCGGCAAATGGCACATCTTTCTGCGCGTGTGTGTTTGGGCGGGGGGGGGGGGGTAATAGGGAGTGTGGGAAATCTTCAAGTTAATTGGAGGAAGGCACGGTTCTATACTGCTGTTTGGGAGGAGCATGTTTCAAATCACAAGCAGGTCAAGTTGCTTAAATGTGCATCTCTTTGGCCATTTGCCCTCTACCTACTCTGCACTAATCTACCTGCTCATACATCAATCTATCAGAGACAATTATAGGTGAAGAGAGACCAGAGTTAAGTGGATGAGAGGTGACCTGTGCCATACAGCAGTCAAACCTCAACCCGTCTATCCCCGTCTTTCTCCATTTTGCCCTCTCTTTCCCTCTCCCTCCAGCTGTGCTCTGAATAGGCCTTTAAATCACTCGGCCTGGGCACTTTGATTGGCTGACCTCTCTGCATGATTAAACAGCCATTTTCATCACGTCCTCCAAAGAAGAGTGATGGGGAAGAGACCGTGATAAGGAAGGTGGGTGACAAAGCCCAACCAAATGGGATCTCTCCATGCTGATGATCACAAGACATCTGGATCACAGACAGAGAAGCTTGAAACACCAAAAAGTAAGTTGATGAGAACAGCACCTGAATCTTTAACCGAGGAGGATACCTGTAGCCATCACATGGTAGCACTGCCCACAAAAGCAGAAATCACTAGTAAGGGCTGGATAATAAGCAAAATCCTGTTACATTTGCAATGATAAATAATTATGCAATTTTTTATTTTTTTTTTAAATTTGGCCAACTCGTATTTTTCCTATTTTGTTAGAATCTGATTCAGAGGTTCATCTAGTCATCTAGAACAGTGTTTTTCAACCTTTTTTTAAACCAAGGAACCCTTTTTACATTAAAAAAATGTGTGGCACCCCACCAACCAAAAATGTTACAAAATGACACATCGTAATCTTTCATTCATCTTCTTCCACTTAATCCTTTTCGGGTCGCGGGGGACTGGAGCCTATCCCAGCATCTTTGGGCCAGAGGCAGGGTACACCCTGGACAGATCGCCAGTCCATCGCAGGGCCAACACAGAGAGACAGACAACCATTCACTCTCACAGTCACCTATTGCAGCATATGTTTATTCTCAGTGTGACAACTTTGGCCTGTTTAGATGAACACAAAGCTGCTATTCTGGCAGAAACTAAGGAACGGCATACTCAGCATTACAGTTTACTGACCCTTTCAATTCTTTTCTCTCCTTTCTTCCCCCTTACAGTTCCCCGACAAGGCTTGTAATTAAGTAATATTACACAACTATGCGGTATATCATGAGGAGAAGTCAGCGTGTTTACATACCATGTGGGTCACATGACTCGTGACAACGGCCTTGCCTCGTCTATTGTGGTCGTCTATCCCAGCAGGAAAAAAAAAAACAAAAAAAAACGCTGCAATGATGCAGATAGCCGCTAGAGGCCAACAGCAACTTAGCTTCAAGCATCTATGCGTTAGTTTCTGTACACTTCACTCACTTTTTCTTGGCATCTTCAGATAAAATTAAGAGTCAATCATTACATACTATGTGGGCAGAAACCACTTTTTTTTTTTTTTCATTACAAGCCATTTTACTTTTTTTCCTGTTGCTTTTAATCAGCTCTAAGTGCGGTGCTTCTGAGGTGCGGAGGTATGTGCCCGTGCACGTAACTCCACCGGCACATCTTAAAGTACATGAAAAGCTCCCTATACACACGCACACGGCAAGTAAAGGAGGAAACCAAGCAAACCAACGTGAATAAGATTAGGTTGGTTCTACGCCCCAAATGTCGGTTTTCAGTTCCCACCAGTTAGGTGTGGGAATCACGAGGGACCTCGCGATTCGATTCGGATCGCAATACTTGGGTCTTATATATAGATATAGATCTATATATATAGATAGATATAATTATATATAGATAAAAGTATTCTCGGGGCTTCATTTTCCATGGAGATAATGTCTCTGCACACAAGGAGAGCGGTGGACAGTGCTGTTTGGAACAGACCTCCACTCCAGCTACGTTTTGCGGACTCTGGACTCTTTTTAAAAGCAGCTGAAAACTTTTTTGTTTAATGAGGATTTTCATTGAGTTTCAACTGCTTTTTCATGGTAAGTCTGATATTTTTAAATTATTTTAATCTTGTGTTTTAACTTGTTTTTGTATTTTTAAAATTATTTTTATCTATCAACTTCCTTTTATGCCATTTTATTGTACAGCGCTTTGTGACCATGTCTGTGAAAAGTGCTTCATAAATAAACTTTACTTACTTGGCAATCGGAGAAAAAGCTCCAAACTGGTGTCTCTTTAGCTTGGCTGTTGCTAATGCTGCTCCAAGACGTGTGCTAGCCCGCCGTGTTCTGAGTGTTATTTCTTTTTTTCGTGCAGCGCTTCTTGCGGGTTGTGTGTCATGTCAAGGTCTTTCCTTCCATCTTTGTCATAAAATGCAAAAAAAGGCCTAACATTTCAGCCAACTGCTTCCTAACTTTTAAAGCTGGCTGCAACAACCACTGTGTTTACTTTTTTTGTGTGCGTGGCTATAGCTCGTTGTTCACTTATGAACAACGAAATGCAAAGTATATTTTACATCTCGTTAAAATATATGTAAAGTGTATTTTTATTGCCAACAGGATGTTTGCACCCAGTACTGATGGCGGCAGCACGCAGTACTGTGGAAGCTTCCATAGCACCGGGTGGTGGCGGCGTCAGCACCGTGTGGGTCTCTCTCTCCAGACGGACTCCAGTAGGCAGGCAGTCAGTCATGGAAGTGTTTGGACTCCTTGCTAAACACAGCCATGACAGTGAGCGCTGAAAGGGCACAAAGCGTGTTATTTTTTTCTGAGCAAAGTGTGTACGATCCTGACAATTGAGCTCCGAAAGCAAAACAACTACAGCGTAGTGCATTGCTTGTTTGAACGTGATTTTTCAGACAGCGGCAAAAATCCAAAAATCACGGAGACAAGAGCCATGCAGGGTCCTGTATGGAGGCCGTCCTGTAAATAAGCTGAATGTCGCTGCAGTCTCGAGTCCACATATGCCGTAGTCAAATACCGGAGTTCCCGCCACTGCTTTATGAAAATGATTGTTTTTTTCAACAGAATGAGCAGTTCATGCCTCCGCACAACTGTCTCACACACACACAAAGCTGAGACGGAGCTCCAGCGAGTTTCTCATAGCTTCCATCGTCTGCCACATAAGTTATGAACCCTGTTTAAATTACGAGACCACAGGGTCCTAAAAACATTTGCAATAATACCGCATATCACGGTGTTGAGCTGACCACCGTCACCGCAGGGGAAATTCCTCTACCGCGACAGCCTTAGGACCAATTAATAAGTGAAATTAGGCAATTTCCTATGGAACCCTTAAATGTTCTTTCATGGAAAACACTGATCTCCGTCTTCAAGGATCAGTTAAAATACTTATGGCTAGGGCTGCAGCTAATGACTATTTTATGGCTCGGGTAATCACCCACTCTAATCGAAGATTACTCGAGTAATCTGATGTTTTTTTTAAAAGAAACTTGCACTGACCAACATTTGCGAAACTTTCTTTCCTTAAGAGCAGTAGCAATTGTACCAAACACTCAATAACACAGGTACACATTTATTGCAATGCTTATTGCAATGTTTATTGCATAGAACGTAACTTTAAACAGTACGTTTCACCATAAAGTTCCTTTCGCTAGCCGTTAGCATCCATTAACATCCAAATGCCAACGGTGGTGGCTATATGTTCTTTGGTCATATAAGCATAATTAGCACAGCTGACTACATTCTATTTATCTTAATTTTAAATCTCAATCACGTACCTTGTCTCTGGTGCGCTGGCTGTGCATGATGTGGGATGCTTTCTGTCGAAACACTGCAACATCCGACGTCGCAGCATGCTAGCTCACCGCTCAGCGTTACCATGTACACACTGCACAATGTTTTCCTTCGATTTGAAATTGAAATAATTCCAGACATGAGATACTTTTGTCATTTTTTTTAAAAAACATTTTCTTTATCTTTGCTGGCCCATCACTATGCTGCTCTGACATGGCGCCGTTAAACAAACTTGCGTTTTGTTTAGGTAGCGTGGTCGGAACAAGATCGCACCAGAAGAAGGTCATATAGATCGGAAGTGCTAAATTAAATAACCCATCGACGCATAAATTTTGAATCAAGAATTTTTTGTAACCAAATCCCCCCGTGACCCGAAAAGGATTAAGCGGAAGAAGTTGAATGAATGAATTATTCGAGTAATCATTGCAGCCCTATTTGTTGCCCCTTTACACAGCACGAAGACTGCTGAGATACTGGGAAAATTTTTGATCTTTGGGATCATATTGGAGATCCTTGTGTGTGTTTTGGACTGAGTCAAAACTTTGAGGAGACTGTGGCGATCACTGAAGATCATTGATAGATCAAAAATTGGCCAGATCTTTCAATGATCTCCACCCCTGTGTAAAGGGGTATTAATAACAATGAAACCATGAGGTCAGAATAAGGTCACTTCCGCATTAATTAGGTCCAGAAAATCATCACTATGGTATTTTTACGCTCAAATCACTACATATTGCATCCAGTGTTTCCTCTGGTTTAAAGACCTTGGCGCGGTGGTGGTGGTAGGGCAGCGCGGTGGCGGAGTGGTTAGCACTGCGGCAGCACAGCAACTCACCCTTGGCCAGGGGATCCTGGGTTCGATCCCAGCCCGCGACCAAAAGTGATCTGTGTGGAGTTTGTATGTTCTCCCCATGTCTGTGTGGGTTTACTCCGGGATTTCTCCGGTTTCCTCCCACATGCCAAAAACATCCAAGTTGGGTTAACTGGCATCAAAATTGGGGATTCTAAATTGTCCTTCGGTATGACTGTGAGAGTGAATGGTTGTCTGTCTCTCTGTGTTGGCCCTGCGATGGACTGGCTATCTGTCCAGCGTATACCCTGCCTCTCACCCAAAGCTGCTGGGATAGGCTCCAGCCCACCCACCCACCCCCCCGTGACCCAAAAAGGATTAAGCAGAAGAAGATGGATGGATGGTTCCTACATTTGTCTGAATCCAGCATAAGAGTGTAAACCCTATAAACTTATTAGTTGACAAGACTTTATACTTTAATTAAAGTTATAATCAAAATTAGTTAATATAAAATAAATTATTAACAAAATAGTTAATAATTAAAAGCAATATTAGTCCATCAACATCCAAATCATTTCAGATGCAAAATATAAGATTCTGAACATCTTTGCCAGACTGCAGTCTTGCCAGGGCAATGCATGGTTTTGTTATACTGTTCTACCGAAAAGGATTAAGCGGACCGCTTAATCCTTTTCGGGTCGCGGGGGTGCTGGAGCCTATCCCAGCATCTTTGGGCGGGAGGCAGGGTACATCCTGGACAGATCGCCAGTCCATCGCAGAGCCAACACAGAGAGACAGACAACCATTCACTCTCACAGTCATACCTAAGGACAATTTAGAATCCCCAGTTTTGATGCCAATTAACCTAACCTGCATGTTTTTGGCATGTGGGAGGAAACCGGAGAAATCCCGGAGTAAACCCACGCAGACACAGGGAGAATATGCAAACTCCACACAGATCACTGTTGGTCGGGGGCTGGGATCGAACCCAGGATCCCCCGGCCAAGGGTGAGTTGCTGTGCTGCCGCAGTGCTAACCACTCTACCACCGCGCTGCCCCATACCGGAATATGTTAATTTTATACTATTTATTTCTTTTTAAAATTTTACACAGTAACGTTGTATATGGAACTTACCATTTGAAGTATTGTACAACCGAGGCTTGAATATTGGGCCAGTTGGGGTCCCACCCAGACATCCTGTATTTAGACTTTTTAGTGGTGTTATCCTTCTCTCCTTCCTCTGCCTGAACACTTTCCTTGGCTCCTCTCTTCTGTCTCATCTTGCCCTCTCTGAGCTCTGTCTAATTCAGGTTCTCTCTCTGTCTATGGTGGTATACAAACAGGTCAGAAAATATCAAGTGTCATGTTTTGTCCTGCAGGGTTTTTTTGTCGTGGTTTACATAAATGACAAAAATGTGTATTTTTTGTATTTTTATTCTAGCGTTTCTTTTTTCCATTGAGAGAGTAGGGAAGGGAAAGAAACATTCATAATAGTAATGTACTCATGCATACTTAAATTATATGATCAGATGGGTATAGTAACCAGAAATTCTACTCATGTAAAAGCAGTGCTTTGAAATTAATAATCAAAAGTAGACAACCATAAATTTCTACTTGAGTAAAGGGTACAAAGAGCACCCACTTAAAAACTTGAGTAATGACTTCAGTCTTCAAGGTTTGAGGTTTTTCTCCAAAATTTATAACAATTTTCTTATAGTTTTCTACTTTTCTCTGTAAATCTATTTAAAGCTGAACCATGTTCCTCAAATTTGTAATTTCCTCTTGTAAAATTTACTTTTCTTGTACATTTGAAACTTTATTATAAATTTGTGGATTATTTTATGAATAATTTTTGTCTGTTTTTGAAAATAAAATTACTGGTTTTTTTAGATAAATTTGAAACAGACTGTGGTATTTTTTTATTTTTTTTTTTTCCTTATAACAATTTACATTTTTAACCATAATTTTGCAGTCGGAACAGAACAATAATTTCACTCTGATTACAAAGAAAAAATATTAATAAAACTGTATTTAATCAAATAAATTAACTTAAATGACCAAGGATGCCGTTATTTCTGTTATATTTCTTTATATTTATAGGATTTTTTTTTTTTTTTTTTTAGAAATCTCCTCACCACCGCAGGAAAAACCTCCCTTATTTTGAAATCAAATGTTGGCACATTTAGTTTGTCTGAAGGCTGCTGACAGATTAAAGTCAATGACTTTGTGAACTTCGGTCATCTTAACCTGCCAGGTACATAATAGGGAACTGTATCAGACTCTAAAGACATAATTCACCACAATATGTGTTCATGTACAGAATGAACTGCTTAGGCAGTTAATAGTTGTGCTCTCAGACTTTCTCATCAGGCACCTCTCTAGGCAGCCGCTGAAGAACCTCAGTTTAGAGGGAAAAGAGAGCTAGCGTTTTCAGCTGTTGCTTTTTGTCGCTGCCGCTCGAGAATAAAAACGGCACACCTGCTCGTGCGAGAAAAGAGAGAAATTGCCAGTCTCTTCATTCCTGCAATTCCTACAGAACATAACTTAATATTGTAGTGGCTGGTGAAACATATCCTCAGCAATTCATCAGTCCCCCTTGCCTTTCCCTTCATATGAAGCCGGCTGCATATGAATTCTAACCACATCTCTTAGCTAAGCGACTCTTCCATTATTGCTCCCGTTTCCAGCGGGTTAAAGCCATGATAAACGCCAGTGCTTACATACCTCTTCTGATTTTTTTCCACATTTAAAGTACTTTAATAAACTCATGTCTCCGTTGGACAGTCGGGCTTAGCGAGACACTGCCTGCTGACTGAATGAGCGTTGTTCGCTTCACATATTTTTCTTAATAAATTCATATCTCCTTGGCACGGCGGTAAAATTTCTGGCGAGACGGCCCGCCACCATGAAATGTTACCAGAGAAAACCCTGGCATCATTTTGGATCATCATTGCTTGTAACTGGGTAACAACAGAGAAAGTTTTCTGACTTGTTTTGCTGGAAAACAGGTAAGAAAAAGGTGACATCATTCTGACCTTGTTCGGATGTCTGAAGTTCCTGGAATGTGGAATCTACATTCACTAGTCATGTTGACAATGCTGGGTACAAATACAACTGTTTTGCACATATGTCAAATACTATTAAAAAAAAAAGAAAAATATTAGCATAAAGGTGATCGACATCTATGCAACAGGAGGCTGTCATTTTAAAAGATGGAAGAAACTTAAAAGGCAGAACTATACAACGGGAGCTGAAAAATTCATAGTGGTCAAATTTGACCAAATGTGGTTTATTTTTCACTCGCACGGATCCAAGCACTGCAACACCGATGGAAGAAGTGTGTGAACTGAAGAGGAGACTATGTTGAAAAATACACCACATTTGGTCAAATTTGACCACTAGGAACTTTTCAGCCCCTCTCGTAATGTGAAATAGTCACCAACCTGTTGCTGAATGGTTGGCTCATTACAACGTTTACCCTTAAAGGTTGAAAATTATTTATTACTGTTCACTACTGAAAGGTCTGTAGTTTCAAAAGTGATCAAATCTTGCTTTTTGTTACACAAAGCATCCCATCTTGGCCAATCAAGGTTGGTGACCGCACAGGCTGAAACAATATTCAATTGAACTTTATTTATATAGCACCATTTCACAACAACAGTCATCTCATAGCACTTTCAACTGTAGGGGAAACTCCCACAATTGCAGAAAGACCCCAGAAATCAGGCGATCCCCTGTGAGCAAGCGCTTGGCAACGGTGGAGAGGAAAAACTCCCTTTTAACAGGAAGAAACCTCCAGTAGAACCAGGCTCAGGGAGGGGCAGTCATCTGCTGCAACTGGCTGGGGGGTGAGGGGATAGAGAAGATGAAAAGAACAGACATGTAGAGAGCAAACAGCACGATGGGGACTCAATCTATGGGAGAGAACAGACAGATGTTAATGACCAGCAAAAAAAAAAAAAAAAAATATTTCATTGAGAGTGAAGAAATGAGTGAAGCCCAGTGCATTATTGGAGGTCCCCCAGCTGTCTAAACCTATTAGCAGCATAACTAAAGGAGGGTTCAGAGACACATGATCCCTCCCTAATTACAGGCTATATCAAAAAGGAAGGCTTTAACCCTATTCTTAAAAACAGAGATCGAGTCTGACTCCCGAATCCAGATTGGCAGCTGGTTCCACAGGAGAGGAGCTTGGTAACTGAAGGCTCTGCCTCCCATTGTACTTTTGGAGATTCTAGGTATTACAAGTAATCCAGCATTTTGGGAACGTAGTGCACTGTTAGGATAATAGGGTAGTATCAGCTCTTTTAAATAAAAAGGGGCCTGATTGTTTAGAACTTTGTAAGTAGTAGTAGAAGTAGAAGTAAGAAGAAGGATTTTAAACTTAATTCTAAACTCTATGGGAAGCCAATGAAGGGAGGCCAGAACCGAAGAGATATGATCTCTCTTTCTCGTACCTGTTAAAACTTGCTGCAGGATTTTGGATCAACTGAAGACTTTTTAAAGATGTTTTAGGACAACCTGATAAGAGTTACAATAATCTAATCTAGAGCTAACCAAAGTGTGGATCAGTTTCTCAGCATCACTCTGAAACAAGATGCTCCTAATCTTGGCAATATTACGCAAATGATAGAAGGCAGTCTTAGAAATGAATTTAATATGTGAATTGAAAAACAGATCTTGAACAAAAATAACTCCAAGGTTCCTCACAGAGCTATTAAGAGAAAGAGTAACTGCATCCAAACAAAGTTTGATTTGGAAAGGTGTTTCTAAGGTTTTTTGGACCAACAAGAATGACTTCAGTCTTATCTGAATTTAATAGCAGGGAATTACAAGTCATCCAAGCTTTGATTTCCTTAAGACAGGCTTCTAACTTGGCTAATTGATTACAGTACTATCATCTGGCTTCATTGACAGGCATAATCGTGTGTCATCTGCATAACAATGAAAATGTATACAGTGCTTTCTAATAATGTTGTCTAACGGAAGCATATATAAACTAAAAAGAGTGGGGCCTAGCACAGATCCCTGTGGAACTCCTGTGACTGAGCTTTGAGTTGAAAGAAAACTCATTATTGACATGAACAAACTGGAACCTATCAGATAAATAAGATCTAAACCACTGCAACGAAGTTCCATCAAGTCCAACATAGTGTTCTAATCTATCAAGTAGAATATTATGATCGATAGTATCAAAAGCTGCACTAAGGTCTAAAAGGACAAGTACAGAAACAAGTCCATTATCAGACGTGATAAGGAGGTCATTAGTGACCTTCACTTCAGTACTATGATGGATTCTAAACCCAGATTGAAAATAATAAACAATTTCCCTGCAAGTGGTCAAATAATTGTGTAGCAATAACTAAGATTTTTGAAATGAAAGGCAGATTAGAGATTGGTCTATAGTTAGCTAAAACTCCTGGATCTAGCGTTGGATTTTTCAGTATGGGTTTACTTACAGCAGTTTTAAAAGCCTGTGGTACATGGCCTAATGTTAATGAAGAATTGATTATTTGAAGAATAAAGCTACCAATAAATGGGAAGACTTCTTTAAATAACCTGGTAGGAATAGGGTCTAAAAGACAAGTTGAAGGCTTGAATGAGGAAATTATTTTGTCTAACTCTAAAAGGTCAATTGGAGTAAACTCATCCAAACAGATGTCAGTTGAAGGAGTTGTAGTAGTTACTGTATTTAAGTTAACGGTGGGAAGAATCTGATTGATTTTTATCTCTGATAGATGAAGCTTTATAATTGAAAAAGTTCATAAAGTCCTGACTAGTAAGCTCTCAGGGAATACTAGGATTAACAAGAGTCCTGACTCTGTCAGCCTGACTACAGTACTGAAAAGAAACCTGGGATTATTCTTGTTCTCTTCTATTAATGCAGAATAATAACCTGTTCTAGCTTTTGTAAGAGATTTTTTTTTAAATTAAAAGATGATTTCTCCAAGCTAAATAGATTTCATCTAAATTAGTGGAGCACCATTTTCTTTCTAATTTACGAGTCTTCTGTTTTAAGCTGCGAGTTTTTGTGTTGAACCAAGGAGTTAAGAAATCTCTTATTAGACTTTTTCTTTTTTAAAGGGGCCACCATGTCTAGAGTCTGATGCAGAGAAGCTGTAACACTATCTACCATGCTATCAATTACAGAAGGAGCAAGCTGTCTATAGCTTATTTCTGTTGTGTTGACACATGGCACAGAGGAAACAATCTGCATAAATTTGGTTACAACATCATCTAAGAGGCATCTACTGTAGTAATATTTTTCTTTAGGAGCCAAATAGTCAGAAATAGTAAAATCAAAGGTTAACAGACAATGGTCTGACAGTACAGGATTATGAGGAGACACTACCAGATTTTCTATTTCTATGCCATATGTCAGAACAAGGTCCAACGTATAGTGGAGATAATGAGTAGAATTTCCTACTTTCTGAGAAAAAACACATCGAGTCTAATATTGAATTAAATGCAATATTAAGGCAATCACTATCTACATCTACATGTATTGTATATTAAAGTCCCCTACTATAATTATTCTATCGGATTTCAGCACTAAATCAGCTAAGAATTCAGCACATTCAGATAAAAACTCTTAGTAGGTTGATGGAGGATGATAAACTATGGCAAATAAAATCGGGTTTAGCCTAAAATTGCTAAAATGCCCAATACTGAGGACCAGGCCCTCAAAGGAATTATAACGTGTTTTTTTGCTTTACATTAACTAGTAATTTGGATGGTAAATTGTCGCTACTCCTCCTCCACGACTAGAACTTCTGGGATTTTGACAGTTTAAATAACCAGAGGGAGTTGAGTCATTTAAACCAGGGGTCACCAACGCGGTGCCCGCGGGCACCATGTCGCCCGCAGGGACCACATGAGTCGCCCGCAGGCCTGTTCTAAAAATAGCACAACTCGCAAGTGAGCTGCGTCTAAGATGTAATTTTTTCTGCCGCTATTTTTTATTTTATATTTTTTTAAATCGCACTTGCATTTATATAGATTTTAAAATGACAATATCTTAAAAATAAAAAAATGAAAATATGTTTATTGTACGTAAAGTTAAGGTGAACTCTGACCTAGTTCAAAGGTCAGTATTGTGCGCATGACAAAGCCTTCGCGCTTGTGGAGCGTAAGCTAGCGGGCAGTTAAGATGGTGAGCAGAGTGCAGTTTCCAAGCCCAAAAACATGGCAAAAAAAAGAGAAAATTTATCGTTTTCAAAGTGAGCGGGAGGAAGAGTTCTTTTTTACTACCGTGAAAGGAAGCTGCGTGTGTTTCATTTGAGGGGCGACGGCGAAGCGCCACTTCACTACCCACTCTTTTTTTTTTTTTGGACTTATCTTGTACCCGTAGGTAGATTTGTTCTGCAGTCCGGTGACAAGCAACCAGCCGCTGCGTGCGCAAGCGCCCTTTAACTCCCTAACCTGCATGTTTTTGCATGAAAAACGAGAACATGCACCACCAGAACATGCAAACTCCACACAGATCACTGTTGGCCGGGATCGAACCCGCGATCCCCCGGCTGAGGGTAAATTGCTGCCGCGGTGCTAACCACTGCGCCACCGTGCATATAAATTCAAATTCAAATTCAAATTCAAACGTTTATTTCAAACTCAGGGTTCATATTAAGAGCAAAACTAAAACGAGTACAAAATAGAAAAATAAATAAATAGATAAAAGTATATACAGATCAGCAGACACTTGGCGCTCTTGTAACAACAGTAACATACAGTAATGGGCTCAGTGTAAAATGGAACGCCACCACTTCCAAATGCTGGAATGAAGTGTGAGTGACGAGCTGACAATTGCTGATATAAGATGATTGTTACATGCCAGCAACCTTCTCAAAAAACTGTAAACATTCTTACGTATCAATTCGCCAAAAGACGGAATGTTCACAGACACAAACATCTTGCTTGCACTCGACCTTCGTGGTACATCTAACAACCTTCTTAGGGAGTTATTATATGCAATGCGGATTTTGTTCCTAACAGCAACATTGCTATTAAACCATAAAGGCGAGTAGTACATTGAGGTACAGAAGGTCTTGAACAACATACATTTGACATCAGGAGAACATCTATGGAAATTTCGCAACAGTAAATTTGTTTGAGCATACAGTTTCCTGAGATGCCTGTTACAATCAACATTGGTCTTATCAGATTCAATCCACACACCTAGGTATTTGACTTTTTCAACAAAGTTCAAGCGATTACCACAAAGTGGCATAACAGGATTCGACGTATTGACACCCTTTGGTTTGAAAGCCATACACATAGATTTAGTACAGTTGAACAGGATGCCATTTTTTTCACCAAATTTTTCACATACCGAAAGAAGATGTTGCATCGCTGCAGTAGACAAACTTAACAAACAGAGGTCATCAGCGTAGAAAATATGATTTAACAGTGCACCGTTAAAGGAGCCGCCCACATTAGTATTGTTCAACAGTACACTGAGACATACTGTATAAGCACTCTTAGTGCTGTTTAGCTTCTTCTCATGAAAGGACAGTGCTGGTTGCTCAAGCATGATTCTTGGCAAGAACTGTATGGATATAATTCCAGTGAAGAAGAACACACAAAAGTGTGTTTATTAAATGTAACAGATTTTGAGCAGAATTGCAGCAGATTTTTTCAAACATGGTTCAACATAGTTCATGAATTAAAAGGGTTTAGTTTTTTATGGTTAAAAGGGACTGGTGAAAACTGGACATTTTTTTTATGAAATGTAGAAGTGATCATCTGAACAATTGCTGAGATTAATAAAAATAAAGTGTTGAATATTGATCTCGTCTGTTACCCACTCTAAGTTATTGATAATTATTTATTTATATATATATATATATATATATATACAATTTGTTATTTTAGAGGAGTGTGTCAAGCTGGTGCCCTTCACATGACTCGATACCCATGAAGTAGCTCTTGGTTTCAAAAAGGTTGGTGACCCCTGATTTAAACCAACATAATCCTCTTGCCCTAATCAAGTCTCTGTAAGGGATATTAAATCAATCTCATAATCAATTAACAGATCATGGACTAGCAGAGACTTAGGAGTTAGAGACCAAATATTTAACAAACTGCATTTAATTTTCAAATTATGAGGAGGAACAGAGGCCAAATCATTAAATTTAAAGGCTTCATGTTTAATTTGAGTTTTACCAACATTTTGTTTATTCACTTTGGAATGCTTATACATTATATTTTTATTTACTTTGGAGGGAGCAGACAATGATTCTCTGATGGGGAAGACAGGGGCTAAGTTGAGGGGTGGCAGATGAAAGAGGAGTTGCAAAGAGGCATGTAAGACTGCGACTCTGCTTCCTGGCCCCAGCTCTGGATTGTCAAGGTTTTGGAAATTTGGATAAATATGATGCCAGATTGTTAGATAAATGAGATGCACCATCCAAAGTGGGATGGACGCAGTCTCGTCTAATAAGACCAGGTTTGCCCCAGGAATGCATCTGACTATGGCCGCTAGAGTCTCTAGGTTCAAGTTTATGACTACGGAGTCGCCAATGATCAGAGTTTTTTCCTCAGCAGGTGTGTCGCTGAGCGGGGAAAAACGATTAGAAACATGAACAGGTTGGTGGTGAAACGGGGCCTTGCGATTAGGCTTCCTTCTCACTGTCACCCACCCAGTCTCCTCACTGCTGAGGAGGACTGGAGAACCACTAGCAGGCTGCCCTATGCTAGGGAGCTCCACTGCAGCTAAGGGGAGTCCGTCATGATTAACTGGCACAGATGGTGTTTCAGTGCAGCGGAGCCGGGATTCCAAATCAGACAACCTCGCCTCGAGGGCCTCAAAAAGACAACATTTATTACATTTACCATTATCACTAAAAGAGGCAGAGGTGTAGCTAAACATCTGACAGAGAGAGCACACCAGAGGAGAAAGGGAAGGAGAGCTAGTAGCCATAGCTAGTGGCTAACCCGAAGCGAACAAAAACACTGATGAAAGGTGAACAGAAGGCTAAAGAGGGTGATTAGATGACACTGAGTGCGCACACAGGTGCAAGAGGCTTGATAAACAGAAGTGAGAGCTAATGGTAGAAGGAAAAAAAGTGATTAAAATACAATTAAAGGCAAAATCCTCAGGAGAATGAGGAGAGCTAACCACAGAGCAAACCACAACAACAGCCAGCAACACAGAAAGTCACAGGGTCATAGTCGCCATGGCTGTAACCAGCTGATGTTTAGCCCGATTTACTTAAATCACTGCTCAATGAGTGAGAGTTTAATTTCCTCCTCTTCGCAGAAAACCAAACCCCTTGTCTGATAAAGTCACCACCCCCTCACAACATCTGTTTGGCTTCCAAATAAAAAAAAAAAAAAGCTGTAAAGCCAAGGTAAAGGTTGGCATAAGAAACTGCAGCTGTTCCAATGCTGCGTTCAGACCTTAATTAAAGTTTGAATAAGCTCCTCTCAATTTCTTTCGTCCTTCTTTCCCACCACTCTCTCTTCCTCACCCTGCCTTGCATACACAAGCTCCTCTCTGCAACATTATTTAATATTCTTTGGTGCGAGCATCCTTGTTGCTGTTCTGACTTACTTAGTGCTGCCAAGTCCCCTCCCTCACTCCTTGGCTGTCTTGTTCTCTTCCCCCAGCCATTTCTGGCCAAGGTGCAGGCTCTGGAATCATTTTGTTCAGATTTTTCCTATCCCGCCCTTTCAGAAATCTAAACACTCAAAAGCTTTTATGATGATGCAGTTACAAGAAGACCGGGAGATGGGTAACTTTTGAAAATTTGCCTGTGCTCTGGCCAACATTGGCTGCAATACTGATTTGCTGAGGACAGAATGAGGTGTACCTCTTGAATTATGTGTAAACAGACTGCATTGTACTGCAAAAATAAAATGCGTCTTTCTCATACAGACAGTTGCATACCTGTGTGTCTCAGTGACAAAAACATTTGTCAGTTTGATGCTACCTTTGGTTAGAAAATGTAACATTAACTTCACTGTTTTTCCCTTCTAAAATGTACTGCTGGGCTTTAGCTATTAGTCATACCATTGATTTCAAGCAACACTTTAGATTTCAGAATGCCTGAAGTGTGACTTGGACAAACACTATCTGTCATGTGTCAGAGGGCAGGCAGAGCAAATCTGCTGGTGCACTACTGGCCATGCCACGCTCATCAAGAGCCAAATGAGGTCACACGCTGGTAACAATGAAAAGCTGAACTGATAACAGCCACATTCCTTCAAAAGCAATGGAAACTAAGGAAATATTGAGAGAGCGAGAGAGAGAGCGAGCGAGAGAGCAAGAGAGAGAGAGAGAGAGAGAGACACACACTCCTCCCAGCTTATGCACACCAGTCGCAAGTTCACACCACATTTCATTTGAAATGCCATGCACCAAGAAGAGCTGAATGGTATCGCTCATGAATTCCTTAGTGCTCGCTGGCTGCTTCGTCACATGCTCTGCATGATTATCCTCCCCACAAAATCTACCAGCTGAGAAAACAGACAAATGTGGCAAAGATGTGCCTGACTGCTCTCCTTCTCTACATGCCACAGACCAATGTGACAGCTTCTGATGAGAAGAGGCCAGGGTCACAGGTCACCAAAAACAACTGGACCCATCATGGGACAGACCACACTTCCACCCGTCACAATTCCCTTCCCCATGATGCCATAACAGCCCAAAGGTTCACCCTACAATGTGCAAAAGGCAACACGTGAGCCCTGGCAATAAAACCTTCACGCCTCCACTCCACCTTTAAAATAGGGCTCAGTCTAACCTTTAACCTTGCCTATCCCATCCCTCCTGCCAGTTGAAGACTTTCCTCCTACTCTGATTCAGGCCCCCACCCTTTCATGGCAGTCCACCATTGTCTAACGTATAGCACTTATTGGCAGAGTTTGCCTGTCTGCTTGCTTTTTCTCTGCAGGGGGTTGAGGAGGAAGGGCCAGCATAAAAGCACCCCTAACATTTCAGCCATTGCTTAGTGGAGGCAACTCTGCTAAAAGATTTAGACTGAGAAGTCACCAATGTTCTGCACAACATGCCTTTCGAATGGTTTTAGGCTGCATTCACACCAGGATAGTCCGGGGGTCTCGGTTCAACTTGGAGGGGGATGGCGAGAATTTTCACACCTTCGTTTGGTTCGGTTTGCATTCACACAGCACTTCACTCAAGCGGACCAAACTGCTTGGACAACGTCACGCAGTTACAACAGCTGCTCATTTGTGGCGCTGTAGCCAAAGCTACCACTGACCAGGAAGAAAAAAATCTTGGCGAAGAAGAGAAATCCGGCTCATCGATTGGCCAGGACCGGTGTTATGCTGAGAATTGCTCACTTGCATCCCATGCACCAAAACTATAAAATATAACACTACAGCCAGGCTTGTAACCATTTGTGCTTTTTTAGAACTACCCATTATACATTTTTTAGAAGTAAAAATTGTTATTACCTCTTGTAAATTATTTTTAAATTATGTTTATTTGATGATGGGATGCAATTCTCGGCAAGCGAGCAATTCTCAGCATAACACTGTTCCCTTCAGTAAGGGGTTTATGTGCCACAAACTAATAAAAATGAAAAGCTCTGCTGTCTGTATAAACCCCCATGCCACCATCATGTCACTAAACGTTTTAAAAATATTGGTATTCTTGTGTATAGCCACAAGCAGCTGAGAAATCTGGTCCTCAGACCAAATGTCTAGCAGAGCCTTCATCTCCTCCTCACTCCTCCAAGTCCACGAGACATTTATTTTTTTACTTTTCTCCTTGGTTTTCTCCGGTAAAAGTATTTCTTCGATCCATGCGGTTGTCTTGTTATTTTCTACCCAAAAGGGAGGCTGAAGAACCAGGAGCTCTTCAGCTGAATCGGGGTGTTGGATTTATTTTACCCACGGATTCCTGCCACGGAAACACGCATGGAGTTTTCAAAAGGGATAACTTTTTCAGATGAGTGCCAACTTCGTCTGTCTGCATCTCACCCAGACAGTGAATTCATGTCGTTTCATGTATTTACACTGAGTTATAACGTAATCGTGCTGCGAGAAAAACTCGCCCTTTCACATTTGATGTGAAGGAACCTTTACAGTAAACACCACTTTCTCTTCTCACTGTGTGTTGCTGTAGTTACACAAACGCAGAGGGGCACGTCCGCCCTTTGGTCCACTGAATACTCTGTTTGTATTCACACGGCAAGCAAAGCGCACCAGACAGCATTTGCAAGCAAACCAAGACACCCCCCCACCTTTTCAGGGGGACCAGAGTTTGCTTGTTTGGTGCTGCACCAGAGTTCCAGGCGCACTCAGACAGCACCAAACGAACGGAACTATCCACGGAACACACACTTTGGTCCTTTAGTCTGGCTCAAACAGTGACCATGTTAATGCACCCTGAAACCTGCTTCATGCTACACCACTGCTGTCCACGTACATGTAACCGGAAACCTCGTATGACGACAGCGTGCGGCCCAAATTTTGTGACGTGCCGTCTGCCCATGACCTGAACGCGTTGAAAAGCGCATGTGCAAGACTGAATGTCCCATTCACGAGGTGGCGATATCAACACAGCATACATCAGTAGACAAAGAAGACAACGAGGAGGCGGAAAACGAGAATAAAAACATACATGAATCATACTTACATGCTTTCTTTCACAGCGGCAGCAGCATCTTCGTGGAAAAGAAGTGAAAACCGGGAAGTCAAACAGCAGAAATGTACTCTACATTTGAAGAGAAACTTTGTGAAGTAGTCCGCCGTTTCTTTGTTGGTGAAAATCCTGCCACGTGAGCGCCTTGGCGCTACCTATCGGGCGGGAGTGAAACTACAGATGACGGTTGTGCGCATGCGTCAACCGCTTGGCCTGGGTAGATGAAAAAAGTGAGCATGTACAGCGCCGCGTGTGTGCCGGGCTCGTCCAAAGCGTACGCAGACCAAGGCGGACTAGAGGGGAAATGCAGCATGAAGTCGCTTTACACTCAACAAGCAATGTATGAGGGTGGAAGCTGAAAAGTTCATAGTCTGACCACGATGCAGTGGTCAAATTTGACCAAATGTGGTTTACTGTACCCATATTCTTGACAGTTCTCTCACTCTCAGCTCTGCCCTCTTGTTCCTTGGTCACTGAAGCGCAAATACTACTGGCTCAGTACCTATGAGCATAACTCCTCCTTAGTCAGCCTATGAACTTTTCAGCCCCCCCTCGTAAGGGAGGAAAGAAATGGAAACGGGCTTTTATGGTCCTCGAGCACATGTTTCCACTGAGGGAGCAGAAGAAAAACAGTCTTTCTAGAGCACACCAAAAACATTGGCTAATGTAGTCAGAGGTTAAAAAGGTTGCCCAAGTTGCACAAACTTCAACGAGCTCCAAGGAGAGTGTAACACAAAAGTGAACCAGTGATATGTACAACTGAAAACTCTTAAGCCATATTTCAATGAGGCAATAGTATACCAACCTATATATGATTATAACTGTATTACAACAGACACTGCTTTACTGCAAGTGAAATTTATATTACTGGATAACGCCTGAATAAAGAAAAATCCCTTGTACATGCGTCTGCGGTCAAAATGCTATGCAGCGGCACAATGCCAACATACAATAGAGACCAGAATCAGTGGGATACTCATCACTTCTCCCTCTTTAACCCTTTGTGAAGAGTACAAAAGGGAGCTGAGGCTAAAGAAAAAGGAGACCGGGAAGGGGGGGGGGGGGGGTATTCTTTTTGTAAAGGATATTCTATTCTGTTAAAATTAAGTTTGGGTTTAGGCACAAGGCAAAAAATGTTTCTTTTATTCTAAATGTGTAACTAGATAGTACTTTCAAAGCAAAGCATGATTAATGAATTATCTACCAATATCTTCTATTAATAAAACAAATGGAAGAGAGACGTGACATAAGTCAACTAAAATGTTACATTTAGCCAGCAAATACCACTACAGCTACTTACGTCCTCTTCAGGTCTGGGGGTAGACACGCACAGGTTGCTGCTGAACTTTCAACACTTAATTCTTTGACATTTGTGCATTGATTCCGAATCTTACATGTACAGTGATTTGATGCATCTTAAAAAAATAAGTATCTCCCCCACCCCTTCTCGAAACTTATGACTTTTTTGAAGCAGAAGTGGGATAGTACAGCAGAAGCTAAATACGTATTTCTATTACGCTTTGGAAAACAAAAAAACAACAACAACAAAAAAAAAAAACAGGTGAGTCCTCATGTCCTCCATGGTGAGTCCTCCACACACTTGTGCTGTGAAGTGTCTGCCTACATCAGACCTCTCCACGGACATGTGAACACACCAACCTGGCTAGAAGCACTAGCTGATATCTAATGAGTGCCAGACACTCAGGGGAAAAATGAGTGGTAAACAAAATGAATAAATGAGCTCTTATCCCCATCTGGTAAGCACACATGCAGGTGCTGACATCAGTGTATGGTTTATGAGCCATGGCAAGTGTCCATGTGTGTGCCACAAAAACACAAGCAACTATGAGAAAGAGAATGATGATATCCATGTCCTACACAGCTTTGCACACACTTTCTCAATGCCCAACACCACCTCAGGGTAACACCACCAAAGTAGTGACCTCCCTGAAATGAGTTGTCCTTTCTTCCACTAACATGGAGGTTACTGCTTGCTAGTCCAAAATACAGCCTCAGCCAAGATGCCAGACATGCATGTGGCTGATTTATAGGCTAGCCTAGAGCAATGCATTTCCTGGACAAGTGGCTCTTCAAAAGCCCACCTTTTATTAGTCTTATTTACATGGCTGGGGGAGTACAGCAAGTCTGAATAATTTAGTGTACCCCTTCATAAACACAGAGACCATGAAAGGCGTGTGCCCATGTAAGAGTAAAAGAGAGAAAACTGGAGAGCGATAGATGTAAGACAGGAGACATGGGAGAAAGTAAGACAAATGAAAAAGACGGAGGCAATTATGAGTTGCTGCACCGTTAGCATTAATCACAACTATAAATGGCTTTGAGCTTGTGTAAATTCTTCATTGTTTTACCCAACGTACACCACACTGGAGAGTGTTACCTTCGATTAAGTATAAGGAGTCCCCACTTGCACATATATAAACGTGTTCACATAGCATCCTGCATACAGTCTGCAAATCAGCAAATGTACACTGACGAAGCACTGCTTATCTCAATGCAAATACATGCAGAGGCACACACCCACAGTGCACTGCCTCCACTCTCACACAGTGGTTCTCATTAACAAGCCAAACATGCCTGAAGAGGCAGACAGACTCTAGTGAGCACAGTAAACAACCAGTAGGCTCCCTCATCTAAACTCAATCTATCTCAGCATCAGCAACACAAAATTTCTTTCTGCCAGTTATACTGACAGGCTCATCCAGTTATATTTCATTCAGCAGTCCGGTTTGTCATTAACCCAGTGATGTTTAGTGGCCACTATAAAAGGACATCTGAAATAGAAATATTGGATTTTTGTAAGAGTCCCATCATCTTGATATACGTTCCACCATTATGAAAAGAATCTACATTACATACAGTATTACATAAATCAATATTTGTGATTAGTGCAGCTGACCTACTGTCCAGGTCTCTTGTAACATGCCATGGTTCAGGTGTTTTCAGCCCTCCTGCCCAATATGGATTAAATGAATGAGAAATCTTAGGTTTATTTCCACCAAAATCTTATGTCCCACATAAAAAAATGTTAATATTTCTGCATCATTAAATTAGTAATAACGCTATCTAGGGCTGGGCAATAAAATGATCAGGATAATTATTGAGAAATAACTTTTCCTTGATAAAGACAATACATTTTCGATTGAAGTCATTCGTTCTGTGTTTTGAGAGACAGCATGAAAAGCCAATGAAAATGAGAATACACTGCACCGAACCAATCACGTGGCTGGAAGTCATGTTGGATTGACGCACACAACAGCGCGAGTAGGCACGTAGGACCAATATCTGAGGCTTAGCACACCTGCTAATGTTAAAAATAAAATGACAGAGAACATTAATGAAAAGTCCAGTGACAGTGTAACCAAAGAAGACACCTAAACGGACGCCACCCAATGCTCAACAGACGAGGAGATTGTTGAAAAGAAGGGTCCGGGAAATTCAGTAGTGCGGACAGAATGTCGGATTTAAGCAGCCGATTAAAGTAATTGACCCTTGTTACCAACTCCCTGGTCATAAATATTTCTCCCAGACGGCACTTTCCCAGCTGTACACATAATGTAGAGAAACAGTTGAAAAGGAGCTGCAAAGTCTGCCATACTTCGCTACTACGTCAGATTTGTGGTCAAGTCGCACATCTGAACCATATATGAGCCTCCCTGCCCACTTCAATGATCAAGACTGGAATTTGAAAAGTAAATGTCTTCCAACTTTCCTGAAGACCATACAGGTGAAGTCATTTAGGACTGACTGAAGCACGTGCATCCTGGAGACTGAGTGAAGTCAAACAAGCCTGCATCACGACAGCTAGTGGGACAAAGGCTGCAGTCCTTCGGGCATGTACTTCAATCAGCCATCAGTAAGTTGATGAGCAGAATATTATAAAATATTTATGTTTTAAAATTATTTTGTTTTATAATTATTTGAAATATAGCTGTATAATGTTCTACACTACATTTGTCAAGATAGACAAATATATTTGATATATATCAAGAATATCTATTTTCTGATAGAAAATAAATATTTAAAATTAATCTTGTTACAGCTTCACATCTCACTTAGGGAGTAAAACGGAACCTTTAAGCTTGACAGAGAGTAATTTTTTTGATTTTGTATACTTTATTGATCCCCAGAGGGGAAATTGAGGGCATCCACCTGGATGGATGAAGCAGCCATGGTACGGCGCTATCCCTTAACCATTCACACACACATTCACACCTAGAGCCACTTTAGAGTCTCCAATTAACCTAACCTGCATGTTTTTGGCCTGTGGGAGGATTATAATTTGATTCATATCGCAATATATATCAATATCGATCAATATGGAAAAAAAATTATAGTGACTGGCATTTTTTTCATATCACCCTGCCCTAATGCTATCACAACCACAGCTCGGACAGTCAAGGAAAAATTACAATGAGCTGTATGAGTTTTATTGAAAAAAGGGATAATAAGCCATTACACTATTGGAACATCAAACAGCCACCACCTCTAACATGCACTAAAGTTGCAGAACTGATTTGAAATCTAGTTGTAATTCTCAAAAAAAAAAAAAAAAAGCTCCTTGGAAAGTAATCAAAAGCTAAAATAGAAGTTGTACAAAAATAAATTAAGTACATCAAATCCTAACAGTTGCTCACCTAAGCAATAAAATGAGAGAACAATACAGATGATGATTATAGGTGTTGCCTTATATTACAGCAAGGAAGTGCGACTTCCTAATCGATATCAGGCTCTGGCTCATCTTCAGCAGAGGAAACACAATAAGAGAAGGCATTTTTATGCCAGCACAAATCCGGGACCCAACCTGCCTGCCTGAGTTGGTGTCTACAGTTAGATGGGCAGAATATGCCAACAAGAGCATTAGCATTCCAGGTGGGAAACCTTATATGCTGAGGCTGTGCCTACTAGTTGTAAAGGTAGTGGTACTTTTACATGAGGCCACCAGGTCAGAAGCAAGGAAGGTGTCAATACCACATCCGTGGGCCCTCAGGCAGAATTTTCAGGATGAGTGTACAGTAAATCAATTGGGGCGGCATGGAGAGGTTAGCATGGCCACCTGATAGCTAGAAGGTTCTGGGTTTGAAATCTTCTGGTCAACTAGGATCTTTCCTCCAGGTATTAAAGTGACACTCCGCCAAAAATCGAGGTTTGTTTTTTTTTCTTGTCAATATGTCTGCAAGATATTTTTAAGACTTACAAGACATATCAACAGCAAAATCACTCAAATGTCTCTGTTTTTGTTTTTTTTTTCTTTAAAGTGTCACTTAAGCCCCACCCTCTGCAAAAAGGCGAGTTGAGATGGAACATTTATGGTGATGTAACTATGCATAGCGCTGGCACGTGGGTAGTGTTGAGCCAATCAGGACTCTCTGGCATAAATGAAGTTATCCTAATAGCTAGTTAGCATTTTTTAACAAACAGCTTTGAAACTTGACCCAAATTAAGATGGGTTTTACCATTAAATTGCTTTTAAGGACCGATGCAGTGTCAGTCATTATCCTGGGCCACCGTGCGTACAACTGGGCATGTCCTTCAACAGTCTTTTTATCACAGGATTTATTCTGATAATGTAGTGCTTGCCACTATTAGCCTTGTGGGATGTGGGTGGGCCTAGTAATCACAGATCCTGGCGTTTGAAGGCGGAGGGAAAGTGAAAAGATTTTGACATGAAACTGTAAGACAATGAAAGGTTTTGTTTGTAGAAAAAGGGGCATAAAATACCATTTTAAACAATGTATATTTATTTTTATAGGGGATTTATATCCTCCGGAGTGCGTCTTTAAGGCTTTCCACCTTACCATCGGAGTGGTGGCGTAGTGGTAGAGCATCTGCCCCATTGCAGGGAGGTCATGGGTTCAAGCCCCGACCTGATCATACCAAAGACGGTACAAAAAAAAAAAATGGTACATCCTACTCTTTAGTTTGGTGCTCAGCTTATTAGAATGGGGAAGGAAAGTTGATTGTGGCAGTGTCTTGCATGGTTCTTGATGTGATTGATATACAGTGCATCCGGAAAGTATTCACAGCGTTTGACTTTTTCCACATTTTATTATCTTACAGCGTTATTCCAAAATGGATTAAATTCATTTTTTCCTCAAAATTCTACACACAATACCCCATAATGACAATGTGAAAAAATGCCAAAAAAAAAAGTTTTTTGGAGATTTTTGCAAATTTATTAAAAATAAAAAACTAAGAAATCACATGTGCATAAGTATTCACAGCCTTTGCCATGAAGCTCAAAACTGATCTCAGGTGCATCCTGTTTCTACTGATCATCCTTGAGCTGTTTCAACAGCTTAACTGGAGTCCACCTGTGGTAAATTCAGTTGATTGGATATGATTTGGAAAGGCACACACCTGTCGATATAAGGTCCCACAGTTGACAGTGCATGTCAGAGCACAACCCAAGTATGAAGTCAAAGGAACTGTCTGTAGACCTTCGAGACAGGATTGTCTCAAGGCACAAATCTGAGGAAGGGTACAGAAAAATTTCTGCTGCTTTGAAGGTCCCAATGAGCACAGTGGCCTCTATCATCCGTAAATGGAAGAAGTTCGGAACCACCAGGACTCTTCCTAGAGCTGGCCAGCCGTCTAAACTGAGCGATCGGGGGAGAAGGGCCTAAGTCAGGGAAGTGACCAAGAACCTGATTGTTACTGTCAGAGCTCCAGCGCTCCTCTGTAGAGAGAAGAGAACCTTCCAGAAGGACAACCATCTCTGCAGCAATCCACCAATCAGGCCTGTATGGTAGAGTGGCCAGACGGAAGCCTCTCCTTAGGAAAAGGCATATGGCAGCCTGCCTGGAGTTTGCCAAAAGGCACCTGAAGGAATCTCACACCATGAGAAACAAAATTCTCTGGTCTGATGAGACAAAGATTGAACTCTTTGGCGTGGATGCCAGACGTCATATTTGGAGGAAACCAGGTACTGCTCATCACCAGGACAATACCATCTCTACAGTGACGCATGGTGGCGGCAGCATCATGCTGTAGGGATGTGTTTCGGCGGCAGGAACTGGGAGACTAGTCAGAATAGAGGGAAAGCTGAATCCAGCAATGTACAGAGACATCCTGGATGAAAACCTGCTCCAGAGCGCTTTTGACCTCAGACTGGGGTGACGGTTCATCTTCCAGCAGGACAACGACCCTAAGCACACAGTCAAGATATCAAAGGAGTGGCTTCGGGATAACTCTTTGAATGTCCTTGAGTGGCCCAGCCAGAGCTCAGACTTGAATCCAATTGAACATCTCTGGAGAGATCTGAAAATAGCTGTGCACCGACGCTTCCCATCCAACCTGATGGCGCTTGAGAGGTGCTGCAAAGAGGAATGGGTGAAACCACCCAAAGATAGGTGTGCCAAGCTTGTGGCATCATATTCAAAAAGACTTGAGGCTGTAACTTCTGCCAAAGGTGCATCAACAAAGTCTTGAGCAAAGGCTGTAAATACTTATGTACATGTGATTTCTTAGTTGTTGTTTTTTTTAATTTTTAATAAATTTGCAAAAATCTCAAAAAAACTTTTTTCATGTTGTCATTATGGGGTGTTGTGCGTAGAATTTTGAGGAAAATGAATTTAATCCATTTTGGAACAAGGCTGTAACATAACAAAATGTGGAAAAAGTGAAGCGCTGTGAATACTTTCCCGATGCACTATAGATAGGAGAAAATGTAATTTAATTTTACTGTGCATGCTTGGCAGTATGGACTGAATGACAAAGTTGGCTTTCTTTCTTTCTTCAACGGTGTGTGTGGTTATTGTGTTTTCATTTTTAACCAGCACAATAATGGAATGGTGATCTGTTTGTGGTGCACCATACCTGTTGTTCCAAAGAATATACTTCCCACAAGAAAGGAAGGATGCACATTAATTAGACAAATCTGGGGCTCAAAGTCAATCAAGCGCAAACAATGACAAAATTGTTCATCTGGATGAGGGGTCATGCCATATAATATTGAAAGGCTGCTGGGGGTAGATACCCATCAGGCTTGGAAGACCATGATGACAAAGGTAGCCTTCATGCAACTGATGGATGCCAAGTTCCCCCTAGCAGAAGCCTGCTAAGGCCACTAATGCGGCTTGTGGGAAAAACTGATGATACAATAAACTGTAACTGAAATTATTTAAGAAAGACTCAATTCTATGATCCCCTCAAGTTGAGCAAGTGGATACAAACTGTGAACTAGAACATTTCTTCATGCCCTACTTAAGTCAATCTTACCACTGTGCTTTACATTTCAAGAAAACCAATCAACAATCCTTTGAACAAAAGACGACCATGTAAATTCTGTTCCCCAACAGGCAGCACAGACTACAGCGGCGCTTATTTCAATTTGCAGCCAGATTAGCAGGAATGTTTTTGATACTGTCAGTGTGGCAGAGATTTTCTATTCCAAGTTGTCTTGAGTGAGTGGCCTTTTTAGTGCCTGCTTCAAAAAGCCTCCCCGTACCAGAGCAGCTGTCACTTTCAGCAGGCACTATGGAAGACAGACGCGGGGGAGGGGTCCTTTGAAGAAACAGTTAAAAGTGGGCGATAAAAATAAACTGGGAGAGAGGAGAAAATTAATTATACATAACAGACAGTTCACTTGGATGAGCACGATGGAGACAGAAACCAATGCTGCTTCCCTGTGAGAAAGAAGGGAAAAAAGCTATTTTCTTGCTGCGGACATTTCTGCTCTGCCACCACCATGGTCATATTTATTTGGCGACAAATGAAGCGAGGGATGCAACAAGGAATCTTTTTAAAGAAGGTCAGGCCTTCACACAATACATAGTGAGCCTTCACTTAATATTCTCCACCAGTATTTCCTTCACGTACTGTATCCTTTTTAATTCATGCAGTTTTCTGGGACCAAAATAACTCCGTCAGCCCTGAGCCCCCTCCTTTTTCTTTTTTTTTTTTTTTTTAAATTTGATGAAGCTTGCAGATAGCTCAGTCTACCTTTAAATTTGCCTCTGATTGGCACTGATGAGGGTTTATGCTGCTGGCTCACCTGCAAACTCACCTCTTGATATGATTCGTAATGCACCAGCACTTTGCAGTTCAACACCGCCCACTGACTCTCAATCCCAGCATCTTATTTGGGCCAAATGGAGGTCATTCCTATTTGAGCAGTCAGTCAAGACAGGCCCACCAGGTATTGGCGAGTAAATTTATTTCATATTAAGGCTTGTCGGCTGAATTGGTGTTAGCACCACGAGAGCCCTACTTGTGCGTGCGCGCGTGTGCGTGCAGACAACAGAGGCTTCAGATAGAGCGCTGGCTGCTGGTCGCTCCTTGGTGTGTTTTAATATTGCTGTTGCCGTGTGATCTCAGCCTCAGGGCACTACACAAACCCCAGAGCACCCAACTAAAGTACCTATAAAGAGACAGAATAGGGTAGAAAAAACGCTCGGAGTGAGAGGAGAACTGGCAAGGATGTGACAGAAGCAAGGAGAGAAGGGGGAATCAAGATAAAGAAGAAAAGAAAAAAAAAAACCAGACTAGCACAGCACTTAAATAAAAGTGCCAGCAACGCAGCATTTCGGCTAACCTCTTGAGCAAGACTGACACAAATGAAAACTTATGTAATAGAAACACGCCATCTCCACCGGCTATGATATGAAAACAGATATTGCATTACAGCACCACTGAGGCAAGAAAGCCCTCAGCCACACAAGGGGGAAAACAGTTTAGACTACAGTGTATGTGACACTCTTTGACATAACCGCTGTCTAAATTCAAGCAGGGTCCCTCTTTCAGTACTAGTAAATGCTTCTGGGCCAAGGAGCAGAAATTGATAGGCACTGACAAACTATGAAAGACAACATCCCAGCAGGGACGTAACAGGGGAAGAGGTTGTAAAACACAAAAGTGTGGATATGAGCATGGAAAAGGAGTTTTAGCAGACTATGAAGCAAGAGGGAGGACATACACATGGAAAGCCTACAGTCAAGAGAGAAAGGCTGAAGGAGGGGATCAGCATGCTACAAGAGGAGAGAGGAAACGAGAGATGGATGAGGGAAAGAGGCACAGACACAAACAACAGTGGACTCCATACAGGAGGAGAGGGTGGTAGAAGGGAGGAGGTCTGGAAGGAAGAGAAACGGGAGTAACAGAAACAGAGGAAAAGAAAAACGCCTAAAAAAATAAGTAGAAACACTAGTTTAAAATGTTAGATATTGAGGGGCTGGAGAAAAAGGAGCTAGATATTGCAACAGTAGACTGGGAGTGCATCTTGAAGAGTAGTTATGCATGAGAAAGCTTTTGACACATACAAAGTATCTCCTTAACCCAGTAAAGCAGTTTGTCACTCCCAACTGAGTCGCACAGGCTTCTACAACAAATGCGTTCAAAAACCTAGTTTCCTTGTTTACCAACATCGATCAATCTGGAAAATAATATCTAATGCCTTACAGCATGTCAAGATGTGATTCAGTTCTCAAACCAGAGAAGCCCTCCTGCTTTGTCATCCATCCACAATCTAATTAGACCTTAAATACGCCGCTCATTGAAAGGTCCAGAGGAATGTGGAACAGGGAGAGCTGCACAAAGGCAGGAGCTCAGGGGTGCAAAGAGCACATGTCAGCTCAAATTCCAAAGTTTGGACATCACAGATTTACCCTTCACAGCAACGGCGACAGCGGGGACAGCAGACCGGACGGGGCATAGTTTGAAAACGCACGGCACTGCTGGTCTCTGGTCTATTGTGGGGCAGATCTGTATCATAATTAGGGAAGATTGAGGCAAATTGCTTGTAATTTTCTGGCTGGGCTGCTCGCTTTCATGTTAATATCCTACAAGATAATGTTTTAGCAAAACAACACGATTTCTGAAAAGCTCTTCTGCACGTGGGAACTTTTTCTGAAGCGGGAAAAGAATAAGGATGACAGTGGAATAGCGTTTCACACCATCACTGCTGAACTCAGTGGTCTGGGCATGTCTTAACATGTACCGTATAATTACGGTTCTATTATTATCTCCACTACCAGATTAGGATCTTTCCTCACAATAGTGACACAGCCATCAAGGCAACACTTGCGTCTCCCAAATAAAGCAATGCAACTCTTGCACACTGAGTGAGATGCGTTATGTCTGGTCACATTACAGAGTTCCCACTCTCGTGTACATTGCTGTGGACTTATTTCGGTTAGGTATGCCTCTTTACGTGCCGCTGTGCGTGTGGCTGAATGATTTAAAGCGGCGTTTGGGCACCACCTCTTAAACAAACATCACAGTTCAAATCCCACATCGTTTACATTTGAATAGCGGTCATTACACGGAGCTGATGATAAGCTGTTGCTTCACACACCGAGGCTGGCGAAACATAAACACCAGCTATGTCTGTCTCTTACCAAATAGTCGAATTAAAAATTGAAAAATCAACTCTTAATGTAGCACCATTAAAGCTGCATTTCAGGCTACAGTCTGGTGACGCTTCCCCACCCTTTTCTGTTAAAACCGGTCGAAGATCGCCAACCCTTTACTCATTTAATATCACTCACGAATATATTTTTCATATGGGCGGCAAAAGGATGGCATTAGTGTGTGGGGGAGAGTGGGGTCGAGTTGGCCGGACTACTCTGATTAACATGGATTCGATTTTTTTTTTTTTTTTTTTTTAAAAAGAGAGGAAAAACTGAGGAGAATCCGATGGAGGAGTGCGAGCTTTTCCACTCTGAACACCGCCGGCGCGCACTCACTCCACACACCCACAGACGGCACTCACCGCTCCATCAACTGCTGTCCGGTGATGACAAAGCTTGCAAATTCCCTCGCGTTCCTTACCGGCTTAATGCTCTTTTTTCCCCACAACCGCACCAATACAATTTCTAATCATTTCCAAAGCCTAATAGGGAAATCGATTTCTTTAAAGCAGAGCACTACCTGGAGAAATCCAGCACAACTCCTCCCTTAGGTCCATTTAGGAAGACGGGGACAAGCTGGGGTGGGGAATAAACAAGAGACGGGGTGGGGAAAGCCGCGCGTCCTCCTCACGTCTCCGTGGGTCATTTATCCAGACGACAGTTGAGTGTCAGCGCCTTAACACACCTGTAATCGCGCGTGACCGTGGATGCATTCCTCCTCCGGCGCTGAGGGAAACTCCATATGACCACACAGTCCGTGTCATTTGGCCCTGGGAGTTTATCTTTCTCCTTTTTTTTTTTTTTTGTCCGAGCAACACTCTGGAAAGTGCTTTTTTTATTTCTGTCAGGATTTCCCCCCCAACCTCAACACTGCACCAAACCCACAAACACGAGGACAGCTAATTTACAGCGCGAGGTGCCGGGCGCGAGGCGAAATGATAAATAAATAAAAAGGTTCCCACTAATTATGTCCGCGGCCCCTGAAACGCGCCTGCAGTTGTAAGCGCGTTTTGGCGTGCGGGTCACACCGGGGCGAACACGCCGTCCCCAGAAACACACAATCGGTGCCACGGACACACCGGAGTAAGTGGGGAGCAGCACGTCCCCCCTCGCGCGTTTTCGGGAATAAAAAAAAAAAGCCTCGCGGAGAAACCACAAAGCTTGAAGGAAAGATTTTTAAAGAAAAAAAAAGAAGAAGCGAGTGAGACGTGGGAGGAAACCACAACGACTCGAAACTCACAACACGGAGCAACAAAACGGAACCGAAACATCCCTTACAAGAAAAAGGGGAAAAATCTGCTCCTTGCCAGCGGCCGGAGTTCGTGGGGTTACTTACAGGTTCATGTGACGCGGAGGCTCGGTATCCTAGCCATGGTTTTTAAATTCCAAAACTTGGGAACATTTCCACACTGGCGACGGTGCGCTCTCCCCCCGGCGGCTCCCTGCGTGTGAATGAAGCGCAGAGGAGAGGAATGCGGCTCCTCCAGTGGGAGGAGGGGGAGGAGAAGGAGGGAGGAGGCGCTCTGCCTCCGCAGTACCTCACCGGGCCCATAGAGGGCTTCACTGTCTCATAATGGGCCGACTGTGTTCCACGCTGAGTTATGATCAGCAGAGTGCATGAAGCAGCCAGATGTACTCCGAGAAAAAGCATTACATTACATTATGACTTCAAGTACTCAAGAACATGCAGTACTTGAAGGGGGGGGATGCCACCCCCCTTGTTACCATAAGCCACAAACTGGTGACAAAGTTGCAAATGCACAAGAAAAAATGTTGCACAATTGTGAGGAAAATGTTGCAAATTTCAAAGAAAAAACGTTTCAAATTAGTGTAAATTTCTGTAGAAAGAAAAAGGGTGATAAATTTGTCATAAAAGTTGCTTATTTTTTTTGGGGGGGGGATACTAAATTTATCAGAAAAGTCGCAAATTTGATGGGGAAACGTTTCAAATGTGTCAGGAAAAGTAATAAATATACAAGAAAATTATTACAAGAAAATTCTCACCATTTAGTGAAAATATGGGAAAGTGTTAAAAAATATACAAATGTACAGCATATGTTCTTGTAAATTTGCTTTTTTCCTTGCAAATTTGTGACTTAGTTCCTTCAAAATGTCTTTTTTCCCCTCATTCATGTGTTGCTGTTGTGTTTTGTTTTTTAACAAATGTGTTAACTTTTTCCTCATAAATTTGGAACTTGCCAAGGTTATAACTAACTTTTTTATTGTAAGTGAGCATCTTTTAACATGTTTTTGCACCTTTTTTCTTGCAAATTTGTACTTATTTACTTATTGTACGGGCGGCTGTGGCGCAGGTGTAGCGTGGCCGACTACTGATTGGAGGGTCACGGGTTCGATCCCCGCTCTATCTGCAGTCCGCATATCAAAGTGTCCTTGAGCAAGACACTGAACCCCCAGTTGCTCCTGGTGGCCAGGTTAGTGCCTGTGTGTATGGCAGCTCTGCCGCCACCAGTGTGTGAATGTGTGTGTGAATGGGTGGATGGCAGGATCTGTAAAGCGCTTTGGTCATCTTAGATGAGAAGAAAAGCGCTATATAAGTGAACGCCATTTACATTTATAGATTCGTGATTACCCCACCACCATCCCCTTGTTAAAAATAACAAATTGCCTACCAAGTACATGTATGACAAGACACAAAACTTTAGTAAGCATTAGAACACATCTACTACAAAAGCTACCTAAGTTGTGAGGTGACATTTTTCCAATAATTTATTTTTTCTTAAAAGTTTGCACTTGTATTTTTGGCCTTTTTCAGGAAAATTGAAATTTTTTATTGTACATTTGCAACTATTTTCTTATAAAAGCATAATATAATGCAGTACATATTGTATTGTATGAAATAATGTTGTCACATGTACCCAGTACTCTAAATCACATAACAACAGTGATAGATCAAATATTTCTAGAGCCAGAATAGAAGAACAACAATTTCAAATTTAATGAGAAGGAAACCATGACTAGCACCTCAGATGAAACCAAAAGTAACTCAAGGAGTAGCTACAACCAAATGTACTTGAGTAAAAGTAATTTTTCTTCATAAATGTACCGAAAGATGCACTTCAATGGATACAAATCCCCATAAAAACAAATCTACACTGTCTAAAATGATATCTTGTGCCATTTTCTCCACTAAAAAGTTTCATTCTTATACAATTTCTTGTAAAAAATCTTTTCCCTTTTCCTCCTCCTTCAAACGCTAGGCTCTAATTAGGCTCATCTACATCCCACCCACCAAAACACAGAAGTCTGCAAGCTGGAAAATTTGAACAGCCAGTACTTAGTCCTGATTGGTTCACCTGTTACAGTTACATCACCGAAACACTTGTCTAAACTTGCCTTTTTCCATGGGGAGGAGCTTAAATGAACTTTCACAGCAAAAACAAAAAAACTGGTTTTTAATCTCCACCTTGGTTTGCACGTCTGCTCAAGCACGAGGCTCTTGTGATGAAAATTATGTCATCGTCTCCAGTCTGCTAGGCTCCGGGGGCCCATTCACAGCTGAGTGCGCGTAGCGTAAATTTTGTGACCACATTGCCTATGCACATTGATTACGCATGGGCAAATTCAATCTTCCATTCATGAGATGGCGCTACTGATACAGCATACAAAGTCAAAACAGACAAAGAAGATGACAAGGAAAATGAAAGTGAAAACACAGAAGCAAAAGCACACTATTATACCTTCTTCTCTTTCTTTTTAAGCTTCTTCTTCCACCAAAGGTTATAAACACAGGAGCTCTTCTTATCATCTGTGTGCAGTCGCCATTGTTCTTGATATTGTGCATGGCTCTTGCTCCTCTTCTGTTTTGTATAGCTGGGGAACAAACTGGCAGGGCAGTGCATTTGCGCTACCCATCGGGCTGGGGTGAAACTGCAGATGACATCTGGTCTTAGAGGTGAAAAAATGAAACATATATACAGCCGTGAGTGCACCGGCCTGTCCAAAGCATACACACATCGCAGCACACTAGAGCGGAAACAAGGCTTAAGAGTGATTTTGCTCCTGGCATGTCTTGTAAGTTATAAAAATATGTTACAGACATGTTAACAAGAAAAAAATAACATGATTTCACCGGTGTGTCACTTTAAGAGTTAAAAATCCTGCAATAACATTATTCAACAAAGTAATAACACTTTAAACTTTTTGTAAAACCGTTACTTGAGTACATGTGCTTGAGTAAATGTAACTTACTTCCCGCTTCTGATGATAGACTAATAACGAAGGCTGCTCAATAAAGATTTGTCCTGACCCACTTCAGCATATAGGACAGTGAAATTCATTCATTCATTCATCTTCAACTGCTTAATCCTTTTTTTCTGGGGGGGGGGGGCAGCCCAGCATCTTTTGGGAGAGAGGCAGGGTATACTCTGAATAGATCGCCAGTCCATCGCAGGCAGAGACTGAAGTTGCACATGGATAATAATACACATGTCTACAGGTCACATAGTAATTTGTAGTGTTTCTCTTTTACAGGTGCTAAAGTGGAGTAAGTTGTGATAATAGAGCCAGTTAAATGCTGAGCAGTCATCAGGCTCCTTACTTGAGAGCTGGCACACCATGGGAGATGTCTGATGACATGAAAGAGACTTATGGGGAGGATGTCCCATCGTATGACATAGTCAAGCACTGGCATCGGCAGTTCATGTGTGATCGGTCATCGGTGGAAACGGTACCCATTCCCGGTCAACCACAGTCCACCATTAATGAAGACATAATCTGGCAACTGGAGGCTGCCATTTTGGAGGATTGCCACAAAACTATTCACCAATTAGGCCAAGATGTCAAGATCAGTGTGGGAGTCTGTGGGAAAAAATATCATCCATGACCATCTGCGCATGTGGACGTTGTTCACATGATGAATTTCCCAGTTGCTCACACCTTTCCAGAAGCAGGAAAGGCTCTTTTGTCCATGTGCCAAGAAAACCAGGAGGACTTCTTTAATGGACTAATCACACAGAACAAAACATGGGTCTATCACTATGAACCAGAGACTAAAGCCCAGTTAAAGCAGTGGAAACATAATGACTCACTACCTCAAAAGAAGGCATGTGTCAAACCCTTGGCAGGCAAGGTCATGTTCACGGTCTTTTTGGACCAGCATGGAGTATTGATGATGGATTCCCTGGCAAAAGGTACCACAATTACCAGGACTTACTACGCTTCACTGCTGCAGCAATTGCGGGAGGCCATCAAAACTGAGAGGCGTGGCATGCTGACCAAAGGTGTCCACCTCCTGCAAGGCAACGCCCTGGTTCACAACTCCCATGTTCCCGAGACGGAAACACAGTCCTGTAGCTAATAAATCCTTCCTCACCCTCTCCCCCCTTACTTTCCCGACCTCACACGATATGACTTCCACCTCTTCCAAGCATGAAGTTATTTTTGAAGGGCAAGCACTTCCAAGATGATGAAACACTGATTTCTGAGGTCAAGTCATGACTTCTGATGAAACCTGGTGACTTCTACAGGTGAGGTCTCCACAACTGCATAAAGCGATGGGAGAAATGTGTGATCCTTGGTGGTACTGATGTAGAGAAAGATTAATAACTGTGTCAAGTTTGGTTCCTCTCAGTCCATGGAAAGTGAGTCAGGGGAAAACTTTAATGAGTAGCCCTCGTACAGTACTTAAGCTGTACTTAGAACTACTCTACTTAATTTATGATTGTCTGAGCAAATATCAGAACATGACTATGCAGATATTTGATGTTGGTTCATGACAAAGTCAGCCTCATGGACCAGTGCTTGATAATTTTTTTTTTGTGGTGTTGTGATGATAACCTCCTCAGTTTACCCCCCCACACACACACACCACCACCACCACCACTAAAAAAATAAAAGAAACACACATCTAATGATGTCCAGAGGGCTTTGTGATTGCTATCACCACCTCACTGTTTCTCAAATGCAACTATTGCAAAGTCATAGAGGCTGGCCAAACAGGAAAACTTCTGTTGTGGTTAGGTCGTTCATCATGACACTGGGGTTTTGGGGGTGTGGAACTGTAAATATTTGAATCCTGGCTTCAGAGTGAAATCTTTGTTTCTGGTGGCACCTGTCGTTCCACCATTTAGACGGGAAAAATGTGTTTGCTGTGAAAGCAATAACCTCAAAGCCACACGCCACACCTAACCTACAAACCTTCAAATATGTTGCTGCCATCCTAGATGTTAAAGGGACATTTTTTTTTTCCACAATATTTTTATTGAACCTTTTTTAACAAACATGACACCAACAATCAAACCCTAACACTAAAGTAAATTAAAAATAAATGTTCTAAAAACACCAACAACCATTAACAAAACAAGTCAAACAATGCTCCTCTGTTTAGTCTAGGTAATCCATTGCATAAGTATACATATTATACATTCACCAATTTGGAATTTACAAGGTCCACATATATCATTCACCTTCTTCTTCAGAAGTTATGTTTAGTTTCTTTACATAATCAATGAAAGGTCTCCATATATTCTCAAACACATTTTCCTTTGATTTCAATATGTATGTTATTCTTTCTAGTGGAAGGTTTGTTAACATCTGTCTTAACCACTGAGTCACATCTGGTCTATGAGTCTTTTTCCACAGTAGTGCAATACATTTTTTGGCATTAAGCAAACTGAGGTCTATGAATGCTCTTTCACTCTTATTGAAGTTATGCTTTTCTGGATACAGACCCAACAAAAACAATTTAGGATTCAATATGAGTTGTTTTGAAATTATTTTTTCAATTGTTACCCTCACCTCTTCCCAAAACATTCTAATTTTTCTACATTCCCATAAACAATGAAATAGAGTTCCTTTACTTTCCATACATTTTGTGCATATATCTAGTATGTTTTTGTTATATCTATTTAACTCCACCGGTGTAACATACATCCGCATTAACCATTTAAAATGTATCAATTTAAGACATACATTTATTGATTTGGTTTGAGCTTCTGTGCAAGCCGTTTCCCATTGTTCCTCTGAAATTTCAATTTGCAGGTCTTCTTTCCAATAATTCATTCTTTTCTGTGAGTTTTAACTTGAGGATATCAGTGAGTTATAGAACTCTGAAATAATACCCTTTCTCTTACTATTTTTCGTCAAAATTTTTTCCAAGTATGAATAGGTAGGTCAGGTGAGAGCATTATTTTGATTTGATCGAATAAAATTCCTAAGCTGAAGATATTTAAAAAAATGTGTTCTATTAAGATTAAATTTGGCCCTCAGTTCTTCAAAAGACATTATGTTGTCTGAACGTGCCAAATATAAGTCTTGAATCTTTTGAATCCCTTTTAAATTCCATAATTTAAATACAGCATCCGCTCTCCCTGGTGTAAAATATTGATTACCCCATATTGGGCTAAATTGTGACAATAAGTGCGGTTCTTTTAAATATTTTTTGATTTCATACCATATTTTGATCATATGCTTTACAATAGGATTTTTAACTTGTTTCTGTAATTTTTTAGCCGAGTCTGAGTATATGAATAAGGGAAGAGGTAAAGGTAAATTGTATGATTCCATCTCCATCCAGTGAGGGAGATCATTTGATGAAAAATAATATGTCATAGACCTCAGTTGTGCTGACCAGTAATACAACATAAAGTTTGGACATTTCAGACCTCCACGATCAAATGGTAAATATAGTAAGGACAAACATAATCTAGCCTTCCTATTGTTCCATATAAATTCCACTAACTTTTTTAATTCTTGAGAATAGATCTGAAGGTGGTGGTAAAGGAATGTATTGAAATAAATATAGTATTTTGGGTAAGATATTACTTTTAAGTATATTAATTCTCCCGATCATCGACATTGGTAGTGACATCCATCTCTGAAGTAACTCATTAATGTCTGTCATTAAGGCTTCATAGTTGATACTAGCAGCTAATTCTAACTTAGGCACAATTTGAATTCCTAAGTATTTAAACTGATTTATAACATTGAATTGATTTACCTCAGGAGCTGGGTGATTTCTCTGGGTCTCATTTAGCATTAATATTGAAGATTTAGTTTTATTTATTTTATATCCTGATATTTCCCCAAAGTTCTTTATTAAATTTAACAAGGTCGGAATTGATTTTTTAAGATTCGACATAAACAAAATTATGTCATCAGCATACAGGGAGATTTTATGTTCTGTTGGTCCTACTTTAATTCCATATATTTGTGGATGTAAACATACTGCCATCGCTAAAGGTTCAATTGCCATAGTGAACAGTAAAGGTGAAAGTGGACAGCCTTGTCGACATCCTCTACTGATTTTTATTGATTTTGAGATATTGCTGTTTGTTAGGATTTCTGCTGTAGCATTATTGTATATTATCTGAACCCATTTTATGAAATTCTTTCCAAGTCCAAACCTTTGTAAAACTTCAAAAAGAAAGGGCCATTCGACCCTATCAAAGGCCTTTTCGGCATCCAATGATAAGAGAGCTGTATCCGGCGCTTCTTTATTAGAATAAATAATATTAAATAGTCTTCTTACATTATGGAAGCCTTGTCTTCCCTTTATAAAGCCATTCTGATCTCGATTAATAATATTTGGTAAAATTTCTTGTAGTTGTCTTGCTAAAATTTTACAGATTATCTTAAGGTCTGCATTTAATAGGCTTATTGGTCTCATGTTTTCACATTTATTAGAAGGTTTACCTGGTTTTGGCAACAGTATAATTAAGGCATTATTTATATATGGCGATAATTTACTATTTTGAAATGCTTCTAAAACCATTTTCAAAAATGGTTTTATTAATTTATTCTTAAATTTTTTATAGAGGTCAACTGGAAGACCGTCAGGTCCCGCACTTTTTCCTGATTTCATATTATCAATGGCTAGCCCAACTTCTTCTTGACTAATTTTAGACTCCAGTATCTCCCTATTTTCATTTGGAATACACGGTATAGATAATCCGTCCAAAAACCCATTTAGTTTTGTTAAGTCAGTTTCATTTTTTGTATCATATAATTTTTCATAATAATCTCTAAAGGCACTGTTAATTTCTAAAGGATCTACGACTGCCTGTCCGTTACTTATAATACTGGTAATTGGTGTTTTAAATTCTAATTGTTTAATCTGCCATGCCAATAATTTTCCTGATTTTTCACCTTGTTCATAAAAGGTTTGCTTCAATCTTAGAAGACTCGAGGCAGCTCTATTCGCTGATTTTTTGTCATATTCAGCTCTCAGAATCAGTAATTCATTCTCTAATTTGGGATTACTTCCTGCATACACTTTTTCTTGATGAAATTTTATTTTACGTTCCAATTGGACTCTCTCCTCTCGAGTCTTCCTAGATTTTGAACCTGTGTAACTAATAATATGCCCCCTAATAAAAGCTTTGAAAGCTTCCCACTTTATACATGCTGATATTTGTGTAGTGTTGATATCAAAGAACTCATCTATCTGTTTTTCTATGTACTTAACAAATTCCTCATCCTGAAGCCATTTATGCTGAAATTGCCAGCTACCAGGAACCTTTGTCAATTTCTTATCTACATATATTAGACAGCAGGGTGCGTGATCAGAGATCACAATGTTATCATAGAAACAGTTTTGAATCTTGGACCTTAATTCTGTGGAGATCAAAAAATAGTCAATACATGAAAATGTCTTGTAGGTGTTAGAATAACAAGAATAGGCTTTGACTTGTGGTTTCATTTCTCTCCATATATCTAGCAATCTCAATTCTTTCATAAAATGATTAATGGTCATCCTACATCCATTGTGCGTACAGTCCTGTCCTGTTGACCTATCTATACTGGGATTCAATGTACAATTAAAATCCTCTGCTATTATATATAGCCCTGTGAGTGATGCTAAAGTAAGAAATAAATTAACAAAGAAGTTTTGATCATCTATATTGGGACCATATAAGTTCACCAGATTTATATTTTCTAATAACAAAGATCCTTGGATGATTAGATATCTTCCCAATTTATCTCCAATTACATTTTTCACTTGAAATGGGACTGATTTATGTATGAGAGTCATGACTCCCCTGGCTCGAGATGAAAATGATGAGGTGAATACACTTCCCTGCCATCTACTCCTTATTCTTTTTACATCCTCCTCTGTTAGATGAGTTTCTTGTAAAAACACAATTTTTGAACCTATGTCTTTTATTTTATTCAAAACTTGTTTAAGTTTTTTTAGATTTTGTACACCTCTGCAATTCCATGATGTTAAATTAAGCTTAACGCTTTGGTCTATGATCAAAAAGGGACATTTTTGATAGAAATACTCAATTAAGAAGACACTTGGAGTTCCAAATGGTGACAGAAAATTGATGGAGTTTTTTTTTTTTTAATCTCTGATGGAATCAGCCTTTATGTTGCAATGTTGTAAATAAGAATAGACTGAACAATACTGTCAAAATCTCAGTTAATTCAAGCCATCCTTCTCTCAGGTTTAGGCAAAAGAAACTGAACTGCAACACATATACATCATTTTAATAGGTGGTAATAATATAAGTTATTCCCACCTAATTAGTGGTATAAATTAGTCAGGAGGAGACCATGCACTAATGTTTAACACAAACTTTGTGGTGATGGGAGCAGACAGCATGACAGCTAAGGTACAGCTACGCTTTAGCAGAATATAGTGGCGCTGAATTAACGGTGAATGGTGTTTAAATTTGAAAATGCCCTGGAGATGATGGGCGACAGATTTTGGTTCTGGGTTCTTCAAAATGAGGCGTTCTCCTAATTAAATGAGGAGGCCTGGAGCTCGCCTGTCATGTCCCATCAGCTGGCACGTTCACACAGACTAACTTCCACTGAGTGACACTTTGATGACAGATTTTCAATACAAGCTGCAGCCGAAAGGCTACTGCGCCAACTTTTAATTCTTTACTCTTATAATAAGCAACCACGAGACAAAGGCTGTGACTTTCACTGCTAAGTTTTAATATTCATCCCACAGTTAGGAGCTTAGAGAACCCATGTTTTGGGCACTGCTCCATGATGTCTGTGCAGCAAGGAAGCTTTTGGGATAACTGAGTTATTCAAAGAGGCAGCTCAGGTTACCAATTGCACTCAAGAGAGCAGAGAGCAAGTTCTTGTGCTAACCACACCACCTGGCCTCTAGTGCTGAGTTATTATGCGACTGTGTGCAAAAGAGAGAGGGAGAGAAGTGCTTCATAGAGGTAGATGCAATGTGTATTTTTGATTGAGAACGATAAAGATACAGTATATGCGTGAGTGTTATGAGAATAAAACGCAGCTGAATTTCAGCACTTGCCAGAAAATATCCCCTGAATCTATCACACTACAGAGCTTTAAATCATATTCAAAAGACCACTGTTCGCCTTTAGAAATGGTTGGTTTGGCCATACTAATACTGAGAGATTAGCCCCTCTTAGCATGTGAAAGCCCTCAAGACAAAACCATTCCCTATCTCACACTCAAACACTGAAGCCTTGATCAGCATCGAGTTCGGGTGTCTGTCCAGTTCACTTCAGGCCTGGTGTAAGTTCTCATGGGAACAGTTTCATGAAGTTTGAAGCACAGCACGAACTGTATGAAAGTCAAGATCAAAGGAAGGCGCACAAAATGAGTAGGGACTTCTTTAGTGTCCAGCACAGATGTTTGTTGAGCAACACAAAAGATAGCCCAACCTAAGATGCTTAAACATAAATCCTCTTCCTTCTCTATACACTTTCCCGCAGTGAACACCCAAAAGATGCTTTGTCTACAGTGCTCAGCGGTGTTTTTTTTTTTAATCAGCCTGATTAATCTTCCCTGTCATGACTTCAGTAGGCAGTGCGCAGGTTGGGCTGCTTGGGCTGAAAGCACAGAGAATATTAAATAAATGTACCCATGGCTGTTTGGCGTTTTGCTGCTGTTTTGTTCTCTATTTGCTTTTTTGTTTATGTTCATTTGCTATTAATGGGCATGTATTTGGCAAGAATACATGCAAGAAGAGCTAGCGGCTATCTCCCGTTATGATAGCACATACCGGGAGTGCTCTCTCCTTTTGTTTACTGAGACGTGGCTAACTGAACTAGCAGCAGATGCTAACATTGAGCTGGAGGGTTTTCACATGATACGAGCTGACCGAACACCAGACAGTGGCAAGGCTAGGGGCGGTGGAGTGATCATGTATGTTAACAACAACTGGTGCAGACCGGGACATATCACTGTTAAACAACGACACTGCAGCAAAGACATTGAGTTGCTAGCTGTTAGCATGAGGCCTACATATCTCCCGAGAGAACACTCACACGTGATCTGCATTGTTGTTTATGCAAATCCGACGGCGAACGCTGGGACAGCACGTGACGTCATCCATTCAGTAACCAGCAGGCTGCAGACAGAACACCCAGATGCTCTTCTCCTCATCTCAGGCGATTTCAACCATGTTTCACTGTCTCCCATTCTACCCACGTTCACCCAGTATGTCACATGCCACACTAGAGACAATAAAACACTGGATTTATTCTACGCAAACACTAAGGAGGCGTACACCTCATCACAACTACCCCCACTCGGGAGATCGGATCACAACTTGGTTCATCTCCGGCCGGTGTACAAACCCCTAGTGCACAGACAACCTCCGGCCATGCACACTGTGGAGTTATGGTCTGAGGAGACAATGGACACCCTAAAGGGCTGTTTTGAAGCCACCGCCTGGAAGCAGCTCTGCGATCCACATGGTGAGGACATCGATGGCCTCATTCACACCTTCACGGGCTACCTCAGCTTCTGTGTGGACAAATCCGTTCCCACCAAGACCATACGGCGTCACTCAAACAACAAACCCTGGATCAACCCTGAGATAAAAACACTTCTGAGAGAGAAGAAGAGGATCTTCAGGTCGGGGAACAGGGAGATGCTGAAGTCCGTACAGAGGGAGCTGAGGAGAAAGATCAGAGAAGGCAAGGACAGCTTCAGGAAGAAGATGGAGGACAAGCTGCAACAGAGCGACATCAGCGGGGTCTGGAGAAACCTCAAAACCATCTCGGGGCTCCAGAATACCTCCCCCCAGGCCACAGGGGGCAGGGAGTGGGCGAACAACCTGAATCTGTTTTTCAATAGATTTGACCAACCGCCCTCCCCCCTGACTGCACAACAACCACTGCTGCCTCTAAAGAAATCAAGTCCTGCTGCCCACTCCCCACTCTACCAACACCCCCCCACTCCCAACACACAGCCCCCCATCCTGACCCTGACCAGGACCCAGGTGAGGACGGAGCTGAGGAAGATCAAGGCGAGGAAGGCGCCGGGACCGGACGGCATCAGCGCAAAGCTCCTCAAGTCCTGTGCAGACCAGCTGTGTGGGATTGTGACGTATATCTTCAACATGAGCCTGAAACTGGGGAGGGTACCACAGCTGTGGAAAACATCTTGTGTGGTACCTGTACCAAAAACTTCCCACCCCAAAGACCTGAACAGCTACAGACCGGTGGCCTTGACGTCCCACTTGATGAAGACCCTGGAGAGACTGCTCCTTGCTCACCTCCGCCCCCTGGTGGAACCAGCGATGGATCCACTCCAGTTCGCCTACCAGCATGGCATTGGGGTGGAGGATGCGGTGATCTTCCTCCTTCACCGTTCTCTGTCCCACCTGGAGAAGCCCGGGAATATGGTGAGGATCATGTTCTTTGACTTCTCCAGTGCTTTCAACACCATCCAACCGATGATCCTGAAGGACAAGCTGCTGCGCGCAGGGGTGGACCAGCACCTGTCATCATGGATCCTGGACTACCTCACGAACCGGCCTCAGTTTGTGAGAACCCGGGACTGTGTGTCCGACACGATCATCAGTAGCACGGGGGCCCCCCAGGGAACGGTGCTGGCTCCCTTCCTGTTCACTCTTTATACTGCGGACTTCTCACACAACACAACACACTGCCATCTACAGAAGTTCTCTGATGACTCTGCGATCGTTGGCCTCATCTCCAATGGAGATGAAGCTGAGTACAGAGGGCTTATCCAGGACTTCGTGGACTGGTGCCATCGGAACTGCCTCCAGATCAACGCGAGGAAAACTAAGGAGCTGGTGGTGGACTGCCGCAGGCATGGGCAGCCCCTCACAGTACCAGTAAATATACAGGGAACAGACATCGAGATGGTGACATCCTATAAGTACCTGGGTATTCATCTGAACAATAAACTAGACTGGTCACACAATACTGATGCACTCTACAAGAAGGGACAGCGCAGGCTGTTCCTGCTGAGGAGACTCAGGTCTTTTGGTGTACAAGGGGCGCTGCTGAAGTCATTCTATGACACGGTGGTGGCATCAGCCATCACTTTTGGAGTGGTCTGCTGGGGCAGTGGCATTACTGCAGCCGATAGGAAGAGACTGAACAAACTGATTAAGAAAGCTAGCTCTGTCCTGGGGCAGCGCCTTGATCCGATGGAGGAGATAGGAGAGAGAAGGACGGTGGCTAAACTGTCATCTCTGCTGGAGTCCGAGTTCCACCCTATGCAGGACATACTGAATGCACTGAGGAGCTCATTTAGCAGCAGACTACATCATCCCAGGTGCACAACCGAGAGGTTTCGTAGGTCCTTCCTACCAACGGCTGTCAGACTGTACAACCTAAGCAGGGCTGCTCGCAGAGATAGCAAAAAGACGTAACAAACTAATAGTTTTTTGAATGCAAAAGATGCAATAGACTTACACAATGGTCCTCTCCGGCATACAACTAGGAACATACCGGTCGCTATGGAGGGTGAGAATATGTATGGGCACATAATCATACCATGTAGGATAACTAAGTAGACGGTTATGCTGTTTCATTCCATCTAGCAACAATGCTCTGCACTGTGTGTGTTTATATATTTGCATATTTATTCCATCTAGCTACAATGCTCCGTACTGTGGGTGTTTATATATTTATATATCTACATATTATTCCATCTAGCTACATTGCTCCGCACTGTGTGTGTTTATATACTTGCATATTTATTCCACCTAGCTGCAATGCTCCGTACTGTGGGTGTTTATATATTTACATATTTATTCCATCTAGCTACAATGCTCTGCACTGTGTGTTCATATATTCATATATTTATTCCATCCAGCTACAATGCTCTGCACTGTGTGTCTGTGTGTGTGTGTATATATATATATTTTATAGTAATACGTACATATGTTTATTAGCTGCTCTTGCTTGCTTGTTTTTTTTTCTTGCCTTCTGATTGTTGCTCTGAGTGTTGCTATCCCTGTGCTGTTGCAATCCTGGAATTTCCCCTTTGTGGGACTAATAAAGGCTTATCTTATCTTATCTTATCTTATCTTAAGAAGAACAAACATTTGGAGTGAGCAGAGAGATACAGTACAAGAGCTGACTGACTGGAGTTAAAAGCAAAAGTCCCAGTTACCCTTGACAGTATGCGTGCACGCACACACGCACATACACACACATGCACAAATACAGTTTTGTGCAAGCTGTGCACAACAGGAAAGAAGGTTTTCTTTATGACTGCACCAGTTTACAAAGAAAAGCAGATCAGTGTGCCTACATCAACAAACCACAATGGGCTGCATTCATATATACAGTAGCAGAACTTTACCATGTATGTACACTGCCATGAATTTTCAGACTTTACTCATACAAAAGTAGCATATCAACAGATCATGAACTCTAGAAACACAAGGACAACAAAAACAAACTTTAAAATCCATTTGAAGCCTCAAATCCTGAAAGACTTATCACTGCTTGCTCTTCACCAGAAGTCAGTGCCATCCCTCTCACAGTAAATGAAACTGGATCTGTCAAACTTATGAGCCAAAAAAAAACAAAAAAACCCCAAACATCTGATCTGCACCAATTAGGTGAAACTAATCAGATTTAAGCCAGCGGGTGAAGTGCTGGTTTTGGTGGCCTTGTAACCTGAGGTGCCAGAGCTCGAGCTAAACAAGTAATGAGCCATTAATTGGCTAACAACAAGATGGCTGGCTGCAGGGTTGCAGGGTCACAGGATATCATCTGGCTAAACCTGTCTGATCCGTTTGTACAGTCACTTCAATCCTATTCCAGCTCACAAGATTCGTAGCCATCATGGAACCACGCCATCTGTGCATGCTCTGACCAGGTAGAAACTTTAGAATGATTGGTTGGCAGCCGGTGTCCTTTGCTACTCAAAACAAAAGGAAAGTGATACAATTAAAACATGCTGTCACTGTCATTTTCATAAACGTTGCTACTTTTAGTCTCTGATTACTGAAATACCAGCAAACTGAGATCAGTTTTACTACACAGTATTGCTACAGAAATGCCAGTTTTCCTTTAAATGTATGAATATTCTTATTCAGTTCAGTTATTTATTTATATAGCACTTAAACTGAAGGGTAAAAACCCAGTCAGAAAGAGACCCCAACAATCAACTGATCCCTGTCACACTGGCCGTTCTTACCAGCCCAGCTCTTATTGTGACAGCGTCTCAGCGGGCTCCCAGCTGTCAAGCTCTACGGGACAGCTGGAGCCCAATTACCTCATCAGCTGAGACACTGTCAACCATTATAAAAGGGAGCAGCTCCGATCATTCGGGGCTGTGACCTCGCACATGATTATCCACGCTCTCCTTTGGCGTGGGTAAGGCTGGAACCCCTACGTCCGGCGCCAGCCACCCTTCTGTCATCCTGCATCGTGTGTAAGTGTTTACCCTTGTCATCATTTGTGTTTTGGCCCCACAAGGCCCTGTTCCTTTGTTCTTTTCCCCTTTTTCACAATAAAATACGCAAACTCACTGGTCTGCCCTCGGCTCTCACTGTATGGCTCACGAGAGCCATACATAACAGTAGGTCACAGCCAAGTGAGCTGCCGGCGGCCGTGAGTTTGCTGTTTTGGACTTTGTTCTTCCCGGTCTGGGTGTCAACGCTGGGAGCATGCCGACTCCCAGGAGCCGCGCTCGGTGCTTGGGCAGCGAGCTAGCTAGCGCCCTGGAGTACGTCGACGGGACGCTCTTCGCCGCTAGTCTCGACGACGACCCAAACCTGATTCGCTGGCACCTAGACTACGCTGAGGTTCTTCTCAATAATCTTCCTCGCTACGCCGACCACCCCGAAGTCAGCGTGAGGAGGGCTGAACTCGCCGCGCAGCGCAAAACTCTCCGTGGGCTGGAGGGAAATCTCAGCAGGAAGCCGAAGAGGAGGCATCCCCGCTCCTCACGCCCGGATCCCATTCCTGCCTCCACTCCGGTCCACGACTTCGCTCTACCCTGGGGTGATTCCCACCAGAGAGCTTTGTCATTCAGGAATCCCCTGGAGAAGCTCCAGCGCGCAGCTGCTTCCATCTGGGATCACGTGGCGGTGGTTCGTTCAGCAACAAGTCCTTCTCTGGCTTTTGATCATATGACGGCGGCAGTCTGACTGGTGGAGAGGAATCCTGGTCTAAGGGACTTCCCGGAGTTTGCCGACTTCCTCGCCTCAGTCTCGGCACAGGAGCAGCGATTCCCGAACCTTACCTTCGCCTCGCCCTCTGCAAGTAGCCGTCATCACACTGGTCGCCGACCTCAGTATGAATCCCGTCCGGATCCAGTTCCGGGTCGCCGCAAGGTCTCAACTCCCCACACAGCTGTCACTCCCGCACCTCATCAGAGGGGAAATCCCGCAGCCTCGTCTCCCGAGCCATCCTCCCCTGCTGTTACGCCAGCGTTCCGGGCCCGGCTCGTCTCGGCTGTCGCCCCCCTCCTCCTCGACGCACTTCCCGGCTGCTGTGTGCATCCAGAGTCCTGTCTTGGCGAGCTCTGTCCCGGAACCATCGCAAGCGACTCCCCGACGTCTTCCCAGGGGGTCCTCCGTTACTGTCCGGCGGGAGAAGGGAGGAGCAACGTCCGCCACAGCGGTCACCACCCAGCCTCCAGGAGACAGGCAAGTCCCAGTTAATTCATCCACTTATTGTGATTTGCTCTGTCAGCCTCCTAGAGGTGGAGTTTGGGGTTCGCAGCTCCCATAACTCCCACCACCCGCTGTGGCTGTAATTATTAATCCCGCATCCTCTGTGTCTCCCTCTGCTGAGCGGTCCTCGATGCCAGGCCAACGTCGGGGGATGAAGAGGGGGCCTGTGGTTCTGGAGAGCCTGGTTCCAGTTCCGCAGCTACGCCGTGGGCGGAGGAGGAGAGCGGACTGCAGCGTGGAACCTGCGCCGACGACGAAGCGTCCCCGGGTCTCCACGGAGGAGTGGTCCGGTCCGGCGGGACGAGGTTCTCCTGCCACCACGCCGTGTGGGCCATCAGCGTGGGCATCAGTGCCGGAGGACTCGCAAGCTGCACATACTATCATGCCAGCTGCGGAGCCCAACGCAGCTGAGTGGGAGCCTGAAGACGACCTCCTGGTGCCTGAACCTGGATCTTCGCAGTCCTGGACGGCGTCAGAACCCGAGATCAGGCAAGTGCTCTACTTTATCTTTCTCCTTCTCATTTTAGAGCATTTTAGCCTGTCTCTAGGGGAGATGAGCCGGGTGAAGCCATCCGCTGCGTCCGAGCTTGTCTCGCCGGGTTCTGGCGCTGCCGGTGATCCTGATCCTGGTTCGTTTCTCTCTCCTGAGCCTTCTCCCAGGGTTGCCGGCGAGGAGCTGCTATCGCCCGCGGTGCCAGAGGTTCCTGGTTCAGGATTGGAGGTCGGTTCTGGTGCGGCGCCGACCCAATCAGGGTCCGACGAGGGTTCTACCGAGACCAAATCGGGGTCCGTCGCGGGAGCAGCTGCGATCCTATCGGAGTGCGACGCGGGTGCTACAGAGACCCAATCGGGGTCCAACGTGGGTGCAGCATCAGTGATATCCAGGTCCGGTGAGGGAGCTGCAGATCCCCTGCCATCGGACATTGGACCGGCTCATCATCATCTTCTTCCCCTTCTTCGTCATCGTTATCTGATTCACCCTCATCTTTCCCCCATGCTTCCTCCACCAGGGCCCATAGGGACCTCTCACTTTAGGCCGGGCTCGCCCTCATTGTCTTTCTTCACAGGGAAGCCGTTGCCCCTCTCTCCCCTACGGGCCTGGTGGCTGAGCGATGCGGGTCGTCCGCCAGAGGGACTGCCGTGCCCATTCGGCTCTTTGGTGCGGCCGCCCGACCCATTGGACTTCCTGTTCGGCGATCTGGTCCGGCCGCCCAAGAGACTGTGTTTCCTGACCTGGGATTCGGGTAGGCCGCCTGAACTTTTCCCTTCACCCCTGTTGGCGGTTTGGACGCTGGGTGCGGGGAGACCCCCCGAACTGAATTTTCTCTGCTGTGCTTAGTCTTTGTGTTTTTGGGTGGGTGCAGCCATGTAATCCCTTGTAATTGCTTCACGTTTAGCGTGGTTTTTTTCTCTCTTCCCCTCCTGTTTGAGGGATGCCTGTACTTATTAGATGTCGCCCTTAGGAGTCTCTCCTCTCATTTTATGGTCTCCTGGGTTGTCTTTCTTTGAATCTGTCTGTATATTATTATTATTGACTATGGAGTATTGTGTTTTTTTCCTGTACCTCATTCTCCGTTATTGCCACGTTTATCCTCTACCTAATTAGTGGTTTTTTTTCCTGCCGTCCACATATTGTTGTCTATGGAGTATTGTGGTTTTATTCCTGTACCTCAGTCTCTGTTGTTGCCACGTTTATCCTCTGCCTAGTAGCGGGTTTTTTTTCTGTCCGTCCGCATATTGTTGTCTATGGAGTATTGTGTGTTTTTTTTTCCCCCTCATACTCTGTATTGTTTCATTGTTATTTGCTGATGTTTTTCCTTTTTCTGATTCTCTCCCTCCTGGCCTGTGCCCCATCCGCCCACCTTAGGTGGGGGGTGGGGGGGGGCTTGGGTGTTACTGGCCGTTCTGAGCCCGGCATGGAGGGGGAGGTCCTGTCACACTGGCCGTTCTTACTGGTCCAGCTCTTATTGTGACAGCGTCTCAGCGGGCTCCCAGCTGTCAAGCTCTACGGGACAGCTGGAGCCCAATTACCTCATCAGCTGAGACACTGTCAACCATTATAAAAGGGAGCAGCTCCGATCATTCGGGGCTGTGACCTCGCACATGATTATCCACGCTCTCCTTTGGCGTGGGTAAGGCTGGAACCCCTACGTCCGGTGCCAGCCACCCTTCTGTCATCCTGCATCGTGTGTAAGTGTTTACCCTTGTCATCGTTTGTGTTTTGGCCCCATGAGGCCCTGTTCCTTTGTTCTTTTCCCCTTTTTCACAATAAAATACGCAAACTCACTGGTCTGCCCTCGGCTCTCATTGTATGGCTCGCGAGAGCCATACGTAACAATCCCTTGTGAGCAAGCATTTGGTGACAGCGGAGAGAGAGAGAGAAAACACCCTTTAAACAGGAAAAAAAAAAAAAACTCCAGCAAACCCAGGGTTATGGAGGGGCAGACATCTAAAGGGAAGTGTAAAATGGCATCATGTAGATCACCGCAGCATCTTTATCTTCGTCTGTCCATCCATTTGTCTGTCCACTATTTATGAGAATCACTGCCGCTCCTAGACAATTGGGCCTAATCGCAATCTCAACCCTAAACCCTGAGCCCTTATAGACTATTAACTTTACTGAATGACTAGAAAACCAGAAATAATGTATATCATACTATTACAAAATATTTAAAAATTACAGAACAAAATGAAAACAGATTATATTCAAAAATAAAAGTGCAAACTGGGTATATTAAAGAATAAAACAAAATTACCCTGTAGGTTCAGGGCTGTATGTGTTTTTACAGCTTTTTTGTTTTTTATTCAGTTTAATTACACTCCATTTATATAAGACATACTGTAGCACTTTCAATTGTAGCGCAGATCCCATAGTTGCAGAAAAAACCCAAAGAATCAGGCGATCCCCAGCTGTTAGCAAGCACATGGTGATGGTGGAGAGGAAAAACTCCCTTTTAGCAGGAAGAAACCTCCAGTAGAACCAGGCTTGGGCGGGGGGGGGGAGGGGGTGAAAGGATACAGAAGAAGAAGAAGAAAAGTACAGACATGTACTTGGGCGCATGCGCACGCAGCGACCGGCAGCTGGTGAAAAAGTCCATCGTCTGTGTGTCGTGTTTTTATGTACTTTAATGTGTTTTTACGAAATCCTCTGTGTCGTTTCTGTCCTGGAATGTTTGTGGACTGTATGGCAAAGAGCTCCCTGGTTCCATCAACATGGACTTTCTCCCCTTTTTTGCACTGCTGCTACTTTTCCTCGGGCTCTTTGTCTATGAGGTAAACGTGACCGGCATCATGGCGGGCAGAATACATTATTCCAGGGACATGTTGCTGAATTTAAACACGGTTGATGCAGCGGCTGTGATTGAGCCTAAGCCGCAACTGCCGGACTTTATTTTGAGAGACGGACACAGCGGTGAAAGAGAGACGGGAGAGACGGGAGAAGGAAACGCGGAAAGAGTGGAGGCTTGAAATTGCGCCTGAGAAGACGTCAGCTTGGTAACATTCCTCTTCCTTCTATGATTTTTGGGAACGTACAATCTCTGAGAAACAAGGTGGAGGAAATTCAAGGGAATGTACGCTACCAGAAGGACTTTAAGAACTGCTGTGTCATGGCTTTCACCGAGTCTTGGCTTAATGCGCATGACTGAGACGCAGACCTGTGGATTGACGGCTTTGGAGCCCCACTGCACTCAGATCGGCAGGAAGAGGTAACGGGGAAACATCAGGGGGGCGGCGTATGTTTATATATTAATAAGCAGTACTGCACATCTGTCACGGTCAGAGAGCGCATCTGTATACCCGATGTGGAGCTGCTGTCTGTGTCACTACACCACTTTTATTTGCCTCGCGAGTTCCTCCAGCTTTTCATCACAACTGTGTACATTCACCCGAGGGCAGACGCTGACTCCGCCTCCAGCACCGTCTTTGATGTGATCCAGCGGCTACAATCAATTTCTCCAGAGGCGCCAAACTTCATCCTTGGGGATTTTAACCATGTTTCTTTAAAGAAGACACTTAAAAACTTTTATCAGTATGTCTCCTGCCCAACCAGGCGAAAAAAGACATTGGACCTGTGCTATGGATCCATAGAGAGGGCCTATAAATCACTCCCCCTTCCTCCTGTAGGATCCTCAGATCACAACTGTGTACATTTGCTGCCCACATATAAAACTGCTCTCAGAAGAGGCAAGGTGGAGACCAGAGACATTGATGTGTGGACAGAGGATTCAGTGCACAGCCTCCAGGAATGCTTTAACTGTACAGACTGGGAGATGTTCACACTGTCCTGTGGGGATGATTTGAACTCTTTGGTGGACGTCACATGCTCATACATGGCTTTCTGTAAAAATAAGATTGTTCCACGTAAACGTGTCAAAATATATCCCAACAACAAACCATGGGTTACAAAATCAGTTAAATCCTGCTTACAGAGGAAAGCACTTGCCTTTAAACAGGGGTCTGTTTCTGAGCTACAGGTTGCCACAAAAGAGCTGAAGTCCGAAATTTTAAGAGCAAAACAGAATTATAAATCAGAATTGGAAAGAAAGATGGCAACAAAGAAACTTGGTTCAGCCTGGGCCAGTATGAAAACTATTGCAGGCCTTCAGAGCACAGAGCGCAGTAATCGTGTGTTTTTAGATGGTTTTAATTCAGACACAGAGCTGGCTAATGCTCTTAATTGTTTTTATGGTCGTTTTGACTCCTTTGATTTTAGCACAGAAACCCAAGATTTTAAACAGAAACTCAAAGACAATCAGCACTTTAATATTAAGGTGCAGGATGTTTAAAGGGAGTTCTGCGCTGTAAAAGTGAACAAAAGTCAGGGCCCTGATAATATATGTGGGCGCTTGGTAAAGTCCTGTGCACATGAACTGAGTCCTATATTTCATTACATTTTCAATAAGTCCTTACAGACACAACATGTGCCTAAAATCTGGAAAGAAGCCGTGGTTGTTCCCGTTCCAAAATCCAGCTGTCCTTAAACGGTAAACGACTTTAGACCAGTTGCTCTGACTTCAATTTTAATGAAAATTTTTGAAAAACTGGTCAGATGTGAGGTCCTAAAGCAGACTGAGCATGCACTGAATCCTCTGCAGTTTGCCTATAGGCCTCACAGAGGAGTGGAGGATGCCACTGTCACTCTGTTTAACATGCTTTTTAAACATCTGGATTTTAATGGGACACACGCCAGACTTTTATTTGTGGACTTTTCCTCTGCCTTTAATACAATCCAACCTCATATCTTAGTTGAAAGGCTCCTGCAGCAATTTGATTTGAGCAATAATCTGGTGGGTTGGATTCTGGATTTCTTAACCAACAGGACGCAGAGAGTAAGGGTCAATGGTACATTGTCTGACCTAAAATGCTCTTCTACTGGCTCTCCTCAGGGGTGTGTGTTGTCACCACTACTCTTCATCCTGTACACAAACATGTGTCGGAGCAGACATGACAACAGACACATTATCAAGTATGCTGATGACTCAGTTATTGTCAGTCTCCTCCAGGATGGTGAGAGTGGCCACGGCCCAGTAGTTGATGATTTTGTTCACTGGTGTGAGGATTCCTACCTGCAGCTGAATACGACAAAAACTAAAGACATGATTATTGACTTTAGGAGGAAAACTCCCAGGCACAAAGTCACCGTACTAAAAGGCCAGACCACCGAATGTGTACAATCCTACAAATATCTTGGGATGATTATTGATAGTAATTTAAACTTTGAAGAGAACTGTGAAAGGGTGTGCAAAAAGGGTCAGCAACATTTGCATTGCTTGAGAAAACTTGCACACTTCCAAATTGACCGAACCATAATGACAATGTTTTATCGGTCTTTTATTGAATCTGTTTTATCCTTTTCTTTAGTGTCATGGTTTGGTCAGATAAAACTGAAACAGAGGAAATCCTTGGATCAGGTAGTCAGATGGTCCAGTCGTTTGCTTGGTGAGTCACAGCTGAGCCTGACATCCCTGTACACCAGACAAGTACAGAGGATTGCTACCTCCATTTTAAATGATGACTCCGACCCTTTGCACTGCAACTTTCAGCTTCTTCCCTCAAGACGGAGGTTTGCTGTCCCAAAAAGTAAAACCCAGCGCTACAAAAACAGCTTTGTTCCTGCTGCTGTCAAAGAGTTGAACAAGTTGTGACAATATATTGCACATAATTTAGGTACCTATTTATTAACTCCATTTTATATTTACTTATTTTTGTAGGATGTTACTTGGGCTCTAAATATTTTATTGGGTTTTAGACCTTTGAGTTTTTAACCTCTTTGGCTAGTTTTTAACTTTTAATATGACCCTTCTCTCTTACCTCTGGTTTTTCTCCCATCTGTCTTTTTATACCGTGATTGATGGAGCCTTGAGTATTTTTATCATGTTTATAGTCAGCTTCATGTGTGCCTGTGTTTGTGTCTATGTTGAATGTAATTTGTGGCTTGTAAATATTGATGTCACCAGACTGCAAAACAAATCTACCTACGGGTACAAATAAAGTAACCTGAACCTGAACCTGATGTCGAGAACAAACAAGGTGACAGAAACTCAGTCTATGGGAGAGAGTAAACAGATGTTAATGGACAGCAACATATAACTTTTTATGTCTTTTGGCTCCTCTCTTTCGGGGTCACCACAGCAAATCATCACCTTATATCATGATGATCTGCATGTTGATTTGGTAAAGATTTCAGGCCGGATGCCTTTCCTGATGCAACTCTGCCAATTTATCTGGGCTTGGGGCTGGTACAGGGAGTACAGTGGCTTATGCACCCCTGTGGCTGGGTAACCAACTTTCCTTCCTCCATTCTATTTTTGCTGAGAACCAAGCTAGAAGGCAGGAAGCATCATTTTTATATGATCTTTGGTATGACCCGGCCGGGACTTGAATCCACGACCTCCCGGTTGTGGGACAGATGCTCTACCTCTAGGGTGAGGTACGGTATCTCAATATTATATTGAAAGTGAAAAAAGGAGAATTTTGCTGTCAACATAAACAACTTTAATGAGGTTCATTGCACAGATTTGTTTTAATGCATGTATACTTTTAAGCACATATTATGGTACACATAGATTTGGAACAAATGCAGCATCTTCTACTACATTGTCTTGTCCAGTCACCAGCAACAGAACAATTAAACTTTATGAATCCAATGCAGCACCAAGTACAACCATTTGATTCTTTATTAATATAAACCAGCACCTCCTGTCTTCCCACTGATACATAAAGTGCATACCATGCTGGTAAGACCTCAGTTGTTCTTTGATGAAAACTTAATTGCAACATCTTACAATGACATCTCATTGATGTTAGACATGACAACTATTGCATTAAAGGGAGTCTCTGAATCTCATTCAAACATAGGAGCTCGTTAGGAAAGAGCCAAATCAAACAGTAACATAAGGAGACATCAAGAAACTCATTACAGGAATGAGTAACCTGGAGTTGGTGGAGGTTAAATTGTTTATGCTTTGCAACATTATGCATATGCAACCTCTTTGAAATAGTCATGTCTTACATAAGGTATCATAAAAGTTAGGAATATTTGTACCTTAATTATTCATTCAGTTTACACTTCAGTTGTAGAAAGCCTTACGAGACTCCGGAGACTTGTTCTTTAAATTGCTGCAACCTTATATGCAGGCTCATTGGCCGTGATTTAATGTGCATCTTTTCATAGACCTTGGTTATCAGTTAACTGTAAGTGTACACCACTGGGAATATTCTCAGTCGTGTCTGCCACATTAACATCCATTAGAAGTGAATCACCTGTCTGTGCTAGAGCTCCTCATCTGCTGAATGTTTTCCTCTGGGCTGCAATCTGTCATAGAAGGGAGAGCGGACTGGTACGATAAGAATTTGCTGCAGCATGTGAATCATTTTAAAGTGCTCACAAATCTCCAAATTTACAGTTTGGTTTGCACTGAACCCTAAGACTGATTTCTCTAATTGGGACTGTCGAAGAAGAGGACGACCAGCATGGAAACATATCAAATTTGATGATAATGATGATTTGTGATGAATTGGAACTTTTCTATAAATTTTAATTACCTTGGTATAGGGATGCACAGATATATTGGCCAATAAAGTGTATCAGGTAATTCACCTTATTGATTATTATATATCAACGGATATTTTCCTGGTGTGTCCCAGTTGCGCTGCATTGATTTTGCCCTGAAACAAACAACAGTAGACTACAGATGCAAATTCAAAAAACATCCTGGGCTGAGCCATTATAAAGTTAGGATACACTGATATATTGGCCTGATGTCAGTATCGGCAAATATTTACCTTATTGCCTAATATCAGCCATTGGGAAACAAGATATTAGCAGTGACGATATTTTTCTGCAGTGTAAAGCTGGATTTATGCCCCCACGCTGGGTTGCCACAGTGCAAACAGTGTCAATGCAATGCAGTAGTAATGTAACACCCCTTGTGTCAGCGATGCAAACCACAAGAACCGCGACTGGTCCATTTTGTCTCCCCCTTCACATTTCCTGGTTCTCGTGTCTACTCCACTCATTAACCGCAGCACCACTTCCAAAGTGAGTCAGATAACCAACAGTTTCAATTCAAAAGAATACTGAGGAAGTTAGCAGATGCAGAACATAACTCATCCAAACTCCATTAATAACACAGACTGTCAAATGATGGCAGCGGTGGTGGTTTTCTCCAACTTCTTCTGTTTTACCTCTTGCAACGATCATATAAAAAGTTGCCTTTTTAACATTAGTGCCAGCTCTATCATAATCTGCTCTTGTTCGTCACTATTTTAAAAAAAGGCACAGACATAAGTAACTGCACGGTTTCCCACAGAAACTTGAATGTTCCAGGGAACCCTGGCTGAAAAATACTGACCAAGTCCAGCTTTGTGTGGGTTTGAACACTCACTGGGAAACAACTACTTCCACAGTCAGTAAAATAGGTAGAGAAGGAGGGCGCACAGCACAGCAACTTACCCTTGGCCGGGGGATCCTGGGTTCGATCCCAACCCCCGACCAACAGTGATCTGTGTGGAGTTTGCATGTTCTCCCTGTAGTCACTCGGATGAAAAATCTATCTTTCAGTTCCGTTCCAGTAAAACCGGTCTAAATGATCTTCACACAGTAATGTTGTAAAAAATATATTGAAGAACAATTCACATAGTTCAACTCGAAAAATATGCACAAAAACGAAATCTAACTCGAGAAAAAAATTAACATTTACAATTTTTTCAACGCGAAGATGATCGCCACGTGATCCGTCTGGACCAATCACTGATCAGCTTTCCTCTCCAAGCAACGAGTAAACATGGCGTCCCCTGCTGCGGAAACCAGCAAGGCAGATAGTGACGGGCAAATAAAATGCTTTTTCCACCTCGATTCCGTGAAAAATGAGAAAGCTGCTCCCATGACAGCAGTGAGGTGGATTAAGGTTGTTGAATGTTGTAAGACTTATGCAAGTGCACAAACTGTACCAACAAAGATGATGACGACGACAATGATGACAATAGTAGTGATGATATTGACATAGGGTTTGATTTGGATACAGATTTACCTGCATAATATGCCCACCATCTTCCCAACCAAAAATCCTTGATTCATTTGATGTGTGCAGATGATATGAACATGTACAGGTTCTTTTTTTTTTTAAAATGGCTTACAGTAAATAACAAACAACCAAACTGCAGGATTAAATGTGCCTGTTTCAATGCAACAGTCTTGTATTTAATGTGTTCATTTCCACAAATTTCCCAGCCACATGTATGTGTGCACTATTACGATACTAATTTTGTTATAATGCTTGATTTATTTAATGAAAATCAACCAGTTTCTATTTTTATAGGTTTCTGCAAGATACACCTGGAAAAAGTTTCAACCTGAACAAAACAGTGGGCACTAGTTTTTGTCTTCATGACATCTTTCTTAGTTTTAAGGGCTGCATTGTCTGACACTTCAATCTCTCCTTTTCAGTTTGCAACTGTAATTGTAGTGCCTGGAAGGTCCTAAATTCGGACCAAATTATATTTTACATATTGTGTATTTTCCTTGTACATGTACATACATTTGCATTTTTATTCCACGGGCCAAAATGACATGGCTAGAATTTTTTTTTTTTTTCAACTAGCTTATCATGAATTGTTCAATGGAGGTATTTTGTTTTTAGTTGATCTCTAATGAACTACATGAATCATTGCAAGCACATGTACATGTAATTTGAAATCATTTTGGGAGATCACTTTGCTGTAGGGAGACAACATGGAGACAGTTATTGATTTAATAGTGTCTGCCCCTTAAATACAAAAAGCATGGAAAGCTCGATGGTGATGATGAAGATAAACAGTGAGGAAATATTTAAAAATGAACATTCATATTATTTATTCGGTTGCTTTGGTGTCTGGGTAAAAAATAAAAATCAAGAAATTTTAATGCCATTACATGTAACATGTTGATATTGAAGGGGAAAGGAATGTTTTCATAAACCAAGTCAACTGGAAAGCACGAATTCAGCGATAGCTACCGGTCCCTATATTCCTTTAGGGAGCGGCAACCAGTCTATGTTGAGTCCTTAGGACACGGAGCCAGTCTATCTATGCTAATGCCACACACAGAGTTGACTCGGGGCGGCGATTCGTATGCGGCAGACCGACCCAATGCGCATCAATGCCACCAAGAGGGCGCTCTCATCTGCGTACATTTATTGGCGGCTTGAGACACATCTAAATGCTAAAACCTTTCGCGCAGCCACTTTCAATGATTTCTCGACGGAATTGATCACATTTCCATAGCAAATTTCTCCCATTTGTGCAAATGAAATGTGTTGAACTTTTCAAATTTGCGTTGTACATATTTTACTGTACCACCAGTATAATGTTCACCTAGACCGATTTCACTGGAACGGGAATTTATTTCTGGGTATATTTCTCGCGTTCAACTGAACGACTACTGTGTCTGTGTGGGTTTACTCTGGGATTTCTCCGGTTTCCTCCCACATGCCAAAAATATGCAAGTTAGGTTAATTGGCATCAAACTGGGGATTCTAAATTGTCCTTAGGTATGAATGTGAGAGTGAATGGTTGTCTGTCTCTCTGTGTTGGCCCTGTGATGGACTGGCGATCTGTCCAGGGTGTACCCTGCCTCTCGCCCAATGATGCTGGGACAGGCTTCAGCCCCCCCGCGGCCCGAAAAGGATTAAGCGGAAGAAAATGGATGGATGGATGGATATTTTTCTGGTGTGTCCCAGCTGCAAATTCAAAAAACATCTGGGACTTAACTGTTTTAAAGTATTTCAGTTCAGTTTTGTTTTAATAAAAAAAATATTTTAATATTTCTTAGCTGATAGCAAAACAACCAGCCAATACCAAAACAATCCAAAACAATAAGCTGGCCATTGGCAAACTATTTTCAAAATATCGGTGTATTGGTTATTAGCAAAAAAAAGGAGAAATTTAAAAAAAAAATCTAATATTATGCATTCTTGTTATAAAGTATTTCAGTTCAGTTTCAGCAGGTAAAATAAGTATTGAACACATCACCATTTCTCTCAGTAAATATATTTCTAATGGGGCTATTGTCACCAAATGTGAGCAGCAACCCACATGTTCCACACATGCAAAAAAAATCAAACCATCATCATCATCATCATAGCAGTCTGTCGTGGGCGACAATGACTGTTTCATTTAGGTTTGTTCAGATTCCTCCACACAGCTCTGTCCTTAGCCTTCCACTGCCAGGAACTCCTGTCTATATCCAACTTCTTCAAGTTTCTTTTTACGGTGTCTTTAAATCTGAGCCTTGGTCTACCCTGATTGCGTTTGCCCTCGCATAACTGTGAGTAGAGTAACTGCCGAGGGAGACACTGGTGGTCCATTCTCTCAACATGTCCGAGCCATCTCAGGTTCATCTGCATTAGCATGTCCTCCATTGATGGTAGACCAGCTCGTTTCAACACTTCTATGTTGGTTATCTTGTCTTTCCATGAGATGTTCATTATGGTTTGAATGTGTCTCATCATGTACGCATGGAGTTTCTTTACCTGCACTCTGTAGACAGTCCAAGTTTCAGCGCCGTGCAATGTAAGGGGTACGAAGGAAAGGATGTGGAGGCGAGGCACGAGTGTAGGTCAGCACAGATTCTTTATTGACCCTCTAACATGAATACAGCCTGTTGACCCCAGTGTTGCCGCTGGGGCCCTCTTGGATGGTCTTGAGAGTAGAGCGTAGAGAGAGAGAACTGAGAGTGAAACAAGCTCTTTTATACCATGATACAGACAGAGAGAATTGCATGGCACATTAGCATATCAATTGTCATCTAATACACATCGGTCAATACACATGATTAGCATGACATTGGTTGGCTCGAGGACGCATGCATACAGTCCCGTCTGACTGCTTCCTGTGGTTCCCTGTCCGCATGTAAATTGTTCTCTGCTTCTTCCAGCCCTGCTGCTGGGTGTGAAGAAAGCTCCAGAAGAATGTCCCAGAGGAATGTCTTCCTGCTGTGTTTAGTGTCACCACACCAGGCTCCCCCGAACACCAAGAAAGGGCTGTGACTCCCCCCTGTCGTTAGGGCTCAAGTCAATGCCAGTGGAGGCTGCAGCGGTGGGGGGGGGGGGGGGGGGCGCTCCGGTCGAACTGCCTGCTGGTGAGGAGTGTTGAGGGCCTGTAAGTCTGTGGGGGGAAAAGGGGAGGGGTGGAAAAGCTGGTGCTTGTGAAAAAAAAAAGAAAAAAGAAAACTTGCGTCTCTGACTCTTCTCGCGGCTCGCCCTGCGAGAATGTGGGGAAGGCGGGTGGCCAAATTCCCCGAGGATGCGTAGCGGCTGTGAAACAACTGCAGCTGTGTGAGGGACTTAGCGGTGTGGCCGTAGATGTGGAAGGGACAGCAATCGGCTAAATCCCCGTTGTGTGCCGTGGCTGAGAAACCCATACCAACAATGGAGCTGGTTTGTCCCTGGTGTGTAGCGTGCGCTGCGGCCACGTAGCTTTCAGCTGCACTGTCCTCATAATCCTGCAGTGTGAGCGCGTGGCTTCTGTGCGCAGAAGGTCCGTTGTCAAGAGGTGAGTCAGGGTGAGGGAGCTTGATGGAAATCAACGCAGTCTGCGCCGATGGTCTTCCCTGTTCAGGCTGTTTCTCTGCATTGCTCGTGTCGCTGATCCTCGTGTGTCTCGGTACCAGCGCTGCGCTCTCCGTCCGGCTCTGGAGGTCGCCATCATGGAGAGAGGACAAGGCGCGCGCTCCCGTGTGGGTGCGAAGGATGTAGGCGATCCCCAGTCTCTGGAATCCACAGCGCGGTGAGAGGGTGAGATAGTCCATTTCACGTTAGGCCACCAATGTAGAGGGTGCGAAGGACCCAGGTTCCAGGTTCGAATCCCCAGGCTGGCAGAGGTAGGAACCTTTCTGTGTGGAGTTTGCATGTTCTCCCTGTGCTGCGTGGGTTTACTCTGGGGGCTCCAGTTTCCTTTGATAATCCAAAGACATGCATGTTAGACTAATTGGTTGTTCTAAATTGTCCCTAGATATCTGTCTCCTATAGGCCCTTAGAATAGAGGGTTAGTACTAGTGAAGCGCTTTGAGTGGTCTTTGAGACTAGAAAAAGCACTATATAAGTACAGGTCCTTATCCCTTATCCCTGATATGGTGTTGTTGGACCAGAAGAGGTCCTCAGAGATGTGCACCCCCAAGTCCACCTGCTTCAAATTAACATAGCGGAGAAACTGACCGGAGCAAATAAAAAGATTACACGAGCCCAAAAGCCTAGACTCAAGTTCTCACTGAGGTAACAAACAACAGAGGTGACCTATCATTCTGGGTTTGCCTAAATTGCTGGGGTACTGTGACAATGTTTAACATGTAACAGATGAAGCAGCTCATAATTTATTTTCCTGTTAAAACAGTCTACTAGTGCATCTCAGTAAATTAGAATGTGAAAGTTTTTTTTTTTTTTGTAATATAACTAAAAGATAAATTTGTGATATTGGTAACAGTTTTTAAAATAAATTAAAAATCATTGTCATGAACAAGTTTACGGGACAAACAGATGACACCAAGTGCAACCAGTGAGTTTGCATATTTAACTAGAAAAGCACTCGGAGAGTGCAGACCTCCACCAAGCGCCACAGTTCCCCTCATACAGTGTTTGTGTGTATGTTTTCAGATTCCTTGACCATGAAAACATATGACTAGCAACTGGATTCACAATGATAGGATTAGTGGTTCAGTAGTAAAAGCATTACCTCCTTGGCGGAGGTAATAAACTGAAGTGTTGGTGTTGTGTCCATCTCCTCCGTCTGCAAACTGCCAGGCTGCGGGCATTGCAATTCATCGCACAACCGTGTACAACCCACGGGCCAATGGGTTATGCGAGTGTTTTCATAGATCACTGAAAGCAGCACTCAGGGCTTCACTGACGGATGCAAATTGGGTAGACAGGTTGCCGTGGGTTTTATATTGGGGTTATGCTCCACGGCAAAAGAGGATTTGGAAACTTCCCCGGCAGAGAGCTCGTTTTTGCGCAGCCCCTATGGCTGCCCGGGGAATTTCTGCCAAATATTCTCGCGCCGGACAGCTGCCCGTCTCAGCTTTTGCAGCGTAGCGCAAACACAGGCACGCTGCCGGGCCCGGGCCACCACTGTTTTCCGCGTGCTTTTGTGCCTAAAACTTTGAAGAACGCAGAGTTCGTGTTCATCAGACACGACGACCAGCGCCCTCCATTGCGCCTGCACACATGTTGAAAATGGCCGTATCTGACAATGTTAAAGAATCTTTTAAAAAATTCCTGTATCCAGACGGTGATCCAGATCATCCCCAAAATTTAATCAGTTCTTTCTTGTACCATTTCCAACAACGCCTGAAAGTTTCATCGAAATCCGTCCAAAACTTTTTGAGTTATCTTGCTAACCAACAGACAGACAAACAGACAAACAGACAGACAAACGCTGGCAAAAACATAACCTCCTGTGGCCTGAGGCCTGGCGGAGGTAATAAGTGACACACGTACAAACACAAACACTACAGAACAGACAAGTAAACTATGAATTCCCAGTAGAGCTGGACATACAATGAGGGAGAAATACAAACTACGAATTCCCAGCTGAGCTGGACTTACCATACAGAGAACCATGGAGATGGGAACGCCCTCTCCGGACGACGACAGAAGAATACATGACCCAGCGATGGGCAAACGGAGGAACAAGGCTTAAGTAGGCAGGTCTCAATTTGGTGAAAATTTCATTGCAATAGCCCCATTAGAAATATATTTACTGAGAAAAAAATGTCCTGTTCAATACTTATTTTACCCACTGTGTATTCTTTATAACACACATTTCTATGCCTCCCTGGCAATGAAGATGAATTAGATGAAAAAAAAGTATTGTCTATGGGCTGTTGGACAACTTATTTATACATCGTATTAGCATCAGCCTGAAATTTCAGGAATCAGTCCATTCATACCTTGGAGCATTGTTGGGGAAATAGGTAACACAGTAGAAGGTGAAAGGAAAATCTAGTATACCCCATGGAGTTAATTAGAGGTGAAAATGGTGTGATAATACTAAGTAATTTCTATCAAATATAGTGATCAAGTTGATATTACATACTGTAAATGGAACAAGATGATTAGAAGCATACTTTAACAGAAAGCACACCTCACAAGGCACCTCAACACGTCACTGATCATTTCCATGGTGCTCTGTGCTGAGTCTTGCATATAAACAGGTTACTTTAGGATAAGCTAGTTAACGGGTAAGCTTTCTTCCCCAGCTCTGTTTTTTATTTTTTATTTTTTTGGGGGGGGGGGGGGGGTTGGGTGGATGGGGGTTTGAAAGAAGGTAATTTTGAAGTACCAAATCATAATTAAAATCTGGGTGAGTCAAGCTGAACCTAATTAGATACAAACAGCCTCTTTGTGTCATCTCTCAGCTGCCATCAAACACAGTATGGCCTTTCTCTGCCAGCTTCAGATATGCATGCCTTAGGGTGTGCATGTTAGGGAGACCAGCTAACACCGGCCTTTTGATTAAATTCACATTATACTATGATCAAAAATTGCACGTGTTGTGACGTTCTTTTGATATTGCTAATTGGTAATGAGTACAATGGGTGAGGAAAATGCTAAATGTTCTGTAAGCATTTGGCCCACTCAGAAACTAATTTTCACTCTCTTCTGATCAAAATTCTCAGACTTAAAGTAATATTAGGACATATGATTCGAAAATAATCATAAAGCTATACCACAGTGTCAGACATGATACCAGTCATTACAGCAGTGTGACTACATTATTGAGGGAGATCCATTTGAGGACAAAGTTATAAATTTTGATTAATGAAGGAAAAAAGGTATTTAAAAAACATAAAATTATCATTATAGAGACCACGAGAGACCATGAGTGAGAGTTGGACTCGTCAGGGCTGCCTTTTGTCACCGATCCTCTTCATAATTTTTATGGACAGGATTTCTAGGCACAGCCAAGGAGCGGAAGGTGTCATGTTCAGTGACCAAAGGATCTCATCTCTGCTGTTTGCAGATGATGTCATCCTGTTGGCGTCATCAAGCAATGACCTACAGGTCTTGCTGGGACGGTTTGTTACTGAGTGTGAAGCAGATGGGATGAGAATCAGCACCTTCAAGTCTGAGTCCATGGTCTTCAGCTGGAAAAGGGTGGATTGCCCTCTCTGGGTTGGGGACAAGCTCCTGCCCCAAGTGGAGGAGTTTAAGTATCTCGGGGTCTTATTCACGAGTGAGGGGAGAATGGAGTGAGAGATTGACAGACGGATCAGAGCTGCATCTGTAGTGATGCGGACGTTGTACCAGTCTGTTGTGGTGAAAAGGGAGCTGAGCTCCAAAGCAACGCTGTTGATTTACCGGTCAATCTACGTTCCTACCATCACCTATGGTCATGAGCTTTGGGTAATGACCGAAAGAATGAGACTGCGGATACAAGCAGCTGAAATGAGCTTTCTCTGTAGGTCTGCTGGACTCACCCTTAGGGGTGAGGTGAGGTGAGGGGTAAGGAGCTCAGTCATCCGGGAGAGGCTCAGAGTAGAACTGCTGCTCCTCCATATCAAAAGGAGCCAGCTGAGGTGGTTTGGGCATCTGATCAGGATGCCTTCTGGACGCCTCCCACTTGAGGTGCTCCCGGCATGTCCCACTGGGAGGAGACCCCAGGGCAGACCCAGGACACGCTGGAGAGACAACGTCTCCCAGCTGGCCTGGGAACGTCTTGGTATCCTTTCTGAAGAGCTGCAGCAGGTGGCTGGGGAGAGGGAAGTGTGGGCTTCTCTGCTTGAGCTGCTGCCTCCACGACCTGGACCCCTGAAAAAATGGTAGAAAATGGATGGGGATGGATGGAAAATTAACATAAATTTCCTATGAACTTAAGAGGAAAAAAATGCTACAAATTTGAAAAATAGGGGCACAAATATAGTATGTCTGCTGATGTTTGACTACACTTGAACTGTCAGTGCCAGTGTTTATCTATGTCATACGATGAGGCATCCTCCGCATAAGTCTCTTTTATTTCAGTGAATGTCTCCTGTGGTGTGCGGCCTCTCAAGTACAGGATCCTGATGACCGCTCTGCATTCAACAGACTCCATTATCACATCTTACTCCACCTTAACACCTGTAAAAGAGAATGGAATTCAGAGCTGCAAATTACCAGGGGCCTCATGTATAGATGGTGCGCACACACAAAAACATGGCATACGCGGATTTTCACGCACCCAGTGGGATGTATGAATCTGCGGGCCAAGCTGCAACGTTTCCACCTGCCATGAGAAGTTGTGGGCTCTACGCAAAATTCTGTTTGACTCTATCAGGTGGGTCTGTTATACTACAAAACAGCTGAAACTCACAAAATGTGTGAAAATAACATTTCTACTTCAAATAAAATGATTTGTCTATGAATTAGTGGTTGAAAAACATGATTGTTATTATTATGTGATTTATCTCCACAACTTGGCTTATTGAGCACAGTGAAACCCCGATGAATAACTAATTTCCCTCAGATATAGCCTGCCTCATTCATGGTCCAAAACCAGTGCCACTGTAAAATGGATCCCATTTCTGTAAATGTGACAAAGACATAATATAATTTACCAGAGACTATACAGTTGACTCAAGAGGCAACACGCACAATCCATCTCTCCTGGGGGGAATTCTGTTCGGCAAAATGCCCTCTAATGAGCTCTGGCTCCAGTACAATACATGCCAAGGTAGCTGGATTGCCGATCCCTGCAGGTGAACCCAAGTAGCTGCAGCGGTGACATTTGCAGCTGTGTTGGAGTGAAGAGATGTTTCCATACTCTAAAATATCTCTGTTTGGAGATTAACAATCTGGAAATAAAAGGCTTCTTCCTGGCTGTAGTGCGTAATTTGGATTCTGACACAGAATGGTTTGTCACTAGTATAAATTCAGCTGAAAGATTGGAGTGGTATTCAGTGGTGTTTATTTACTTTGTTTACTTATTTTACTCAGTAACATCACATCTGTCTATGCTGATTACCGAGGGCTTTCTTTCACAGCATTTTTTTTCAGTGTCAGCCCCTCCCCCAGTCACATTGTCATATAGTGATCCGTCAGTAGACTAACTTTAATGCCAGACCATTTTATTTTATTTTAGTCTGAAGGGTATAGACACAAGCTGTTACTTCTGCCTACACCCTTTCTATCCAAAATATGTTGTCTTTTTCCTCTTTTCTTTTCTTTTTTGTCTTGTTATGATCTGACAGAAATTGAAAAAAATGAATGAATGAACTGTCATTGTAACACGGTCCACTTGGTAAACTTAAGGGCCTTTTCCACTAGCACGCCTTAGCGCGACACGGGACGGCTCAGCACGCTTTGTACGCTTTTCCACAAGCCCCAACACAGTTTAACAGCCGCGATTCTCAGCCCCGCTCCAGGGCAGGGTACAGCAGTGCTGAGCTGTGCCGTGTTGTGACGTTAACAGACCGGTCGCCGCTGATTAGTCAAGTCGTAACCGGCGCTGATTGGTCAGGTCGTAACCGCCCCTCTCCTCCTCCTCATCTACCAAATCTTCACGACCTTCTCAACAAAGTTTTTGAAAAAAAAAAAAAAAAAGAATCTTCACGACCGCCTTTACTCAGCACGCAACCACTGTTGGCGGTTCCTTTTCAGTGTATTGCTGTGCTATTTTCATTTATTCTCTATCAAAAAATGGCTTCGCGTAATAAGGGTGTTCCATGGACCAATAAGGAGGTGCAGTGTCTACTCACTGCATTGTCAGACGAACGTATTCAGCGCGAGTTAGACGGAGCCGCCCGGAATGAAAAAATATACCGGGAGGTCTCGACATCGGAGTCCTTTAACGGTGAGTTTTAATTTTTTTTTATTGTGCGTTTTTTCGCAAATATATTCGGTAAGACGCTCAGTTTATTTATGCAATAAAAAAGCTGTTCATTTGTGGATGGATCGCTGCTTTATTGCAGCACACTGCGGACTAAAGCTTTTATTGTAATTATTCATGTGAACAATACGCTGAAATAAGCTTATGTATTCTTGTTAAAAACTATTGTCTTTTCTGTATATATTGCACTTTCGTGCTGTATTTTATTGTGTGCATTTTCCTTGTAGAATCATCCCACGCGTCCGCCGCGACAGCCCGCACGGATTATTCAACCAAGCCTTCCTGACCCACAGCTGGCAGAGACGGCTTCATTCATCCGAGCCTCAGCACTCAGTGGTCGGCGTGTATAAAATGTCGATTAACCTTCATGTTGTGTTGCAAAGTTTTTTTTAATTTTAATATTTTGTATATAATAAAATGGAATTTTTTTGGAAAGTATGGTTTGTCTGTTATAACACTGAATTATAAAACAGTATAATTACATAGAAATTCCATTGCCTAGTCTGATCAAAATGATGCTGAGGGTCAACCATTGTAAAGGTAATGTAATTTTTAACTACACCAAAAAAGAAATCTTTTTGTAAGCTTTCTGTTCTTTTTATTGAAATATCATAAAAAATTAGCACCAAGTCAAAGGTACAAGTATATGTAAATTGAATGTTCTATCGGCATTCCAAATTCAGAGATTTACAATACTTTAGAAGGAGTGTAGCATCATCTAAACGGAAAATAATAATACTGTTGTTCCAAACGTTGACCTGAAGGTGAAAAACATGAATTTTTTTAATTCAGTACATCCAAAATGCCCTAGGATGTGGTGTTGGACAGTGTGCCACCGTCTCATTATTTAATACGAATAAAAACAAGTTTCAGCTCATTATTTCTAGGTCATTTGGCAGTTAATTCAAAACAAAAGTGACTTGTGTTGTTGCGGCTTAATTATGAGATAAAATTAATTGTGAGATAAAACCACAGAGCGAGCAAGGCAATAATCCTTGGATCCTCCATTTTTTGTCTCGTGTAAATAAGGACTCAGTCCGGTGCGTAACGTCACGGGAGTGTGGCCCCGCCTCGCTAAGAATCTGCTGCCGCCCCGCTTCTAAAACCTCCTAACACAAACCATCACAGCACAAGCACAACACCGTGCTAATGGAGACAGAAGCATTCCGAGCCGTACTGAAGTGAATCGAGCCGTACCGAGGTGTGCTGGGCTAGTGGAAAACAGGCTTTAGGTTTATTGTTGATCCCGGAGCGTTAGAACAAAATAAAATATTTTTTTCTGACCTCCACCTCCGTCATCAATAATTCAGCGTCACACTCCGTGAAGTTATTTTCTTATGTTGTGCCTTCCGGCAGGATTGACGATTATATGTCATGGTTCGAGCACCGATCTCGTCCGCGCTCGGGCCGTGCACTATTTTCTCCTTTCTGACGTGTGTGTGCCCCTTTTGGCTTTTCAAGCCTTTATTGTGACAGCGCTCGGAGGGGCTTCCAGCTGTCAGAGTGGACAGCTGAGCCGCATTTCGCCTCATCAGCTGCTCTCTACTTTAGAGGGCAGCTGAGAATGAAAGGCGCGGCAGTCTCATCAGATATTCCCTGTCTGACAGCGTTGTGCGTTCCTCACCGTGTTTTCCTGGTCAGATGCTAACTACTTTCCATCCTAGAGTGTAAGTGTTTTCATTACGAATCTGTTCCTCCTCATCATTGGGCTGCACGGTGGCGCAGTGGTTAGCACTGCGGCAGCACAGTTTACCCTTGGCCGGGGGATTGTGGGGATCGTGGGATCGTGGGTTCGATCCCAGCCCCCGACCAACAGTGATCTGTGTGGAGTTTGCATGTTCTCCTCGTGTTGCGTGGGTTTACTCCGGGATTTCTCCGGTTTCCTCCCACATGCCAAAAACATGCATGTTAGGTTAATTGGCTGTTCTAAATTGTCCCTAGATATTTGTTTCCTATAGGCCCTTGAATAGAGGGTTAGTATTAATGAAAGCGCTTTGAGTGGTCTTTGTGACTAGAAAAGCGCTATATAAGTGCAGGTTAGTTAGTTAGTAGTTAGTTATTCATTGTAGTGTGTTTTAGTCCCCCCTGAGGCTTGTTATTTTGTTCCTTTTCTGTTCTGTTAATAAACTGTGCAAACTCACTGGTGATATGTGGCATCTTATGATAGCTCGTGAGGGCCATCCATGACAGTAGACTGCCGCCAGACTGAGACACCTGTCACCATGAGTTTTGCCTAAATTGGACTTGTTCTTCCCTGTCTGGGTGCTTGTGCGCTGGGAGGTTATGTCATCATTCAGGGGCCGCGTTCGGAGCCTGGGTTACGAGCTGGCGGAGGCCCTAGACTATGTAGATAGAACGCTCATCACCGCTACCCTCTACGACTCTCCCAGCAATGTACACCGGCACCTGGACCTCGCTGAGGACATCCTTAATCGCCTTCTTCGCTACTCCAACCACCTAGAAGTCGTTGTGAGGAAGGTGGACATCGCCGTACAACAGGAGATACTCCGTGGGCTGGAGGGAAACTCCGGCAGGAAGCCAAAGAGGAGGCATCCTCGCTCCTCGCTTCGGGATTCCATTCCTGTCCCCGCTCCAGGCCAGGAGGTCGTACTGCCCAGGGGTCATCCCCGAACGAGCGTGACGTCAGTCGGGATTCCCCCAGAGAGGCTACAGCTGACAGCAATCTCCATCTGGGACCGAGTTGCTGCAGCTCGCTCTGCTGGCCACCCCACACAAATCATGAAGCACGTGACAGCGGCAGTCAGGCTGGTAGAGAGGAATCCCAAGCTGAGTGATTATCCGGAAAACGCTGACCTGCTTGCCTCCGTTTCCGCACAGGAACGGCGTTTTCCGAACCTCACTTTCGCCTCGCCATTAGCCAGTGAACGTCGTCGCCACGCTCCCAACAAGCCTCAGCGAGAACCCCGTCTGGATCCAGTTCCGGGTTGTCGGAAAGACTCCCCCTCTCTGACAGCTGTCACTCCTACGTCTCGCCAGGAGGGAATCCCCGCAGCCTCTCTCCCCAGGTCACCTCTTCCTGCTGTTCCGTCAGCTTCTTGGGCCCGGATCGCCTTGACTGTCATCCCCTCCTCCTCGGCAGCTGTGAGTGTTATGAGTCCTGCTCCGGCGAAGCCTGTTATTGGACCATCGCGAGCGGCTCCTCCTCGTCCTCCCAGGGGGCCCTCCGTCACCATCCAGCGGGGAAAGGGAGGAACAGCGTCCACTACAGCAGGCACCATCCATCCTCCGGGAAACAGGCAAGTGCAAGTTCATTCTTCTCCTCATAGTTGTAATTTGCCTTGTCTGATTCCCAAGGGTGGAGTTCGGGGTTCGCAGTCCCCCGAGCTCCCACCACCTGCTGTAGCTTCTGTCATTAAACCTGCTCCCTCTGTGTCTCCCTCCGCTGAGTGGTCCACGACACCAGGCCTACATCGCCGGACGAGGAGGGGGGCCTGCAGTTCTGGAGAGCCTGGTTCCAGCCCCGCAGCCACGTCATGGGCAGAGGAAGAGAGCGGACTGCAGTGTGGAGCCTGTGCTGACGACGAAGCATCCCCGGGTCTCCACCAATGAGCGGTTCGATCCAGTGGGTCGAGGGTCCCCTGCCACCATGCCGTGCGGGTCGTCGGCGTGGACGTTAGTGCTGAAGGGTCCTCAGGCTGCGGAGACCATCATGCTGGCTGCGGAGCCCGCTGTAGCCAAGTGGGAGCCAGACGACGACCTTCTTCGTCCTGAGCCCGGATCATCGAAGTCCTGGACAGCGACAGAACTCGAGTGCAGGCAAGTGCTCTACTTTGTTTTCCTTCTTTCAATTTTGGAGCATTCTTGCCTGTCTCTCAGGGAGACGAGCCAGGGGCAGCCATCCGCTGCACCCGAGCTTGTCTCGCTGGGCTCTGTCGCTACCGGTGATTCTGATCCCGGTTCTTTTCCTTCTCCTGAGCCTTCTCCCTGGGTCACCGGTGCAGAGCCAATCCTGGTCGCTGTGCTAGAGGTTTCGGGTTCGGGGTTGGAGGTCGTTACTGGTGCTGCGCCGACCCAATCGGGGTCCGACATGGGTGCAGCCGAGACTCAATCGGGGTCCGACGTGGGTGCAGCCAAGACCCAACTGGGTTCCGTCGTGGGTGCAGCGCCAGTGTGGTTCAAGGTCGGTGAAGGAGCTGCAGATCCTCTGCCACCTGACACTGGACTGGCTCATTGTCATCATCATCTTCATTGTAATCATCGTCATCGTCACCATCTTCGTCATCCCAGCTCATCGCCACCGGGGGCCGTTGGGGTTCTCTACATTCGGCCCGGCTCTCCCTTGTCTTTCCCCTCTCCAGGGAGGCCATCTTCAATTTTTTCCCCGCGGTCCTGGTGGCTGAGTGATGCGGGTCGGCCGCCTGATGAGCTGTTTCGCTGGTTTGGCGTTCTGGGTTGGCCACCCGACGTACTGTGCTTCCTTCTGGGCGACTTGGTTTGGCCGCTGGAGGTTCCGTCTCTCCGGGCCTGGGACTGGGGTAGACCGCCCGAACGCTCCCTTTTCCCCTTAGTGACTGTTTGAATATTGGACGCAGGGAGACCCCCAGAACTGTTCCGGTCTCGTTGGACTCTGCCTGCCGTCATCCCCGTGTGTCTCTTATATTCATTAAACATTAAGGTCACGATTTCCGGTCTGGACGCCATGGTGATAGCAACCTAATGGTGAAACTCCCAGACTCAATCCAAGGAAAACCTCCTCAAAATCAGACCTAACGGATTTTTGGAAGATTAAAATTCAAAAGACAATAACACCATGCCTAACCAAAAGCAGAGGAAACTGACATTCCCCAGATCAGGACGCACAGCAGCCGCAGAATCGGAACCAGAAGACCTCCGTTCAGAAGACGAGTGCCTGGGCCTAGCTAACAAAAGGATTAGCTTGAAATCGCTATTTGACGAATTACGACGATTTCGGGCCGAAAAAAAAAAAAAAAAAAAAATCATGTTAAAATAGAAATGTAACAATGACCCACATGTTCTCCCCACGCTAACAAATACTGTATTAGAGTGAATGTTTGCTGTGTTGGGGGTGGGAGGGTGCACACAAGCTCATAGAGTATAGGCATAAAAAAAAAAAAATTAAAAAAAAAATCATTACAAATTCGGATTGGGATCTGAAATTCACGTTAAAAACATGGGACAACTTACAGGGGTAAGAGAGGGCCCTCAGCACATAACAGAGTTTGAGGAATTTCCCTCAGAGCCCATACTCCATCAGGGCTCTTACAGGGTCTTTAAAGAGACCCCAGCTCAGGAAGTTTTTTTGACAGTTTTTTGTTTTAAAGTTTCGTTCATTATGTACTTAATGTTTTTTATGTTCTTAATGATCTTTCAGTTTCTGAGTAGCAAAAAAGAGGGCCACCACACTGTTATACTAAATAAGAAAATACAATGGAGAAACAGGGTGTAACCAAAATAGCCTCATATAATGTGAAAGGGATCCTGAATCCAGTTAAAAGATCCAAGATTCTACGCAAAATGAAAAAAGACAAAGCAGAAATAGTATTTTTACAAGAAACCCACCTAACAGACATGGAACACACTAAACTCAGTAGACAAGGGTTTAAAATGATCTCTTCATCTTCATATAAATCAGGGAGGAGGAGGGGAGTAGCGACATTGATATCAACCAAAATTACATTTGAAAAAAAATCAGAACACAAAGATAAAGAAGGGAGGTACAGTTTGGTAACTGGGCGGCTAGAGGGAGAAGATATCACCCTGCTGAATATATATGCACCACCAGGGGCTAAATGGAAATTTTATAAAAATGTATTCGACCTAATGATAACTAAAGCCCAAGGTTTAGTGATATGTGGTGGAGACTTCAATCTAAGACTGAATCCATACTGGGATGCAACAGGTAATTCTTCACATCAAAATAACACCCAAAATAGGAATACTCGGATGCTACTAAAAGAAATGGGAATCTGTGATGTATGGAGGGAATTCAACCCCAATGTAAAAGATTATACTTTTTATTCAACGCCACATTCATCTTACTCAAGGATTGATTACTTTTTTATGTTTAGTAGAGACATTGGAAGAGTAAAAACATGTAAAATAGGACTGATGGATCTCTCCGACCACAGTCCGATCTATATGGATTTAAACATCCAAAAATACACAAATAATACATTTTCCTGGAGGTTGAATTCAAGCGTCCTCAAAGGGCCACTGAAAGATGAATTGGAATCAGATATTCTCAGATATTTGGAAGAAAACGATAATGGAGAAGTATCCCCTTTAATACTGTGGGATACGTGCAAAGCTGTAATAAGGGGAAAAATTATTGCAAAACTGGCAACCCAAAAGAAACTGAGACAAGAAAAACTAACCACACTAGAGTCAGAGCTCAAGAACCTAGAAAAAGAACACAAAGATAACACTCATTCTAATGGCTCGCTCAAGATCAAAGAAATTAAAAATCAAATAAATGAGATCTACACAATAGAAATCCAGAAGAAACTTACATTTCTGAAACAAAAACACTATGAAACAGGCAGTAAATCGGCAAAATTACTAGCCTATAAATTGAGGAAACAACAAACGGAAAGAGCAATCTACAAAATCAGAGACCCAGTATCAAAGGAAATAAAATTCAGAATTCAGGATATTCTTAAAAGCTTCGAGAATTACTACAAGAACTTATACTCCCACAAAAAACATAAAAACGCATCCGAGACATTCCTAAACACATTAAACCTTCCCCAACTTACGGAATCACAAAATAAAACCCTACTGTCAGAAATACAACCTAAAGAATTGGAAAAAGCAATTATGAAACTTAAAGCTAACAAATCCCCAGGAGCAGATGGCTATACAGCAGAATGGTACAAAACCTTTAATTCAATTCAATTCAATTCAACTTTATTTATATAGCGCCATTTCACAACAACAGTCATCTCATAGCACTATCAACTGTAGGGAGGACCCCCACAGTTGCAGAAAGACCCCAGCAATCAGGCGATCCCCTGTGAGCAAGCACTTGGCGACGGTGGAGAGGAAAAACTCCCTTTTAACAGGAAGAAACCTCCAGCAGAACCAGGCTCAGGGAGGGGCAGTCATCTGCTGCGACTGGCTGGGGGGTGAGGGGATAGAGAAGAAGAAAAGAACAGACATGTAGAGAGCAAACAGCACGATGGGGACTCAATCTATGGGAGAGAACAAACAAATGTTAATGACCAGCAAAAAAAAAATATTTCATAGAGAGTGAGGAAAGGAGTGAGGCCCAGTGAATTACTGGAGGTCCCCCGGCTGACTAAACCTATTAGCAGCATAACTAAGGGAGGGTTCAGAAAACACATGATCCCTCCCTAATTGTAGGCTATATCAAAAAGGTAGGTTTTAGCCCTATTCTTAAAAACAGAGATCGAGTCTGACTCCCGAATCCAGATTGGCAGCTGATTCCACAGGAGAGGAGCTTGATAACTGAAGGCTCTGCCTCCCATTGTACTTTTAGAGATTCTAGGTATTACAAGTAAACCTGCATTTTGGGAGCGTAGTGCTCTGTTAGGATGATACGGTAGTATCAGATCTTTTAAATAAAAAGGAGCCTGATTGTTTAGAGCTTTGTAAGTAAGAAGAAGGATTTTAAACTTAATTCTAAACTCTCTGGGAAGCCAATGAAGGGAGGCCAGAACCGGAGAGATATGATCTCTCTTTCTAGTACCTGTTAAAACTCTTGCTGCAGCATTTTGGATCAGCTGAAGACTTTTTAAAGATGTTTTAGGACAACCTGATAATAAAGAATTACAATAATCTAATCTCGAGCTAACAAAAGCGTGGATCAGCTTCTCAGCATCACTCTGAGACAAGATGCTCCTAATCTTGGCAATATTACGCAAATGATAGAAGGCAGTCTTAGAAACAAATTTAATATGTGAATTGAAGGACAAATCCTGATCAAAAATAACTCCAAGGTTCCTCACAGAGCTATTAAGAGAAAGAGTAACTGCATCCAAACTGAAAGTTTGATTTGGAAAGGAATTTCTAAGGTTTTTTGGACCAACAAGAATGACTTCAGTCTTATCTGAATTTAATAGCAGGAAATTACAAGTCATCCAAACTTTGATTTCCTTAAGACAGGCTTCTAACTTGGCTAATTGATTAGTATCATCTGGCTTCATTGACAGGTATAATTGTGTGTCATCTGCATAACAGTGAAAATGTATACAGTGCTTTCTAATAATGTTGCCTAACGGAAGCATATATAAACTAAAAAGAGTAGGGCCAAGCACAGATCCCTGTGGAACTCCATGACTAAGCTTTGAGCTGAGAGAAAACTCATCATTTACATGAACAAACTGGAACCTATCAGATAAATAAGATCTAAACCACTGCAACGAAGTTCCATTAAGTCCAACATAGTGTTCTAATCTATCAAGTAGGATATTATGATCAATAGTATCAAAAGCTGCACTAAGATCTAAAAGGACAAGTACAGAAACTAGTCCATTATCAGATGCAATGAGGAGGTCGTTAGTGACCTTCGCTAAGGCTGTTTCAGTGCTATGATGGATTCTAAACCCAGATTGAAACTCCTCAAATAAACCATTTCCCTGCAGGTGGTCAAATAATTGCGTAGCAACAACTCTTTCTAAGATTTTTGAAATGAAAGGGAGATTAGAGATTGGTCTATAGTTAGCTAAAGCTCCTGGATCTAGCGTTGGCTTTTTGAGTAAGGGTTTAATTACAGCCGTTTTAAAAGCCTGCGGTACATGGCCTGAAGTTAATGAAGAATTGATTATATGAAGAATAAAGCTACCAATAAGTGGGAAGACTTCTTTAAATAACCTGGTAGGAATAGGGTCTAAAAGACAAGTTGAAGGTTTGGATGAGGAAACTATTTTGTCTAACTCACAAAGGTCGATTGGAGTAAACTCATCAAGACAGACATCAATAGAAGGAGTTGTAGTAGTTACAGTATTTAAGTTAACTGTGGGAAGAATCTGATTGATTTTATCTCTGATGGATGAAATTTTATTATTGAAAAAGTTCATAAAGTCCTGACTAGTAAGCTCTAAGGGGATGCTAGGATTGACAGAGTCCTGACTCTTTGTCAACCTGGCTACAGTACTGAAAAGAAACCTGGGATTATTCTTGTTCTCTTCTATTAATGCAGAGTAATAACTCGTTCTAGCTTTTCTAAGAGATTTTTTATAAATTAAAAGATGATTTCTCCAAGCTAAATAGATTTCATCTAAATTAGTAGAGCGCCATTTTCTTTCTAATTGACGAGTCTTCTGTTTTAAGCTACGAGTTTCTGTGTTGAACCAAGGAGTTAAAAATCTCTGATTAGACTTTTTCTTTTTTAAGGGGGCCACCAAGTCTAGAGCCTGATGCAGAGAAGCTGAAACACTATCCACCATGTTATCAATTACAGAAGGAGCAAGCTGTCTATAGCTTATTTCCGTTGTGTTGACACATGGCATAGAGGAAACAATCTGCATAAATTTGGAAACAGCATCATCTGAGAGGCATCTACTGTGATAATATTTTTCTTTAGGAGCCAAATAGTCAGAAATAGTAAAATCAAAGGTTAACAGACAATGGTCTGACAGTACAGGGTTATGAGGAGACACTACCAGATTTTCTATTTCTATGCCATATGTCAGAACAAGGTCCAATGTATGGTGGAGGTAATAAGTAGAATTTCCTACTTTCTGAGAAAACCCAATCGAGTCTAATATTGAATTAAAAGCCACATTAAGGCAGTCACTATCTACATCCACATGTATATTAAAGTCCCCTACTATAATTATTCTATCAGATTTCAGCACTAAATCAGCTAAGAAATCAGGAAATTCGGATAAAAATTCTGAATAGGTTGATGGGGGACGATAAACTATGGCAAATAAAATTGGGTTTAACCTGGAATTGCTAAAGTGCCCAATACTGAGGACCAGGCCCTCAAAGGAATTATAACATGTTTTTTGCTTTACATTAACTAATAATTTGGAATGGTAAATTGATGCTACTCCTCCTCCACGACCAGAACTTCTGGGATTTTGACAGTTTAAATAACCAGAGGGAGTTGATTCATTTAAACCAACATAATCCTCTTGTCCTAACCAAGTCTCTGTAAGGGAAATTAAATCAATCTGATGATCAATTAACAGATCATGGACTAACAGAGACTTGGGAGTTAGAGACCTAATATTTAATAAACCACATTTAATTTTTAAATTATGAGGAGGAACAGAGGCCAAATCATTCAATTTAGAGGCTTTATGTTTAATTTGAGTTTTACCAATATTTTGCTTTATCACTTTGGGATGCTTATACATTATATTTTTATTTACTTTGGAGGGAGCAGACAACGATTCTCTGATGGGGAAGACAGGGGCTAAGCTGAGGGGTGGCGGATGAAGAGGAGCTGCAGAGAGGCGTGTAAGACTGCGACTCTGCTTCCTGGTCCCAACTCTGAGTAGTCAAGGTTTTGGAAATTTGGATAAAAAAGCAACTATCTCCTCTCCTCCTGAAAACATTTAACTATGTCCTCCACACAGGGGAAATCCCCCCCTCCTGGAGAGAAGGGGTCATTGCAGTCATACCTAAACCTGAAAAGGATAAACTAGATTGCTCCAACTACAGACCAATCAGTGTATTAAATCAGGACTATAAGCTATTTACCACTATCCTTGCCAAAAGGTTAGAAAACATACTGACAGACTTAATTCACTTAGACCAAACAGGTTTTATAAGACAAAGACAGACACAAGACAACATTCGACGCACTTTACACATAATTCATCATATAAAAAAATATAACTTAAATGCAGTCATATTGGGATTAGATGCTGAAAAAGCATTCGATTCGGTTGACTGGTCTTTCCTCTATAAAATCTTATCCAGTTTCAATTTTCATAACAACTTCATTAGAACTATACAGGCATTATATAAAAAACCAACAGCTAAAATAAGGATTAACGGTAATTTATCATCATCTTTTGAGCTGGAAAGAGGATGTCGTCAAGGCTGCCCCCTGTCTCCACTGCTCTTTGCAATCTTCATAGAACCTCTGAGCCAATGGATAAGACAAAATCAAGAAATTCAAGGTATTACACTTGGTCAGAAAGAACATAAAATAGCACTCTTTGCTGATGACATTTTAATATACCTAGGGCAGCCAGACACTTCTCTACCAGAACTAATCTCAGTTTTTTCAGACTATGGAGATTTATCAGGGTACAAATTAAACATGCATAAAACCCAAGTTTTAACATTCAACTATGACCCAAATCATTTTTCACTAAATGAACTCAAAACTAACTGGGAGTTGGATTCTATGAAATATCTGGGGGTCAATATCCCGAAACAACTTGACAAAATTATAACACTAAACTATGATCCACTGGTGACAAAAATAAAATCTGACCTAGCAAGATGGAATATGATACCATTCTTAGGTACCGCACAAAGAATTGAAGCAGTCAAAATGAATATACTTCCACGTCTTGTATACCTTTTCCAAACAATACCGGTAGAACCTCCCAAAAAAACATGGCAGGAACTGGACAGAAGGATCTCAAGATTCATATGGCAGGGTAAGAGACCTAGAATCAGATATAGAACCCTACAGCTAAACAAAGACAAAGGTGGGCTCACACTGCCAAATATCAGGGACTATTTTATAGCTGCACAAATTAAAACTTTAGTAGAGATATGTAACCCAGTCTACACTGCACAATGGAAGGAGATGGAATGCCAAATAACAAGTGACATCCCCCTACAGGCGATAATAGGGAACAATGCCTTAACTAAACTCCTGAATAACACTAACCCGTGGATAGAGACCCCGCTAAAAATTTGGTTTAAGATAGTCAGAGAGAATCAAGCTAAAGAGCCCTATCGACTTCTGCAATGGATTGCCTATGATCAGGACTTTACTCCTAATAAAACAGACACTAGATTTAAAGAGTAGAAAGAGAAAGGGCTGATAAAATATTATGATTTTTTTAAGGGGCAAACTTTAAGAAGTTTTGAAGATTTGAAAAAACAAGGTCTAATAAATCAAGATCTATACAGGTTCTTTCAGCTTAGACACCACATAAACAATATACTTAAAAAGGAGGATTTGGAAAGGGCCCAGTCAGGTGTTCTGAAGGTCTTCTTAATGGCATATAAAGGGATCCCAGGGATCAGATACATTTCTAAAATATACCAAGGTCTTCAAGACTTAAAAGGAGACAACACATCGTATATAAAAGAGAGATGGGAAAAAGAGGGGAATTTCACTTTACAATTGGAAATATGGGAAAAGCTAAATAAACAGCAATGGAAAAGTACCTCATCCCTGCAGTGGAGAGAATTTGGATGGAAAAACTTGGTAAGATTTTTCAGAACACCTGCACAAAACAAATTTACCCATAAGGGGTTGAACTGTTGGCGCTTGTGTGGTGAAAAGACTGCAAATCATTTTCATGTGTTTTGGCCATGCCCAGTTATCCACCAATATTGCACCAATGTACAGACAATATTGGGGAAAATATTCAAAATAACAGTTCCCTTTTCTTTTGTAACTTTGTATTTGGGTTTATTACCGGACTCACTGGAAAGACGAGGAGATAAATACTTATTCAATGTTTTAATATTGGCAAGTAAAAAAGCCCTAACTAAAAAATGGATGCTGAAGGACTGTCCTACACCTGAAGATTGGATTAACGTGATTCAAGACATTTACTCGATGGAAAAGTTGACATTCGCACTGAGACAGGACATGGATGGGTTCATGAACTTTTGGCAACCCTGGATCGCATATGTGTCTTCCATTAGAACTAATCTTTGACAAATACCATTTCAATAATGGTCCCGCTCTTTGTTCCAACGCTACTCAGTTGCTCTTTTACTTTTAATTACTTAATTTTCTGTTTGTTTGTTTTTTGCTGTTCTGCTTGTTTGTTTATTCGTTTGTTTGTTTGTTTTTTATTTAATTCTCCTTAACTTCACTTTTTCTTTCACTTAAAAAAAAAGGGGGGGTTGTTGTAATAACTATCCTACCAATGTTGTCAAATAGCAAAAAATAAGGGAACATGTGATGAAAATGTAAACAATGCAATGCTGTAATGACCTGTATACCCTTTACAAAAACTTAAATAAAAAAAACAAACAAAAAAAAACATTAAGGTCACTTGGGTGTATTGCCTTTTGCTCAATGTTGATCTGTGTCTTCACCGCTGTTTAGCGTGCTTTTTTTCCTCCCCTCTCCTGTCTGAGGGATGATGTATATCTGTCTCGTTATGTCGTATAGGCCTGTGTGTTCAGTTTTAGGTCTCCAACTATTATTTGCATTTGTTGCCTTGTTCTATGTATCATCTGTGCATTATGGAGTATTGTGTTTTTCTTTTACCATACTCTGTAATGGCCTCATTTGTTCCCTGTCATCGTCATGGTGATTTTGTGCTCCTTCTGGTTCTCGCCCTCCAGGCCTTTTTCCCCCATCCGCCCACCCTGGGGTGGGGTGGGGGAGCTTGGGTGTCATATGGCGCTCGTAGATCGCCGCCTTGGGGGGAGGTACTGTCATGGTTCAAGCGCCGATCTCGTCCGCGCTTGGGCCATGCACTATTGTCTCCTTTCTGACGTGTGTGTGCCCCTTTTGGCTCTCCGAGCCTTTATTGTGACAGTGCTCGGAGGGGCTTCTGGCTGTCAGAGTGGACAGCTGAGCCGCATTTCACCTCATCAGCTGCTCTCTACTTTAGAGGGCAGCTGAGAATGAAAGGCGCGGCAGTCTCGTCAGATATTCCCTGTCTGACAGCGTCGAGCGTTCCTCGCCGTGTTTTCCTGGTCAGACGCTAACTACTTTCCATCCTAGAGTGTAAGTGTTTTCATTACGAATCTGTTCCTCCTCATCATTGTTTGAGTATTCATTGTAGTGTGTTTTAGCCCCCCGTGGCTTGTTATTTTGTTCCTTTTCTGTTCTGTTAATAAACTGTGCAAACTCACTGGTGATATGTGGCGTCTCATGATGGCTCGTGAGGGCCATCCATGACATTATAGTTTGACAGAAGAGTGACAGAAGGGGTGCTTTTCTTCATTTACAGTCAATAGTGGGAGGAACCAAGGCGGAGTAAAGAGATTGTGCACATGTGCTGGTTTTTACGTGAGCTGGGATGTATAAAGAAAAGGAGCGGAGAATCAGGCATGCGCCACAGTTTTATAAATCTGAAAATTTTTGTGCGCATGTACTTTCCAAATTTTGTGAGTACGCCATCTTTCAGTATGAAAGCTGCACAATCCTTTATACATGAGAGATGAGAAAAAGCGCTATATAAGTGAACGCCATTTACCATTTACCATGAGGCTCCAGGTGACCTCCACATGCAATTTCAGCCTCCTACAATAACCTGAAGTGGGTCAGAAGAAATTTTTAATGATCCACCCTCATATCATAAAAAAGGTGTTCCCAGTTTATAAGAAATAAATAGTAAAAGAGCTGAGCAGCTAGCAATTTTAGAAAACCACTATCTATGCTGGCTGCTGAGCACAAAAAGTTTAGATAAATGTGTGAAGCAGTAGGGTTATTATGTTTAGATTTTCTTGAAAAAGATCAACAGCGTTTTTTTGCAAGTTGGCATTACTTAGAAAGTTATTGTAGCGATCCAAGCTGCACACTGTTTTGTTCTCCTCTCATTACTTATTTCCCACAGCTGCGGCTTCATCCACACTTGCTCTCTCTAATCAAGCAGCCACCAAGTAGAGAGGGGCCCTCCACTCCTGCACAGAGATGTCAACTTCTGCATGTGGTCTAGAGGGCTCCTCGCCACTGTGCGCAACTACTCCAGCTCCCCGCTACCACCCTCTCCTCCTCCGCGGGAATTCGTAAGTAAACTCATTGTTCATTCCTCTTCCCCACATTCTCCTCTATGTGTTTTTGGCCTTACCTGTGCACAGGTGGACTATCCTCCTGGCAGACTGGAATCATACCTGCGGCAAACCAAGCTCTACTCCCTGGGGCTGGAGCTCCCACTCTCCTTTCACCTCCCTGTAAGTGCACGTAATCATTTGGACTAATTGTTTCCTCATCTCACCTTGGCTGAGACTTTTTCCCCTGCACAGCTCACTGTAATTATCTGCACAAGAACCTCATTCACCTTCCCGGGACTGCTGCAATCCGGGGGAAGATGTGGAGCCGCTGGCTCCATAAGACAATTATTAATATACCAATTGTCCCACTGTGTGCTGCAGACTGCTCGTCTCTCTCTCTCTCTCTCCCTTCCCTTACAGGGTTGTCAGACTCCCCTCGCCGTTAACACTTGCTCACAATAAAATCATTGTAATCTGTAACTGAATTTGTCGTCTGCTTCTGGGTCTGAACACTAAAACCATGTCAGTTATAGATACTTTTGCCAGAACCAAAGTCAGTCAATATCACCATATTGTCACAAACAAACTGAAATAATAAAAATCACAATATATTTTCATGATGTTTCATCCAAATCTAAACCTGCTCTCCAAGAGAAAACAACCATTTTGAGCACGCATTAAACCCAAGGCCAGCATTTTAAATCCAGCCTGCCTGTCATTTTATGTGGACCCTGGGAGATTAAAGAGAATTCTTCTAAATTTCTAAAAAAAAAAAAAAAATATATGATTCTGTGCCACGTTAGAGTACAGTGACAATAAACTACATGACCCACAATGTATTGTGGTTTTGTCATTGGTTAAATGATGGCATCCAACCACAGTGGGAAGTGTTTCAACATTACTATTGCCAAAAGAAGTTTGTTTTTTTTTGTTCCAGCTGAGTGACAGATAGATCAAGCTGTAAATAATGAGCAGCAGATTAGGTTGATTGAGGACAGAGATGGTGATGTACTAATGAGTGAGGAGTGTGAACCAGGAAGTTCCGAGGAATAGCAAGGTGGAAGTTAGGGCAGCTACAGTATCTCACAAAAGTGAGTACACCCCTCACATTTTTCTAAATATTTTATTCTATCTTTTCATGGGACAACACTGAAGATATGGCATTTTGACACAATGTAGTCAGTGTACAGCTTGTATAACAGTGTAAATTTGCTGTCTCCTCAAAATAACTCAACACACAGCCATTAACGTCTAAACCGCTGGCAACTGGGTGTACTCACTTTTGTGAGATGCTATAAAGAGGATGAAGAGTGGAAAGGTGGCGATATGGAGATGTTTAGGAGAAATGGCAGTGGACTTGTGAACCAGCTTGTTTAACACAATCTTGGAGAGTGAGAGAATGCCTAAGGAGTGGAGAAAAAGTGTTGTGGTACCAGTTTTCAAAAGCAAGGGTGATGCTCAGAGCTGTAGCAACTACAGAGGCATAAAGTTGATCAGTCACACTATGAAGATATGGGAAAGAGTTGTTGAAGCCAGGTGAAGAGGATAGGTGACAATCAGTGAGCAGCAGTCCAGTTTCATGCCAAGAAAGGGTACTACAGATGCAATGTTTGTTTTAAGAGTGATGATGGCAAAGTGTGGATCATGTGAAGTATGGGTCATGTGCAGCAATGCCCCCAGTCAAAGGTCAAGCTGCTGTCACTGCCTGTTTGGATATCATGCTTTAAGACCCGTATGTGACAAACAATCCTAATTTACACTGATTTGTGATTTTTTGCAACATTTTTTATGTTATCATGATTCGTGTTGCTGAGGGTTGCTCTCATCATTCTAGCACCAACTGAACTTCATTTTCTCACTTTCTCAAGTGTTGAAAGGAGAAGCCTAGGGATCACTGCTGGTCTTGATGAGGCCTTGACAAAGTCTCGACTACAACACTACTGTAACTAATTACAGCATATCTAATGACAATATTGTCTTCCAATTTATTTATACTCAGTGTGAAATGTGGTGCAATTACACACAAAGTCAATGGAAAGAGACATACACATGTGCATTTGCTCCCGGTGTTATGTTTGCCCCTTGCAGGGCAAAGATGAGTCACCAGAAGCCAGCAGTGAGTTTGTTATTTTATTAACAAAAGTGACAACATAATGTGCCAGGAGGGGCAAACACATACAACTAACACATATGACCTGGGTGGCTGAAATAACTGAACACATACAGAGAATACCAAAACAGTCACTTACATATAACACATCGAGGGCGAAACATATAACACATATAACATATAACACATCGAGGGATCTTCAGGTCGGGGAACAGGGAGATGCTGAAGTCCGTACAGAGGGAGCTGAGGAGAAAGATCAGAGAAGGCAAGGACAGCTTCAGGAAGAAGATGGAGGACAAGCTGCAACAGAGCGACATCAGCGGGGTCTGGAGAAACCTTAAAACCATCTCTGGGCGAAGATGGCGGAGAGACATAACGCTTAAACAGAGAGCTCTCCCTAGTTGGATTAAAAACCATCGGTAAATGGCCAACTCGACATAAATGGATCAATAAACCAAGGGATGAAAACACGAAGAAGCCGGGCACACGGACAAAAGCAGGGTAAAATTAAAGAATCCCTCTTCAACAACGTAGGAGAAATCGCTGACACGAGGCCCAAAAAAACGAGGTGACTACAACAGAGAAAATGGAGGACGCCAAACTCGATATTATGAACACTGGCATCGCCAATATAAGTAAAGACATAAAAGACTTCAAGCGACAACTCCAACAGGATTTAACGGCTCTTAAGGAAGAGCTGAAAAAAGAGATGAAGGAGGAAATTATGGGCCTCCGAAGAGAAATGGAGGGCAAGCTAGCTGAAAACATGGAGGAGTTGCGCACTCAACGGGCATGTATGACAGAAGCACAGGCTCGAATATCGGAGTTGGAAGACTGGAAAACCGAGGCAAGCGAGCGGCTGCAGACCCTGACGGCACAAACACAGAGGATGCAGGAAAAAATAACCAACCTGGAGAGCAGGTCCATGCGGAGCAATATACGCATCTTCGGGATTCCGGAGGGCATTGAAGGCAACTCGATGACGAAATTCATGGATCATTTCTTAAAAAAGAGCTTGAGCTACCCAATGAAACAGACCTGCAGATCCAACGAGCGCACAGAGCCTCGGCACAGAACCCGAATCCAAACTCTACACCCAGGTCAGTTGTGGCAAACTTTCTGAAATACGACATAAAGGAAAGAATCCTGACACAAGCGTGGAAAAAAAAGATACGAGTCGGCAACAAACAGATATTCTTTGACCATGACTACCCGACAGAAATTGTGCAGCAGCGAAAGAAATATGCCAACATTAAAAAAATGCTGAAAGAGAAAAAAATTAGATTCCAAACGCCGCTAACGAAGATGAGAATTCATTGGGAGGACGGCGTGAAAACCTACAACACGGCCAGAGAGGCAGCGCGGGACATGACGGAGCGAGGCTTTGTGGTGAGGCTTTGTGGTGAAGCGGCTGGAGCAGCGGCGGCACTGAACGCATCGCGACAGCCGGAGTGGAGGCGAGTGAGCGGCAGAAGACGGGAGACGGACGTGGCGCACCGGGCCCAAGAAAAACTGCAAGGCTTTCAACGGAAAGCCTAGATTATAACAAAGATTAAGAAGGACACAGAAGAAATGAAGGCCAAGAAGACAAGGTAAAAGAGAAACAAACAGCTGGGAGAGGTTTAAGTGATTTTTGTTGGACATTTCTAGACTAATGACTATTACTTGGATAGTAAATACAGGTCTAGGGAGGGCCCCTCACTCGGTGAGGACAATCCCTCCACCCACCAACAGGGACCAGTGGGCAGAAGAAAGGCCCATAGTACGGAGGTCGAAATTTGTTAATGTGTTTTTGTACAAATATGTGTTAGTTTTGTTGTTAAAGGGGTTAGGAGCACAAGTTAAAAAAATGGAAAAACATGAATATGGTTAAAAATCTTAAGATAATGACATTAAACGTGAATGGTCTGAACTCACCTGTTAAAAGGGAAAGAATAATAAGAAAATTCAAGAAGGAAAAAGCCGAAATTATATTTATGCAAGAGACACATTTGAGCAAGACAGAACATGAGAAACTAAAGAGATTTGGCTATAAGAACTCCTACTACAGTTCATTTAAGGGAGGAACTAAAAGGGGGGTTATGATACTAATTTCAAATAAAATACAATTTGAATGTGAACAAGAAATCCAGGATAAAGAAGGCAGGTATGTAATAATAAAGGGAAGAATAGATGGTATGCAGATCACATTAGTGAACATCTATGCCCCACCAGAAAGTGACAAGGGTTTTTTTCAACAACTGTTTGATCTCATAGCAACACACAGTGAAGGAGTCCTAATTTGTGGAGGAGACTTAAATGCCGTCATGGATCATGAAGTTGACACAACAAGTGTTAAGAAGACAAAAAAACATGTAACAAAGTTCATAAGAACCTCACTGGCAGAAATGGGTATGGTAGACATATGGAGGGACCTGCACCCACTCGAAAAAGACTATATGTAGAGGAGCTGGAAATAATGAGGCGGTTTTGTTTAAAAGCAGCGTTTTAATGATCAGCTCTCCTATCTTGTCTCATCAGGTGCAGAGCGTGGCAGAAGGTAAAAAGAGACAGAATTCTGCCAGCTCGCTGATTAAATACAGGCACACATCAAAAGACAGGCATTACAAAGGCTGACATCCCTCGTTATCTTAATCCCCCCATTGTCCTGTTATTTCCTCTCCTCGTCTTGGGAGGTGATGGGAATTCCTCTCCTCGCCTTGGGGGGTGAGGGTGACTCCTCCGGTCTCTGCCGTCGCGCCCTGGGACGTCTTTGTTCTTCACACGGTGGGTGAGATTCCTTTGTCCTTTCAGAGGTGTGAAGTTCCTTACATATGCAGTCACCAAACATCTCACATGTTCTAACATATGTAGGTATGGAATATATGAGTAATATAGACCACAGGCCCCCCAAACAACTAGGAAAGGACAACAGAAAGATTCACAGTCTAGAACAGTTACTACGACATACTACGTGTTAAGCTGTTGCCACAGAAGAACTTTCTAGCAGCCATGCTTCTAAGATAGTTCAGTGGTAATCATAACAGTATAGTAAAATCATAAGTCAGTCCTAAACTGTTGCAGCACAATTAGAGAATAATTGTGGAGTGGTTGGTATCAGCCCCTGTGCTGTCTGGGTTTAATTCTTCTCCCAAAACTGCTGTAGGTTGGTTTAGGCGTCCTGCTGGGACCTTCTTGTGAGGAATCTGCAGTGTGGGAAGGGGAGAGATTATTTGTTCCCTGCCTGGGGGCTGAGACTTTTCCCTTGGGGGGTCTACCTCGCCGAGGTGCTCGTGTCAACTGTGCAGGTTCGTCTTTCAACAAGAAGGCAGGTTTAAGTCTGTCAATGCTGACTGTTTCTTTTCTGTCCCCATAATCAAGCACAAAGTGTTTATCACCATGTTCCAGCACTCTGTAAGGGCCATCGAATACTGGGCGTAACATTGGTTTTAGAGCTTCATGCTTAACAAAAACGAACTCAGCTTTTTTTAAAGTTTGAGGGACAAAAACTCGTGGGAAGGAGTGATGAGCTGGACTGGGAAGAGAGTCCGGTCCGTTGCTGCCTAAAAACCTTGGGACTGGCTCTGGGTTCTCTGGTAAAAATTCACCTGGGACTCTGAGAGGCTGAGCAAAGACTAATTCTGCAGGGGAAGCGTCTAGATCCTCTTTAGGTGCAGCACGCAACCCCAATAAAACCCAGGGAAGTTTATTTACCCAATTTGTGTCCATTAGTGAGGCTCTGAGGGCGGCCTTCAAGGACCTGTGAAAACGCTCGCATAACCCATTAGCCTGAGGGTGATAAGCGGTGGTGCGATGAGTTGTTGCCCCTAAGCTGTTGGACATGGCTGACCAGAGCTCTGAGACAAATTGAGGCCCCCTATCGGACGTGATGTCCGATGGGACGCCGAAACGTGCCACCCAGTTTGTCAGAAAAACGCGAGTGACTTCCTCCGCTGTAGTTGCCGCTAGAGGAACTGCCTCTGGCCAGCGCGTGGTGCGGTCTATCATTGTTAGCAGGTGTGTGAAACCTTGGGAGGAAGGTAGTGGTCCCACTAGGTCGACATGGATGTGGTCGAACCTTCTAGCAGGGATTGGAAAAGGCTCCAGAGAGGCTTTTGTGTGTCTGTGTATTTTGGCGCATTGACAAGAAATGCACGTTTTTGCCCACTCTTTTACGTCTTTGCGCAGGCCTGGCCACACAAACTTTTCAGCAACCATTTTGACTGAGGCGCGCACACCTGGGTGCACGAGGGAGTGAATTGCGTCAAAAATGTGGCGGCGCCAAGTAGCTGGTATTAACGGGCGAGGTCGGCCGGTTGAAATATCGCATATTAGGGGGGGCACGCCATCGCGTAACCCTTTTTTCTCCAGCCTTAACCCTGTTGGTCCAGACAAGAGCGCGCGCACGTCCGCGTCACTGTTTTGTTCTTCTGCTATGGCTGCATAATCTATCCCTTCATGGATAGGTGCTGCGTATGTGTCTGTGTTAGTGAAGAGTTCCGCTGCTGAGGCAGTATAATCTGTCTCCTCGCGCTGTGGCACCGCTACAGTCCACTACTACGTTAAGTTTGCCTGCTACGTGTCGAATGTCTGTGGTGAACTCTGAAATCGCAGCCAGCTGTCTTTGTTGTCTGCCCGACCATGGTTCTGAAATTTTAGCCATAGCAAAGGTGAGCGGTTTATGGTCTACAAAAGCCGTGAAACTCCGCCCTTCTAACCAAAACTGGAAGTGGCGGATGGACAAATGAAGCGCCAGCAGCTCTCTGTCAAAAGTGCTGTATTTGCGTTCAGTTGGGTTTAGCGATTTGCTAAAGAATGCTAAAGGTTGCCAGACTCCGCTGACAAGTTGCTCTACAACTGCCCCTATGGCCAGGTCTGAAGCATCTGTGGTTAGTGCAATGCGGGCCGCGGGATCTGGGTGAACTAACATTGTGGCGTTAGCTAGGGCGTTTTTAACTTCCGCGAAAGCGCGTTCGCGCTCCGGGGTCCATTCGACCGCGTTGGAAGCCTTCTTTTTTTTGAGCGCGTCATATAGGGGGTGCATGAGCTGAGCTGCGTGGGGGAGGAAGCGGTTGTAAAAATTAACCATCCCCAAAAATTCCTGTAGCGATTTGACCGTTTGGGACCGTGGAAAACCTTCTATCGCACGAACTTTGTCTGGAAGCGGAACTGCCCCTTTCGGGGAGACTTTGTGTCCCAAAAAATCAATTTGCGAAACGCCGAATTTGCATTTGGCTGGATTGATTATTAGCCCGTGCTCCTCTAGCCTCTGAAAAACGGTAGTGAGGTGCTGCTCGTGTTCCTCCTCGGACGAGCTGGCTACCAGCATGTCGTCGAGGTAGACGAAGACAAATGGGAGGTCGCGTAGGACCGCGTCCATCATACGCTGAAAAATTTGGGCCGCACCTTTGAGGCCAAAAGGCATTCGCAAGAATTCAAAAAGGCCGAAAGGGGTTATAACCGCCGTTTTAGGAACGTCTTCAGCTTGGACTGGGACCTGGTGATAACCGCGGACTAAGTCTATCTTTGAAAAAATGCGCGCACCCGCTAGATGCAGTGAAAAGTCTTGAATGTGAGGGATTGGGTTGCGGTCAATGCGCTGTAGCGTTGTTTAATCTGCGGTAATCTCCGCACAGTCTCCAAGAACCGTCGGATTTCGGAACCATGTGAAGTGGTGAGGCCCAGGGGCTCTTCGAGCGTCTAACAATGCCCAATTTTTCAAGAGTTGCAAACTCGTCCCGTGCTATGTTGAGCTTGGCCGCGTCTAAGCGGCGAGCTTTGGCAAAAACGGGAGGTCCCGTTGTCGGAATGAAGTGTTTAACTCCGTGTTTAGCTACAGTGGCTGTGAATTTGGGGGTTGTGAGTGCTGGAAATTGGGTGAGGAGTTGCTCAAACTTACCTCCTGCCGTGGTGACGTTGGCCTGCACAGGTGGTGGAGAAACTCGAGCTGAGCATGGAATAGAAGCAAAAGAACTATCTTAGGCGCCTGGTTAATGCACTATTAACCAGGCGCCTATTTGCTAGATCCACTAATAACCCGTGTGCACACAAAAAATCTGCGCCTAACAAGTTAAAACTCACCGCCGCTACAACAAATGTCCATCTGTAGCTGCGGCCGTGGATGAGGAGGTGCAGGCTCTTTTCGCCGAACGTGTCAATGTCAGAGCCGTTGGCTGCCACTGCTCCGTTGCCCCGGGTGCCCATGGCTCGATCTGCGTGGGAGGGCATGACGAAACTCAGCTGAGCTCCTGTGTCGATGAGGAACTGCTTGCCTGTGTGTCCATCCGTCACGTACAACAGCTTATTTTTCTCGCCGAGAACCGCTGCTGTTAACGGCCCTCGGCTTTGGCGTTTCCCAACATCGCGAATTTGCAGGGGGGAACACATTTGCGGGCTTTCTTAGCGAAGCGGTGGTGGTAATAACAGACGTCGTTCTGTTTGTTACGTTTGGACCGCGCCGCTGTCACCGTGGGCTGGGTCTGCTCCGTGGGTTGTGGCTCTACATGGCTCGGGGCGTCAGTTTTGAGGTCTGCAGACGCCGCTGTGGGTGTCAGCTCCTTGCAGGCGTTGACGAGCCGGTAAGCCTCGTTGGCCAGTGTGCGGAAGTCTTGGTGGTTGCTGCACTTCATGCTGGCGAGTGTCCCGCTCATGTGTGGCGGCAGCGTGCTGAGGAAAATAAATTGGAAGAGGAAATTGTCATTGTCCTCTTCCTTGAGCTGCAGCAAATCCTCCATGAGGGCCTTCGGATTGCCCCCTCTGTGGCCGTAGACCGCCAGGATCTTCTCGGCTCTTTCCTCCGCTGACGGGACGTAGTTCGCCACGATGGTCGCCTTGAGCGTCTCGTACTTGTCCCGGGTCGGTGGTCGCCGGATCAAGCTCTGCACACACTTCGAAGTGGCGGAGTCGAGTTTGGAGACGATATGATAGAACTTCGTATCGTCTGCCGTGATGCCCGCCAGTATGAATTGGGCTTCAGCCTGCTGAAACCAAGAGGCGGGGTCTTCTCGCCAGAAGTCTGGCAGCTTGACAGCGACGGCGTTCGTGCACACCATCACTGTTGTGCCCGCCGGGTGAGGGTGCCTTGCTTCGGCTCTCACGGCGGTGCTGGAGCTCGGTTGAGCCCTCTCAATTCCTTCTGCCGGGGGGAACAGTTGTTCGTCCGCTCCCTCGTCTGCGTAGTTGCTGGCGTCTGCCTGAGTCGCTTGAAGAAGAACGCCTCCGGTCCATACTCGCGTCAAGGTCACCAGTGTAGAGGAGCTGGAAATAATGAGGCGGTTTTGTTTAAAAGCAGCGTTTTAATGATCAGCTCTCCTATCTTGTCTCATCAGGTGCAGAGCGTGGCAGAAGGTAAAAAGAGACAGAATTCTGCCAGCTCGCTGATTAAATACAGGCACACATCAAAAGACAGGCATTACAAAGGCTGACATCCCTTGTTATCTTAATCCCCCCATTGTCCTGTTATTTCCTCTCCTCGTCTTGGGAGGTGATGGGAATTCCTCTCCTCGCCTTGGGGGATGAGGGTGACTCCTCCGGTCTCTGCCGTCGCGCCCTGGGACGTCTTTGTTCTTCACACGGTGGGTGAGATTCCTTTGTCCTTTCAGAGGTGTGAAGTTCCTTACATATGCAGTCACCAAACATCTCACATGTTCTAACATATGTAGGTATGGAATATATGAGTAATATAGACCACACTATACACATTATTCAGCAGTCCATAAAGTACACTCTAGAATAGATTACTTCCTTATGAATGAAGGTGACAGACACAGGGTGAGAAATTGTCGGATTGGAGGGGCAGAAATATCAGATCATAATCCTATACACATAGAAATATATTTATACAATAGAAAACGACAAACAACATGGAAACTTAATGTAGGACTGTTAAATGATGATAAAATGAAAGAAAGAATAAAAGTAAACATAAACAAGTATATCGAGGAGAATGATAATGAAGAAGTGGACCCAACAATACTATGGGATGCACTAAAAGCCGTGTTAAGAGGTAAATTAATTGTTGAATCAGGAAAAGCAAATAAGTCTAAACTGGAAACATATGAACAAAGATGTGAGAGACTGAGGGAATTAGAACGTAAACATCAAAGCACAAATGACCCAAAAATATATCAAGAAATTAAGGAAGAAAAAATAAAGATAAAAGAAATACAAATAGATGAAATTGAAAGGAAAAATAGATATTTAAAACAAAAATATTATGAAAAGGGGCCAAAGGCCACAAAACTGCTGGCAAAACGGTTAAGAAAACAACAAACAGTGAATAATGTATATAAGATTAAGGACCCCATCACAAATAAAACCACAGTTACCCCAGAAAACATCAAAGAAATATTCCATAATTTCTATCAAGAACTATACTCGCAACCTGAAGAGACAAATGTTACGGATATTAAAAAATTTCTATGCACATTGGACTTGCCATCAATAGGAAACCAACAAAATGAAAAGCTAACAGCAGAAATAACAACACAAGAGATTAAAGATGTGATTAAGTCACTTAAAAACGATAAATCGGGACTTCCGGGAAGATGGCGGAGAGACATAACGCTTAAACAGAGAGCTCTCCCTAGCCGGATTAAAAATCATCGGTAAATGGCCAACTCGACATAAGCGGATCAATAAACTAAGGGATGAAAACACGAAGGAGCCGGGCACAAGGACAAAAGCAGAGTAAAATTAAAGAATTCCTCTTCAACAACGCAGGAGAAACCGCTGAACACGGGGCCCAAAAAAACGAGGTGACCGCAGCAGAGAAAATGGAAGACACACTCGATACCATGAACACTGGCATCGCCAGTTTGGGTAAAGAGTTGAGAGACTTCAAACGGCAGCTACAACAGGATTTAGCGGCTCTTAAGGAGGAGCTGAAAAAAGAGATTAAGGAAGAAATTATGGGCCTCCGAAGAGAAATGGAGCGCAAGCTAGCAGAAAACATGGAGGAGCTGCGCTCCCAGCGGGCGTGTATGACAGAAGCGCAGGCCCGAATATCAGAGCTGGAAGATTGGAATAGCGAGGCAAGCGAACAGCTGCAGACCCTGACGGCACAAATGCAGAGGATGCAGGAGAAAGTAACCGACTTGGAGAGCAGGTCCAGACGGGGCAATATACGCATCTTCGGGATCCCGGAGGGCATTGAAGGCAACTCGATGACGAAATTCATGGATCAGTTCTTAAAAAAAGAGCTGGAACTGCCCAGCGAAGCGGATCTGCAGATTCAACGAGCGCACAGAGCCTCGGCACAGAACCCGAACCCACGCTCTACACCCAGGTCAGTTGTGGTAAACTTTCTGAAATATGATGTAAAGGAAAGAATCCTGACACGAGCGTGGAAAAAAAAGATACGAATCGGCGACAAGCAGATATTCTTTGATCATGACTACCCGGCGGAAATTGTGCAGCAGCGGAAGAAATATGCCAACATTAAAAAAACGCTGAAAGAAAAAAAAATTAGATTCCAAACGCCGCTAACGAAGATGAGGATTCATTGGGAGAACGGCGTAAGAACCTACAACACAGCCAGAGAGGCAGCGCAGGACATGATGGAGCGGGGCCTTGAGGTGTACGTGCCGGAGGAAACGGTAGGAGCAGCGGAGGCCCTGAACGCATCACGACAGCCGGAGTGGAGGCGAGTGAACGGCAAAAGACGGGGGGAGACGTGGCGCAGCGGGCCCAGGAAAGACTACAAGGCTTTCAACTGAAAGCCTAGATTATAACAAAGATTAAGAAAGACACAGAAGAAATGAAGGCCAAGAAGACAAGGTAAAAGAGAAACAGACGGCTAGGAGAGGTTTAAGTGATATTTGTTGGACATTTCTAGACTAATGGCTATTTCTTGGATAGTAAATACAGGTCTAGGGAGGGCCCTACACTCGGTGAGGACAATCCCTCCACCCACCAACAGGGACCAGTGGGCAGAAGAAAGGCCCAAAGTACGGAGGTCGAGATTTTTTAATGTGTTTTTATATAAATATGTGTTATTTTTGTTGTTAAAGGGGCTAGGAGCACAAGTTAAAAAAATGGAAAAACATGATTATGGGTAAAAATCTTAAGATAATAACACTAAACGTGAATGGTCTGAACTCACCTGTTAAAAGGGAAAGAATAATAAGAAAATTCAAGAAAGAAAAAGCCGAAATTATATTTATGCAAGAGACACATTTGAGCAAGACAGAACATGTGAAACTAAAGAGATTTGGCTATAAGAACTCCTACTACAGATCATTTAAGGGAGGAACTAAAAGGGGGGTTATGATACTAATCTCAAATAAAATACAATTTGAATGTGAACAGGAAATCCAGGATAAAGAAGGCAGGTATGTAATAATAAAGGGTAGCATAGATGGAATGCAGATCACATTAGTGAGCATCTATGCCCCACCAGAAAGTGACAAGGGTTTTTTTCAACATCTGTTTGATCTCATAGCAACACACAGTGAAGGAGTCCTAATTTGTGGAGGAGACTTAAATGCTGTCATGGATCATGAAATTGATACAACAAGTGTTAAGAAGACAAAAAAACATGTAACAAAATTCATAAGAACCTCACTGGCAGAAATGGGTATGGTAGACATTTGGAGGGACCTGCACCCACTCGAAAAAGACTATACACATTATTCAGCAGTCCATAAAGTACACTCTAGAATAGATTACTTCCTTATGAATGAAGATGACAGACACAGGGTGAGAAATTGTTGGATTGGAGGGGCAGAAATATCAGATCATAATCCTATATACATGGAAATAAATTTAAACAATAGAAAACGACAAACAACATGGAAACTTAATGTAGGACTGTTAAATGATGATAAAATGAAAGAAAGAATAAAAGTAAACATAAATGAATATATCCAAGAGAATGACAATGAAGAAGTGGACCCAACAATACTATGGGATGCACTAAAAGCCGTGTTAAGAGGTAAATTAATTGTTGAAACAGGAAAAGCAAATAAGACTAAACTGGAAGCATATGAACAAAGATGTGAGAGACTGAGGGAATTAGAACATAAACATCAAAGTACAAATGACCCAAAAATATATCAAGAAATTAAAGAAGAAAAAATAAAGATAAAAGAAACACAAATGGATGAAATTGAAAGGAAAAATAGATATCTAAAGCAAAAATATTATGAAACGGGACCAAAAGCCACAAAACTGCTGGCAAAACGGTTAAGAAAACAACAAACAATGAATAATGTATATAAGATTAAAGACCCCACCACAAATAAAACCACAGTTAACCCAGAAAACATCGAAGAAATATTCCATAATTTCTACCAAGAACTATACTCGCAACCTGAAGAAACAAATACTAAAGATATTAAAAAATTTCTATGCACATTGGACTTGCCATCAATAGGAAATCAACAAAATGAAAAGCTAACAGCAGAAATAACAACACAAGAGATTAGAGATGTGATTAAGTCACTTAAAAATGGTAAATCACCAGGTAGTGATGGATACCCTTCTGAGTTTTATAAACTGTTTATAGAAGAACTCACGCCACAGCTTCTAAAGTCATTTAATTGGACGTTGAACAACAACAAAATACCTCCATCATGGAACGAAGCCATTATTTCAGTCATTTTAAAGCCAGGGAAAGATAGAGAACAATGCGGAAACTATAGGCCAATCTCTTTATTAAATGTGGATTATAAAATATATACAACAATTATATGTAAACGAATAAATACATTCTTGACGGAATTGATAGAAGATGATCAAACTGGTTTCATAGAGGGACGCCAAACACATGACAATATCAGGAGAACAATACATATAATTAATCAAATACATAAAGAAAAGAAAAGCACAGTAATAATGAGTTTAGACGCAGAAAAAGCATTTGACAGGGTTAACTGGAAATTCCTATATAGTGTGCTGGAACGCTTTGGATTTAACGAAAAATCAGTACAATGCATAAGGACACTGTATCAAGAACCTGTGGCAAGAATCAAGATAAACGGTAGCTTAACAGACAAAGTAAATATACAAAGATCAACTAGGCAGGGATGCTGCTTATCGCCCACCTTGTTTGCTCTGTTCATAGAGCCACTGGCTCAAGCGATACGACAAAATAAGAAATTAAAAGGTGTAACAATAAAGGGGGCGGAACACAAGATTGGGCTATTTGCAGACGATATTATAGTTTACCTTGAACAACCAGATGAATCAATAATGGAAATGATGAACTTGATAGAAAATTTTGGAAAATTATCAGGATACAAGATAAACATAACAAAAACACAAATACTGACATTCCACTATAACCCTCTAAACCAGATAACTGATAAGATCAAACTAAACTGGAAACAAAAAGAAATAAAATACCTTGGAGTGAACATACCTAAAGATCTAAGCAAAATCTATAAAGCAAACTATGATAGGTTGGAACAAGAAATAAAAAAAGATATTGATAGATGGTCAATCTTAAATATGGATCTGAATTCAAAAATTGAGACAGTCAAAATCAGCATACAACCTAGATTACTTTACCTCTTCCAGGCTATACCAACAGAGATTCCAGATGCCCAATTCTCAAAGTGGGACAGGATGATATCGAGATTTGTTTGGGGAGGTAAAAAACCAAGAGTGAAATATAAAACTCTGCAGTTACCAAAAGAGAAAGGAGGCATGGGCCTACTGAGTCTAAAGGAATATTACTACTCAGCACAAATAAGATATATCATATGTTGGTGCGACGAGGGATATGAGGCAAAATGGAAAGAAATGGAAAAGGAAATTGAGGGACTCCCAGTACAAAGCATAATAGGAGATAAAGATGCATATAAGCAAATCAAACAAATAGACCCAATCACTAAATTTACTTTAGAACTGTGATATAAAATAGTACAAAAGTATAATATAAAGGAAGACATAAAACTATTGAAATGGGTAGCATTTGACAGTCAGTTTGAACCGGCAAAACAAGATAGGGGATACAAAAATCTGGTGAACAAGGGAATCACAGCATGGGGCAATATCGGAAAAAAAGATCTCGGGAGCTTTGTAAACATCAGGAGAAAATTTAAACTAGAAAGATCGGAATTCTTCAGATATCTGCAGATGAGAGACTATTATATGAAGAAGATTAGGCATAACCTCCAAACAGATGTGAGCGAGATTATACAATTCATTTTAAGCTCATATACAGGAAATAAAACAAGAATTATTTCAAAGCTATATCAGAAACTTATGGCAAACAATCATTCAAGTAACTATATAAAGGAGAAATGGGAGAAAGAGCTCAATTTAAACATAACAGAAGAAAGCTGGCAGGAAATATGGAAAACACAACACACGTCAACAAATTCAAGAACATGGAGGGAATTTGGATGGAAAAACCTGATTCGCTTTTTCATTACACCACAGATTCAAGGAAAGTATACAAATACCCAATCTATATGCTGGAGGGGATGTGGGGCTCAAAATGCAGACCACTCGCATATGTTTTGGAAATGCTGCAAAATCTCATCATTCTGGAAATCTATACATGTGACAATACAGAGGATATTAGGATATAATATACCAATGAACTGTAACTTGATGTACCTATGTGATCTTAAAAGAGACAATGTTATACAGGCTGAGGACAGATATCTAGTTAAAATCTTGTTGATTGCATGTAAAAAAACAATCACAAAAAAATGGCGATCAGAAGTTCTTCCTGACCAAGAGCAATGGACTGACATTATTGAGGACATACGTATGATGGAAAAACTAACATATCGACAAAGAATGCAAGAAGGACTATGGGGAAAAAAATGGCGGAAATGGACACACTACAAAGTGCAACAACGAGACAGATATTGAAAGAATAACCAAAGACGCTGGAAAAACCAGAAGAATTAAGAGATGGAAACTAAAAACTTGATGCTCCAACATTTGTCCCCCCCCCCTTTTTTTTTTTCTTTTTTTTTTCTTCTCCTTTTTCTTTTTTACTCTAGCCCCTTTGTTTTTTTTTTTTTTTAAATGTAGACTGTGATCTGAATGCAATAGATATAATGAAAAATGAATAAAAATCTTAAGTTACAAAAAAAAAAAACGATAAATCACCAGGTAGTGATGGATACCCGTCTGAGTTTTATAAACTGCTTATAGAAGAACTCACGCCACAGCTCCTAAAGTCATTTAATTGGACATTAAACAACAACAAAATACCTCCATCATGGAACGAAGCCATTATTTCAGTTATTTTAAAGCCAGGGAAAGATAGGGAACAATGCGGAAACTATAGGCCAATCTCTTTATTAAATGTGGATTATAAAATATATACAACAAATATCTGTAAACGAATAAAGACATTCTTGACGGAATTGATAGAGGATGATCAAACTGGTTTCATAGAGGGACGCCAAACACATGATAATATCAGGAGAACAATACATATAATTAATCAAATACATAAAGAAAAGAAAAGCGCAGTAATAATGAGTTTAGACGCAGAAAAAGCATTAGATAGGGTTAATTGGATGTTCCTATATAATGTGCTGGAACGCTTTGGATTTAACAAAAAATCAGTACAATGCATAAAGACACTGTATCAAAAACCTGTGGCAAGAATCAAGATAAACGGTAGCTTAACAGACAAAGTAAATATACAAAGATCAACTAGGCAGGGATGCTGCCTATCGCCCACCTTGTTTGCTCTGTTCATAGAGCCACTGGCTCAAGCGATGCAACAAAATAAGAAATTAAAAGGTGTAACAATAAAGGGAGCGGAACACAAGATTGGGCTGTTTGCAGACGATATTATAGTTTACCTTGAACAACCAGATGAATCAATAATGGAAATGATGAACTTGATAGAAAATTTTGGAAAATTATCAGGATACAAGATAAACATAACAAAAACACAAATACTGACATTCCACTATAACCCTTTAAACCAGATAACTGATAAGATCAAACTAAACTGGAAACAAAAAGAAATATAATACCTTGGAGTGAGCATACCTAAAGATCTAAGCAAAATCTATAAAGCAAACTATGATAGGTTGGAACAAGAAATTAAAAAAGATATTGATAGATGGTCAATCTTAAATATGGATCTGAATTCAAAAATTAAGACAGTCAAAATCAGCATACAACCTAGACTGCTTTACCTCTTCCAGGCTCTACCAACAGAGATTCCTGGTGCCCAGTTCTCAAAGTGGGACAGGATGATATCGAGATTTGTTTGGGGAGGTAAAAAGCCAAGAGTGAAATATAAAACTCTCCAATTACCAAAAGAGAAAGGAGGCATGGGCCTACCGAGTCTAAAGGAATATTACTACTCAGCACAAATAAGATATATCATATGTTGGTGCGACGGAGGATATGAGGCAAAATGGAAAGAAATGGAAAAGGAAATTGAGGGACTCCCAGTACAAAGCATAATAGGAGATAAGGATGCATATAAGCAAATCAAACAAATAGACCCAATCACTAAATTTACTTTGGAACTGTGGTATAAAATAGTACAAAAGTATAATATAAAGGAGGACATAAAACTATTGAAATGGGTAGCATTTGACAGTCAGTTTGAACCGGCAAAGCAAGATAGGGGATACAAAAATCTGGTGAACAAGGGAATCACAGCATGGGGCAATATCGGAAAAAAAGATTTCGGGAGTTTTGTAAACATGAGAAGAAAATTTAAACTAGAAAAATCGGAATTCTTCAGATATCTGCAGATGAGAGATTATTATATGAGGAAGATTAGGCATAACCTCCACACAGATGTGAGCGAGATTATACAATTCATTTTAAGCTCATATGCAGGAAATAAAATAAAAATTATTTCAAAGCTATATCAGAAACTTACGGCAAACAAACATTCAAGTAACTATATAAAGGAGAAATGGGAGAAAGAGCTAAATTTAAACATAACAGAAGAAAACTGGCAAGAAATATGGAAAACACAACACACATCAACAAGTTCAAGGACATGGAGGGAATTTGGATGGAAAAACCTGATTCGCTATTTCATTACACCACAGATTCAAAGAAAATATACAAATACCCAATCTATATGCTGGAGGGGCTGTGGGGCTCAAAATGCAGACCACTCACATATGTTTTGGAAATGCTGCAAAATCTCATCATTCTGGAAATCTATACATGTGACAATACAGAGGATATTAGGATATAATATACCAATGAACTGTAACTTGATGTATTTATGTAATCTTAAAAGAGACAATGTAATACAGGCTGAGGACAGATATCTAGTTAAAATCTTGCTGATTGCATGTAAAAAAGCAATCACAAGAAAATGGCGATCAGAAGTTCTTCCTGACCAAGAGCAATGGACTGACATTGTTGAGGATATACGTTTGATGGAAAAACTAACATATCGACAAAGAATGCAAGAAGGACAATATGAAAAAAAAATGGCGGAAATGGACACACTACAAAGTGCAACAGCGAGACAGAAATTGGAAAAAAACAAGAAGAATTAAGAGATGGAAACTAAAAACTTGATGCTCCAACATTTGTCCCCCCTTTTTTTTTCTTTCTTCATCTAGCTCCTTTTTTTTAAATATAGACTGTGATCTGAATGTAATATGTATGATGAAAAATGAATAAAAATCAAAGTTACAAAAAAACCCCATCTCTGGGCTCCAGAATACCTCTCCCCAGGCCACGGGGGGCAGGGAGTGGGCGAACAATCTGAATCTGTTTTTCAGTAGGTTTGACCAACCACCCTCCCCCCTGACTGCACAACAACCACTGCTGCCTCTAAAGACATCAAGTCCTGCTGCCCACTCCCCACTCCACCAACACCCCCCCACTCTCAACACACAGCCCCCCAACCTGACCCTGACCAAGACCCAGGTGAGGACGGAGCTGAGGAAGATCAAGGCGAGGAAGGCGTCGGGACCGGACGGCATCAGCGCAAAGCTCCTCAAGTCCTGTGCAGACCAGCTGTGTGGGATTGTGGCGTACATCTTCAACCTGAGCCTGAAGCTGGGGAGGGTACCACAGCTGTGGAAAACATCTTGTGTGGTACCTGTACCAAAAACTTCCCACCCCAAAGACCTGAACAGCTACAGACCGGTGGCCTTGACATCCCACTTGATGAAGACCCTGGAGAGACTGCTCCTTGCTCACCTCCGCCCCCTGGTGGGACCAGCGATGGATCCACTCCAGTTCGCCTACCAGCATGGCATTGGGGTGGAGGATGTGGTGATCTTCCTCCTTCACCGTTCTCTGTCCCACCTGGAGAAGCCCGGGAATGCAGTGAGGATCATGTTCTTTGACTTCTTCAGTGCTTTCAACACCATCCAACCGATGATCCTGAAGGACAAGCTGCTGCGCGCAGGGGTGGACCAGCACCTGTCATCATGGATCCTGGACTACCTCACGAACCGTCCTCAGTTTGTGAGAACCCGGGACTGTGTGTCCGACACGATCATCGGTAGCACGGGGGCCCCCCAGGGAACGGTGTTGGCTCCCTTCCTGTTCACTCTTTATACTGCGGACTTCTCACACAACACAACACACTGCCATCTACAGAAGTTCTCTGATGACTCTGCGATCGTTGACCTCATCTCCAATGGAGATGAAGCTGAGTACAGAGGGCTTATCCAGGACTTCGTGGACTGGTGCCATCGGAACTGCCTCCAGATAACGCGAGGAAAACTAAGGAGCTGGTGGTGGACTGCCGCAGGCAAGGACAACCCCTCACAGCACCAGTAAATATACAGGGAACAGACATCGAGATGGTGACATCCTACAAGTACCTGGGTGTTCATCTGAACAATAAACTAGACTCGTCACACAATACTGACGCACTCTACAAGAAGGGACAGAGCAGGCTGTTCCTGCTGAGGAGACTCAGGTCTTTTGGTGTACAAGGGGCGCTGCTGAAGACATTCTATGACACGGTGGTGGCATCAGCAATCACTTTTGGAGTGGTCTGCTGGGGCAGTGGCATTACCGCAGCTGATAGGAAGAGACTGAACAAACTGATCAAGAAAGCTAGCTCTGTCCTGGGGCAGCGCCTTGACCCGGTGGAGGAGATAGGAGAGAGAAGGACGGTGGCTAAACTGTCATCTCTGCTGGAATCCGAGTTCCACCCTATGCAGGACATACTGAATGCACTGAGGAGCTCATTTAGCAGCAGACTACATCATCCCAGGTGCACAACCGAGAGGTTTCGCAGGTCCTTCCTACCAACGGCTGTCAGACTGTACAACCTAAGCAGGGCTGCTCGCAGAGATAGCAAAAAGACGCAACAACCTAATAGTTTTGAATGCAAAAGATGCAATAGACTTACACAATGGTCCCCTCCGGCATACAACTAGGAAAATACCGGTCGCTATGGAGGGTAAGAATATGTATGGGCACATAATCATACCATGTAGGATAACTAAGTAGACGGTTGTGCTGTTTCATCCCATCTAACAACAATGCTCTGCACTGTGTGTGTTTATATATTTACATATTTATTCCATCTAGCTACAATGCTCCGCACTGGGTGTGTTTATATTTATTTATCTATATATTAATTCCATCTAGCTACAATGCTCCGCACTGTGTGTTTATATATCTACATATTATTCCATCTAGCTACAATGCTCCGCACTGTGTGTGTTTATATATTTACATATTTATTCCACCTAGCTGCAATGCTCCGTACTGTGGGTGTTTATATATCTACATATTTATTCCATCTAGCTACAATGTTCCGCACTGTGTGTTTATATACTCATATATTTATTCCATCCAGCTACAATGCTCTGCACTGTGTGTCTGTGTGTATATATATATATATTTATAGTAATATGTACATATGTATATTAGCTGCTCTTGCTTTTTTTTTTTTTTTTTTCTTGCCTTCTGATTGTTGCTCTGAGTGTTGCTATCCCTGTGCTGTTGCAATCCTGGAATTTCCCCATTGTGGGACTAATAAAGGCTTATCTTATCTTAAACCTTACACTGACAAGAGACTATAGTCAGACGTGGGGACTCCAGCCTAAGTTGGGCGAGATCACAGCGAGGAATGAATTTCGATTGCGATCTTAAATAGTGAACAAAACTAATCACAAACAGGTGAGACAGATAATGATGAATAAAGTGCCAGCAGCTGTGACAGCCCACAAGCAGACTGACAGGCGGAAGTTCTGCCACGGCGCTGTCAAAATAAAAGCACAAATAAACACCACCATAACATGCCCAAATAAAGAGACAAAAGGAGAAAATAATAAGTGACTCGAGCGCAGTGCAGACCCACGCTCAGGATCACCACACCCGGTGACACAAGTGCATGTGAGTTTGTGTACGTGCAAATTGGATTTTGTTCAACTTGGGTCAGGAGTTCCGGGGGCGGCCAGCATCAGGATGCAGTTTCTGGGGGTGGGTGAGATTTTCCCCATCCAGATAGTGTTGTGAGCTCAGCAATAGTAAATCTGAGGGTCCTGAAACTACTGCGGCCATGAAACTGCATCCTCCAACTGTGCAGGAATCCGCAACTGTGGCTCAGCCTCTGTCAAGAGGAGCTAGAAGGGGGACTGTGTTTGTGCTGTGACCTGCTGACATGAGGAGCCACTGAAGGCGTCAATGGACAACAGCAAGTTGTTTGCAATTTTTTAGACCATTTATTCATTCATTCATCTTCTTCCGCTTAATCCTTTTTCGGGTCGCGGGGGGCTGGAGCCTATTCCAGCATCTTTGGGCGGGGGCAGGGTACACCCTGGACAGATCGCCAGTCCATCGCAGGGCCAACACAGAGAGACAGACAACCATTCACTCTCACATTCATACCTAAGGACAATTTAGAATCCCCAGTTTGATGCCAATTAACCTAACTTGCACGTTTTTGGCATGTGGGAGGAAACCGGAGAAATCCCGGAGTAAACCCACGCAGACACGGGGAGAACATGCAAACTCCACACAGATCACTGTTGGTCTGGGGCTGGGATTGAACCCAGGATCCCCCGGCCAAGGGTGAGTTGCTGTGCTGCCGCAGTGCTAACCACTCCGCCACCGCGCTGCCCTTAGACATTTTCCCACAGAACCCTGAATGTTCTCTCATGGACCCACTGGGTTTGAGGACCCCCGATTGAAAAACACTGCATTATATCATTAAAACTTGGAGCCCTCTCCAGAATTTTTGAATTGAAAAGCGGTTGAAATAAAATACAGAATATGGGACTCAATATATTCTGTGTATGTGTTTTGTCTTTGCATTTTTTTTAATCATAAATGCAAATTCATAATCCAGACGTATGAGTAATTTTGAGAAACTTACATTATCAAGTGTTTCCCAATTGTTGTCATAGATACAGTATTTCAGGATATAATGTGATGTCAGTTAGGGCTGTGCGATATGACGATATATATCGGTGACGTGATAAAAAAACAGCTACCGTTTCATATAAAACTGTATTATTTATATAGGCATTTAAAAGACACATACCCCGTTTCTACTTGTCACCGCCCCACCTTTACCCTGCAGTTTGCCAGGTGTGTGCAATAGTGGGTTCTGGTGGTGAGCACAGTAGCTAACTGCAAGCTAATGTTTTAGTCAAATAGCTGCTACTTCTGTTTGCCAGGGATGTGGGACTTTTTCCCACCATGCTGCGTCAGAGAGGATAGTCCTCTAACCTCATTTTAACTGGAGGCAAGTAATGTTAACGCCATTGCTCTCTAATTATAAAACAGCAAATGCTAAATGATGATGCTAACTTGTTACTAATAGGAAACATTATAGTGTATCAGACCATCATTTCTTTGGTTTAAATTATTGCCGAGTTTCTTAATTTTGGTCTGAAAAAATATTACTAAAGGCCCTGTCACACCTTGACAATTCAGGCAGCATTTGCCAAACGTATAAAAATTGGTCTAAAATGCTGGCATATGCTGAAATTTTCACTTTTGGCAATATGCATCGCGTATCCATAAAGAGTTTGATGTGTACATAATGTATTAGTAACTTACATAGAACATTTCGATAACTTATAAATAACTTCTACCGACGAATGCTTAGCATGTTGCCAGCATTCACAACTTATGCGCAACGATAATCTAACTCATGCATAGCTTATCCTAACTTATGCATAGCGTGGTCATGTTAAACTGCCGTCGATTCCCAATCCATGAATCCTAAGTGTGTGAGAGATCATCTCTGTTCACCCGAGATGATTCTTCCCTCCAAAGACCATCGCATGGCAGGGGCGTGACCAACTTGGCAGAGCTGTCAAATCTGTCAGGTCAGTCACGTCTAAAACTGCTGATGTGACACGTCATGAACGTCAGATGACAGTTGTTACAACCTGGCTCAAAGGCACACAAACTGATGGTGATAAGAAAAAAAGGTAATTTTCAATACAGTGAAAAAAAACCCAAGATAATGCATGGAGTGTGCTTTTGCCGGTGTGAACCCAAAAACAGCAGAGAGCTGCAGCCAAGGGACAGCAAAATGGGATTTATCATGGAAAACAACTGAGCTCTGTGTTTTGGGCAATCAGCTGATTGGATCCACCTCCTCCGGTGTTCTGACATTTTGGCATATCTATCAGAACAGCACTGAACAGCTGATGGTGCTGTTGTGTCTGGAAATTAGGACACCAGAGGCAGGAGCTGTACTGAATAATGGCTTTATTAAACAGACACTGCTAACAACACGTGTCACAGTACTGTAGCTACCAAGCTAACCCCCAACAAATACAGGCTGGTGTTGGCATAGAGGGGGAGCACCAAAGAGGCCGTCTTCCGCTGTCAGTCCCCTAATATAGGCACAGCATGATGATGTCATCCGTGCCTGCACCTTCATGTCCGTGCTGTCTGTTGTTAATATAAAATATCTAACTTTCACCTTCCCCCTGGGAAAGCCCAAAAACATTATGAACATTTTCTGTAGCGCTGAACAGTAACACCAATAAAGTAAACGGAACCTGGGCCACTGGGTAGACTGCCGGTGAAACCCTGCATCGTTGAATAGATTATTCTGCCACTGTTGTCAGCCATGCTCTGTTTAAACATTTCAAAAACATAGTCATTTTACAGTTCAACCTCAGGGGCCTCATGTGAGCCCATGGTGGGCGCAGCCCTGGAGGTGCTGGTTGCGGCAGACCTGGGTGCCATCTCAAACCATCGGTCATCTGGAAGGTGGCTGGCCCCAACTACATGGTGGTGATCTGTATCGGCAGGGACCGGAACATCGACAGATCATCTGGGCATTTGGATCGGCGGACTCAAACCCAATTGAGCACCGTCAATCCGGACATAGTCGGCTTCATGCGGCACTGCTGCTGCTCTCTTGTCCCTGATGCTGGTTGCTGTTGTGGTGGTGTCTCCTTCACGCCGGTGGTGGGACGTGCCCCTGGTTGGCGTGGCCCCGTTGGATCCTGCTGGGCCACGAACTCTCTATCCTGCAGCACTGCGGCGGCTCCTTGCTGCTGACGCCAGGCACGGACACGTGATGAGTCCGGATTGTGCCTCCTCTCCTCACTGTCTTCTCTCTACGGGACCAAGCATGGGGCAGCTGCACCCACGTTCGGGTGTGTTGCACCCCCATCACCAGCGACCAAACAGAGCCCAAGGTTATCGCGGATGGTGCTAAGCTGATGCGTGTGTGCCCATGGCCATACAGTTCCACTGGATTCTTCCCAATAGGATGGTAGGGGAAGAATTTTTTCACTGTAACCCAGTTCATCACTGAACTCACAGCGGTGGTGTCCAACAGCAATTGCAAGTCAATGTTGTCTAGTCTCACAGTGCACCATGTGTAGGCTGTCCTTCTGGAGCCCACAGCGTGGATGGTGGTCATTGGTGGTTCTTTTGGGCTGGGTGGCGGGCTTGATGACAGTCATGACAATCAGCACACCTTGGTGAAGTGACTGAGCTTGCCGCAGTCGTTGCGTCGCTGCCCCTTGGCCAGGCAGGACTGCACTCTCTCTTGGTGGGTTGGGGAGTTGCAGTTACCGCATGAACGATGCTTCACAGCATTCACCTTGGCGTCCTCCAAGAAGGACATGGTGTGGCCTGGGTTTTTGCTGGTTCAATTGCATGCACTAGAGGGGCTCGTTGCTGTGGCTCACCTAATTGTGATGTTAGCTTGTCGGCAGCCTCCAGTTGAAACACCAACTCCACCGCCTTCATCAACAGTAGGCCGCCGGGCACCATGATCAACTTCGCCCGCAGCTGCGGGTTGCTCTGTGTGACGATGGAGTGTCACCACTGTATGACTTATTGTATGTGTGATTGTGCTGTATTTGTAATATGGTAAATGTTATTATGATTGTTTGTAAAGTGCACACATTATTTTGGGATCTGTCTTTGTCTAATTTGAATGCCCTTGGGAGATAATTGTTATGGTTAAGTATTTTGGTAAAATAATGGATAATGATTTATTTCACATACCTTTGCCAACATGCTTCCTGTGGGTGTCCGGGCAAAAGACTCCGTTAGGGGTTGAGGGCCTTTTATAGGACACCAGCAGGAAGGGAGCATGTATGGTAAGTTAGAGGGGTGGTTTAGTTTTTGTAAATAGGGGTTTGAACTATTTATTGAATTATTTATATTGTTATTTATTATATGTTATTTATATTTATATTGTATATAGTTGGGGAAGTATTTATGTATTTTTAGAGATTAGTAATGATTTTCCACACAGCCAACACCGGCCCCTGCTTGTACACATTGGCCTACAACTTCCAGTCATATACAGCCCAAGGAAGATGCGCTGGAACTTCCGCAAAGCCAACTGGAAGAAATTCAGTGAAACTCTGGACCGGAGCGTTGTTACCATCCCACTCCACACCATCACTGTAGATGAAGCATACAACCGCTTCTGCAGCGCAATCTTCAAGGCTGCCCATACTGCAATCCCACGAGGCTACCGACCCCTCTATGTCCCATGTTTGGACGGAGAAAGTGCTGCCCTCCTACAATCCTATCAAACATCAGGGGACCCAGAGATAGCAGACCATCTCATTGAATCGCTAAATACAGCCCGGCGAAAGAAATGGGAGGAGACAGTTGCTGACCGGAGCTTTACCCACTCTAGCAGGAAATGTTGGAGCCTCATCCGTTGCCTAGGAGCTGCACAGAAGCCCCCTAGCCAAAGCCGAGCATCCGTCACACCCAACCAAGTTGCATCCCACCTACTGACTATCGCCAAAGCACCCCAAGACAAAGACACCAGAAGAGCAGTTACAACTGAGCTAAAAAAAACACCAAAAAATACCTGTAGAGGAAACGAACCCTGAACCCTTCGAGGCTGCTGAACTGGAGAAAGTCCTACAGGGTCTGAAATGTGGAAAGGCAGCAGGATACGATAACATCTTCCCAGAATTCATGAAAAATCTTGGCCCCCGAGCCCTAACCTGGTTGACACAATTCTACACAAGGATCACACAAACGAACTCGATCCCAAAGAAATGGCGGGCAGCAAAGGTCATTGCCATCCCAAAACCTGGCAAAGACCACAAACTACCAGCAAGCTACCGCCCAATCTCCCTACTCAGCGTTCCTTACAAAATCATGGAGCGCCTAATACTGCAACGCATTTCCCCAGAAATAGAGGATATTCTAAGTGTGGATCAAGCAGGTTTCCGCAAGGACCGCAGTACAGGAGAACAAGTACTGGCCCTAACCACCTTCATTGAAAATGGCTTCGAGAGCAGACTGAAGACAGGGGCTGTGTTTCTCAATCTTACAGCCGCCTATGATACGGTCTGGCACAAAGGCCTCCTCCTGAAACTTATAAAGGCGATCCCTGCTTGGGCAACAGCAATTATAAAAACCCTGCTGACCAACCGAAGGTTCAGAGTCCACCTCAGTCAGAACACAAGTACATGGAGAATGCAGAAAAACGGACTCCCACAAGGCTCAGTTCTAGCTCCAACTCTGTTCAACCTCTACATAAACGACCTGCCTACTACAAAATCCCGCAAATTCATCTATGCAGACGACATCTGTTTGGCATTCCAAGCACCAGACTTTGAACCACTGGAACGGGTGCTCACGGAAGATCTTGCTAAACTGGACCAGTTCTGCAAAATCTGGCGCCTAAAACCAAGCCCAGCAAAAACCGTCTCCAGTGTATTTCATCTCCACAATGCAAAAGCTGCCAGAGAACTAAACATCCACCTGAGCGGACTCAAGCTAAGCATGCCCCAAATCCAACTTATCTTGGAATGACCCTTGATAGGACCTTATCCTTCAAGGAACATCTAAAGGGGACGGCTGCTAAGGTGAAAGTACGAAACAACCTGCTCTGCAAGCTCGCTGGTGCAAAATGGGGGGCGGCAGTCTCCACCCTGCGTGCCTCAGCACTGGCCCTTTCATACTCTGTAGCAGAATATTGTGCCCCTGTCTGGTCCAGGTCATCTTACACACACCATGTAGACACCCAGCTCAACTCAACCATGAGAACTATAACTGGAACAATCCGCTCAACACCACTCCCCTGGCTCTCTGTACTGTCAAACATAGCCCCTCCACACATCCGGCGAGCAGCATTAACTCAAAGGATGCTCCAAAAAGTTAAAGGTTTTCCTCACTTACCAATCCATGCAGATATCTACACCCCACCCACTGCCCGACTTTCATCCAGACGGCCGATTTGGAAAAACCCTCCCCCAGCTGACTTTACCATCCAGACAGCTTGGCAAGAGGAATGGGAGACCAAGGAGGTCCCAAACAAACAGCTGGTGATAAACCCCAACCAACAGGTCCCGGGCACCAACCTCCCAAGGAGACAGTGGTCTACACTCAATCGCTTTAGGACTGGACATGGCCCCTGCTTGGCCAGCCTTCACAGATGGGGCAGTAGCCCTAGCCCACTGTGCGCATGTGGAGAGGAGCAAACTATGGAACACATCATAGAGGCTTGCCCGCTCCAAAGACTGGAAGGAGGATTACACACCCTCCATACAGCAAACCAGGAGGCAACTGCTTGGCTTAAGGACTTTGCATTCGCTAAATAAATAAATAAATAAATAAAGAGATTAGTGGGTATGTGTAAAGAATGGAAACGTTTATTGTTTTACCTGGGGTAATGGTAGGGGCTAATCAGCCCTAATTATCTCGAGTAGTATATAACAGGTGTGGTTAATGATAATGGAAAAGATTCAATTCATTTCATTGGTTTTTGTATTCCTTGTATTCGTCTTGGTTGATGGCGAATTGTTCATTCTTGAAGAAGAGTCGTGTCAGATGTTTTCGTGGGATTTATTTACGTGTAAGTTATTCAAATAAAAATCAGAAAATTGGAACCGAAGATCTTGCCTCGCCCCGCTGTTACATCCTTACACTCTGCTAGCTGGTCTCACATCTTTTCATCCTCTAAATAGCCAAACTTGCATACGCTTGCCAGACAGAGGAGGTCCACAATGTACTGCTGTGTCATCTCACCCGTCCGCTATTGCCGCTGGCGGAAACAAATCGTCTTCGCTAGCACACGTTCGGGCACTGTGAAGTGTACGGCCAGCAGCACGATGCACTCTTTATACGTGTCCGCCTGTGCTAAATTGTTGAATATCCCCTGCCCCTCGGAACCCAGGCTGCGGATTAAAATTGTTCACAGCCTCAACTTGAAGTGTCTCTCCAGGTCCATCGCCAACACATAAGTGAGGAGCGATTCGAACCAACGAGGCCAGGGGATGGGCAGCTCATCTGGGGTCACGAGGAATGGTGGTGGTGGTGCTAGACACGCTTCCATCTTCAGGAAAATAATTTTCTTCCGGAAGACCAGTTTACCTCATCGCCAATGTTGTGTCTGGAAATTAGGACAGTGGAGCCAGGAGCTGTACTGAACGATGGCTTTATTAAACAGACACTGCAAACCACACATGTTACAGTACTGTAGCTAGCAAGCCAACCCCAAACAAATACAGGCTGGTGTTGGGATAGAGGCAGAGTGCCAAAGAGGCCGTCTCCCTCCGTCAGTCCCCTAATATATGTCATCTGTGCCTGCGCATTCACGTCCGTGCTGCTTGTTTTTAATATGGAAATATCCAACAGGTACAGACTGCTGTCAAAGATAAAAACATGACAAGGAGGACTAAACAGCGATTTGGATCTTCATAATATCCTGTAGCTTGAAAGTGTTACATTTAAGTTGGCTCGGACACGTCCCCGACAGTTCCCATTACATATACAAGTAGGTGTGTTTAGCTCTCTGTGTGTGTGTGTGTGTGTGTGTATGCGCTGCAGGCAATAGCTGAGCTGATCAGAACAGAGAGCAGGTGGCTCAAGTCAGTTCTAAATTAGTAAAGGTGTCACCAGTGTTGGGAGTAACATGCGCTACTGTAACGCCACTACTTTTGCAGTAACGTGCTGTGTAACACAATTACTGTTTAAAAATTCAGTCATGCGTTAGAGTTACTGAAATTTGATCATATGCACTACTTGCGTTACTCGTTTTATTAATATGGATAGATATTTTTAGCACAAATAAATACAAACTGACCTTACATTGCTAAATCGCTGTCAGTCAACGTTGCAAAGAGCCTCTTCACTGCTGCAGCCAGCGCCACAAATAGAGCTTGCTCCTGCTGGGAAAAGATGAAGCTACTTTGTTTTTGTGGCAATAGACAGAATATTTTTCTTTTCTGACATTTTTTCTTAAATGACAAAAGCATATTTGTGGGCCGTGTGAGACCGACTGCAATCTTCAGAAGCGCCTGAGAAAAGCAACAACATCAAAGCTAGTTGTATGCTATGCTAGCACTGTGTTATTAGTGGATTAACGCTATATGAACAGCCACACTGGATTTCAAGCACAAGTATGGATGTGAACAGTTTGTGACCCAGCAAGAATTAAACTGACTGATTGCCAGATACGTCGTGACAGAATGAAGCTCTTATAACAGGCATTTTTCCATTAGACAGCTGAGACTGTGAACCACTGAAGTTAAAACACATTTACTTGCTATCTGGATAAAGATTATTCAAAAATAGATTTGATTTCCAAAAGGAATTTAAGGTGACCACAGGATCTCATCTCTGTTGTTTGCAGATGATGTTGTCCTGTTGGCTTCATCCAGCAATGACCTACAGTTCTTGTGGGACGGTTTGCCGCTGAGTGTGAAGCGGCTGGGATGAGAATCAGCACCTCCAAGTCCGAGTCCATGGTCCCCAGCTGGAAAACGGTGGATTGTCCTCTCTGGGTTGGGGACAGGCTCCTGCCCCAAGTGGAGGAGTTTAAGTATCTTGGGGTCTTATTCACGAGAGAGGGGAAAATGGAGCGAGAGATTGACAGATGGATCGGAGCAGCATCTGCAGTGATGCGGATGTTGTACCAGTCTGTTGTAGTGAAGAGGGAGCTTAGTTCTAAGGCAAAGCTGTCGATTTACCAGTCAATCTATGTTCCTACTCTCACCTATGGTCACGAGCTTTGGGTAATGACCGAAAGAACGAGATCGCGGATACAAGCGGCTGAAATGAGCTTTCTCCGTAGGATTGCTGGACTCACCCTCAGAGACAGGGGGAGGAGCTCAGTCATCCGGGAGAGGCTCAGAGTAAAACCACTGCTCCTCCACATTGAAAGGAGTCAGTTGAGGTGGTATGGGCATCTGATTAGGATGCCTCCTGGACACCTCCCACTTGAGGTGTTTCGGGCATGTCCCACTGGGAGGAGACCCCGGGGTAGACCCAGGACTCAGTGGAGAGACTATGTCTCCCAGCTGGTCTGGGAACACCTTGGTATCCTCTCTGAAGAGCTGGAGCAGGTGGCTGGGGAGAGGGAAGTCTGGGCTTCTCTGCTTCAACTGCTGCCTCCGAGACCCGGACCTCTAGAAAAGCGGTAGAAGATGGATGGATGGAATTTAAGGGACTGGATCATGTCTCTGTCACAGCAGACATTTGGACTGTGGATAATAGACATTTTCTTTGGATCACTGCACATCGGATTAAATCCATAATCAAAAAGGTAAGAAACCTTGACAGCTTTATCCAGTGTTGCCAATTCACTCTTTTGGAGTGATTCTCACTCTTTTTTCCCTCGCTCTCACACCACAAACCCTATTTCTCACTTCAAAATGAGGAAATTACTGGCTATTTTGTGTTGAGTTTCTTCAATTTTTTTCTACAAGAGCTCTCAAGGCTGGATAAAGCAGACTAAGCATTTCTAAAAGCTGTCTGAAACAGTCTGTTTTCAGCCTTACATTGGCCCTGTTTACATGGTCACGAGTAACCCAATTACAATCAGCTTTCAGGTTGATGAAAAATACAATCAGCTTAAAGGTTCATTAACGGTTGATGAAAAAACAGATTAACACACCTAGTTTATCTGCCCAGTAAACCATTTACTGAGTGCATGTAAACACCATAAGCCATTTATTACCTTAATTGGTTTACTCCAGTAATCAGTTTACTCGTGACCATGTAAACAGGGTCATTAATAAGCCCCTAATGTAATCCATTAATTAAATTACTGTGTGTGCAAAATGATTTAAGTATGCATTTAAAAGTAACATGAAAGTTACTTTTCCAAGTAACTAGTTACTTTAATCATGCACTAACTGGTAAATAACTCAGTTACTTTTGAAAAGAAGTCACTAGTTACTGTAACTAGTTACTATTTTTAGTAACTTGCCCAACACTGGGTGTCACCTAGTCTACACAGAGACCATCACACAATTGAAACATATGAAACATATCTTTACTTTGTCTGAATAAAAGAAAAAGACCAGTTTATCTGTACTTACAGGTTCCTCCTGTGAACAAACGCTGCAAATACACCATTATAGGGTAGGTGTAAGTTAGAAACCCATTCAGCAACTTCCACATACAGTGGGGAAAATAAGTATTGAACACGTCAATATTTTTCTCATTAAACATATTTGTGATGGAGCCATTGACCTGAGATTTTCACCAGATATCAGTAACAACCAAGTAATCCATACATACAAAGAAATCAAGGCAACTGTGTTCACAAAACAAGTTATTTTTAATAAAATGGAATGACGCAGGGAATAAGTATTGAACACATGAAGAAAAAGAGGTGCAAAAAGGCATAGAAAGTCAAGAAACCAGCTGAAATCTATCAGAATTTAGGAAGCCATCCCATCCTCCACCAGTGCAAATTAATTTCAGCTGGTTAAGTTCTGACTGATACCCTTTTGAAAAGGTCTGTGAATATCAATGATTGTCACACCACAATGAACTCATGATGGGTAGAAACAAAGAGCTCTCGTTAGTCCTTCACAACCTTATTGTTGCAAAACATAATGATGGCATTGGTTACAGGTACATTTTTTTAATTTAAGTTTTTGTAAAGGGTATACAGTACATGTCATTACAGCACTGCATTTTCTACATTTTCATCACATATTCCCTTTTTTTGTTTTTTGACAAGATTGGAAAAAAAATATTACAACACCCTTTTTTTAAGTGAAAGAAAAGAAAAATTAAAAAAAAGCAAAAGAGAAGCAAAATAAAGGAACATGTGAGTAGCATTGGAACAAAGAGAGGAGCCATTATTGAAATAGTGTTTGTCAAAGATTAGATCTGATGGAAGACATAAATGCGTTCCAGGGTTGCCAAAAGTTCAAGAACCCATCCATGTCCTGTCTCAGTGCAAATGTCAACTTTTCCATCAAATAAATGTCCCGAATCACGTTAATCCAATCTTCAGGTGTAGGACAGTCTCTCAACATCCATTTTTTTGTTAGTGCTTTTTTACTTGCCAATATTAAAACATTGAATAAGTATTTTTCTCCTCGTCTTTCCAGTGATTCCAATAGTAAACCCAAATACAAAGTTACAAAAGAAAAGGGAACTGTTACTTTGAATATTTTCCCCAATATTGTCTGTACATTGGTCCAGTATTGGTGGAGAACTGGGCATGACCAAAACACATGAAAATGATTTGCAGTCTTTTCGCCACACAGGCTCCAACAATTCAACCCTTTACGAGTAAATTTGTTTTGTGCAGGTGTTCTGAAAAATCTTACCAAATTTTTCCATCCAAATTCTCTCCACAGCAGGGATGAAGTACTTTTCCATTGTTGTTTATTTAGCTTTTCCCATATTTCCAGTTGTAAAGTGAAATTTCCCTCCTTTTCCCATCTCTCTTTTATATATGATGTGTTGTCTCCTTTTAAGTCTTGAAGACCATGGTATATTTTAGAAATGTATCTGATCCCTGGGATCCCTTTATATGCCATTAAGAAAACCTTCAGAACACCTGACTGGGCCCTTTCCAAATCCTCCTTTTTAAGTATTTTGTTTATGTGGTGTCTAAGCTGAAAGAACCTGTAAAGGTCTTGATTTATTAGACCTTGTTTTTTCAAATCTTCAAAACTTCACTTCCACTTCCACTTTTTAAATCTAGTGTCTGTTTTATTAGGAGTAAAGTCCTGATCATAGGAAATCCATTGCAATAATCGATAGGGTTCTTTAGTTTGATTCTCTCTGACTATCTTAAACCAAATTTTTAGCAGGGTCTCTATCCACGGGTTAGTGTTATTCAAAAGTTTAGGTAAGGCATTGTTCCCTATTATCGCCTGTAGGGGAATGTCACTTGTTATTTGGCATTCTATCTCCTTCCATTGTGCAGTGTAGTCTGGGTTACATATCTCTACTAAAGTTTTAATTTGCGTGGCTTTAAAATAGTCCCTGATATTTGGCAGCGTGAGCCCACCTTTGTCTTTGTTTAGCTGTAGGGTTCTATATCTGATTCTAGGTCTCTTGCCCTGCCATATGAATCTTGAGATCCTTCTGTCCAGTTCTTGCCATGTTTTTTTGGGAGGTTCTACCGGTATTGTTTGGAAAAGGTATAGAAGACGTGGAAGTATATTCATTTTGACTGCTTCAGTTCTTTGTGCAGTACCCAAGAATGGTATCGTATTCCATCTTGCTAGATCAGATTTTATTTTTGCCATCAGTGGATCATAGTTGAGTGTTATAATTTTGTTGAGTTGTTTCGGGATATTGACCCCCAGATATTTCATAGAGTCCATCTCCCAGTTAGTTTTGAATTTGCTTTGTAAATATTGATTTGGGTCATAGTTGAATATTAAAATTTGGTTTTTATGCATGTTTAATTCATACCCCAATAACTCTCCATACTCTGAAAAAACTGAGATTAGTTCTGGAAAAGAGGTGTCCGGCTGCCCCAGGTATATTAAAATGTCATCAGCAAAGAGTGCTATTTTATGTTCCTTCTGACCAAGTGTAATACCTTGAATTTTTTGATTCTGTCTTATCCATTGGCTCAGAGGTTCTATGAAGATTGCAAAGAGCAGTGGAGACAAGGGGCAGCCCTGACGACATCCTCTCTCCAGTTCAAAAGATGATGATAATTTACCGTTAATCCTTATTTTAGCTGTTGGTTTTTTATATAATGCCTGGATAGTTCTAATGAAGTTGTTATGAAAATTGAAACTGGATAAGATTCTATATAGGAAAGACCAGTCAACCGAATCAAATGCTTTTTCAGCATCTAATCCCAATATGGCTGCATTTAAAATTATATTTGTTTATATGATGAATTATGTGTAAAGTGCGTCTAATGTTATCTTGTGTCTGTCTTTGTCTTATAAAACCTGTTTGGTCTAAATGAATTAAGTCTGTCAGTATAATTTCTAACCTTTTGGCAAGGATAGTGGTAAAAAGTTTATAGTCCTGATTTAACACACTGATTGGTCTGTAGTTGGAGCAGTTTAGTTTATCCTTTTCAGGTTTAGGTATGACTGCAATGACCCCTTCTCTCCAGGAGGGGGGGATTTCCCCTGTGTGGAGGACATAGTTAAATGTTTTCAGGAGGAGCGGAGATAGTTGCTGTTTAAAGGTTTTGTACCACTCTGCTGTATAACCATCTGCTCCTGGGGATTTGTTAGCTTTAAGTTTCATAATTGCTTTTTCTAATTCTTTAGGATGTATTTCTGACAGTAGTTTTTTATTTTGTGACTCAGTAAGTTGGGGAAGATTTAATGTATTTAGGAAGGCTTCGGATGCGTTTTTGTGTTTTTTGCGGGAGTACAAGTTCTTGTAGTAATTCTCGAAGCTTTTAAGAATTTCCTGAATTCTAAATTTTATTTCCTTTGATACTGAGTCTCTGATTTTGTAGATTGCTCTCTCCGTTTGTTGTTTCCTCAATTTATAGGCTAATAATTTTGCCGATTTGCTACCTGTTTCATAGTACTTTTGTTTCAGAAATGTAAGTTTCTTCTGGATTTCTATTGTGTAGATCTCGTTTATTTGTTTTTTAATTTCCTTAATTTTGAGCGAGTCATTAGAATGAGTGTTGTCTTTGTGCTCTTTTTCTAGTTTCTTAAGTTCTGACTCTAATGTGATTAGTTTTTCTTGTCTCAGTTTCTTTTGGAGTGCCAGTTTTGTGATAATCTTTCCCCTTATTACAGCTTTGCATGCGTCCCACAGTATTAAAGGGGATACTTCTCCATTATCATTTTCTTCCAAATATCTGAGAACATCTGATTCCAATTCATCTTTCAGTGGTCCTTTCAGCACATTTGAATTTAACCTCCAAGAAAATGTATTATTTGTGTATTTTTGGATATTTAAGTCCATATAGATCGGACTGTGGTCAGAGAGATCCATCAGTCCTATTTTACATGTTTTTACTCTTCCAATGTCTCTATTATACATAAAAAAATAGTCAGTCCTTGAGGATGATGAATGTGGTGCTGAGTAAAATGTGTAATCTTTTACATTGGGGTTGAATTCTCTCCACACGTCACAGATTCCCATTTCTTTTAGTAGCATCCGAGTTTTTCTACTTTGAGTGTTATTTTGATGTGGAGAATTACCTGATGCGTCCCAGTATAGATTCAGTCTTAGATTGAAGTTTCCACTACATATCACTAAACCTTGGGCTTTAGTTATCATTAGGTCAAATACATTTTTATAAAATGTCCAGTTAGCCCCTGGAGGTGCATATACATTCAGCAGGGTGATATCTTCTCTCTCTAGCCGACCAAGTACCATGCTGAATCTCCCTTCTTTATCTTTGTGTTCTGAATTTTTTTCAAATATAATTTTGGTTGAGATCAATGTCGCTACCCCCCTCCTCCTCCCTGACTTATATGTAGATGAAGAGATCAGTTTAAACCCTTGTCTATTAAGTTTAGTGTGTTCCAAGTCTGTTAGGTGGGTTTGCTGTAAAAATATTATTCCTGCTTTGTCTTTTTTCATTTTGCCTAGAATCTTGGATCTTTTAACTGGATTCAGGATCCCTTTTACATTATATGAGATTATTTTGGTTACACCCTGTTTCTCCATTGTATTGTCTTATTTAGTATAACAGTGTAGTGGCCCTCTTTTATGCTACTCAGAAACTGAAAGAACATTAAGAACATAAAAAACATTAAGAACATAGTATATAAAACTTTAAAACAAAAAACTGTCAAAAGATCTTCCTGAACTGAGGTCTTTTTAGCGACCTTAGAAGAGCCTTGATGGTGTGTTGGCGCTGAGGGAAATTCCTCAAACTTTGTTACATGCTGAGGGCCCTCTCTTACCCCTGTAAGTTGTCCCATGTTTTTAACATGAATTTCGGATCCCAATCCGAACTTGTAATGATTTTTTTTTTTTTTTATGCCTATACCCTATGAAATTGTGTGCAACCTCCCACCACCATCACAGCAAACAATCACGTTAATACAGTATTTGTTAGTGTGGAGAGTTCATGTGGTTCACTGTCACATTTCTATTTTAACAAGCTTTTTTTTTTTTAAAGACTTATTTGTTTCTAATATTATGACTGTTCCATGAAATGTTTTGCCACTTCATACTTGCTGATTCTGCATCTCCTTTAATGTTTGTTACCTTGTAGGAGGAGGTTTGGATGCGCAGATTGATTAAAAATATCATTATTCTCTCCTGAAAGCGTCCAGTTTTTCCTTATAGCCCTGGCGCTGGGTTTCCCGCTGCTGGCCCTTGGATTTTGAGGGTCTCTGTGTGCACCACGTTTGAGCCTTGATTCTTTCGATCGAGTCTGCTGCGGGTTTATACACCGTTACCGGGAGCCCTCTTCTCGCCATATCCCTGGTTGCTTCTTCCGCCGAATTGTAGAGACACGTCTCTTCCCCGTAAAAAACCCTCAGCTTCGCCGGGAATGGGGTTTGAAAGTGCAGTTTCTTCTCTCTTAGTACCTTTTTAGCGTCATTGTATTCACGACGCTTTTTAAGGACCTCCGGGGCGTAATCGTGCTCCACAAAGACTTTTCTTTCTTGGTGCATAAATCCTTTTTTCTGCCAAGCCAGTCTCAAAACCTCTTCTTTTGTTCTGAAGTTGGAAAACTTCACCACCACCGATCGCGGGGGAGCTTCCGCCGACGGCCTTGGGGCTAATGAACAGTGCGCCCTTTCTATTTTCAAATCGGTGGATTGGGGAATTTCCAACTTCTCTCTCAGTGTGGTTTCCACGCATGCAGCAATGTGGCGAAACCATCCTCAACTCCTTCTTTCAGACCATGAATTCTTATGTTGTCCCTTCTTAGTCTTCCTTCCTGGTCGGTTAGCTTAGCCTCCAGTCTTGTCTGTCGTTTAAGTAATTCCAGTGTGGTTTCTTCCAGCCCTTTTATTCTTTCCTCTGCTTCCATAATTCGGGCCTCAGCCTGGTCCACTCTGTTATTTGTCCTTTTTATTTCGTCTTTAATTTCACGAAATTCGGCCCAACACTCTTGACGAAATTCTCTTAATTCTTGAAGTACCGTTTTTAAGCTAACTGTGTTGCTAGCCTCATTCTGCTCCTCTGTTTCCGAGTGGTTGTTGTCCTCCAGGTCAGATTCTCCGGCCGATGTGCGTCTTGGCCTGGTAAATGTTGATCTCTTCTGTTTTCCTTTAGGCATAATGACTTTGTCTTTTGATTTTCACTCTTCCATAAATCCGTTAAATCTGATTTTCATGGTATTTTCATGGATGGGGTCTGGGAGCTTCAGCATTAAGCTGCTATCACCATGGTGTCCAGACCGGAAGTCCTTGAAGTATCATTTTTAAGCTAGCTGTGTTGCTCGCCTCATTTTGCTCCTCCATTTCCGAGAGGTTATTGTCCTCGAGGTCAATTTCTCCGGCCGATGCGTGTCTTGGCCTGGTAAATGTTGATCTCTTCTGTTTTCCTTTAGGCATAATAACTTTGTCTTTTGATTTTCACGCTTCCATAAATCCGTTAAATCTGATTTTCATGGTATTTTCATGGATGGGATCTGGGAGCTTCAGTGTTAAGCTGTACCACCATGGTGTCCAGACCGAAAGTCTACAGGCACATTTTTAAACTCCTGAATGTTCCAATGAGCACTGTTAGTGTCATCATTTGGAAATGGAAAGAACATCATTTTACCCTAAACCGGCCATGACCAGGAGCTCCTCACAAGATTTCTGACAGAGGAGTCAAAAGAATTATCGGAAGAGTTGGATGGATAGATATTTTAGTGCAAATAAATACAAACGCCTACCTGGCTAACAAGCTGTCAGTCAAAGAGCCTCTTCACTGCTGCAGCCACAATTAGAGCTTGCTCCTGCTGGGAAAAGATGAAGCTACTTTGTTTTTGTGGAAATAGACAGATTATTTTTTCTTTGTCGCGATTAAAGACAAAGGTGTATTGGTGGGTTGCAATCTCCAGAAGCGCCTAAGAACAGCAACAAAGTCCTGCAAAGCTAGTGCTATGCTATGCTAAGCTAACACCGTGTTAGTGGATTTATGCTATCTGATCAGCGGCTGGATTTTGAGCACAGGTATGATCTGGACAGTTTGTGACCAAGCAAAAATTAAACCGACTGATTGCCAGATACGTTGTTAAAGAATGAAGATCTGATAACATTCATCTGTGGAGATGAAATAACCAGACCGAAGTTTCCGAGCAGACAAACTTTATTTCACTCTCACATGTTCCAGAATCAGAACATAAACATTTGTAGCAGGGACTCTCTCTTTTATATCCCAAAACTCACACCTCCCTGCTACCTGAGGTCCTGCATTCACCATTCACTCCTCCAAGACAATTCCCCTTACCCCCCAGCCCTTTGAGCTCCATGCTGTCTGGGGAAACACCTACAAGACCAACCTACAGTCAATATGCACATTACAAAAAAGAGCTATAAGGATAATAAACAATGCAGGATATAGAGACCATACCAGTTCGTTGTTCTTAAAGTCACATGTCATAAAGTTCATCGATTTAGTTAAATTTAAGACAGCACAAGTAATGTACAGGGCAATTAATTATCAACTCCCAACTAATATACAAATAATATTTAAAAAAAGAGACAATGATCATAATTTAAGAGGAGACTTAAACTTTACAAAACCCAAGATACGTACAACCAAGAAAAGTATGTGCATATCTGTCTGTGGGGTGGATTTGTGGAACAGTCTGGAGCCGGAACTGAAACTATGTACAAACAGAAATCAATTCAAAAAGAGGTATACGCACCATTTGCTGAAAGGATATATATTAGAAGGGTAGTATTTATATGTACGATTCATTATGTTCACTCTGGGATATTATGGGACACTATGGAATGGTGGGTGGGACAGCACTGTGTATATCTGTGTTGTTTGAGGCTGGTTTTGATGTATGGACTTCATTGTATGTTAGAATGGATGGGTGTTAATGTTGATTTGTAAAAAATACAGTAAATTGTTTACTTGGGGTCTTAAAGGTGGTAATTTGTATAAAATTCACATGGGTGTATCTATGGAAAAGAGGAGATGGAATTAATAAGTGTTCACTTCTTCCCTCTCCCTTTCGAACAGTGTATACTGTTACTTTATTGCATTTGCCATTCGCTTGTTTTTGTTATAATTTTGTGTTCGAAATAAACTATCTATCTATCTATCTATGCTCTCTCAGTCTGAGAGGAAAACTACTGAACTCTACAGCATGGGTCCTCCATACATCATCATTTTCCATCAGACAGCTGTTATCCACTGAAGTTAAAACACATTTACTTGCTACCTGGATAAAGGTTATTCAAAAATGGATTTGATCTCCAAAAGGACTGGGTCATGTCTCTGTCACAGAAGACATTTGGACTGTGGATAATGGACATTTTCTTTAGATCACAACACATCGGATTAAATCCATAATATTAAAGTTAAGAACTGACAGCTTTATGCAGTGTTGCCAACTCACTCTTTTTTCCTCTCTCTCACTCCACAAACCCTATTTCTCACTTCAAAATGAGGAAATTACTGGCAATTTTGTCTTGATTTTCTTCAGATTTTTCCCACATTAAGTGCTCTCAAGGCAGGATAAAGCAGACTGAACATGTTCTAAAAGCTCTGTCTGAAAGAGTCTGTTTTCAGCCTGACATTAATAAGCCCCTAATGTAATCCATTAATTAAATGATCTTGTTATGTGTGCAAGATGATTTTTTTTTTTTTTTTAGATTTAGTATACTTTATTGATCCCCAGAGGGGAAATTGAGGGTCATCCACCACCTGGATGGATGAAGCAGCCACGATACAGCGCTATCCCTTAACCATTCACACCTAGGGCCACTTTAGAGTCTCCAATTAACCTAACCTGCATGTTTTTGGCATGTGGGAGGAAACCGGAGAAATCTCGGGGTAAACCCACGCATACACGGGGAGAACATGCAAACTCCACACAGATCACTGTTGGTCGGGGGCTGGGATCGAACCCACGATCCCACGATCCCCACGATCCCCCGGCCAAGGGTAAACTGTGCTGCCGCAGTGCTAACCACTGCGCCACCGTGCAACCCAAGTGTGCATTTAAAAGTAACATGAAAGTTACTTTTCCAAGTAACTAGTTACTTTAATCACGCGATAACTCAAAAGTAATGAGCAACTCTAACTAGTTACTATTTTTTAGTAACTTGCCCAACACTGCTTACAAATAATGTGTGTGAACGAACGCATAACTTACCTACAACTTATGCCCCACCTATGCGGGACGTTTCAGCCATATGCTGGATACGTTGGAAAATTTTGAGCATGCTGAAAATTTTCAGAGGAGCTCGACGTACGATGCCGTATACCAGTGTGACTGCCTAAATGGTTGCGATTTAGGCAGCATTTGGCAAACATATCAAAGTTTCTCTAAAACATTGGCATACAGCCAAAATCTCAATTTGGGGCATATTCATCACATATGCCCATAGCACGCAGCAGCGTATCGCTGACAATCACATATTGTAGTCCCGTGGTGTAGTCACCTGGTGTGATGGCATGGTGTAGTAATGTATATTAAATGCACATTTATAAACACGTTCAGTGAGTTCTGTGGTCATCCAGAACATGTCAAATACATCTACATATGTCAATATGCGTTACAGATAAGTTTGATATAAGTTACACATAGGTTCACTCATAGGTTTTGGGTATGCTAGACATTATTTTGACGTATTTCGACTTATAAGTAAATCACAAGTAATGTGTGTGAACGAGCACATAACTTACATATACTGTAACTTATGGCCTGCGTATGTGGGATGTATGATCCATACGCTGGATCCATCCATCCATTTTCTACCGCTTTTCCAGAGGTCCAGGTTGCGGAGGCAGCAGCTCAAGTACAGAAGCCCAGATCTCTCTTCCCGGCCACCTGCTCCAGCTCTTCAGAAAGGATACCAAAACGTTCCCAGGCCAGCTGGATACGTCGAAAACTTTTGTGCATGCTCAGAATTTTTCCAAGACCTTGTTGTACTACAACGTATACCCGTACGCTTCAGCGTGTTCTTAACTTATACAAAACTTACCCATAACTTATTTGACATACGCCAGCGTTTTTGCCAAATTTTGGAAATGCCAGCATACACTTCCTAAAACGTCTAGATGTGACAGGGCCTTTAAAGTTGCAAAAGTGTGTGACAGGGGTCGCACACACACTAAATAAATACTAAATAAATTAAAATGTGTCGGAGGAACAAACTGGCTCTTAATGTAACTTGATTTCTAATTATTTTTAATTAGTCAAGTAGTGACAATGAATAAAGTTGAAGTCCATCTCAAATGCACATAAAAAACTATTTTATAACAACACTGCAAAATTAAGAGGGGAAAATGGTGCATAAAATTAATGACAGATGAATTTGTACAATTGGTTTTTTCCACTGTTATTTAAAATGTAGAAAAGAGATGGCCCTTTTTACTGATTATATATAGACTATAGAATTTAAATTCAAGGTTCAAAGATTCAAGATTCAAAGATTTTATTTGTCACTACTACTATACGTACAGGACATACAGGAGAATTGAAATGGCATTTCTCTCTCTCTTCAGTGGTGTCCACAATAAAGAAGAAAAGGGAATAAAGCTGGAAAAAAACAGCAACAGCAGTCTATGTACAGTAATGCAACCTGTAGTGCAAATGGCAACAAAAGATAGACCCAGACCTCCCATAGTGCAAAAAGAGATAAACGATTAAAGATGATGAAACCCAGCAATCCTATATACAGAAAACTAGAGATGTAACACTCGTAGTTGCAGTTAATTGCCGTAGTGTAGGTGCAGACAGTAACGGTTAGGACTGCACATGATCAGTATTGCAATGACAGACAGCAGATATCAAATCAAATCACCCATTATTGTCATTCAACCAATCATGTACAGTAGAACGAAATTGTGCTTTATCCTATCTACAGTGTTAATCACACACACCCCATGTGTAGAATCAGAAGGGCCGCTGCCATGCAAGGCGCCGCCACAGATTTCCCTCCTCCATTCCATTATTGCTGAGCACCAAGCTGGACGGCAGGAAGTTCCGCTTTTATATGGTCTTCGGCATGACCCGGCCAGGATTTGAACCCCTGCCTCCCGGGTGTGGGGCGGATGCTCTACCAACTGAGCCACCACTCCGGTCGTGGTATTATATAATATAATATGGCATTTGTGCAAATGGTTGCAGTTAAAGTGCAGAGACATACAGCAGCAAATGTATTACTGTTGGTGTGCCAGTCTTTCTGTGCCAACAGCTGAGGTAGTCATTGTGTGGGTGAGTGTGTTACAGTCTGGGGTGGGGGAGGAAGTGGACAGAGTTCAGGGTCCTGATGGCCTGATGAACGAAGCTGTTTAGCAGTCTTGTGGAGCAGGCCCGGAGGCTCCGGTACCTTTTCCCCGAGGGCAGGAGGCTGAAGAGGGAGTGTGAGGGGTGGGAGGTGTCACCTGCAATGTTGATGGCTCTGCGGGTGAGGAAGATGTCTGGGGGAGTGGGGGCAGAGGGGCACCAGTGATCTTGCTGGCTGTTTTCACTGTGCGTTGCAGTGTCTTCCGGCAGGAGACACTACAGATAATTATACTGTGATATATATTGTTATCATCAAATAAGATTACTTATATCGTGATATAAAATTTTGGTTATATTGCACAGCCCTAATGTTAGTGTGGAGTTATGTTCTGTGTGTTTTCAGATACAGTATGTAAGAAGAGTTTCATCATCGGTGCCTTTCATATAAGTTTGAAGGAGACAGTTAGAGTGTCTCCTTAGGGATTAGAAATCAGCACTCTTACTCTGGGAGACTTGATATTTTGGTCCAGACATTTCCTTGGGTACCCGTGGGAGACAGTACGTCAAAGCGTCTACTTCTAATGACTGCCTACTTTGTCTAGCTCATTTAAAACCGAGGGCCTCATGCCAAGCCTCTGCCCATGCCAGGTTTTAGGTCCCCATGACAGTATAGTTTTAGTCATATCTTGGCAGGTATGCTTATATCGAGGGTTTCTCTGAGCAGGAAGTTTGAGGGTTTGCCTGGTGTTATATTAACAGAGTCTGTCATCTCAGCTGAGCCCACAGCTGAAATCAGATCTCAGTAACTGCACCTCGATGGCTAACAGTGATGTATCATGTTGCTCTTGACCATAAAGAACTTGGAGATCAATCACAAAAGCAGCACAATAAATGACACATTGCACTTGCGTCTAATAATTCAAGTATAAATTTCAGAAATACTTCCATCGAAACGTTGCAGAGACTGTCACTGGTTTATGCTGCTTTGAAAATATTACGGGCTGAGTTCAGCTCATACTGCAAAACAAAAATAGTTCATGTTGTCAAAATGCTTTCTGTCCAAATTACTTGCAGTTTCATCAGTTCTCGGTAGCTTTTGTCACACACTGTGTCAGCAGCATATACCATTGCTGTGTCTGTTAGCTCCCTCCAGCTCCAAGGCTTACAGTCCTCCAGCACAAAGCGTGGTCCCATCTTGCCCTTGACAGAGGAGCTTGTCACCCTCACACAGTAATTATACAGGAGCTGACGTCTCCTCTTTCCATTGAATTATTGAGAAGGTGGAGAGGACACCAGATCCCATGTAGAGACAAACATCGCTGTTCACATCCCAGTAACCTCAGGGTAAAAATCCAGAATGGACACTGTTGCGCAGCTGCACACGATATGGCAAGTCTTCTTACAGCCAGCTTTGATCACCTGAAAATTCCTCAGGTTTTACATTATATCAGCAATAGACAGCGTCATTCTGAATTACTACTTCCTGAATTGAGGCCAATGTATAAAACTAACACTAGAAAAAAGTTGTCACACATGCTACACAATTGCCATTTAAAATGTTTTATATTTAATGGAAGCTTTATTTACTGTTCACAGATAGTTTTAAGACAAAGTCCTGTCTTAAAGCAAGTATGCAACTACAGCTACTTACAAACAAGATATAATATTGCCAGCACATCACTTAAGAAATGCATTAGAAATTAAAGTCACCAATAGTGTTTAAACAGACATTAAGTAATCCTGACAACTAGCGTTTAAAAATGGTATTGCAGTCCATAGTAAACTCACCATGCTTTCCTCAGGCAGAGCCACACAAGTTCCACAAGTTGAGGACAGCACTGGCAGCTAGTGTTGTAGTCTAGACCAGATGGAGACCAGAGTCTCCCATGACCAAGACCACTAAGTATGCAGATCTTGGTCTTGGGAGATTCTGGTCTTGACGAGGTCTCGACTACAACATGTACAGGAAGGTATTTTCAGGGGGTGCTGGGGTTGAGGTGGGGAAAGTAACTGGACGTCATTGGTTCAAAGGGCATACAGACATTTACCTAACAGGACTGATAAAGAATATGACTGGCATGCCTTCAAGCTAGGTTTATGCTCCACCTCCGTTCTTTGCTTCTGCTCGAGCATGAGGCTTGCGCGACGTAAATTATGTCATTGTCTCCAGTCCACTAGACTGCGCGAGGCCCCTCCACAGCTGAATGCAGGCAGCCCAAATTTTGTGACCATGTTGCCTGGGCATGCTGTCTACGCATGCGCAAGATCCAACCTCCCATTGAAGAGGTGGTGCTAACAACACAGCATTTGAAGAAGAGGAAGAAGAAGATGATGAATGAAAAATGTGGGCCCCACTACAGAGGGCATGCAATGACATCACTTCGCCTACAGCCATGCTCCCCTCCTTCCGGACTGAGTGGCAAAACAAATCAAAGATGGCTATGTGTAGCAGTAAAAACGCTAACACGGAGAGGAATACAGATGATTCTATGCTCAAACTGAAGGCAGTTCAATTCAATTCAATTCAACTCAATTCAGCTTTATTTATACTGTGCCACATCACAACAGAAGTCGTCTTGTGGCGCCACAGTGCAGAAAAAAAACCCACAGTCTCAGAAAAACCCAGCAATCAGATGATCCCCTGTGAGCAAGCACTTAGCGACAGTGGAGAGGAAAAACTCCCATTTGGCAGGAAGAAACCTCTAGCAGAACCAGGCTCAGGGAGGGGCAGTCATCTGCTGCGACTGGCTGGGGGTGAGAGGATAGGGAGGATGGAGAGGACAGACATAAAGAACATAACAATAAGATGCCAAGTACATTATTGGAGGTCAACCAGCAGTATGGATCAAATAACAACAGAACAAAAGTGGGGTTAAGAGACACAAAATCCCTCCTTAAACGTAAGCTATATTAAAAAGGAAGGATTTTACCCTGTTCTTAAAAACAGAGACCGAGTCTGACTCCCGGACCCAGAGTGGTAACTGGTTCCAGAGAGAAGGAGCTTGGTAGCAGAAGGCTCTGCCTTCCACTGTACTACTGTACTGTTGGACTTGACAGAGACCCTCAAAGCTTTCAAAAGAATCAGTGGTCTTGTGGGGGCATGGTATGGGACTTCTCCACCCAGAGAAGGCAGCTGGGGTAGGGGGGAACAATGGACCAAAGAGGAGGTGTCACCGGGGGGTATCAGACGGGACAGTAAGGACTATGTACCCCCTGGGGAGAGGAGTAACTGCCGGAGCCGCGGGAAGAAGAAAGGGTGTGAGAGCAGCGCCAGCGTTATGTCATGTTAATGTGCCACACAGGTCTCTGTTCTAAACAACAATGTATTATGGTCAGAAGTTCCAGGTCTCAATGCATGGTATTAAAGATATAAAAGAGGAATGCACAGAGACCCGGGAGCTCTTTTACTGTACTGTATGTGTCATGCGGTGACCCTCGCGGATCACCATAAGACGCCAAGAGTCCACCAGTGAGTTTTGCAATGATGGTAATTTATTAAAAACACAAGACAAGACAACACTGTGAGCCGCTCGGGGCAAAAACACACATAAAGCAATTGTAACCCAGCTGAGAAAATGACCCCTTTTTTCTCAGATGTCAATTGTATTTATACAATTGTGTGATTTTATTTTGAAAACCAATTATTTTGGGAAGAGGAAGTGTGATCCTCGTTATCCAACTTTTAAATTCCCGTTTCATGGTCACGTTGGGTGATCTGGGCCTTTTCATTGGTTAAGAGCGATATTAATGAATAGCCGATATTAATGAAAGCCGGTCTTCTTCTGGCTTTCAGAGAGAGCAGACGCTTTTCTCCTCCTCTCCTCTCCCTCCTACTCCCTTCTGATTCCAGCTTGCTGTGTCTTGTCTGTGTCGCTCTTCTTCTGGCTGAATCTTAATCCAAACGGAAAATTATGGATCTGGAAAGCTGGGCTTAAATGCGATTGACACCACTTTAAAAGAAGATCGGGCTAGGGGGAGCCCAAGTGGGGAGACTCATGGACAATTGGGAACTCATGTGTCTGTGGGATTTGACTGGAGATGCGGAAGACATCTATTTGTTTGGCTTATGATCACAAGATTTCTACTTTGGCTTTGGAGTTTCCTGATGTATCAGAAATTAAAGAAGTTGGGAGAGCTGATCAAAATGCGGACCCGGCAAAGCTCCTTCAACAAATTCGACCAGTTGGGGAGTGCACTGATAGCGGCAAATGGTGAACTGAATGGTAGCTGATTCAGTAGGTGGTATACATCTTGGAGTCGCTGGTGCTCTCCAGGGAATGTTTTTAAGCCTGTATATGGAAATTATGAAGCACAGAATCGCATGAGAGATGAAAATTCTATGCTCTGAGTGAACTGTGCCTATTAGACCTTGATTCGGCGCCCTGTAGTTTACATTCCTCCTGGATGAAGATAAGGCAGAAGAGAGTTTTTGCTTTTTGCCTCTCCCTAACATAGACATCTGGTGCGCAGTAATCTGATCTCTCAAGGACAGCGTATGTGCCCAGCACGGAGTTTACCATCGGCCATGCACTGAGAGAATGAACTCTTACGGACATGCTATCTGTGTTTTGAGGACACTAAAGACATAACATCTAAACGTTGCCAGGGAGGATTTTTGCTGTCATCAGTAACTGATACATGCGCTGCATACAACATCACATGACTGATACACACACACTGACACACACACATTCACACTGTCTCTCTCAACCGCTGCTTTGTTATTGTGAGATCTGTATTGTCTGCTAATTGTGCATTAGAGGTTTTTTTTTTCTATGTAATCACAATATTGCTCATACGAGCTTTATTTTGATAAACTATGTTTTTTCTCTCTGCCCAATGTGTCATCCCCCCCCTTTACCCTCCACTGTTGACAGGCGCCTTGCATGGCTGCCGCGTCATTGGGATGCGCTTATTGAGCGCGCCCAATGTCAAGTCAAATTCCTCGTTTGTTTACAGCTGTAAACATGCTTGGCAATAAAGCTGATTCGGATTCTGATATTAGCCCCGCCTTCCGAGCAGAGTGCCGAGGCGCTCTGCTGGTTTGTCGGTCTTTACGATCTGAGAGCGGACGAGAGAGGCTGTGGGCGGTCTGGTTCACACTGATACCTCTTCTTGGTGAGTTTAATTTAGAAAGATGCTATAAATAGATCTAAACACTCTCCAAACGCTAATTTGAAACCTTTATTATCCTAAGTTGACGGGAGCACGAGCTTGAGAGGCATTGTGGCTGTGTCCTTTTGCTGTGTTCACACTGATACCTCATCTTGGTGAGTGAAAACCAAACAATACATGCTAATGTTAGTGTTATACTAATGCTAATCACGAGTGGATTTTTTCTGTTTAAAAGCAATGGAAAAGGCTATTTTTGTGTCTGTATGGTTTTCCTAAATGTGATTTCAGTTCCCAACAGTATGCTGAAGTACTTTTAGTTCTTATGCACTATTTCTGTCGAATGTAATGTGTAGTTTGATGCTGAAAGCACATGATGTTGGTCTCCTATGTAAATGCATAGGTTATGCTAAACCCAGTAGCTCAGACCGGGTTTTACTGATTTTAAAAGGGAATATTGGAAGTACCAAAAGCCAGTTTAGAAAGCTTGGGATCAGTCCGCCAAGGACTCCGCCTTTGACCGCCACCTAATCCACATAGCACTGGACCCCCATGATCCCTCCTGCAGGTGGTGAGCCCACTGGAGGGCGGACCCATGTAACTCCTTCGTGCTGAGCCCGGCCGGGTCCCATGGCTGCTCCTCCACATTGAAAGGAGTCAGTTGAGGTGGTATGGGCATCTGATTAGGATGCCTCCTGGACACCTCCCACTTCAGGTGTTTCAGGCACATCCCACTGGGAGGAGACCCCGGGGCAGACCCAGGACTTGGTGGAGAGACTATGTCTCCCAGCTGGTCTGGGAACGCCTTGGTATCCCCTCTGAAGAGCTGGAGCAGGTGGCTGGGGAGAGGGAAGTCTGGGCTTCTCTGCTTGAACTGCTGCCTCCGCGACCCAGACCTCCGGAAAAGCGGTAGAAGATGGATGGATGGATGGATGGAATATTGGAAGCAATGGGACAGTATATTCCCTGGTTATGTGATAAATTAATTGTATTTCATTTCATGATTTACAAAGACAAGGTTAAAAAGGATTAATCATAATTTCATGGTTAAATGATGTAGAGATGAAAAGAGGAATTCATTCAATTGATTACATGAAATTAAGGGTATTTCATGTGCTACCAGAGAGATTGTGAGAAAAGAACACATGCATGTAAGATGTAAGATGTGAAATGTAAGATATTACTATATTGCTGGATTGTAATAATAGTAATATGAGGGAAGAATTTAAACACTAAGCTATGGTGTTATATAAGAAGGGATTGGAAAATGAATCACTCTAGCTGTAAACAATAATACCATTATTGTTGTGCAGGCTAGGTTTTTTTGGTTGCTGATCAAGAAACTTGTGGATCCTGGATTCTCTCCGAATGGCGATGGCGAGCCTGATCCGAGACTGAACCGAGACTGAACCGAGATCTGACCAAGATCTTGACTGAAGGACATCTTTCCTCTCTCCAGTGCACAACATTGAAGTGGTAACAACTCAAGCTGCCGCTTTAAAAGAGGAAAAGAAACCTGAGTCTGGAGATACAAGATATCTTGACTGGTCAAACGACTAAACCAAATGGACAAACAAACACTGAGCTCAGTAGGACATTTTTGGGGTTTTATTTCATACCGGCCTTTGTTGTATTTGTATAGTTGTAAATTGTTTGTATATATTGTTCGCTTTATCCCTACAAATAACAACCATTATTGCTCATTTCTTGCCTCCAGCTATTTCATTCCACACTCATTTTAATTCCCTATTGTAACCCTTATGAACCTAGCAACTGGTCTACACTTAATTATTTCCCTTACCTAATTAACATAAGGCAAGGGTTACAATAAGAAGTGGCGAGCCCAGCCAGGAGCCTTTTTCTTCTTTCCTTTATGTTATTTCAAGCCTATAACGTACCCAAAATGGATATTGTTGAACGTGAATCTGTGAAAATTCCAAATGCAGTGATAGTGAGTGAAATCGCTGGAGATGAGCAACTTGATGAAGTGACTGAGTTTTTGAAACGGTATGGATCGATTTCAAGAGTCATAAAAGTAGCAGATAGTAAGTCTGAGTTTCCCCAGAGTGCTATTTTTGAGTATCATTCGGGTATTGCTTTTGAAGCTCTTGACCCATTGCCATATGATACAATCTCTTGCCAGTGTTTATACGCACCGTGTAGGGAGCTAATTGACCAAGTTATATCTCACTGACATTAAAAACCTAGCAAAGATGAGTGGCAGAGATTTTGCAGATGACCTGAAAGACGTGATGTTACAGATTTCTGAGGCAATCAAAGAATCTGAAAATGATCAATCAGAGCAAGTTAAGTTACCTGATAACTTACCTGAAGCTATCTTGGATGAACCTCAACCTCAGCCTTCTGCAGCTGAGTCCAGTATTCAAGGTGCACAACCAACTAACCAGTCAAATCACACTACGAGCACCCCAGCTCGAAGTATGCCCACCATTTCTGCACATGATTTAAATCCCCCAGAAGTGCAACGTGTGGTAGTTGAGCACATTGTAAAAAGGGAAGATTTTTCTGTGCAGCCATTTTCACAAAAGCTCGGAGCTTTTTCTGGCAAAGACCTCCGACCAACTTATGAGCTAGATTATGATACTTGGCGCTCCGGTGTAGAATTAATCTTGACTGATCCTGCTATGTCCAAATTGCAACAATCCCGAAAGATCATTGAGTCTCTTTTACCCCCAGCAGCTGATGTAGTCAAGTACGTGAACCCCAACAGCTCACCATCAGAATACCTTCAGCTGTTAGATTCTGCTTATGGTACAGTTCAAGATGGCGGAGAGCTTTACACCAGGTTTATTGACACCTTCCAAAACACAGGTGAGAAACCCTCGTCATATCTACAACGTCTTCACGTAGCTTTGACTCATACTGTGAAGCGTGGTGGCGCTTCAAGCCAGGATTTTGACAGGCTGCTTGTCACACAGTTTTGTCGAGGTCGTTGGGATGATTCCCTTTTGACTGCCCTCCAGTTAAAACAAAAACGAACAAGTCCCCCAACTTTTCCTGATTTGCTTCTTTTGCTACGCACTGAAGAAGACCAAATTGCTGCCAAAAACTTAAGGATGAGACAACATTTGAGCAGTTCAAAACAAAAAGTGACCTCCCACGTGCAAACTGTGCAATGCAGTTCAGATGAAGATGAGGACAATATGACGCTAAACTCACTCCAAGAACTCTCAAAACAAGTTGCAGAAATTCGAACGCAACTAGTAAAACTAAATGAAGAACCAAAAGCTCAAAACTCAAAAAGTACACTCAGTACAAAGCCAAAAGAGAAACGAAAGTCGGAGGTTCGAAGACGACCAGATACCGTCGTAGTTCTGACCATAAATGATACCGGATGGAGACAATACTGAAAATGATCACATTACAACTCAACCAATACTGACGATGGACAGTCTTGGTTGCACATGCAACGGGACGTGCATGATATTTAGCGCGGGAGAGTGTAACCCAGCTGAGAAAATGACCCCTTTTTTTTCTCAGATGTCAACTGTATTAATACAATTGTGTGATTTTATTTTGAAAACCGATTATTTTGGGAAGAGGAAGTGTGATCCTCATTATCCAACTTTTAAATTCCCGTTTCATGGTCACGTTGGGTGATCTGGGTCTTTTCATTTGTTAAGAGCGATATTAGCCCCGCCTTCCGAGCAGAGTGCCGAGGCGCTCTGCTGGTTTGTCGGTCTTTACGATCTGAGAGCGGACGAGAGAGGCTGTGGGCGGTCTGGTTCACACTGATACCTCTTCTTGGTGAGTTTAATTTAGAAAGATACTATAAATGGATCTAAACACTCTCCAAACGCTAATTTGAAACCTTTATTATCCTAAGTTGACGGGAGCACGAGCTTGAGAGGCATTGTGGCTGTGTCCTTTTGCTGTGTTCACATTGATACCTCATCTTGGTGAGTGAAAACCAAACAATACATGCTAATGTTAGTGTTATGCTAATGCTAATTGTGAGTGGATTTTTTCTGTTTAAAAGCAATGGAAAAGGCTGTTTTTGTGTCTGTATGGTTTTCCTAAATGTGATTTCAGTTCCCAACAGTATGCTGAAGTACTTTTAGTTCTTATGCACTATTTCTGTCTAATGTAATGTGTAGCTTGATGCTAAAAGCACATGGTGTTGGTCTCCTATGTAAATGCATATGTTATGCTAAACCCAGTAGCTCAGATCGGGTTTTACTGATTTTAAAAGGGAATATTGGAAGTAATGGGACAGTATATTCCCTGGTTATGTAAATTAATTGTATTTCATTTCATGATTCACAAAGACAAGGTTAAAAAGGATTAATCATAATTTCATGGTTAAATGATGTAGAGATAAAAAGAGGAATTCATTCAATTGGTTACATGAAATTAAGGGTATTTCATGTGCTACCAGAGAGATTGTGAGAAAAGAACACATGCATATAAGATGTAAGATGTGAAATGTAAGATATTACTATATTGCTGGATTGTAATAATAGTAATATGAGAGAAGAATTTAAACACTAAGCTATGGTGTTATATAAGAAGGGATTGGAAAATGAATCACTCTAGCTGTAAACAATAATACCATTATTGTTGTGCAGGCTAGGTTTTTTTGGTTGCCGATCAAGAACCTTCTGGATCCTGGATTCTCTCCGAATGGAGATGGCGAGCCTGACCCGAGACTGAACCGAGACTGAACTGAGATCTGACCAAGATCTCGATTGAAGGACATCTTTCCTCTCTCCGGTGCACAACATTGAAGTGGTAACAACTCAAGCTGCCGCTTTAAAAGAGGAAAAGAAACCTGAGTCTGGAGATACAAGATATCTTGACTGGTCAAACGACTAAACCAAACGGACAAACAAACACTGAGCTCAGTAGGACATTTTTGGGGTTTTATTTCATACCGGCCGTTGTTATATTTGTATAGTTGTAAATTGTTTGTATATATTGTTCGCTTTATCCCTACAAATAACAACCATTATTGCTAATTTCTTGCCTCCAGCTATTTCATTCCATACTCATTTTAATTCCCTATTGTAACCCTTACGAACCTAGCAACTGGTCTACACTTAATTATTTCCCTTACCTAATTAACACAAGGCAAGGGTTACACAATACAAGGGCTTGCAGGACTAACCCCAGCCACTATGAGCTAAACTATGACATGACAAGAAAAGCACAAACCTGACATGAAGGTCTAACAAGGTTTAGACCACCTGACGATGTCTGACGAGGACAGTTGACAATGTCTGACAAGGTTTTGACAATACTCCTGCGATTTAACTGCCGCTAGTGCCCGCCTTATAAAGGCGAACACTAATGAGCAGTAATGACAAGCAGCTGACCAACCTTGACAGGCAGAAGCCCCACGAGCGCCTTCATAATAAGAGCCCTGTGAGGCCAGAATACCACCCACAACTGTCAAGGCTGGCAGTGAGTTGTGCTTAGCCCGAGCACGGACAGAACCCAGCGCTCGGGTCATAACAGTACCCTCCCTCCAAGGGCGGGCTCAGAACGGCCAGGGACCACCCTGCCCCCCCACCCCCCAGGGTGGGTGGCTGGGGGTAGGTGCGGAGGGAGAGAGACCAAACCCAGAAACAATCAGTGACAAGGACAACTACATACAGGACAATGACAAGAACACCAATCACTCAGGTTAAATCAAAAAGATGCACGTGGAGAAGACAAAAAACCCAGAACTACTGGGTCAGAGAAACTACATACAAGACCATGACAAAATACCGAATATTCAAATCAGATAAAATACACAGAGGGAAATAAGGCAACAGTAGAACATAACACAATTTGCCAAGTCCCCAAATAAGTTACAGAAAACACAGGACAGCACGAGAAAATTAGATCTTGGCCCACATGTTACACAAGGAAATGACTTCCCACCCGTGTGAATACTCAAATAACCAAACACAAAAAGCAGAGCACTTACTGGCTCATACCCGCCTACACACAATGCAAACTAGGGCAACTGCAAGACATAACCATAACACAAAGTACACAGGACAGCAAGGAAAAAAAACCAGAACAAACACTGCGACGGATCAACACCAGAAAACGACCACTACCCCCCCGACAGTTTATGCCGACCGGCAGAGACCAAGTGCCACAGGAACAGTTCAGGTGGTCTCCCCGCGTCCAACAGCTGGCGGGTGGTCATAGGAGGCGGAACATGACCAGGCGGCTTACCACAGTCCAACGCCCAGCACGTCCGCTCCTCCGGTGGTCGAACCAGGTCGCCCAGCGAAACACACAACACGTCGGGTGGCCGACCCGGGGCGCTGAACCAGCGAAGCAGTTCCTCAGGCGGCCGACCCGTGTCCCTCAGCCACCAGTCCCGGGGAAAAACAGCCCGCGGCGGCCTCTCTGATGAGGACAAAACTTGGGAGAGCCGGGGCGAGCGAACAAGAGCCCCCACGGCCCCCGGCGATGATGCACAGGGGCGGTGACTCAGTAGAGGGGAAAGATGGCAAGGATGAGCCTGTAATCCATCCGACAGCGAAAGGTCTGCAGCTCCTCCCCCGTCTGCGGACCACGCTGGCGCTGCACCTCCGCTGGACCCCGATTGGGTCCCAGCTGCACCCACGTCGGGCCCCGATTGGGCCAGAACCGCACCTGCGGTGGACCCCGACTGAGCCTCTGGTGCACCCATGTCGGACCCCGATTGGGCCAGAACCGCACCCGCGGTGGACCCCGATTGGGCCTCCGGTGCACCCACATTGGACCCCGATTGGGCCAGAACCGCACCTGCGGTGGACCCCGATGGGGCCTCTGACGCACCCGCGTCGGACCCCGATTGGGCCAAAGCAGCTCCTACGATGGACCCCGATTGGGCCTCTGATGCACCCATGTCGGACCCCGATCGGGCCACAGCAGCCTCCACGACGGACCCCAACTGGGTCGGTGCAGCTCCGCTGATGATCTCCACCCCCGAACCTGGGACCTCCAACCCAGTGACTCCGACTGGTTCCACGCCGGTGACACTGCAACGAGGCTCACAAACAGGAAGAAAACCGGGATTAGAATCACCGGTAGCAACAGAACCCAGCGAGACAAGCTCGGGCGCAGCAGACTGCTGCTCCTCACTCGCCTCCCCGAGAGGCAGGCAAAAATGCTCCAAAACAGGGGACAGAGACACAAGGGGGAGCACTTGCCTGCACTCAGGTTCTGTTGCCACCCAGGACTTCGACGATCCAGGTTCAGGGCGGCGACTCTCGTCAGCAGGCTCCAACTCAGCTGCGTCGGGCTCCACAGCTGGCAAGATGTCATCTGCAGCTTGAGGTTCCTCCCACGCTGCTGTCCACGCCGATGACCCGTATGGCGTGGGGGCAGGGGACCCTCGACCCACTGGCTCAGACCGCTCCGGTGGGGAGACCCGGGGACGTTTCATCGTCGGCTCAGGCTCCGGGCCGCAGTCCGCTCTTCTCCTCCGTCCACGACGAGGCTGCAGGGCCGGATCCAGGCTTTCCAGCACTGCAGGCCACCTCTTCATCCGACGACGTTGGCCTGGCGTCGCGGACCGCTCGACTGGGGGGGTCACAGAGGCATCAGGTTTAGTTATTATCACTACAGCAGGTGGAGGGAGCTCGGGGGGCTGTGAACCCCGAACTCCGCCCCCAGGAGTCAGACAAGGCAGGCTACAATTATGGTGTAATAAATTAACTTGCACTTGCCTTTCTCCCAGAGGGAAGATGGTTCCTGCTGTAGGGGACGTTGTTCCTCCTTCTCCCCGCTGGATGGCGACAGAGGGCCCCCTGGAAGGACGGGGTGGGGCCGCTCTCAGCGGTTCGCTGACGGGCTTCGCCGGCAGCAGGTCCAGCCGGGGATTCTGCAGAGGATTACCTGGGCCATTGCGCCGACGTCGTCATCGGCCCCCAGATGGCGCGAACTCCTGGACCAGTTTCGGGACAGGAACGGGACTCCAACGCGGGGAGCGAGGATGCCTCCTCCTCTGCTTCTTGCTTTCTTCCTCCTCCAGCCCGCGAAGTATCTCACGCTGCATAGCAAGTTCATCTCTCCTCATAATCACCTCCGGGTGACTGTCGTAATGGAGAGGAAGGTTGTCCAGGAGATCCTCAGCGTAGTCTAGGTGCCAGCGCATATAGCTGGAGTTGACGTCAAAGGTAGCGGCGAGGAGCGTCCCGTCGACGTACTCCAGCGTGCTCGCTAACTCTTTGCCCAGGCGCCGCCCGCGGCCCCTGGATAACAGCATTCTCCCAGCAATTGACACCCAGACAGGAAAGAACAATAGTCCGATTAAGGCAAAAACTCACGGTGAAAAAAGGCGTCTCGGTGTGGCGTCTCCGTTTAGATGTCCTGGCAGGAGTATACTGTCATGCGGTGACCCTCGCGGATCACCATAAGATGCCAAGAGTCCACTGATGAGTTTTGCAATGATGGTGATTTATTAAAAACACAAGACAAGACAACACTGTGAGCCGAACACACATAAAGCAATACAAGGGCTCGCAGGGCTAACCCCAGCCACTACGAGCTAAACTATGACATGACAAGAAAAGCACGAACCTGACATGAAGGTCTAACAAGGTTTAGACCACCTGACGATGTCTGACGAGGACAGTTGACAATGTCTGACAAGGTTTTAACAATACTCCTGCAATTTAACTGCTGCTAGTGCCCGCTTTATAAAGGCGAACACTAACGAGCAGTAATGACAAGCAGCTGACCAACCTTGACAGGGGGAAGCCCCACCAAGCGCCTTCATAATAAGAGCCCGGTGAGGCCAGAATACCACCCACAACTGTCAAGGCCGGCAGCGAGTTGTGCTTAGCCCGAGCGCGGACAGAACCCAGCGCTCGGGTCGTAACAGTATGTTGGAGTCAGTTTGTTTTTGACTGTCCTTGCCACTGATAATACCTCTGTCTGCCAAGAATGTGCCGCTAGTCCAGCAAAAGCTAGTGGTACTCAAATACTTTGCAAGCAGTTTCATGAAATGGTCAGTCAGAAAGCAACTCATACCAGCTCGGACGTCGTCCGGGTGAACAAGGTCAGGAGTTCCTGGCAGCGGAAGACAAAGGACAGAGCTGCATGGAGGAACCTGATCACTGATCAGACCTAAATGAAACAGTCATTGTCGCCCCCAACAGACTGCTATGATGATGATGATGATGATGAGGATGTTGGAGATGGAATAAAGTTTCTGTGTTGTCCAGCTCGTTGCCTCGCCTGCGTCCTTTCTCCACATTGGTGACCCAAAGATGTGCCATAGAAAGCGAGCCGAGCACTACCTGGAGGGAGAGCACCAGCGCCGTATGCGCTATCTCAGTCAAGCTCCCAGACTTCTGGCTTCACAACCTGACCGCGTGGTTCTTGCACATAGAAGATCAGTTCGCACTCCGCGGGATAACAATGGACAATACCAAGTATTACTATGTGGTCGCTGCGCTGGATGCGCGCACCACACAACAGGTGACGAACCTGCTCCAGGAGCCACTAGTCCAAGGGCAATATGAAGCACTCAAGAGAATGCTTCTTCAGCGCTATACCCTTTCTGACAGTGAGAGGGCAGAGAGACTCCTAACACATTCAGAGTTAGGGGACAGATAAGCAGTGGAGCTCATGGAGAGCATGTTGGCACTGAGGGGGAAGGACGATGAATCTATCCCGTTCGCCCACTTGTTCCTCAGGAACCTACCGGCTACAGCGAGGGCGATCCTGGCCAACTCGCCGCGGCTGGTTGCTAAGGACTACCATGCCCTGGCGCAGGAAGCAGACTGCATCATTTTGATGACCAGAACTCTCAGCATGCAGACAGTGGCACCGGCATCCATGAGGGACTCCAGCAAGGTCGAGGAGCCGTTCGTGGTAGCCGGGACGGACACCAGGAGATGAAGGAATGGGGCGATCTGTTTTTGTCATCGCTGTTTTGGCTCAAATGCTCAGCGCTGCCTGTCGCCATGCTAATTCAAGAAGCCGGGGAAACAGCACGTTCGGAATTCAGTGGCAGCGGCAACCGATGGCGACAGGAACAGACTGCTATATGTCATGGACACATGTTTGGGGAGATGGTTTTTGGTGGACTCCGGCTCCCACAAGAACCTCATCCTGCCAGTCAACGCAGACAGGGTGGCAGGAGGCAGTGGTCCCGAGCTCACGGCCGCTAACGGATCCACCATCAGGACATTTGGTGAGTGGACACTGACGATATGCTTACACGAATGCAACTTTCAGTGGGACTTTGTGGTAGCTGCATGTTCTGGTCCCATTTTAGGCGCAGATTTTTTATGTGCTTATGGGTTGTTAGTCGATGTTGCTAATAGGAGATTAGTGGATGCTGTCTCTTACCTCACTGCCCTGTACAGCTCGGGGAGCTGGGTCGACAACACTGGCTAACGTTATAGCTCCAGGGGGTAAATACCAAGATTTGCTCACACAGTTCCCAGCACTCATGGTCCCGACTTTTACGGCTACGGTAATGGGTTAAACATTTTATAACGACAAAAGGCCCACCGGTGTTCACACGACCTCGGTGCTTGGATGCAGCTAAACTGGCCAGCGTGCAAGAGGAGTTTGCCAACTTAGAGCAGCTGGGCATTGTCAGGCGCTCCAACAGCCCGTGGACATCCCCGCTACACATGGTGCCTAAAGCTGACAGATCGTGGCAACCGTGCGGCGATTTCCAGCGCTTGAATAACGCCATGGAACACGATCGTTATCCCATTCTGCACATTCAGGACTTTTCCGTGCACCTTGCCGGGGCGTGTGTTTTTTCGAAAGTGGATCTGGTCTGCGGATACCATCAAGTTCCGGTGCATGCGTAAGACGTTCCAAAAACAGCAGTAATAACTCCTTTCGGCCTTTTTGAGTTTTTACGTATGCCGTTTGGATTAAAAGGCACTGTGCAGACTTTCCAGAGGATGATGGACACAGTGCTTCGCGACTTGTCCTTCGTTTTTGTCTACCTAGACGACACTCTGGTAGCTAGCGCGTCCGAGGAGGAGCACATCACCCATCTCAAGACAGTTTTCAAGAGGTTGGAGGCGCATGGGCTGATAGTTAACCCAGCGAAGAGCCAGTTCGGTGTGCCAATGATTGATTTTTTGGGCCACTGCATTTTGCCGGAGGGCACGATTCTGTACTCAGGGCGTACTCGCCCTGAGTACCTCAAGGCCCTGGATGTTGTTGGGTTGTCATGGTTGACACGCCTCTGCAACATTGCGTGGAGGTCGGGGGCAGTGCCTTTGGCATGGCAAACCGGGGTGGTGGTTCCTCTCTTCAAAAAAGGGGACCGGAGGGTGTGCTCCAACTTTAGAGGGATCACACTCCTCAGCCTCCGTGGGAAGGTCTATGCCAAGGTACTGGAGAGGAGAGTCCGGCCGTTGGTCGAACCTCGGATTCAGGAGGAGCAATGTGGTTTTCGTCCTGGCCGTGGCACATTGGACCAGCTCTTTACCCTCTCGAGAATTCTTGAGGGTTCGTGGGAGTTTGCCCAACCAGTTTACATGTGTTTTGTGGACTTGGAGAAGGCATTTGACCGCGTCCCTCGTGGATTTTTGTGGGGGGTGCTTCGGGAGTATGGGGTATCGGGCTTGTTGCTACGAGCTATTCGGTCTCTGTACGACCATTGTGAGAGTTTGGTTCGTATTGCCAACACTCGGTCGGAGTCATTCCCAGTGAGAGTTGGACTCCGCCAGGGCTGCCCTTTGTCACCGATCCTGTTCATAATTTTTATGGACAGGATTTCTAGGCGCAGCCAGGGAATGGAGGGTGTCATGCTTGGTGACCACAGGATCTCATCTCTGTTGTTTGCAGATGATGTTGTCCTGTTGGCTTCATCCAGCAATGACCTACAGCTCTTGCTGGGACGGTTTGCCGCTGAGTGTGAAGCGGCTGGGATGAGAATCAGCACTTCCAAGTCCGAGTCCATGGTCCTCAGCCAGAAAAAGGTGGATTGCCCTCTCCGGGTTGGGGACAGGCTCCTGCCCCAAGTGGAGGAGTTTAAGTATCTTGGGGTCTTGTTCACGAGTGAGGGGAAAATGGAGCGAGAGATCGACAGACGGATTGGAGCAGCATCTGCAGTGATGCGGACGTTGTACCGGTCTGTTGTGGTGAAGAGGGAGCTTAGTTCTAAGGCAAAGCTGTCGATTTACCAGTCAATCTACGTTCCTACTCTCACCTATGGTCACGAGCTTTGGGCAATGACCGAAAGAACGAGATCGCGGATACAAGCGGCTGAAATAAGCTTTCTCCGTAGGATTGCTGGACTCACCCTGAAAGATAGGGTGAGGAGCTCAGTCATCCGGGAGAGGCTCAGAGTAGAACCGCTGCTCCTCCACATTGAAAGGAGTCAGTTGAGGTGGTATGGGCATCTGATTAGGATGCCTCCTGGACGCCTCCCACTTGAGGTGTTTCAGGCACGTCCCACTGGGAGGAGACCCCGGGGCAGACCCAGGACTCGGTGGAGAGACTATGTCTCCCAGCTGGTCTGGGAACGCCTTGGTATCCCCTCTGAAGAGCTGGAGCAGGTGGCTGGGGAGAGGGAAGTCTGGGCTTCTCTGCTTGAACTGCTGCCTCCGCGACCCGGACCTCCGGAAAAGCGGTAGAAGATGGATGGATGGATAGATGGATGGCACGATTCTGTTACCGGATAAGGTGCGCACTGTGTCGGACTTTCCGCGCCTGCAGACCGTGAGGGCACTACCAGAGTTTTTGGGAATGGTTAATTTTTATAACCATTTCCTTCCCTGGGCAGCCCAGCTGATGCAGCTGTTGTATGCTGTGCTTAAAAAAAAGAAGCCCACGGAAACCATAGACTGGACTCCTGAGTGAGTCCAGGTTTTTACAAAAGCCAAAACAGCGCTTGTGGATGCCACATTGGTAGCCCACTAGGATCCGTAGGCACGAATAGTGCTCACTATGGACGCGTCTGATGTTGCCATCGGGGCAGTGGTGGAGCAGTATGTCTAAGGTTTGTGGCAGCTGCTCGCATTTTTCAGCCGAACTTTGCTCAACAACGAAGGCAAATACAGCACGATTGATAGAGAATTGCTGGTTTCCCACCTGGCAACACGCCATTTCCAGTTTTGGCTAGAGGGGTGCGAATTCACCGTGTTCGTGGACCATTAGCTGCTGATGTACGCAATGTCCAAGGTCTCGGAAACGTGGTCGGCCTGGCAGCAACGGCATTTGGCCGCGATTTCGGACTTTACTACCGACATTCAACATGTCGCCGGTAAGCTCAACATTGTGGCCGAGATGTTTGTCACGTGCATTAGTCTCCCCGGTCTACATGTGAATTGATTTCCCTGCGATGGCCACGGAGCAAGCCGGGGACGTGAACATTTGCACGCTCCATTCTGCGCCTACTGGGTTAAGGCTGGAGAGCAGGGTGGTGCAAGAAGGGTACCCTCCCTTGCTCTGTGACTTCTCCACCGGCTGCCCGGGCCCGGTGGTTTCAAGCTCTTGGCACCGTCGCGCTTTTGAATCAGTCCACTCCCTTTCGCATCTGGGAGTGCGTGCTTCGGTGAAGCTAGTGGGGGCAAAATTTGTCTGGCTGCACTTGTGCAAGGACGTGAAAGAGTGGGCTGCAGCTTGCGTCGCAAGCCAGCGGGCCAAAGTGCACAAGCACACCAGAGCCCCCCTCGAGCCGTTTCAAATTCCAGCCAGGAGGTTTGACCACGTCCACATGGATTTGGTGGGACCCCTCCCACTGTCACAAGGTTTCATGTACCTTTTAACAATCGTGGACCGCACCACGTGCTGGCCTGAAGTGGTCCCACTGGCTTCTACCACGTCCGCAGAAATGGCTTGTGCTCTTTTGTTCAAATCCCCATCAGACATCACTTCTGACATGGGTCCACAATTCATTTCGGAACTCTGGTCCACGATGACCCAGAGCCTGGGGGTCAAAATTCACCACACTACTGCATACAACCCCCAAGCTAACGGATTATGCAAGCGTTTTCATAGATCGCTTAAAGCAGCGCTCAGAGCTTTGCTCACGGACACAAATTGGGTTGACCGCCTGCCCTGGGTTCTTTTAGGGTTGTGCGCCGCACTTAAGAAGGATTTGGCAGCCTCCCCGGCAGAACTCATCTTTTCTCAGCCGCTGCGGATCCCCGGAGAGTTTTTACCGGAAAACCCCGCACCCAAGGCTGATCCGCCCATGCAATTTTTGCACAGTACGGAGGCTTTTAACATACCAGGCCCGGCCCACCATTTTTTTCCCCGCAATTTCATCCAAAAAAGCTTGCAGAATGCCAGTTTTGTTTTTGTCAGGCACGATGCGCATCGGACCCCGCTGCACCCACCGTACGACGGACCATTCACGGTGTTGGAACCTGGGGCAAAGCAGTTTGTGTTAGACTTGGGGGGACGTAGGGAGACCGTCTGCATCGACAGGCTGAAGCCCGCTTTTGTGTTGGCAGATGAGCAGGTGGTGTTGGCCCAAGCTTCCCGGCGCGGACACCCACCATTGGTGGCTCCGCAAGTTGGTGATCCCTCGGCAGGGATCTGCGCTCGCAAAGCTAATGAGTTTTCTCCCCCTCCCTTTTTCCCTCCACAGACTGACGTGCCCTCCTGTACACCTCGCCAGCAGGGCGGCTCAACCGGATCCACGATCCCCGCTACAGCCGCTATGGGCACCGGCTCAAGCCCAAAGGACAGGGGTGTTAGTGCCCTTTCTGGGTGTTCAGGGGGTTGGGCTGTGTGGGAGCATGGTGTGAGACTTCTCCACCCAGAGAAGGCAGCTGGGGAAGGGGGGAACAATGGACCAAAGAGGAGGTGTCTCCGGAGGGTATCAGATGGGACAGTAAGAGCTATGCACCCCCCGGGGAGAGGAGTAACTGCCAGAGCTGGGGGAAGAAGAAAGTGTGTGAGAGCGGCGCCAGCGTTATGGCATGTTAATGTGCCACACAGGTCTCTGTTCTAAACAACAATGTATTATGGTCAGAAGTTCTGGGTCTCAATGCATGGTATTAAAGATATAAAAGAGGAATGCACAGAGACCCGGGAGCTCTTTTACTGTACTGTATGTTGGAAATGGAATAAAGTTTCTGTGTTGTCCAGCTTGTTGCTTCCTTTCTCCACAGTCTGCTAATATCCATATCTGTGGCCAGAAACTGGGTTTCCTGTACTTAATTTGAACACCAGGAAAATATACAAAGCAGATCCTGAAAGCATTTAAAAGCCTGGACACTTGGTCATACTTCAAGGCAGGATTCGTAGGTGAAATTAAAGTAACGAAAACACGTATGGATATTCTGTGGACAGGTATGGTGAGGCAAAAAAGTATTTAGTCAGCCACCAATTGTAAAATAATCTATCCCTACACAGACCGGGGCCACCACCACGCGCGAGAGGCAGTCCGCCACCACATTCAGTTTACCCGACACATGCTGAATATCAGTCGTAAACTCCGAGATCGCGGCCAGCTGTCTCTGCTGCCGGCCCGACCAAGGTTCCGAAACCTTGGTCATCGCGAACGTCAGCGGCTTGTGGTCCACAAATGCAGTGAAGTTGCGCCCTTCCAGCCAGAACTGGAAGTGGCGTATGGCCAGGTGGCGAGCCAGTAACTCTCTGTCGAACGTGCTGTATTTACGCTCACTGTCGCGCAAAGCCCTGCTGAAAAAAGCGAGCGGCTGCCAAGAACCGGCAACACGTTGCTCCACGACGGCCCCTATGGCCACGTCTGAGGCGTCGGTGGTGAGCGCTATCTGGGCTGCCGGGTCTGGGTGCGCCAACAGTGCGGCGTTTGCCAGGGCTGCTTTAACCTTAGAGAACACCTGCTCTTGCTCCGGAGTCCATTTGACTCCCTCTGCGGGTTTCCGTCTCTTGAGTGCGGCGAACAATGGCTGCATGAGTTGAGCTGCGCGGGGGAGGAAACGGTTATAAAAGTTAATCATCCCTAAAAATTCTTGCAGCGCCCTGACCGTCTGAGGCCGGGGAAAATTCGCTACAGCGCGCACCTTATCGGGCAAGGGTATCGCTCCCTCTGGTGAGACGCGGTGCCCCAGAAAATCAATCTGCGTCACGCCGAACTGGCACTGCACCGGGTTGATTATTAACCCGTGCTCCTCCAACCTCTGGAAAACTGTCCTGAGGTGGGTTACGTGTTCGTCCTCAGATGCACTGGCTACCAGAATATCATCCAGGTAGATGAACACAAACGGGAGGTCGCGCAGCACCGCGTCCATCATGCGCTGGAATGTCTGTGCCGCTCCTTTTAACCCGAATGGCATGTGCAGGAACTCGAACAAGCCGAACGGAGTTATTACTGCTGTTTTAATTAATTAATTTAATTAATTAAAACAGCGGTAATAATGTCGTAATAATGGGTATGTTCTCTGTGCGCACTGGGACCTGGTGGTAACCGCGGACCAGGTCTATTTTAGAAAAAATGCGTGCTCCGGCGAGGTGAACGGAAAAATCCTGAATGTGGGGAATCGGGTAGCGGTTGTGTGCTGTGGCGTTATTCAACCTGCGGAAATCCCCGCACGGTCGCCACGACCCCTCAGCCTTAGGGACCATGTGTAGCAGGGATGCCCGTGGGCTGTTCGAACGCCTGATGATGCCCAACCTTTCCAGGTTGGCAAACTCCACGCGCGCTATGGCCAGTTTAGCTACGTCCAATCGCCGAGGTTGTGCGAAAACGGGCGGCCCGGTGGTGGTTATAAAGTGCACCACCCCGTGTTTAGCAATGGCCGCCAAAAACATCAGGACCGTGAGTGCTGGAAACTGAGTGAGCAGTGTGTGGAACTTACCGCCTGGAGCTGTGACATTTTCTTGTGTTACTGGCCCTCGAGCTGTACAGGGGAAAGAGTCAAAGGACAGTGCATTAACCAGGGGCCTGTTAGCAACATCAACCAGTAAACCATGTGCACACAGAAAATGAGCCCCCAGGATATGGTAATTCAGTGTTGCTATGACAAAAGTCCACTCGTATGTACGGCCGTGTAGAGATAAGATCAGTGTTCTCTCACCAAAGGTCTTAATTTCTGAGCCGTTTGCTGCCAACAGCCCGGGGCAGCTGGGTCCTGCCAGCCGGTCGGCGTAGGTCGGCAGGATGATGCTCTTCTGGGCTCCGGTGTCCACGAGGAAACGCCTCCCTGAGCGCGTGTCCGTCATGTAGAGCAGCTTGTTCTCTTCACCGGCGGTCGCAGCTGCTACCAACTGCCGGCCTTGGCGTTTCCCGAGCGTTTGAATTGGCACGGTGGCGCACATCTGCATGCGTTGTCTCCGAAGCGGCGGTGGTAGAAACAGAGCGTGTCTCTCTGGCGCCCCTTGGCCCCCGCTGCCGCTACCGTCGGTAGCTCCTCGCTTCCTTTGGTCGTCTCGCTGGGGTCCGACGCAGCCGCGTTGACTGTGAGGGCTCTGGTGGTGAGGATAATCCGGTCTGCCTCCTGGGCTAGCGCACGGTAGTCACACACGGCCAGCGATGGCGAATTAGCCAGAACTGCTCTTGCCTCTGTTGGGAGATTCCGGAGGAAAAGGTGGGCAAACAGGAAATGCCCGTCGTCCGTGCCCATTAACGCCAACATCTTCTCAATCAGATCGACAGCCGAACCATCTCCCAACTCGGAACGCCTCAGGAGCCTCTCTGCTCTCTCGCAGTCCGAGAGCGTGTAGCGTCGGGTCAGCGCAGTCTTGAGAGCTTCATATCTGTTGTGGGCTGGGGGCTGGTCAAGCAGGCTCGCTACCTGTTGGGCTGTGCGAGCATCCAGCGCTGCAACCACGTAGTAAAACTTGGTTTCATCTGCCGTTATTCCCCGGAGGGCGAACTGAGCCTCGGTGTGGTGGAACCAAGAGCGTGGGTTGTGCTGCCAAAAGTCTGGTAACTTGACTGAAACAGTGCACGCATTGCTGGGGGTTCTCGTCCGGGCCGACTCCAGGGTTCCTGCCTCGTGTTCCATCATACGTCCAGGGTCACCAGTGTGGAGAGTGTGAAATGAGGAGGCAAGGTTACAAGCAGACGAAGTTTATTACACTCTCTCATCAGTCATACACAAAAAGCATAAACAGCAAAGCACAGCTTCTCCTTTTATATCCACAGCTCGTCTCACATCTCCACGACACTTCACATCACAAAGCATGACATTTCATATCACAATACATTCACCCTTGACCCCCCACAGCTCCTTCTTCCTGCCAAACTCCCCATGATCTCCTTGCTATTGTCCACCTCTCTTTATTCTCTGCATCCTGACTGGGATGCTGTCTGCTGACTCACCCAAGCCCCTACAATATCATTATTACTATTATGTTTTTTTTAAAAATGTTGCTACCGTTAGCTAGACTAGTATTAGCTAGCTATCATTTCACATGTTTTCCCCCCACATCTAACAGTTGCTCATTAATTGTGCAGGTAAACCACAGCCAATGAGTGGCTTTAATAAGCTAATGCATCACCATCCTCTTTACAGTAAAAAAATCCAACATACCTGTGACAAAATGAGAAGAAAAAAAACATGTTTTGGTGCATGGATTCCAGTTGCTTCTGCCAATTGAAGCAACCCATTTGCTTCTCCTTTCTTTAGTTTTTGGAAGTCTGTAAAAGGATAGCTCAGTCTTCTTGCAGAATCTATTTGAACAGTCAATTGCAGAACAGCTCTTCCCCATTTTAGATGTGCTTTGAAGGCATTATTAACCCCTTGCACTCTGGTCAATTTCCCTAAAAACGCCTAAAAATAACGTACCCAAAGTAAATCAAAAGCTGTTCTTCAACCCTTTGCAGCATCTTCATGGGGTTGGTCTCATTTAAAAGAAAACACTTTGAATTTTTTGGCAAAACAGTCAGAATCTCTCTAAGTACTCCTGCCACTGAGTAACAGTCATCTAAACATACTGAACTTGAAGAAAATAAATTTCGCCTGGGTGTTTTTTTGGATACAAATGCTTGCAAATAACACACAGCTGTCAGATCCGGGCTGGAAAATGCAACAGAAATGTAGAACCAAGTGTTATCCAGCTGAGGTCAAAATTTTGTAACAATACCACAAAAAATGAATATATTACACAGCTTTTTTGTCAGGTTGTTCCCAGGCGTTTTTGAACTGTGCCAAATTGTGCCAAATGGCACAGTTTGGAAAAACGTCTGTAGCTTTTGAATGATTCAATATAGAAGCTTGATCTTGGGCTCTAATGAAAGGTGACACTCAGGGCTGTGTGTGTGTGTGTGGGGGGGATTGTTTATTCATTCATGAATGAATGAATGAACAAACAATCCCCCACACACAAAGAAGCATGCCACGTAAAAAATGTGTGGCTTTTTTTTTTTTTTTACAAGAAAAAATAACCTACAGTGCACTAAAAATTATACTAAAATATCTGTAATGTACAGGATAACAACTCCCCCCCCCCCGCCGCTACAGAGGACGGACATCGTCCATCGCTACATGACGGACAGCGGGGACGGTGCGCCGCGGTCTACTACGCACAGTTGTACTAAAATATCTGCAATATATCTGCAATCTGCTACAGAAGAGTAGTGGGGGGGGGGGCATTCACGGTCCGGATGCAGCGCACGGACCGGTCCGTCATGTGGCGATGACGCACAGTTGTAATTTACCGATCGGTCAAAAGTCATTTTTATTACAATTTTCAGGGATAAAGAATAATTTAGCTTATAACACTTACCTGTCCACAACAGCAGTGTCGCTGGCGAACTTCTCTTCCTCATTGTCAGACGAACATGACACTGGTCCGCTTGTTACGACTCGTGGTTCTGGTCACGCGACCCGGTCACACCATGATTCCATTATTGCGTTTTTACGCTTCCATGATTGCGGTTTTGGCGAACGATTTTTCAAAACAAATAAGAACAGTAGTAAGAAAAAAAGGCTGGCGAACGCGTGTGTGTCACCCAGCGGCTTACACAAAACAGATTTTACGCACGGGACGCACGCTTTCGAACTTCTCTGCTTCAATTGGCTCACTGTATTCGCAGCCGTTGGTAGGCGGGTCCTTCTTGCTAGATTTTCAGTCATTGGTTCTTCAAGGTTTCAGAAACCCAATTCAAGGCTCTTATTAGTCGAATGAGAGTTCAATCAAATCTAAACCAATCAAAGCACTCCTTTGGCTTTCTGTTCGCGGCTGTGTCTGTAGTGGAAGAACGGAAATGCAGCTTTTTTTTTTCACGAGGGCGCGCTAGGACGCAGAGACGTGACCGCCCGCGGTATCCCGGAGTGCAAGAGGATATTAAAAGGCAGGAAAGTCTCCTCCTTAGGTCGGTGCGACCGACTGTGCCTGGAAGCTTGGCTAAGCTAGGCTAACGCACAGTTAGCTGCTAACTAACAAAACTGGACTTTCTGGGTGACCCTACACTGTAAAAAATGATTTTAAAAAAATATCTAAAATTTAAAAAAATTAGAGCATACACAAGATTTCAAACATGTCGCCTCAAAAGTTGATTAAACCAGCCCGCCTTCATTTTAGGTGTTTTTTGCTGCATTCAAATGATTCAAACCTATGGTGGCACACATTTTTTTGCCACTCAGTGCTGAGTAAACATCATTAACTTACGGGACTGTGATGTCATGCGCATGCCCTCAATAGGTTAAAACTGGGCTGTTTTATGAGTCCCATGTGGGTTTGTCCATGGGTTCCATGTTGGCCACATCTACGTTTGCCCACATGGACTTTACCTGTGGCGCAGGTAAGCAGGTAATCTGGTTACCTGCTTTAAACCCATCTGGGCTTCACAAGGGTTTAATATGAGTGAGAAGGTTTCAGTAACACTAGTGCCATAGGCACAATTATGAGAACAAAGTCACAAATTTATGGAAAAAATGTAAAAATTTATAATGCACCCCCCCGGGGAGGGGAAGATCACTGGAGTCACGGAGAAAAGAAAAGTGTGTAAGAGCGGCGCCAGCGTAATGTTATGTTAATGTGCTGCATTTCGCTTTATGTATGAGGTAGGAAGTGCTGGGTTTCTACATATGGAAATAAAAGTATAAAAGAGGGATGTACAGATACCCTGATAGCGCAGTAGCTCAGAAGTGTGTTGCTGTTATGTTGGAGAAATAATAAAGCCTTGTGTTGTCCAGCTCGTTGCCTTCGCCTATTCCTTTTTCTCCACAAACTTGAAAAAAGTTACAAACTTGCAACAAAAACTTTTTGAAAATTTATGAGGAAAAAAGTGAAAAATCTATGAAGAAATAATTAGAAAAACTTACAAATTAACAAAAAAGTATCAAATATAGGAGTAAATAAACTTGAAAATTTGCAAGAAAAAAGTTTCAATTTTATGAGAAAAAAAGTCACAAATTTATGAGAAAAAAGTGACAAATGTATGAAGAAATAATTAGAAAAAGGCACAAACTAACATAAAAGTATCAAATATAGGAGTAAATGAACTTGAAAATTTGCAAGAAAAAAGTTGCAATTTTATGAGAAAAAAAGTCACAAATTTACAAAAAAAACAAACAAACAGCAAATGCGGTGGATCGTCGGGCGATGGAAGGAATACTTCGAGGATCTCCTCAATCCCACTGATACGCCTTCCACAGAGGAAGCAGGGTTTGGGGACGAGGGGGGTGGCTCGCCTATCACAGGGGCTGAGGTCGCCAAGGTGGTTAAAAATCTCCTTGGTGGCCGGGCCCCAGGGGTGGACGAGATTCGCCCTGAGTACCTCAAGGCCCTGGATGTTGTTGGGTTGTCATGGTTGACACGCCTCTGCAACATTGCGTGGAGGTCGGGGGCAGTGCCTTTGGCATGGCAAACCGGGGTGGTGGTTCCTCTCTTCAAAAAAGGGGACCAGAGGGTGTGCTCCAACTTTAGAGGGATCACACTCCTCAGCCTCCCTGGGAAGGTCTATGCCAAGGTACTGGAGAGGAGAGTCCGGCCGTTGGTCGAACCTTGGATTCAGGAGGAGCAATGTGGTTTTCGTCCTGGCCGTGGCACATCGGACCAGCACTTTACCCTCTCGAGAATTCTTGAGGGTTCGTGGGAGTTTGCCCAACCAGTTTACATGTGTTTTGTGGACTTGGAGAAGGCATTTGACCGCGTCCCTCGTGGATTTTTGTGGGGGGTGCTTCGGGAGTATGGGGTATCGGGCTTGTTGTTACGAGCTATTCGGTCTCTGTACGACCGTTATGAGAGTTTGGTTCGTATTGCCAACACTCGGTCGGAGTCATTCCCAGTAAGAGTTGGACTCCGCCAGGGCTGCCCTTTGTCACCGATCCTGTTCATAATTTTTATGGACAGGATTTCTAGGCGCAGCCAGGGAATGGAGGGTGTCACGCTTGGTGACCACAGGATCTCATCTCTGTTGTTTGCAGATGATGTTGTCCTGTTGGCTTCTTCCAGCAATGACCTACAGCTCTTGTTGGGACGGTTTGCCGCTGAGTGTGAAGCGGCTGGGATGAGAATCAGCACCTCCAAGTCTGAGTCCATGGTCCTCAGCCGGAAAAAGGTGGATTGTCCTCTCTGGGTTGGGGACAGGCTCCTGCCCCAAGTGGAGGAGTTTGAGTATCTTGGGGTCTTGTTCACGAGTGAGGGGAAAATGGAGTGAGAGATCGACAGACGGATTGGAGCAGCATCTGCAGTGATGCGGACGTTGTACCGGTCTGTTGTGGTGAAGAGGGAGCTTAGTTCTAAGGCAAAGCTGTCGATTTACCAGTCAATCTACGTTCCTACTCTCACCTATGGTCACGAGCTTTGGGTAATGACCGAAAGAACGAGATCGCGGATACAAGCGGCTGAAATGAGCTTTCTCCGTAGGATTGCTGGACTCACCCTCAGAGATAGGGTGAGGAGCTCAGTCATCCGGGAGAGGCTCAGAGTAGAACCGCTGCTCCTCCACATTGAAAGGAGTCAGTTGAGGTGGTATGGGCATCTGATTAGGATGCCTCCTGGACGCCTCCCACTTGAGGTGTTTCAGGCACGTCCCACTGGGAGGAGACCCCGGGGCAGACCCAGGACTCGGTGGAGAGACTATGTCTCCCAGCTGGTCTGGGAATGCCTTGGTATCCCCTCTGAAGAGCTGGAGCAGGTGGCTGGGGAGAGGGAAGTCTGGGCTTCTCTGCTTGAACTGCTGCCTCCGCGACCCGGACCTCCGGAAAAGCGGTAGAAGATGGATGGATGGATGGATGGAATAGCAAATGCATGAGAAAAAAGTCACAAATTTACTAGAAAAAGTTGCAAATTTACAAGAAAAAATTGTAAACTTGTGGTGGAGCGGTTTTGGGGTTTCCTCACACCCAGAGAGGCAAGGGAAGAGAGGACAATGGACTGAATGAAGAGGTGCCACCGGGGGGTATCAAATGGAACAGTGAGGTTAATGCACCCCCTGGGGAGAGGAAGATCACTGGAGCCACGGAGAAAAGAAAAGTGTGTAAGAGCGGCACCAGAGTAATGTTAATGTGCTGCATTTATCTTTATGTATATTGTAAATTTTTAGAAAAAAGTGACACATTTACAAAAAATAGCAAATTTATGCGGGAAAAAAAAGTCACAAATTTACTCGAAAAAAGTTGGAAATTTATGAGAAAAAGTGAAAAATGTACAAGAAAAAAGTCACAAATTATGAGGAAAAAATGAGAAAAATTGATAAATAACAAAAAAGTAGCAAATATATGAATAAATAAATTCAACATTTATGAGAAAAAAGTTGCAAATTTACAAGAAAAGTGCTACAAATTTATGAGAAAAAACTTTCAAATTTATGAGAAAAAGTCAAAAAGTTGCAAAAAATAAATAGCGGCAAATATATGAAAAAAGTCAAAAATTTAATAGAAAAAGTCACAAATTTACAAAAAAAAAGCAGCAAATATATGAGAACAAAATCACACATTTATTAGAAAAAATGTAAAAAAAATTTAGAAAAAAGTGACACATTGACAAAAAAAGTAGCAAATTTATGAGGGAAAAAAGTCACAAATTTACTCGAAAAAAGTTGGAAATTTATGAAAAATGTACAAGAAAAAAGTCACAAATTATGAGGAAAAAATTAGAAAAAGTTGTAAAATAAAAAAGTAGCAAATATATGAATAAATAAATTCAACATTTATGAGGAAAAGTCACAAATTTACAAAACAAATAGCAGCAAATGTATGAGAAAAAAGTCACAAATTTACTACAAAAAGTTGCAAATTTACAAGAAAACTTGTGGTGGAGCAGTTTTGGGGTTTCCTCACACCCAAAGAGACAAGGGGAAGAGAGGACAATGGACTGACTGCAGAGGTGCCACCGGGGGGTATCACATGGAACAGTGAGGTTAATGCACCCCCCGGGGAGAGGAAGATCACTGGAGCCACGGAGAAAAGAAAAGTGTGTAAGAGCGGCTCCAGCGTAATGTTAATGTGCTGCATTTGTCTTTATGTATGAGGGTAGGAAGTGCTGGGTCTCTACATATGGAAATAAAAGTATCAAAGAGGGATGTACAGAGACCCTGATAGCGCAGTAGCTCAGTAGAGCTCAGAAGCGTGTTGCTGTTATGTTGGAGAAATAATAAAGCCTTGTGTCGTCCAGCTCGTCGCCGTCGCCTATTCCTTTTTCTCCACAAACTTGAAAAAAGTTGCAAACTTGCAACAAAAACTTTTTGAAAATTTATGAAAAAAAAGTGACAAATGTATGAAGAAATAATTAGAAAAAGGTACAAATTAACATAAAAGTATCAAATATAGGGGTAAATAAACTTGAAAATTTGCAAGAAAAAAGTTACAATTTTATGAGAAAAAAGTCACAAATTTATGAGAAAAAAGTGAAAAATTTACAAAAAAAAGTCACAAATTATGTGGAAAAAATTAGAAAAAGTTGCAAAATAACAAAAAAGTAGCAAACATAGGAATAAATAAATTTAACATTTATGAGAAAAAAGTTACAAATTTACAAGAAAAGTGTTACAAATTTATGAGAAAAAAGTCACAAATTTACAAAAAATATAGCAGCAAATGTATGAGAAAAGTCAAACATTTGCGAGAAAGAGTCACAAATTTATGAGGAAAAAGAGTCACAAATTTACTAGAAAAAGTCGCAAATTTACAAGAAAAAAGTCACAAGTTTACTAGAAAAAAGTCGTAAATTTATGAGAAAAAAGTGAAAAATGTACAAGAAAAAAATCAGAAATTATGAGGAAAGACTTCCGGTCTGGACACCATGGTGATAGCAGCTTAACGCTGAAGCTCCCAGACCCGATCCGTGAAAATACCTTGAAAATCAGATTTAACGGATTTTTGGAGGAGTGAAAATCAAAAGACAAAGTCATTATGCCTAAAGGAAAACAGAAGAGATCGACATTTACCAGGCCAAGACGCGCATCGGCAGGAGAATCTGACCTGGAGGACAACAACCACTCGGAAACAGAGGAGCTGAATGAGGCTAGCAACACGGTTAGCTTAAAAATGGTACTTCAAGAATTAAGACAATTTCGCCGAGAGTGTTGGGCCGAATTTCATGAAATTAAAGATGAAATAAAAAGGACAAACAGCAGAGTGGACCAGGCTGAGGACCGAATCATGGAAGCAGAGGAGAGAATAAAAGGGCTGGAAGAAACCATGCTGGAATTACTCAAACGACAGTCAAGACTGGAGGCTAAGCTAACCGACCAAGAAGGAAGACTAAGAAGAGACAACATAAGAATTCATGGTCTGAAAGAAGGAGTTGAGGACGGTTTCACCACAATGGCTGCATGCGTGGAATCCATACTGAGAGAGAAGTTGGAAATTCCCCAATCCACCGATTTGAAAATAGAAAGGGCGTACTGTTCATTAACCCCAAGGCTGTCGGCGGAAGCTCCTCCACAATCGGTGGTGGTGAAGTTTTCCAACTTCAAAACAAAAGAAGAGGTTGTGAGACTGGCTTAGCAGAAAAATGGATTTATGCACCAAGAAAGAAAAGTTTTTGTGGAGCACGACTACGCCTCGGAGGTCCTTAAAGGCCAAATGTCACGTATTTTTTTTTTCTAAATGACAACGAATTTAGATAAAATACACATAGCTTAAACCAAATATTCATACCGGAGACCATATCACTCACCTGTATTTACATAATTGCACAAAATACACCAGGTGAAGGCCCCACCTTGCTTGCTGGCTTGTGACAGCCAGTCCAGACCACGCCCATGTTTTTGACATCACCAGTTGTACCCTGGCTGCCCTGCCTATCCACATTCACACTTATCAACATTGGACAATCATGACGGAAAGTGACAGCGATTGTGAACAAATTAGTTTAGTTTTGTCTTTTTTTTTTTTGTCAGTGGTTCAGACAGTGACAGAGGCATAGAACCTTACCGGTTCGAGCCGTCCGAGACGGAATCAGATGCTTTGTCTGATGACAACAGTTCCAACAATGACCAGAGAGCAAAACCAGTGGAAAATGTCATTGAACTGGACATTAATCGCCTCCAGAATTGCGAAGCCGAAGGGGGTCTGTCCAGGGCGCCCCATAAATATTGATTTTTCGGAAGCCATTATTATTACAGTGGAGGAGAGCCGCTGCTGTCAAGAAATTGACCAGATCAATATGAAAATGGAGGCGCATACCTGTCAAGTGAGACGTTTTCGCCGTATTTTGGTGCCAAGCGCGGCTGTGGGAGACGGCGGAGTGGTTTGGGACACTTTTCTGGGAAATGTTTTAAATGTAGTTCGTGTTGTTATTGTCAAATATTTTACGGAAAATACGGGGAAAATGCAATTTTAGCAAAAACGGGCGTATTGCCATTTCTGTACGCCCAAAAGAAAAAATATACGGGAAAAAAAACAGTGTGTTGAGGAGCCCGTCCTGTGTGTGGTCACCCACAGCTGGTGCTGGCAGATGGCTCAGCGGGAGCTATTATCACTTCAATGAGAAGTGTGGAGTCACTCATTAGTCTAATTGTCTGGGCGGGCTGATCGCTCAGCGTGAGCTATTCTCACTACAATGAGAAGTCATTAGGACAATGGTTTAACACGTTCAGCTGTCCTGCGGCTGCGGAACAGAGACAGATCGCCTTAAAAATACAGAATTCTGCTTTTTTTTTTTTATTTTGCGCCGGACGCTGAGTTGTGTTATTATTGTCAAATATCCATGAATCCTTAAAATATCTGACAATAACAACACGAGTTGCATTTGGGGCATTTCCCAGAGAGGTGTCCCTTGTTGCTCCGCCGTCCCTTATAGCCGCTTTTTACGGTGTCTCACTTGACAGGTATGAAAACATTTCCCAGAGAAGTGTCCCTTATTACCCAGCTGTCCCTCCCTGATAGTCCCGTTTTAAGGTATGGGTGAAATATCCAATTTTTTCTTTCTTGTTGCTCACTTCAACCTTCCAGTCTCCATATAAACAATCAATTGAAATACCCCAAGCATCAAACTAGGGTACAATCGATTTCGTCACTTCCGCCTTCTTCACCAGGCGATTCCAGGGGCCGTGTCAGGCCAAGCGTGGCAGTTTTAAATTAACGAATATTCCGTTGTTACTGAAGCATATGCACCAAGACCCGAACGGATCGGTTCCCTTTTATATCTAGTTTCAAGATATTTAAAGTACCCTGTTACGTGACATTTGGCCTTTAAAAAGCGTTGGGAATACAACAACGCTAAAAAGGTACTACGAGAGAAGAAACTGCGCTTCCAAACTCCATTTCCGGCAAAGCTACGGGTTTTTTACCGGGATGAGACGTGTCTCTACAACTCGGCGGAAGAAGCAACCAGGGATATGGCGAGAAGAGGGTTTCCGGTAATGGTGTATAAACCCACAGCAGACCCGATCGAAAGAATCAAGGCTCAAATGTGGTGCACACAGAGACCCTCAAAATCCACGGGCCAGCAGCGGGAAACCCAGCTCCAGGGCTATAAGGAAAAACTGACCGCTTTCAGGAGGGAATAACGATATTTTTAATCAATCTGCGCATCAAACCCTCCTCCTACAAGGTAACAAACATTAAAGGAGATGCGGAATCAGCAAGTATCAAGTGGTAAAACATTTCATGGAACAGTCATAATATTAGAAACAAATAAGTCTTTAAAAAAAAAAAACTTGTTAAAATAGAAATGTGACAATGAACCACATGATCTCTCCACACTAACAAATACTGTATTAACGTGACTGTTTGCTGTGACGGTGCTGGGAGGTTGCGCACAATTTCATAGGGTATAGGCATAAAAAAAAAAAATCATTACAAGTTCTGATCGGGATCTGAAATTCACGTTAAAAACATGGGACAACTTACAGGGGTAAGAGAGGGCCCTCAACACGTAACAGAGTTTGAGGAATTTCCCTCAGAGCCAACACACCATCAAGGCTCTTCTAAGGTCGCTAAAAAGACCTCAGCTCAGGAAGATCTTTTGACAATTTTTTGTTTTAAAGTTTTATATACTATGTTCTTAATGGTTTTTATGTTCTTAGTGTTCTTTCAGTTTCTGAGTAGCATAAAAGAGGGCCACCACACTGTTATACTAAATAAGACAACACAATGGAGAAACAGGGTGTAACCAAAATAATCTCATATAATGTAAAAGGGATCCTGAATCCAGTTAAAAGATCCAAGATTCTAGGCAAAATGAAAAAAGACAAAGCAGGAATAATATTTTTACAGGAAACCCACCTAACAGACGTGGAGCACACTAAACTTAATAGACAAGGGTTTAAAATGATCTCTTCATCTTCATATAAGTCAGGGAGGAGGAGGGGGGGTAGAACATTGATCTCAACCAAAATTATATTTGAAAAAAAATCAGAACACAAAGATAAAGAAGGGAGATTCAGCATGGTACTTGGTCGGCTAGAGGGAGAAGATATCACCCTGCTGAATGTATATGCTCCTCCAGGGGCTAACTGGAAATTTTATAAAAATGTATTTGACCTAATGATAACTAAAGCCCAAGGTTTAGTGATATGTGGTGGAGACTTCAATCTAAGACTGAATCCATACTGGGATGCATCAGGTAATTCTCCACATCAAAATAACACTCAAAGTAGAAAAACACGGATGCTACTAAAAGAAATGGGAATCTGTGACGTGTGGAGGGAATTCAACCCCAGTGTAAAAGATTATACATTTTACTCAGCACCACGTTCATCATACTCAAGGATTGACTATTTTTTTATGTTTAATAGAGACATTGGAAGAGTAAAAACATGTAAAATAGGACTGATGGATCTCTCTGACCACAGTCCCATCTATATGGACTTAAGTATCCAAAAATACACAAATAATACATTTTCTTGGAGGTTAAATTCAAATGTGCTGAAAGGACCACTGAAAGATGAATTGGAATCAGATATTCTCAGATATTTGGAAGAAAATGATAATGGAGAAGTATCCCCTTTAATACTGTGGGACGCATGCAAAGCTGTAATAAGGGGAAAGATTATCGCAAAACTGGCACTCCAAAAGAAACTGAGACAAGAAAAACTAATCACATTAGAGTCAGAACTTAAGAAACTAGAAAAAGAGCACAAAGACAACACTCATTCTAATGACTCGCTCAAAATTAAGGAAATTAAAAAACAAATAAACGAGATCTACACAATAGAAATCCAGAAGAAACTTACATTTCTGAAACAAAAATACTATGAAACAGGTAGCAAATCGGCAAAATTATTAGCCTATAAATTGAGGAAACAACAAACGGAGAGAGCAATCTACAAAATCAGAGACCCAGTATCAAAGGAAATAAAATTTAGAATTCAGAAAATTCTTAAAAGCTTCAAGAACTACTACAAGAACTTGTACTCCCTCAAAAAAAAACACAAAAACGCATCCAAAACCTTCCTAAATACATTAAACCTTCCCCAACTTACTGAGTTTAAAATAAATAAAAAATAAAACACTATTGTCAGAAATACAACCTAAAGAATTAGAAAAAGCAATTATGAAACTTAAAGCTAACAAATCCCCAGGAGCAGATGGCTATTCAGCAGAGTGGTACAAAACCTTTGAACAGCAACTATCTCCTCTCCTCCTGAAAACATTTAACTATGTCCTCCACACAGGGGAAATCCCCCCCTCCTGGAGAGAAGGGGTCATTGCAATCATACCTAAACCTGAAAAGGATAAACTAGACTGCTCCAACTACAGACCAATCAGTGTGTTAAATCAGGACTATAAGCTTTTTACCACTATCCTTGCCAAAAGGTTAGAAAATATACTGACAGACTTAATTCATTTAGACCAAACAGGTTTTACAAGACAAAGACAGACACAAGATAACATTAGATGCACTTTACACATAATTCATCATATAAAAAAAATATAATTTAAATGCAGCCATATTGGGATTAGATGCTGAAAAAGCATTTGATTCGGTTGACTGGTCTTTCCTATATAGAATCTTATCCAGTTTCAATTTTCATAACAACTTCATTAGAACTATCCAGGCATTATATAAAAAACCAACAGCTAAAATAAGGATTAACAGTAAATTATCATCATCTTTTGAACTGGAAAGAGGATGTCGTCAGGGCTGCCCCTTGTCCCCACTGCTCTTTGCAGTCTTCATAGAACTTTTGAGCCAATGGATAAGACAGAATCAAAAAATTCAAGGTATTACACTTGGTCAGAAGGAACATAAAATAGCACTCTTTGCTGATGACATTTTAATATACCTGGGGCAGCCGGACACCTCTTTTCCAGAACTAATCTCAGTTTTTTCAGAGTATGGAGATTTATCGGGGTACGAATTAAACATGCATAAAACCCAAATTTTAACATTCAACTATGACTCAAATCAATATTTTCTAAGCAAACTCAAAACTAACTGGGAGATGGACTCTATGAAATATCTGGGGGTCAATATCCCGAAACAACTCAACAAAATTATAACACTAAACTATGATCCACTGATGGCAAAAATAAAATCTGATCTAGCAAGATGGAATATGATACCATTCTTGGGTACTGCACAAAGAAATGAAGCAGTCAAAATGAATATACTTCCATGTCTTCTATACCTTTTCCAAACAATACCGGTAGAACCTCCCAAAAAAACATGGCAAGAACTGGACAGAAGGATCTCAAGATTCATATGGCAGGGCAAGAGACCTAGAATCAGATATAGAACCCTACAGCTAAACAAAGACAAAGGTGGGCTCGCGCTGCCAAATATCAGGGACTATTTTAAAGCCGCACAAATTAAAACTTTAGTAGAGATATGTAATCCAGTCTACACTGCACAATGGAAGGAGATGGAATGCCAAATAACAAGTGACATTCCCCTACAGACGATAATAGGGAACATTGCCTTACCTAAACTTTTGAATAACACTAACCCGTGGATAGAGACCCCGCTAAAAATTTGGTTTAAGATAGTCAGAGAGAATCAAACTAAAGAACCCTATCGATTATTGCAATGGATTGCCTATGATCAAGACTTTACTCCTAATAAAACAGACACTAGATTTAAAAAGTGGAAAGAGAACGGACTGATAAAATATTACGATTTTTTTAAAGGGCAAACTTTAAGAAGTTTTGAAGATTTGAAAAAACAAGGTCTAATAAATCAAGACCTTTACAGGTTCTTTCAGCTTAGACACCACAAACAAAATACTTAAAAAGGAGGATTTGGAAAGGGCCCAGTCAGGTGTTCTGAAGGTCTTCTTAATGGTGTATAAAGGGATCCCAGGGATCAGATACATTTCTAAAATATACCTTGGTCTTCAAGACTTAAAAGGAGACAACACATCATATATAAAAGAGAGATGGGAAAAAGAGGGGAATTTCACTTTACAACTGGAAATATGGGAAAAGCTAAATAAACAACAACGGAAAAGTACTTCATCCCTGCAGTGGAGAAAATTTGGATGGAAAAATTTGGTAAGATTTTTCAGAACACCTGTGCAAAACAAATGTACTCATAAAGGGTTGAATTGTTGGCGCTTGTGTGGTGAAAAGACTGCAAATCATTTTCATGTGTTTTGGTCATGCCCAGTTATCCACCAAAATTGGACCAATGTACAGACAATATTGGGGAAAATATTCAAAGTAACAGTTTCCTTTTCTTTTGTAACTTTGTATTTGGGTTTACTACCGGAATCACTGGAAAGACGAGGAGAAAAATACTTATTCACTGTTTTAATATTGGCAAGTAAAAAAGCTCTAACAAAAAAATGAATTGAAGGAGTGTCCTACACCTGAAGATTGGATTAACGTGATTCAGGACATTTATTCGATGGAAAAGTTGACATTTGCACTGAGACAGGACATGGATGGGTTCTTGAACTTTTGGCAACCCTGGAACGCATATGTGTCTTCCATTAGATCTAATATTTGACAAATACCATTTCAATAATGGCACCTCTCTTTGTTCCAACGCTACTCAGATACTCTTTTATTTTTTGCTCTTTTTTTTCTTGTTTTGATTTTTTTGTTTGTTTGTTTGTTCCTTTTTTAATTTCTCTTTTTCTTTCACTTAAAAAAGGGTGTTGTAATAATTATTTTTCCAATGTTGTCAAAAAACAAAAAAAGGGAACATGTGATGAAAATGTAAACAATGCAATGCTGTAATGACATGTATACCCTTTACAAAAACTTAAATTAAAAAAAAGAAATTATGAGGAAAAAATTAGAAAAAGTTGCAAATTAACAAAAAAGTAGAAAATATATGAATAAATAAATTTAACATTTATGAGAAAAAAGTTGCAAATTTACAAGAAAAGTGTTACAAATTTATGAGAATAAAGTCAAATCAAATCAAATCAAAACAACCTTTATTGTCATATTGCTGTACATACAACTGTAGTGCAGGCAAGATGAAATTGCGTTTCTCTCAGCATCCATATAAATAAAAGAACATAATTTAAGACACACTCACACACACCCTCACCCCCCACCCCAACACAGCCATTCACACTTCCCTGAGACATACTTGAAAACTAACCAGAACTATAATATACAAATAATATACATAATGTCCATAGGTGCAGTAGTATGTATGAGAGATTCCGGATCAACTGTTCAGCATCCTAACAGCTTGTGGAAGGAAGCTGTTAATCAGTCTGGTGGTTCTGCCTCTGATGCTCCGGAATCGTTTGCCAGATGGCAGAAGTTCAGTGTTTATGCAGAGGGTGAGAATGGTCCTTGACAATGTTCAGTGCCCTGCTCCTACAACGGTTCTGAAAAAGTTCTTGGACAGAGGGGAGGGAAACTCCAATTACCCTCTCAGCTCCCTTAACTATCCTCTGCAGGGCTTTTTTGTCTGACATACTGCAGCTGGAGTACCATGTTGCAATGCAGTACGTCAGAGCACTCTCCACCACACCTCTGTAGAAGGTCCTGAGGATGCAGGTGGGGAGAGAGGCCTGTTTGAGTTTCCTCAAGAAGTGCAGTCTCTGCTGGGCCCGCTTCCTGATCCCCGAGGAATTCTTGCTCCAGGTCAGGTCCTGCGATATCTGCACTCTGAGGAACTTGATGTTCTCCACTCTCTCCACTAAACGGTCGCCGATGCTGAGAGAGACATGTTCAGGCTGTGACCGCCAGAAGTCGATAATCATCTCCTCCGTTTTGTCCACGTTGAGCACCAGATTGTTCTCCCTGCACAAGCCCTCCAGGTCTCTCACTTCTTCCCTGTACATTGATTCCTCATCCCTCTGAATAAGTCCCACCACCGTGGTGTCGTCTGCAAACTTAATAATCTGGTTCCTCTCATGCCTGGATACACAGTCATGTGTTAGAAGTGTAAACAACAGTGGACTGAGTACGCAGCCTTGAGGGGATCCGGTGCTCAGCGTCACAGAGTTGGAGACGTTATTTCCAACCCAGACAGAATGAGGTCTCTCAGTCAGAAAATCCAGGATCCAGAGACATGTGGCGGTGTTCAGACCAAGAAGGAGTAATTTCTCCATCAGTCTCTGGGGAATAATAGTGTTGAATGCTGAACTGAAATCAATGTACAGGAGTCTGGCGTAGGTGTCTTTCTGATCCAGGTGGGTGATGACAGATTGCAGGGTGGTGACTATAGCATCCTCCGTGGAGCGGTTTGAACGATATGCAAACTGGAGCAGGTCATGTGATGCAGGGAGGCAGGCTGTGATGTATGGTTTGACAAGCCGTTCAAAACACTTCATCACAATTGGTGTCAGTGCAACAGGACGGTAGTCATTCAGACAGGACACAACTAAAGTGACAAATTTATGAGAAAAAGTCACAAATTTACAAAAAAAAATGGCAACAAATGTATGAGGAAAAAAGTCACAAATTTACTACAAAAAGTTGCAAATTTACAAGAAAAAACTGTAAACTTGTGGTGGAGCAGTTTTGTAGTTTCCTCACATCCAGAGAGACAAGGGGAAGAGAGGACAATGGACTGACTGAAGAGGTGCTACCGGGGGGTATCAAACGGAACAGTGAGGTTAATGCACCCCCCGGGGAGAGGAAGATCACTGGAGCCACGGAGAAAAGAAAAGTGTGTAAGAGCGGCTCCAGCGTAATGTTAATGTGCTGCATTTGTCTTTATGTATGAGGGTAGGAAGTGCTGGGTCTCTACATATGGAAATAAAAGTATCAAAGAGGGATGTACAGAGACCCTGATAGCGCAGTAGCTCAGTAGAGCTCAGAAGCGTGTTGCTGTTATGTTGGAGAAATAATAAAGCCTTGTGTCGTCCAGCTTGTCGCCGTCGCCTATTCCTTTTTCTCCACAAACTTGAAAAAAGTTACAAACTTGCAACAAAAACATTTTGAAAATTTATGAGAAAAAAGTAACAAATGTATTAAGAAATAATTAGAAAAAGGCACAAATTAACAAAAAAAGTATCAAATATAGGAGTAAATAAACTTGAAAATTTGCAATAAAAAAGTTTCAATTTTATGAGAAAAAAGTCACAAATTTCTGTGAAAAAAGTGAAAAATTTACAAGAAAAAAAGTCACAAATTAGAAAAAGATGCAAAATACCAAAAAGTAGCAAATATATGAATAAATAAATTCAACATTTATGGGGAAAAAAGTTGCAAATTTAAAAGTGGTACAAATTTATGAGAAAAAAAATTTCAAATTTATGACAAAAAAGCCACAAATTTATGAAAGAGTGAATGGTCATCTGTCTCTCTGTGTTGGCCCTGCGATGGACTGGCGATCTGCCCAGGGTGTACCCTGCCTCTCTCCCAAAGATGCTGGGATAGGCTCCAGCCCTCCCCCCCCCCCCCCGCGACCCGAAAAGGATTAAACGGAAGAAGATGGATGGATGGAAAGTCACAAATTTACAAAAAAAAAAATATAGCAGCAAATGTATGAGAAAAGTCAAAAATTTGCTAGAAAAAGTCACAAATTTACAAAAAAAAGCAGCAAATATATTATTAGTCTAGTCAAAAAAGGGGGTTAGCGTGCACCTTTGGAAATATATTTTTAATTGGTATCATTAGATGGAAAAATATGTGTAGAAAATGGTTTGCTATGTTACCAGTTGCATAAATTGTTCCACGTGACTTTATTATTCAAGTTCAGCATAGGACCTCGGGAAACTATCAAATCTCAATTTTAGGGGTAGGGAAAATACAAATTAGCATATCTTTAGATTGCAACATCACAGCTACATGTAATACCACTCAAAATGTTCGGAATGATCTCGGCTTTCCATTGTGGGTAAATATCGGTGCAATAATTAGGTCAGCAGAGGGCAATAATTAGGTCAGCAGAGGGCAAAAGGTCGCAAAATAGGTCATTGCTGAAAATTTTGCATCGTGTCAATTAAAGCTTATGCCAGCCCCCCAGTGGTTCGTTCAACAGTTTTAATGGCTAGATATTGTCGATAGGATGCAAATTGATCACTTTGATGTGACAAAACAAGATTATCTTATAAATGGCTCATACTGTACGAACATCTGTTTTATCCATTTTTACGAAAGCTAAAATATGGGGGTATGGGAAACTAAAATGCACGTAACTTTTGAACCACACAAGATAAATGCGATATCTACCACTCATCTTGACCGTCTTGCATTCCGCTATTCATTCATACAAAGTTTCTGCAGATGGCGCCAGAAATGGGGTCTTGACGAAATGGCTTGTCAACATGCAGTTTGGCAAATTCCAGTGTGGCTTTTTTATGATTTGTTTTCAACAGTGGTGTCCTCCTTGGTCGTCTCCCATGAAGTCCACTTTGGCTCAAACATCGACGGATGGTGCGATCTGACACTGATGTACCTTGACCTTGGAGTTCACCATGAATGTGTTTAGAGGTTGTTCTGGGCTCTTCTGTTACCATTCTTCATCAAGTTTCCTCCTGCGGCCACGTCCAGGGAGGTTGGCTACAGTCCCGTGGATCTTAAATTTCTGAATAATATGTGCAACTGTAGTCACAGGAACATCAAACTGCTTGGAGATGGTCTTATAGCCTTTACCTTTAACATTCATTCATCTTCTTCCACTTAATCCTTTTCGGGTCGTGGGGGGGGGGGTGTGTGGAGCCTATCCCAGCATCTTTGGGCGAGAGGCAGGGTACACCCTGGACAGATCGCCAGTCCATCGCAGGGCCAACACAGACAGACACACAACCTTTCCCTCTCACAGTCATACCTAAGGACAATTTAGAATCCCCAGTTTTTTGATGCCAATTAACCTAACTTGCATGTCTTTTGGCATGTGGGAGGAAACCGGAGAAATCTCGGAGTAAACCCACACAGACACGGGGAGAACATGCAAACTCCACACAGATCACTGTTGGTCGGGGGCTGAGATCGAACCCAGGATCCCCTGGCCAAGGGTGAGTTGCTGTGCTGCCGCAGTGCTAACCACTGCGCCACCGCGCTACCCTATCTTTAACATGCTTGTCTATAATTTTCTTTCTAATCTCCTGAGACAACTCTCTCCTTTGCTTCCTCTGGTCCATGTTTAGTGTGGTACACACCATGTCATCAAACAGCACAGTGACTACTTGTCACCCTTTAAATAGGCCGACTGACTGATTACAAGTTTGTAGACACCTGTGATGTTAATTAGGGGACACATCTTGGTTGAACATGTCCCTATGGTCACATTATTTTCAATCTTTTCTAGGGGTACCATCATTTTTGTCCAGGCCTGTTTCATGAGTTTGTTTTTTAAAATAATTCTGTTGAACCACAATTCAAAAGCATTGTCTGATTCTCATTGGTTAATTTTCATAGAATTTTTATTTATTACCACTTTTGTCAGATTCAAGTTATTTCTTTGACCATTGTGGGTTTTTCTTTCATTAACAGAAGGGTACCAACAATTTTGTCCAAGTGTGTAAATTTAACATTTATGAGAAAAAAGTTACAAATTTACAAGAAAAGTGCTACAAATTTATGAGAAAAAGTTTCAAATTTACGAGAATAAAGTCACAAATTTATGAGAAAAAGTCACAAATTTGCAAAAAAAAAAAAAAGCAGCAAATGTATGAGAAAAGTCACAAATTCACTTGAAAAAGTCACAAATTTACAACAAAAAATAGCAGCGAATATATGAGAACAATGTCACAAATGTGAGAAAAAATGTAAAAATTTATTAGAAAAAAGTGACAAATTTACAAAAAATAGTAGCAATTTTATGAGGAAAAGAGTCACAAATTTACTAGAAAAAGTCACAAATTTACAAGAAAAAAGTCACAAATTTACTAGAAAAAAGTGGGAAATTTATGAGAAAAAGTCACAAATTTACAAAAAAATTTAGCAGCAAATGTATGAGAAAAGTCAAAAATTTATTAGAAAAAGTCAAATTTACAAAAAAATAGCAAATACAGGTATATGAGAACAAAGTCACACATTTATGAGAAAAAAAAGTAAAAATTTATTAGAACAAAGTGACAAATTTACAAAAAATAGTAGCAAATTCATGAGGGAAAAAAAGTCACAAATTTACTAGAAAAAGTTGCAAATTTACAAGAAAAAAGTCGCAAATTTACTAGAAAAAGTCGCAAATTTACAAGAAAAAAGTCTCAAATTTACTAGAAAAAAGTTGGAAATTTATGAGAAAAAAGTGAAAAATTTACAAGAAAAAAGTCACAAATTATGAGGAAAAAAATTAGGAAACGTTGCAAATTAACAAAAAAGTAGCAAATATATGAATAAATAAATTTAACATTTATGAGAAAAAAGTTACAAATTTACAAGAAAAGTGTTACAAATTTATGAGAAAAAAGTTTCAAATTTATGAGAATAAAGTCACAAATTTATGAGAAAAAGTCACAAATTTACAAAAAAATATAGCAGCAAATATATGAGAAAAGTCACAAATTTACTAGAAAAAGTCACAAATTTACAAAAAATAGCAGCAAATATGAGAACAAAGTCACACATTTATGAGAAAAAAATGTAAAAATTTATTAGAAAAAAGTGACAAATTTACAAAAAATAGTAGCAAATATATGAGGAAAAAAGTCACAAAATTACTAGAAAAAGTCACAAATTTACAAGAAGAAAGTTGGAAATTTATGAGAAAAAGTTACAAGTTTACAGTAAAAAAAAATTGCAAATTTATGAGAACATTTCAAATTTTCAAGAAAAAATGTCTCAAATTTATGGGAAATAGTCACAAATATACAAGAAAATAGCACATTTATGAGAAAATAAGTTGAAAATAGGTAAACAGGTAAAGTCCATGTGGCAAACACAGATACAGCCAACATGGGAGGGTTAGGGAGTTAAGGGGCGCTAGCGCACGCAGCGACCGGCAGCTGGTGGCTTGTCACCGGACTGCAGAACAAATCTACCTACGGGTACAAAATAAGTCCAAAAAAAAAAAAAAAAAGGAACCTATGGAGAAGCCCACATGGAACCCACAAGACAGCCCAGATTTAAGCTTTGATGGGGCCCACACGGACATGCTGGCTGGGTAGCTGGTAAAGAAGTAAACACAAGAGTTTCTTTCTTCTCCTTTGTGTAGTTGCTATTGTTGCTAAAATGCACGTGGCTCTTGTTTTCTTCTCTTTTATATAGTTGATGAATAAAGTGGTACGTCAGCACACTGGGGCACCCTAGAGTTGGGGTGAAACTACAAATGATGATTATGTGTGTAGCTGGTCTGGCTTGATACTTCAATTCTTTCTCTGCGTTGTGTATGGTGGGGGGGGGGGTGAAAGAACGACATCTGTCTTGTTACTACCAAGTACGTTAATTCTGACAAAGAATAAAATCATAATCAGTACAGGAACTTTGGGTAACCAGGCTTCAACACACACCGCTCCTCAGCAACATCTGGCACTGACTGAGTAAATGTGTTACAGTAACAAACAAATTGTCTTGGCTCGTGATCAAAGTTACAGTTTTTACATCATAGCTTTGTCACCTACCAGTCGCAGCTGTCATGGATGCCAAACCTTGTAAAACCTTGAGCCTCCTGTAGGATTGATCTTGAGGACTTGATGTGACGTCATACACCAGAGAGGAGACCCACGCGCTAAACTGTGAGTTTGTGATGATTTATTACAAACATAAAGAACAAAGTGCACAAAATAACTATAAAGCCATAAAGAGATTACACGATAACTGATAGAAGAAAATAGAGGACGTCAAAGTTATATCTGGTGGTAGTCAAGACCGCAGCGAGGAATACATGGAGCAGCAGGTCTTAAATAAAGCATAATACAATTGAAAACAGGTGTGGATACCAGAGTGGGCAGGGGGAAACAATGATTTTAACTTGGGTCAGCTGGGAGCAATGAAAGGGGAGAGGACGGAGCTGACAGCTGACAGGGACGCCTTCCACCATGGAGCAAAAACCTGGAAGTGCCACTGACAGCTGTCAACCCAGAGAGAGAACACAACAGTACGATGTAAAGAATTAAATGTCAATAAAGAGAGAAATAGAGAAAATAAATACAAACTAATACCAAATAGAAGAGTAACAAAACTATGACATAAACAAGAGGATGAGAAAAAAAATGAAACGGTATGAGATATACAGAACCCAAAAGGCACAAAATACAACAAATATACAAATATAGAGAAAAGCCATGAGACTGAGCACAGCGGAAACCTCCACTGCTTAGCTCATGACAGCAACTTTTTTATGTTTTTTCATGTGACAAATTATGAATTTACCCAATTAACAAAAACTTATAAAAGTGCACTTTAAATCAAATACAATTACAGGGCAAACAAAAAATGAATAAAATGAAAGCATCAAGGTGCTGTGCCTCGGTGCCTGTGGCATGGTAGCATGGGGGGCTGTAAAAAAGTGGCACTCCGACCTCTTATGGTCCGGGATAGTTATTACAGCAGAAATGGTGAGTAAATTTGTGTTTATTTTGAAAACAAAGCCTTATCTCAAAATTCCAGCATATTAAAAGTCGAGAAAATATGGCGATACTGTGGAGAAAAAGGAATGGGTGAGGGCAACGAGCTGGAATGACACAATGCTTTATTTTTCTCCAACATACAGCAAACACGCTTCATAGCTTGGTTGAGCTATTGCGCTGATAAGGTCCCTGTACATAGCTCTTTTATACCTGTTGCATGAACAAAGAGAATGTGTGGCACATTAGCATTCCGATTGTCAGACAATGCACATCATTAACATAACATAAACAGGTGCCGCTTTGACCCCTGTCTTCTGGTCTCAGCGACTCCGGGTTATTCTTTCTTTCCTCGGGGGGGGGGGGGGGGAAGCGCATAACTTAACAGTCCAGTTTGGTTAACCCCCCCCCCCCCCCCCCCCGGGGCTCTTTCTCTGTCTGTCCATTGTCCTGCCTTTCCTCCTGCCCTTCTGGGTGTGAGAGAACCCAAGACCTGTGTATTGTGTCCACTTAATTTTGACCGGGCGAGCTGAAAAGCTGGTAACAGACAGATACACCCACACAACCACACACAGACATATTGAGTGATTACCATATGTCTCTGTTGCACCGAGGCATAATAATTAATATACATAATGAAAATAAACCAGGGAGCTCACATCCCTGAAAAGGAATAGAGTCATAATCAGTACAGCAACTTTGAGTAACTGGGCTTCAACACACACCTTCAAGAGAAAACAAAACAAAAAGGACAGCAAACCGTGTGAGAAGCCACCTGCATGCTCTGCTGCCTAGCTTAAAATTACCTCAACAAGCATCTCTTTTCAAAGTGCTGCACTCGATATACACATTTATGTAGAAAAACTGAACCAACAACTAAATAAAGATTACTCAACTGTCAGGCAAGATTTACATCACTATATGCAAGTTTTTACTCCATTTGCATACTTTTTAGCAAGAGTACTAATTAAACTCACCTCTCCTCAACTGGAATGACTGAGGAGCGAATTCAGAGGAAGTGACATCACTACAGACCGAAAACAAAAATGAAAATTTAAAAGTTCTCAGAAATAAAAACACAAAATTATAAATAAAAAATATCTATATATAGGCAAATAACAATATAAAAACAAAATTAGTGGATGGATTAATCCAAAAGGGTTCATACTGTCTTCTAAAATAATTATGAAATATGAAGGCTCTGAAAAACTGTCACTACCACAAATCGGCCATAGAGAGAGGAAGGAAGCAAGTGGAGATGAAAAACATAAAACGGAGAGAAGGAAAGACCAGACAAAAAGTAGACAACACAGGAACGGTCACACTACCACACCTGAGAGGCATCACTGAAAAAATACAACAGACAATGAAAAAATATCACATTAACACCCCAGTAAAACCACACACCACTTTGAGGCAACTCTTGGTTCATCCCAAAGACATAATACCCACAGAAAACAAAAGTAATATCATTTATGAAATACCATGCCAATCATGCAACAAAACCTACATAGAAGAAACGTGTCATGAGCCTCCCCGTGCGCTATTACGCAGCGCATGGAGGAGTGAGGAGAAGAGACGGATTTACGAGCAAGGGTTACACCACAGCACATTTATTAAAGAAAAGACGAACAGCTCCAAAAACGTACAGACATACAAAAACAACAAGCAGGGTACACTTACAGGCAAACACGGGGCGGCATGTTGCGGGCACACCACAGTGTACAATGGTGTGTGCTGCCACGGTGATCCGTAACCGGGACAGGCACTAGTGACAATACAATGATCCAGCAATGGTGGACTGAGAACGAGCTGCTTAAGTACCACTATTGCTGGAAGAGTGAAATAGGGAACACCTGGGCGAGGAGCAGGAAAGGTAATCAACGGGAAAGGGACCAGCTGACCAACATGAGAGAGGGGGCGTGGTCGGACCGGCAAGCTGTGTAGGTCAGAGGAGGCTGCCCCACAGCTACCGGCCAGAAACAGTGGCTACAAGTACAGAAAAGTGACCAAGTGAATATAAAGACTACAATAAACTCAGAAGATAACACAACACACAAATACACAGATACACCTGAGCCACAGAAGGTCAGAACCGAGCCCAAAGGAACAACCCTGCTCGGTTCATGACAAAACGGGAAGAACCTTTGGAAACAGTAAAAAGGAACACAGGAAAGAATGTGAACAAGAGACAATAGTGAAGTACACATGAGCACAAAAAGCAACAGCTGAACAACAGAACCTGAAATCTGCCGTATCCGACCATTGCTGAAGAGAAAATCATATCATGGACTGGAGAGAGGCAAACGTCATCTGCACAGAAAGCGACAAATACCACCGTTGGATCAGGGAAGCCATCAAAATCAGGAACGGACCCCAAGAACCATCAACAGGGATTAGGGATCCTATACCCTGGACCACACCTGGGACGCTGTCCTCCACAGGATACCAGACAGCAGGGGGCGTAGTTGTCCTCTGCTGTCTGGTAAATCTGGATAAAACAGCCGATGAAACAGCTGTCACAGCAACATCAGTGACCCTTCTGATGAAGGCTGCAAGAAGTGGCTGAAACATGTTAAGGTAAAAACAACCTTTTTCACTGTCTGATAGAAAAGAAAATATTTTTATAATTACTGGATGGATTTTCGATGAAATGTAGACAATTTTAACCACCTGTTATGTGCATGCGTCAAACGCTTGAGCTAGTAGGCGCAAAAAGTGAAGCATATATACAACCAAGTGTGCACCGACCTTGTCCAAATGGTACACGCATCATAGACGCACAGAGCAGAGGTGGAGCATAACCAAAGCCTTCCTATGCAGAGTGTACAGTCACTGGTGGTGACCCCCATAGCAGGAGTAAACAATGTGTTGCAGAGGTGAGATGCGCCAAACTCAAAATATTAGAAAGAAGAAACAAAACCTTTATTATGGGCAAACTGGCACATGGACTTTATGTGCGGCACAGGTAAGCAGGTATTCTGCTTACCTGCATTAAAGCCAACTGGGCCCCACATGGGTTTAAATGGGTGCGCAGGTTTTAGTAACACTGGTGCTCAAATTACAAATTCATGAGGAATTTTTTTTTAGCAAATTTAAAAGAAAAAAGTCACAAGTTTATGAGGAAAAAATTAGAAAAGTTGTAAATTAATTAAAAAAGTAGAAAATATATGAGTAAATAAATTGAAAAATAAAGAGAAAAAAGTCAAGTTTATGAGGAAAAAGTTGCAAGTTTACAGTAAAAAAATTGAAATTTTTGGAGAAAGTTCCAAATTGACAAGAAAAATGTCAAATTTATGGGGAAAAATAACAAATTTATTGGAAAAAGTTGCAGGATTACAGTAAAAAAAAGTGGCAAATTTATGAAAAAGTTCCAAAATTTCAAGAAAATGTTGGCAAATTTGCAAGAAAAAAGTCACCATTTTTAGAAGAAAACAAACATTCAGAAGAAAGAGTTGCAAATTAACAAGAAAAAAAATCACAAATTTATGAGGAAAAAGTTGAAAGTTTACAGTGAAAAAAAAGCTAAAAATTTATGAGTTTCAATTTTCAAGAAAAATGTATCAGATTTATGGGAAAAAGTCACAAATTTACAAGAAAATTGCAAATTCATGAGAAAATAAGTCCATGGTAAAATCCATGTGGGCAAACACAGATGGGGCCCACATGGTACCCATAAGACAGCCCAGATTTAACCTTTGGTGGAGCCCACATGGGCATGCTGGCTGGGTTAGTCAACTTGTTGTATTGCTTTAAATTGTTGGCAGTTAGCTGGAGTTAATTCTTTAGTCACAACTAATCATTACAAACCAAAGTTTGCGTGGTGTACCCACTTACAATTAAGATACTCATAAACCCAAATTAACACTTGCAATGGAAATAAGTTTTCATGAATACCAATGGATGTAATGGGCTCTTAGAATGGGGGTAATTTCCATTCCAATGTGCTGTGCCACATAAAGTAGCTGAGCAGCTGCTACCCAGTGTACATACAGTATATGAGCCACGGTGATGCTTTTCAAAAAAATAAGATTGACATCCTTGTCCTTTAAGAATGAACAATAAAAATGTCAGCACAGGCGTCTTCAGCAGACAGACTCCCCTGAGACAAGTGTTCATACACAGGAAACCCTTCTGCGTGTCTTTCAGATTCTGTGCTCTGCCTTGCATCTGCATCACAGTTCAGGGAATGCCCAACATCCTTCTTCTGCTGCCACACACCTCCGGTGTCTCTGCACCACACAACCTTCCTAAATGACTTGACTGAAGCAGAAGCCTGGTTTGCAAAGCTGTCCAATCCTCCACTAGTATTTCTCTTATTTTCTGTAGCTCCAGCACTTGGCTTTTGATTACACAAATGAGAGTCTTTTTGTTTTAATTCTCTGCTGAGCAGCCCAAGGTCATTACACTTCTGTAGTATATATTCGCTTGCCAAGAGGTGGATTTCCCCCTCAGGTAGCTTACACTGGCTTGTATTTTAAACCTGTGAGAAAGAATGAAGAGAAAAAATAATTCTGGCATGAATGAGCTCCCCTACACAGGAAGAGGGTTTATAATTAAATGAACTCTGAGAAAGGCATTTCACTACGCACAGTTTGCATAGAAAACCCTTTCACCTTGCTCCTTTTCCCAACTCTGCACTTTTTAGTTGCCATGGCATCACAGGGGCTGTAACTCATACACGTCTGTCCTCCATTCCACAACTTGTTACAGTAGGACTTTATTTCACACTTTAAAAGGATGACGTGCTTATGCGTGGGAAACCAAAGCACCTCATTGCACTCTGGACAAATATTAATAACTGGTGATACTTTCCTTTAAACAAATATTTTCATGCGACTGTTGTGTCTTGTGATAAGTTTTGTAAGGACCCATTTACACAGCATGGAGATCGCTGGGTGGCCGCTGAGAGATCACAAACTGGCCCAATCTTCCAATGATTTTCTAAAGCCTGGAAAAAGCAGTTTCTGTGTATTTGGGAGATCAAAAATTCATTTATCAGTAACTTTCAAGGAGATCTATAGAGATCTTTGAAAAATCCTTAAGAGATCATTAAGAGTCCAGGAGAGATCGTTGAGGGATCATTGAGAGTTTTCTGGGCAAAAAAGGGAAAATGCTGAGCATTTGAAATGTCTCTAGTGCTCTTCTACCCCATTTACGCAGGGGTAGAGACAATAGAGAGATTGTTGAATGATCAAAAAATGGCCAGATCTTTTAATGATCTTTCAGTGATTCCTCAGTGATCACTAAGATCTCTCGGTGATCTTCCAGTGATCTCCACTGTTGCCACAGTCTCCTCAAAGTTTTGACTTAGTCCTAAACAATTTCTCAATGATCACCAAAGGAAAGCAATCTCTCAATGAACTCTCAAGGAGCGCTCAATGATCTCATTGATCTCCCGGTGATCTCCACCACAGTCTGTTTTGGACCCAGTCAAAACTTTAAGACCGTGGAGATCACTGAAGATCACTGAGAGGTCACTGAGAGATTTGGCCATCTTTTTCATCACTCAACGACCTCCACCCCTGTGTAAAGTTGGGATACGTTTATAAAGGGGTTATAACTGTATGTGTGCTATTCTTTTTTTCTAGCTTTAAATAACATTTTCAATGAAAACAAGATGTCATCCAAAGTGTCTTTAATGTAATCAACAGAAAGGAGTTTATATAATCTCTTCTGTGGTAAAACCTTGAGGCTCCTGTAGGATTGTGCTTGAGGACTTGATGTGACATCATTACCTGAGGTTTCTTTAAAGAAATAAATTTGGACAGACACGCAACCGCACTTTTCCCCTCCGCCTGTCTTCCACATGGGAACATATTGCAGAGAAAAGGTGACATGTAGGAACAGCACTGGATAGCTGGCCTCAGTTCAGTGCCTCCAGCTCCATCCCTGACAGTGCAGTGAGTGGCCCTCACTCACAGCTGTCCTGGACCCATTCACCCAAGCAAACTTCAACTCTGGAAAACAATGCAATACGCTAGGATGCTGAGATGAGCTTGGAAATGCACGTTTCTTCCCGGAGGAGATAGATGGAAACAGAGTTATTTAAATGATAACCAATGCGACCCATCACTGTAACTCCTGACAGATTTTAGATGTACCGTAGCTGGATCACTCCTACAGGGAAAAAAAAAAACCCTCTAAGGTTAAAGGGAAGCCACACAGTGTGGTTTTTATTGACTTGATGCTATTAACCCTAAAACAAGACAGCAAGGAGACATTCGTGACCATTTGTTCAAATTATATTTTAAAAAACCTGCTTCACACGCAAACCATGACAGATCTTGCACATCTTTTGCAGAATACATCACAATGACAGATGTATTAATACACAAACATACTCATGTAGCTTTAATCACTAATACAACCAGCGTATTGCCTAGCATCATTAATATTCATCAAACCTGTTATGATATTTTAAAGAGCTTGATATTAAATGTTATTGATGTTATCCTCTGCAGATAAATCTCCAGCCAACCTACATCATTTATAACCCGAACAGCAAGAACAGGGTGATCATCATTTCATATAACAGCCATCCTGCAGTATAACACAGAACTCAATCAATGTGGTCGCCGTACTTCATCAAATATGACATACTGCTTGGTGCCATATGGACGAAGAAAGGGCATATGCTGTAAAAAATAGGAGGCTTAATCAAAGATCACATATATTAACCAGTCAAAGGGCCATTAGCTCATGTGACAGGTAATGAAAAGGAGAAAAAATGGAATAGAAATGGAAAGGTGGAAGCTCAGCCATCATCCCTGAAACGGGACTTCTCCAGCTACTGGGTGATGTCAGTGGTAAGGTTCATCTTTTAAGTACAGTCTGCAGTTCCTGACTGCAAATATTTACCCTTTTAGACTCACTTCAGCTACTTCAGCTAATTAAATTAGCATAAAAAGAATCAGAGCAAAAATTAACTCCATAACACCCCTTTAAATTTTATTCTCCTGCACCAGCTCGTAAATAGTTTTCCATGTGTCACTGGCTGTTTGATGAAGTGCACTGTTCTCTATTTGCAGCCCACATGTCTTAGCTGGAGGCAATGGACTCCAATAACCGCACACAATACAATCTCACTAAATCTCCTCCACTGGAGGCTTTCACGTTGGTGAGTTTTCCTCTCCAGGACATCTGACCTACACGTAGCAGCAACTGTGGACACCAATGTGACAAACAATTTGAGATACTTATTTTTTTTTCCTATAAAGCAAATGTGAAAGGTACAGAAAGTGATGCATGTGTTTACCACCATAAACATTTCAGCAGCTGGAAGTGCACTCAACAAATATGCAGGCCTACATTTCTCCTCTGTACTCTCCAGCAACAGCTCTGAGTAGCTCTTCAATGTCTTTTCTTGTTTTTCAAACCATATGAGCAGGCATAATACCAAAACATGCATCTGGGTTGCCATGTTGGCTCACCCAGTGACCATGAGCTTTGGACCCAACAATAGCTACAGGTGAGGGTCCCAAGGTCAACCTGTGCAGCAAATTTGGTGACACAAGGTTTAGTTGTTGTCAGCTCACGTGAATTTGCTTCAGACAATGTAAAATCACATGAATCTACATTGGCATTATTTGAATTTCACTTTGAAAGTTACTTGACACTTGGATATTTCAACAAGGGTTACTAGGGACCCCCGGATTGTCTAAATCAGGGAAACTCTCCAACTTCACCTGACTGAACCAAGAAAAACTGGACAATTTTTTTGATTGGGCTTTTTTCCTTTTGACCAATCAAGTGGAACCAGACAACCTTCCTCTACCAGACAATTTTCACAGCACACCAGGTAACAAAGGTTGAAAATCACAGTGTCAAAATTTGGCCATCACCAAGAGTTAGAATCAATGATAGAGGATAAACTGTTATTATATTTGAAATAAGAGACTGCCACTGTACAGTTCCTGTACTCAGAGGTGCTGCACGCCAGCAGGCAAGGCAGGCAAATGCTTAGGGTCCCAGACAGAATGGAGCCCCTGAGGGCTGACCAACTTTTAGCCCTTTTCCACTAGCATCTACTCAGCCCAACTCGCCTCGACTCTACTCAGTTTGTAGGGTTTTCCATTAGTACCTAGTACCTGGTACTATTTTGGTACCTACTCCACTGGGGTTCCAAGCGTGCTGAGTTGAGCTGAAAATGTGATGTCAACAGATTGCAGACCACTAATTAGCCAGGGCATAATGTCAGTGGATGAGAGTGACATCTTCACAAGATTCAAAACCACCATTTATAAATTCGGCCATGAGTTTTTATTGTTTCTTTGATAATCAATGAGATAAATGGCTACACACAAATCAACAACATGGTCCAACGACGAAGTGTGGACTCTTCTGTGCATAGTGGCTGACGAGAGAATCCAGTGGGAGCTACGGGGCTGAAAAGTTCACATAGTAGTCAAATTTGATCAAATGTGGTTTATTTTTCAACGGTGTCCCCTCGGTCCACACACTTCTTCCATCGGTGTTGCCGTGCTTGGATCCCTGCACTTGAAAAATAAATGACATTTGGTCAAATTTGACCACTATAAACTTTTTAGCCTATTGTGGAAGTTGTGTTCAATGACGAGACTTGAGTTTATTCCTCAGGTTCGGCTTTATTGCAGAACACATTCATCCAACATTCTCAAATAGCAAGAACAGGCAGAATCATGTCACATCACACTCTTATACCTCCGGGGGATTAAGAACTCAAGTCACATGGTGCTTCTGCAAACATTTAATCACAATGCAAGTCTCTGAAGATTCACCATTGTCTCTTATTCTCCGATGTTCTGGGGATCCCCCCAGGGCCTCCCCTCTGAGACAAGGGTCCGACTTCACACCTCCTCGACATCTCCTGTCAGCCCCCATCGATCCAGACTCTTTGTTCCTCCAGACGTGAAGCCCCAATCCACATAAGCCATACATTTGTGGGAGATATGAACCAGACATATGTGCCACACTCTTGTGGGAAATATGAACCAAACATATGTGCCACATGACCCCCCCCCCAAACGTCTGCATGGGACAAACATACTCATAAATGCATAACATAAAAGACATTACCACATAACCAACAATCAATCCCCCAATCTCTTAGGTCTTAACTTCCTGCCGAATCTGCTGTAAGCCGGCTTCGCTGCGTCTGCAGCGCCTCCTCGCACCTAGGGATTAGATTTGTTAGCACATCTCTGTGGGAGCTCTGGAGCGTGCCTTCTCGGTGGCCTGCCTCGGTGGGGGGCTTTCGCCAACTGCACGTGTTCATCAGCCAGAACAAAAGCGGGCTTGAGTCTGTTTATGCAAATTAGCTCCCTCCTGCCCCCCAAATCTAGCAAGAAATGCTTCTCATTTTTTTCCAGCACCCTGAACGGTCCATCATAAGGCGGACGCAGCCCTGGGCGTTGTGCATCATGTCTAACAAAAACAAACTCTGCGTTTTTTAAAGCCTCTGGCACAAAAACGCGTGGAAAATTGTGATGCACTGGGCCAGGCAGCGTGTTTGATCCTGTGCCGCTCTGCAACAGCTGAGCGGGGGGACAATTTGGTGCAGGATTTTCCGGAAGAAATTCCCCCGGCAAACGGAGAGGTTGTGCAAAAACTAAGTCCGCTGGGGAGGCCTGCAAATCCTCCTTAGGTGCAGAACGCAACCCCAATAAAACCCATGGCAGTTTGTCCACCCAATTTGTATCCGTGAGCGATGCTCTGAGGGCTGCTTTCAATGACCTATGAAAGCGTACACATAAACCGTTGGCCTGCGGGTTATACGCGGAAGTGCGGTGTACCTTCACCCCTAAGCTGCGGGCCATAGACGACCAGAGTTCGGAAACAAATTGAGGGCCTCTGTCGGACGTCATGTCCGACGGAACTCCAAAACGCGCAACCCAAGTTGTTAAAAATGCGCGTGCAACCTCTTCCGCCGTTGTTGACGCCAGAGGTACCACTTCCGGCCAACACGTGGTGCGGTCCACCATCGTCAAAAGGTGTGTGTGCCCTTGAGACGAGGGAAGTGGGCCCACCAGATCAACATGCACATGATCGAAACACTTAGCCGAGATGTGAAAAGGCTCCAAAGGAGCCCTCGTGTGCTTGTGTATCTTAGCCCTCTGGCACGCTACACAAGCTGCTGCCCATTCCTTGACCTGTTTGCGCAACCCCGGCCAGACAAATTTCTCCCCCACCATCTTGACCGATGTGCGCACCCCTGGGTGCGCCAGCGAATGGACCGAGTCAAAAACGCGGCGGCGCCACGTGGCTGGAACCACAGGATGAGGCCGTCCCGTGGAGACATCGCATATTAAGGGGGGCATACCTATTTGCTGCACCCTGTGCTCCAGCCTTAACCCTGTTGGTCCAGACTGGAGCGCGCGCACATCCGCGTCACCAGAGACAGTCTGCCACTACATTGTGTTTACCTGCGACATGCTGGATATCGGTGGTGAACTCCGATATTGCGGCTAGCTGTCTTTGCTGTCGGCCTGACCAAGGTTCTGAGATCTTGGCCATCGCAAAAGTTAACGGTTTGTGGTCCATGAAAGCGGTGAAACGACGCTCTTCCAGCCAGAACTGGAAATGGCGGATGGCCAAGTGTAGGGCTAAAAGCTCCCTGTCAAACGTGCTGTATTTACGCTCGTTATCGTGCAAAGATTTGCTAAAGAACGCAAGTGGCTGCCAGGTCCCTGCCACACACTGCTCAATGACTGCCCCCACCGCTAGATCATAAGCGTCGGTGGTGAGTGCCAAACGGGCTGTTGGAACCGGGTGCACTAACAAAACGGCGCTTGCAAGGGCTGATTTGACCTGGGAGAAAGCGCGCTCCGGAGACCATTCGACCTTATTCGTGGGTTTTTGTTTTTTTAGTGCCATGTACAGTGGCTGCATGAGCCGCGTTGCGCTCGGAAGGAACCGGTTGTAAAAATTAACCATTCCTAGAAACTCCTGCAGCACTTTTATCGTTTGAGGTCGGGGGAAATCTGTTATTGCGCGAACTTTCTCAGGCAGGGGAACCGCTCCTTCTGGCGAAACGCGATGCCCCAAAAAATCGATTTGCGCCACCCCGAACTGGCACTTCACTGGGTTAATTATCAACCCGTGCTCTGCCAATCTCCGAAAAACCGCTGTGAGGTGGGTTTCGTGTTCGTCTTCGGACGTGCTGGCTACCAATATGTCGTCTAAATAGACGAACACGAAAGGCAGGTCGCGTAAAACTGCATCCATCATGCGTTGGAAAGTTTGCGCGGTGCCCTTTAACCCAAACGGCATGCGCAAAAACTCAAAAAGCCCAAACGGAGTTATTACCGCGGTTTTGGGAATATCCTGCGCGCGCACGGGGACTTGATGGTAGCCGCGCACCAAGTCTATTTTAGAAAAAATGTGCGCCCCCGCCAAATGAACTGAGAAATCCTGGATGTGCTGAATCGGGTAGCGGTCGTGTGCCGAGACGTTGTTCAACCTGCGGAAATCGCCACAAGGTCGCCACGAGCCATCAGCTTTTGGGACCATGTGTAACGGTGAAGCCCAAGGGCTGTTCGAGCGTCTAATTATGCCCAGTTTTTCCAGGTTGGCAAATTCCTCGCGCGCTATTGCCAGTTTAGCTGAGTCCAAGTGCCGGGCTTTTGCAAAAATGGGCGGCCCAGTGGTGGTGATAAAATGCTCCACCCCGTGTTTGGCCACTGTCGCCGAAAACTTTGGGACTGTGAGTGCTGGAAAGTGAGTGAGCAGAGCATGAAACTTACCACCCGCAGCTGTGACGTTGGCGTGTGCAGTCGGCGGGGCCACCCGAGCTGTACAGGGGATAGAATGAAAAGACAGTGCATTAACTAGATGTCTATTAGCAAGATCCACCAATAAACCATGTGAGCACAAAAAATCAGCCCCTAACATGTTAAAACTGACTGCCGCTACAATAAAGGTCCACTCAAATGAACGGCCCTGTAAGGACAGAAGCATGGTCCTCTCACCGAATGTCTTGATCGCTGAGCCATTCGCCGCTGATACTGACACCCAGGGAGCTTTAGACGGCATCAGCCGTTTCGCGTAGGTAGGCGTAACGAAACTCAGCTGGGAGCCCGTGTCCACGAGGAATTGTTTCCCCGAGTGTGCATCTGTCAGGTAAAGCAGCTTGTTTTCTTCTCCGAGGGACGCAGCTGCTACCGGCCCCCAGTCTTGGCGTTTCCCTGACGTTTCAAGCGGCACAGTGGGAGACATCTGTGTGCCCTCTCCGCAAAACGGCGGTGGTAGAAGCACAGGCCGTCTTCAGCTCCGCGTCGCCTGACGCCTGTCGCTGCCGTCGTCGGTTCGTCTGGCGCCGCCACCACTGGCTCCAAACCATCTCCGGGCGCCGTCCTCTGCTCAGCTGCCGCGGCCAAAACCGCGCTCCGCTTGTGGGCGTCAACGAGTCGCTGCGCCTCCTCGCTGAGCCCATGGTAGTCCCGCTTGGCCAATCGGGGTGAGTCTGCCAGGGTCACGCTCACTGCTGGCGGCAGAGTCCGGAGGAAAAGGTGGGCGAAAATAAATTCGCCATCCTCGGAGTCTTTCAGTCTAAGCATCTTCACCATCAGGTCCACCGGTCTGTCGTTCTCCGACTCCGTCAACGCTAGGAGCCCCTCTGCTCGCTGTTGCACCGAGGGGGTGAAATGGCTGATCAGTGCCTCCTTCAATGCGCCGTACTTGTCGGTGTCCGGTGGGTGGTTAACCAGGTCTTCCACCCTCTGGACCGTGTGACTGTCCAGCTTCGCTACCACATGGTAGAACCTCGTTTCATCCTTTGAGATTCTCCGGAGGTTGAACTGCGCCTCGACTGCGCTAAACCAGGAGCGTGGGCTGTGCTGCCAGAAATCGGGCAGCCGGAGCGTGGAGGCAGCCATCAGGCTGGCCTCTGATGAGCTCCGCTCGGGAGAATTCTCTGTGCTCATTCTTTGTCGTGGGTCACCAGTGTGGAAGTTGTGTTCAATGACGAGACTTGAGTTTATTCCTCAGGTTCGGCTTTATTGCAGAACACAATCATCCAACATTCTCAAATAGCAAGAAGAGGCAGAATCATGTCACATCACATTCTTATACCTCCGGGGGATTAAGAACTCAAGTCACATGGTGCTTCTGCAAACATTTAATCACAATGCAAGTCTCTGAAGATTCACCATTGTCTCTTATTCTCCGATGTTCTGGGGATCCCCCCAGGGCCTCCTCTCTGAGACAAGGGTCCGACTTCACACCTCCTCGACATCTCCTGTCGGCCCCCATCGATCCAGACTCTTTGTTCCTCCAGACGTGAAGCCCCAATCCACATAAGCCATACATTTGTGGGAGATATGAACCAGACATATGTGCCACACTCTTGTGGGAAATATGAACCAAACATATGTGCCACACTATGAACTTTTCATCCCCATTGCCAATGGAGTGTCACAAAATGAAAAAGTATACCAGGAGGTCTCCAAGCCAATGGCTGCTCACGGGGAAGATGGTGAGTGTTTTGTGATTTTAATTATCTTTTACATTATTTATCCCATTGATGGCAACCTCACTTTGAACAAACAAGGATGTCGCCGTTGTCTCCTGTATGCAGACAATGAGCTAGCTAGCCATCAATGCAAACGCCTTTCTTTGCTTGTATTTTGCACTTGCTGTAATAAGTATTTGCTTCTGATAGCAAAACATCAGCATGTCAACAACATAACGGAATAACAGGCCACCTTCCTGTAATGAACCCACCCACTTTGAGGTGGTACTCAGTTGCAATAGAAAAGGACCTAAACCTGTCAGGCTGAATAGAGTCGGGGTGAGTTGAGCTGAGTAGGTGCTAGTGGAAAAGTGGCTTTTGAATCGCTACAATAGTGACAATGTGGAGAGTTTTTATTGACAGTGGTAGGCCAGTGCAGAACTCCCTAAAAGGGCCCCACCTGCAAGTACCAGTGCATGTCTTATGTAAACAAACAAGTGAGAACGGAGTATCAAAGTGAAGCAAAGTTACAAAAGAAAGAAGAAAAAAGAGGAAGAGGAGAAAATACAGCAACTCATTGGTAAGTAGTGCAAATAATACAGTAGTTAATTTAACTCAGAGCAGCTTAGACTAACATTTTTTGTTAGTATAAGATTATTTATTATATAAAGGTGATGAATGCTGGTTGGAGGGGTCTCCTGTGAATTTTTGCCTGGAGTCCCAAGAGATTCTTGAATTGCCTCTGCCTGTACTTTATATCCACTTGTGAAATTCTGCCACCGATCCACCAATAAAGGTTAGCACTTCATCAAACTGTTAGCGTCAGCTAGCACTGACAACAGCCATCACCAAGAGGTAGTTCCTGGAGGAGGCAGTGAAAATTCTCCCAACCGTGTGTGGTGCTGAATAAAGTTGTGAACTCAAGCACGTCACTGAATGTGCAAGGCAGCAACTGAAGTTATGGAAGTAATCCTGCCCCTCCACATGGCAAATTTTCACTTGTTCCCAACTCTGGTGACTGTACTCACAAATAGAATGCTGTATATTTTTGCTTCACGCTTTGGTTTAAACACTACAGGTGGGAATCTTTAGGCACTTCACGATTCGAGCTGATTACGATGCAGGGGCTCTGATTTGATTTGATTACGATTCTAGATGCATCGTGCTCTAAGATTAGAAAAAGGAGTTTCTGTGCATCATCACAAAGAAACTGTAGCTGTAGCAGGTGCTTCTCAGCTCAAGGACATCAAAATCACAGAGGAAAAGAGAGTCTGGAAAACACTTGTCAAATTCAGAGCCTTTACTGGTGCTAAGACTAACATACTGTACATACATCCTCTTCAGTCTTCTTAGGTCATAGACCTGTTACTCATTTTAACATGTTTGCTATATACTTAAGATAAGCCTTTATTAGTCCCACAATGGGGAAATTCCAGGAAACTCTTAACTGTTCTGATTCACATCCAGCAGGGAGTGGAAGACGTCAATAATAATGATCAAGTGTATAACACATAATAATGTTTCAACACTTCTGTGTCTTCTTTAGACTCAGACACAGAAGTGTAGAAACATTATTCTTAGCACCAATAAATGCTGTAAATTTGGCAATGTACTCTAGACTCTCTTTTCCTCAGTGATATAAATACTGGACTTCTAATGAAAAATAGAAGTGTTCCTACCTGCTGTTTTTGGTCTTTCCATGTTTTGGTCTAGCCGTGGCTGTAGAGGTGGAGTGACCCGCTCACTTCGCCATCAAGCACAGCCGCGTTTCACGCACATGCATTTAATATCATCTATGGTCTATATGTCCACATAGTATGATAGCAACTCTCCAGCAAACTGATTTGAACACCCAGACTTAAAAAAAAAAACGAGGAATTTGTGTTGGCACAAAAGATTGCCTGGGTGGGCACCAACTTCTGGGTTTAAGGTTCTGCTTTTTTCTTTCTGTCAAAATTAATTACGTTGTATCAGTCCCTCCAGGATTTCATGGGATTTTTTTTTATTGTTGCGGTAAGTTGCAGGGCTGTCCTTGAGGATTTGCCTGAATTGCGTGTTGGCTCGTGTCCAGACCGGAGATTCACAACTTTAAAACTCATAGAATAGAATAAGCTTTATTGTCATTGTACAGTTGTACAGTACAATGAAATTGTGGGTGCTCCACCAGGCTACTGCACAATAAAGTAAGAGAGAAGGGTTAGATAAAACATGGTTACAGAACACATGATTAAACACACAACTGAAATAAAAATAGCTCAGGATTATGGAAATATACACAAGTATGGTAGTGGCTTCACGGATGGAGCTATGAACATAAGAGTGTGGCGTGCAGAACACACAATTGAACACACAATTGAGTAAAATGGCCCAAGGATTATGGAAAATATACACAGAAGTGGTTTCATGGATGAGACAATATACATGAAAGTGGGGAGTGCAAAGACAGGTGTGATTATTATGATAATTTAAAGGTCCTCAGTTCTGTGCATGTGAGTGTTTGGAGGGAGGAGGGTGGGGCCTCTGACTATTTGCAGTTTGGATGGCCCAGGGGAAGAAACTGTCAGTCCGGAGGTGTGGGACCTGATTGATCTGAACCGCTGTCCAGAGGGGAGCAGGTCAAACAGGTGGTGGGCAGGATGTGAGGAGTCTCCTGTGATGGCCTTGATCTTTCTGAGACAGGAGGGTCTGGAGATGTCTTCCGGGGAGGGCAGAGGGCCGCTGATGATTTTTTGGGCGGTGTTGATGACCATCTGCATGACCTTCCTGTTCTTGGCCGTGGCGCCGGCGTACACACACACCCAGACAGCAGGTGAGCATGCTCTCCATTAAGCAGTGGTAGAAGGCCAGCAGCAGCTTTGGATCTAGGTTGTTCTTACTCAGGACAGGGAGGAAGTGTAACCGCTGCTGGGCTTTCTTCACCAGAACCTTGGTGTTGACAGACCAGGAGAGGTCAGAGGAGATGAGGGTACCCAGGAACCTGAAGGTGGGGACGGTTTCCGCGTGGTCGCCATTTATGAAGAGGTAGGGTGGTCCTGTCTGTTCTTTCTGAAGTCCAGTATGAGTTCTTTGGTTTTTTTGGACATTCAGTTTCAGGTTGTTTGCTTGGCACGACAGCAGCAGATTCTCTACCTCCATCCTGTATGCCTCCTCATCAGTGATGAGCCCAACCAAGGTGGTATCGTCCACGTACGTCACGATGACGGTGGTTGGGTGGGTTGGAATCCTGTCAAAAGTGTACAAGGAATACAGTAGTGGGCTTAGCAGACAGCCTGGGGGGGGCAGTGCTGAGAGACAGTGTGGAAGAGTGGTGGGTGCTGAGTCTGACTGTTTGTGGGCGGTTGGTGAGAAAGTTTTTTTTATCCAGGAGCGGGGGGAGGGGGATCTGAAGGAGGTGCAGTTTATTGATCAGGATGACCGGGATGATGGTGTTGAAAGCTGAGCTGTAGTCCACAAACAGCATCCTCACATAGCTCCTTGGGTTCTCGAGGTGACTCAGCGCTCTGTGGAACATGGTGGCGATGGCATCTTCTGTAGACCGGTTCTTCCTGTAGGTGAACTGGTGGGGGTCGAAGGAGGGTGGACGACAGTCCCTGATGTGCTGGGACACCAGTCGCTCAAAACACTTCATGACTACAGAGGTAATTGCTATGGGTCTGAAGTCATTCAAGCTGTCAATTGTGGACTTTTTGGGGATGGGGATGATGGTGGAGGCCTTGAGGCAGGAGAGGACAGTGGCATGCATCAGGGAGAGGCTGAACAGCTTGGTGAGGATCTCTGCCAGCTGGTCTGCACATGCTTTGACCACCAACCCTGGGATGTCATCAGGACCAGAAGCTCTGTGGGGGTTCACTGCTCTCAGTCACCTCCCCACCTCATGCACCTGTGGGGGGGGGCAGTTTGGGGGGGTGAGCTCAAACTGGGCAAAGGAAGCTGTTAAGCTCCTCTGCCAGAGTGAAGCTGCTGTCCGATGTTGGGGGGCACTGGCTCTTGTAGTTGATGAGGGCCTGGATGCCTTGCCACATCTGTCAGGGGTTATTGCCTGTGAGGAAGCCCTCCAACTTCTTCCTGTAGGCATTCTTAGTGGGTTTTATGCCTCTTCTCAGGCTGGCTCTGGCAGTGCTATACAGAGAGCTGTCCCTCAGCCTGAAGGCTGAGTTGCAAGCTCTGATCAGAGCCTGGACCTCACTGGTCATCCAGGGTTTCCGGTTTGGAAAGACTCGGATGTGTTTGGTGACTGCCACATTTTCTACACAGCATTTAATGTAGAAGAGGACAGACTCGGTGTAAGAGTCCAGGTCCTACTGTTCAAAGATGTTGCAGTTTGTGCAACTTAAGCAGTCCTGTAGCTGGAGGAGGGCATTTTCAGGCCAGGTTTTAATTGTTTGTTTGTTTGGTTGGGGGGGGGGGACTCTTCCTAAGGGGGGGTGTAAGCAGGTATTAGAAGCAGGGAGAGATGGTCTGATTGTCCAAGGTGAGGGAGGGGTGGCTCTGTAGTGTAGCAGAGTCAATAAAAGCATTGTTGTCAGCAGGATTTACTGGTGGCATATTAATTTCTTTCTCCATATCTCGCTAGTGTCAGAAGGCGGCCATGGAGCCTGAAAGCTTAAATGCACCTCTGACATTGGGGCAATGTCAAAAATCTGGAAAGAAATACTGTATGTAGCAGAGTCAATAAAAGCATTTCCTACTTGGCTTGCCAAGTGAGTCGACCCTCTTGGCAACACAGGTAGAGTGCTGGACTCTGGAGCTGGAGGTTGTGGGTTTGAACCCCTGGTTGGACATCGCCAGTTGGGGCTTAACTGCCCATCCCCTTGGCTACAGTAGCCATGACAAGATGTAGTAGTGACTTACCGCTAAAGATGGATAAAATGTTACAACACTAATGTAGTACTGAGTTATGGCAGTGTAGTTACCTTTAACTTTACTACCTGGACAGAAGGGACAATTGGGCCAGATCAGACAGATTCTAGAGTCGTAGGAGCCTGGAGGGTGCAACAACAGATGACACATACACAGCAAGTATGAAAAGCTTGCAAGTATGTGTATTTTTTTAGTTGTGCACACTTAAAACAAAAAGAGAGCGCTTGTAAAAACAATAAAAAAAATAAAAATAAAATACCCCCAAATACAGTTGTAGTTTGTTCAGTCCTTTAGTATTTGTTTCAGTCTTTGAATGTTCGTTTTGGTCTTTGAATGTTCGTTTCGGTCTTTCAGTGTTCGATCAGCGCGATAGTGACCAGTTGGATCACCTCTACCAGTTAGTTAGGTTCGGGCTTCGGCTCGCCATCCAGATCTAGAGATCCACGTTCTTCTCAATCCAGGCCAAAAAACCTGACCTACAGAATAGGTCAGAACAAAAAGCTTAAACTATGATCTATAGCTTAGTACATACGTATGTTTTCAAATATTTCCATGTTGTACAACAATAAATCAAATTTCTCATATTACTAAATTTCCATTAAATCAAAATTAATATAGTTCAAATCTAGTAACAGTAATAATTTGCATTCGTTTTTACAGTGCATAGAAAATACACTCTCAAAATTACACAAAATAGTTGCATGTGCATAAAATAGGCACATCTACTATCCAAATTTATCAAAATGGTACCAAAAAAAAAATAAAAAAATAAGTAAAGTGCATTGGAAAGCACTTGACATTAACACTGATATTTTTGCAGTGTGCTGAACCAAGTTAGCACCACAAGGAAAAAAGAAAAGTGTGCTAACAACAATTTAGCACAAATTGACTCATTTAAACACCTTAAACCACAGATTTAACATTCACCTTTAGGTAACAGTCAGTAGCAAGTTTTCTTATGAAAAACCTAGCCGGAATTAGCATCGGAGGTTAGCATTTTAAGCTAGCGGCCATTAGCATCGGAGGGTTGCATTTCACATACACAATGAATGGCACTCACCATGCCGAGCAACACGTGCTTCAAGGGGATTTCCGAGCTCACGTGAGTTCACAGCCTTTGCATTCAAAGTCTTAAAATTTTACAAAAGAGGTGTCAGAAATTGATAATACAGCAACATCTCGTTTCTTGTGTTGGTTTAGGCTTACCAATCTCAACAGTTTTAGCCAGAAAAAGGCTGCTACTAGCACGTTAGCATCACCGCCTCAGCAAGGGATCTCTCTCGGTCTGTGTCTCTGCCGTGTCTGAGCAGCACGCAGGTCACACCAAGGCCGAGAGAGAGGGCACTTGACCCCATTGGCTGATGCTGCCATCAAACGATGCAGCTATTGGTTGCTCAATATACCAAATAAAAATATTGGGAACTTTATCAGAGCTTTTTAGAAAATGTTTTTAACTATTTAATGAATATATTTTATGAACTGGAATTTCCTCATTGTGGGACTAATAAAGGCTTATCTTAACTTATATTTATTTATATATTTATCTTCAAAATATTTATTCCCATTGTGAAATGAGTGTTTTGGTTTTTTTTTAAAGCGGTATCGATATGTATGATTTTATTCACGTTTTTAACACTGGGTTACACTAGCTGTAGTATTAGATTCTCTCATTTGTTTGTGGTTTTACGGCGTCTCTCCTCACATGCGTTCCTTAGTCAGGGGTGCGTTCAGGCAGGCGGACGTTTTCCAGCACAAACCTGGCCCTTCACACACGCGGTCATTACGGAGACTCAAGGAGACGTTCACCGGCGGGCTGGAGGAGATGGAGGAAGGAACGATGTGGGAAAACTTGCAGGTGAGCGGGTTTTTTAATCACTGTTTTTTGCTGATGTGTTCTGTATATACTCACTGTTAACACAGAAGTGAGTGTGGTGCAGCGTTGCATTTGATTGGTCAAACTGATGGCGTACACGTTTGTGCGCTACTCAGGGACAAATTTGAAGTTGTGGTGATTGGAAAAAATTCAAATTATGCAGGCCCCACTAAATTTGTGAGAATTGGTCGAATCGCAACATCGTGAAAGCCTGGAGGGACTGATATTATATATAACTAAAGAATTGGAATCTTGACATTTGTGCATCAATTCAGAAACATTCACACCTAAACGTTTTCCACCATCTCTAGTGAATACCTCAGACTGTGGGATGACATTATGCATTTGACCTCCAACCCCTGTAGCAAATTTGGTGATACTGGTGTTAACAGCTGTGACATAATGAGGCCATATAACCTTGACCTTTGAACATTTTGACACCAAATCTTTGTCAGGTCCAGAGCCCTTCCAGATCAAACACTGCTGTAAGTTTTCTGATCCTAGCACTACCACATAACTGCCATAAAAGTGGAGATATACAAAGAGACTCTGTGACCTTGACCTTTGACCTTCTGACCAGAAAGTAGGTCAGCTCAAGGGGACCTCAAGTTCAATCCAACCAAGTTTGGTGATCCTAGTCTCTGTAGTTCTCAAGTTACAACTGTAGGCAAATGGAGCTGATAGCTATACCAACTAATAATAATAATAATAATAATAGTGATGGAACAGAATATAAGGCATATAGAAACGAAATATCCCCCTATAAGCAGCATCTTTCTGCCATGAACACAGAGCTCAGCTAGACCCATGAAAGCTATTGTTTGCTGTTGTAAGTTATTCAGAGAGGGGGAGAAGATAAAATGCATCATTTCTGCATTCATTTGGTTCAGTAGGTGTAATGTGAAAGCAGAAAGACGAGGAATGACGTCTGGTGTGTGTGTGTGTTAGTGTTAAAAGGTGTACATGCGATTCAGTGCAGCGTTCTACATTTACTCACTGTATGAAACAGAAAAAAAAAACTTAATTCACTGCTCTAAACTGAATGCAACAGCAATGAGTGTGACAAGGTGCAAAATGTGCAATCCAAGATGTTATTAAGAAATGCAGATGGGTAATCAAGACGACGTAACTGTGCTGTGCTCTATTGTTAAATGCTTCCATCTCATACCTACTTTATCTTGGCACACAAAACACATGCGAGTGCAGAGGGCCCCCGCCACTACGGACGTACTTATCTAATGACCTTGTACACGTAGTAAAGATATCCCCGTTTGACACAGCTAATTGGTTGACGTGTCAGAGGATGTTTAGCAGCTTAGTAAATCACATCTGCCCATTGATTCCCCCCCCCCCCCACATACACCCTCCATCAGACATTGTATTGCTTAATCCGGTCTACAACTCAATTGTTGCAAATCCTCAATGGATTCTCGGGCAGAGGAGGAGGCAAAGAAAGAGAGACAGAAGGGAGGAAGGAGAGGAAAGAGAACAAGTGATTAAGAGGCACTTGGGATGGGGAAGGTAAATTAGAGACTGCAGGTTAGTGTGTAGTAACAATCAAACAACAGTGTAGGTGCAATCACAGAGATCAGGATGCAGAGCAGAGGGCAGAAAGGAGTTTACAGCCCCGCTGCACCACGTGCTGAGGCGTATTTGATGGCAGGAGGCTGTCATGAGGCAATATGCCTTCACATGCTACTACGTCGTTCTGTTTGTGTTGGTGCTGAGTTGCTGTACCAGCTGAAGCATGCGAGGCTGCGCTACGGCATCTGCTTCCAGCTCTGAAGCTTCTCTCTGGTTAATATAGGAGAGTATCTCTGTCTTTTGTCTTGAGCGAATGTTCTCAGGGTTTTAAAGCAGAATTAAGTGTTGCAGCACGTGCATACTCGAAGAGACACTTCTCTGTTTCAAATAAAGATCCCAACTGAACTCTGTACTGTATATCCCCCATATAAGTGACATCATATGGAGGACTTGATGGAACTGAGCCTTTGTGGTTGATTTTATATGCTTACCCTGAGCAGAGACAAGACAGACTCTATGATAAATGGAAATATACAGGCTCTCTTTAAGCTGCCAGCGCAGTTGCTATGGAAACACTGTTTGTCCAGTTATACAAATACAGCCCATTTTTTTGTGACCTTGGCATGTTGGCAAAACTTGTCAGTCTTTGCACTCCAACCCTGCATCGTTGTTTATGGCTAGTGGAAGTTCAAAGCACATAAAGGATTGTGTTGCATCATTATATCAAGGTGAATATGCCAGCAGTATTTTTTTAAATCATGCACACTAGAAAGAACTTATTACATTCGAGCAACAGTAAAGATATCCAAGCCACAGCAGCCTAAAGAAGATAAACTATATGCACACAAAATATTTCCACAGTTAATCCTCTCTGCTGCAATTGTCTTTTTTTTTTGTTTGGCATAACCATAGTAGATGGGTCTGACCTGCTGTTATTTTTTTTGTCACAATGGGTGGCAATACCCCTGGAAGAAAGAGAGCAGTAAGTATAAAAATAAATATAATATCTTACATCCAACTCACACACTTTTTTTTCCCACAGACTGTCTCAGTGTTGTATTTGAAACGTATCTGGTTTGAATGACTGTTTATCCCCCTGGCTGAACATGTTAAGCATCACAACGATAACTTCAAAGGACGACACGACACTTTCTATCAAATGGCCGACGTTTGCATGATACTTTTAAATAATGCACCGATGTAGACAGACACAAAAGAGAAGCTGAAATTTACCTATTGTGGCATTTGTGTACTTTATAAGTTCATAGAAAAATATCAGTTGCTGTTTATAATTGACTCTGCGTGTATGGGGGGGGGGGTCATAGGCTGAAAACTTCATAGTGGTCAAATTTGACCAAATGTGGTTTATTTTTCAACTGCAGGGATCCAAGCGCTGCAACACCGATGGAAGAAGTGTGTGGACCAAAAGGGAGACTATGTTGAAAAATAAACCCCATTTGAACCGATGTGCCACGGCCAGGACGAAAACCACATTGCTCCTCCTGAATCCGAGGTTCGACCAACAGCCAGACTCTCCTCTCCAGTACCTTGGCATAGACCTTCCCAGGGAGGCTGAGGAGTGTGATCCTTCTAAAGTTGGAGCACACCCTCCGGTCCCCTTTTCTGAAGAGAGGAACAACCACCCCGGTTTGCCATGCCAAAGGCACTGCCCCCAACCTCCACGCAATGTTGCAGAGGCATGTCAACTATGACAGCCCTACAACATCCAGGGCCTTGAGGTACTCAGGGCGAATCTCGTCCACCCCCGGGGCATGGCCACCAAGGAGATTTTTAACCACCTTGGTGACCTCAGCCCCTGTGATAGGCGAGCCACCCCCCTCGTCCACAAGCTGAAAAGTTCATAGTGAGTATAGGGTATCGGGCTTGTTGTTATGAGCTATTCGGTCTCTGTACGACCGTTGTGAGAGTTTGGCTGTTTCGGTCAAATTACTGGACTTTTGGCTGCACGACCTGCGGTCTTGGTTCCATCACACCAAGGCTCAGTTCGCCCTCCAGGGAATAACGGCAGATGACACCAGATATTACTATGTGGTCGCAGCGCTGGACGCTCGCACGTCTCAGCAAGTAGCGAGCCTGCTCCAACAGCCTCCAGCCCACCATAAATACGGGGCTCTCAAGGCCGCGCTGACCCGGAGCTACACGCTCTCAGACTGTGAGAGAGCAAAGAGGCTCCTGAGGCGCTCCAAGTTAGGAGATGGGTCGGCGGTCGAACTGATGGAGAAGATGTTGGCGTTGATGGACACAGACAACGGGCATTTTCTGTTTGCCCACCTTTTCCTCCGGAACCTCCCAACAGAGGCAAGAGTGGTCCTTGCCAATTCGCCGTTGCTGGCCGCGCTTGACTACCGTGCGCTAGCCCAGGAGGCAGATCGGATCATCCTCATCACCAGAACCCTCACAGTGAACCCGGCGGCATTGGAACCCAGCGAGATGACCAGCGGAGGCAAGGAGCTGGCGACCGTAGTGGCAGCGGGGGCCAGGAAGCACCAGAGAGACACGCTCTGCTTCTACCACCGCCGCTTTGGAGAGAACGTACACAGATGTGTGCCACCGTGACAATTCAAGTGTTCGGGAAACGCCAAGGCTGGCAGTCAGCAGCAGCTGCGACCGCCGGTGAAGAAAACAAGCTGCTCTACGTGACAGACTCGCGCTCGGGGAGACGGTTCCTCATAGACACCGGCTCCCAAAAGAGCCTCATCCTGCCATCCTACGCCGACCGGCTAGTGGGAGCTAGCAGCCCCCAGCTGTTAGCCATAAACGGCTCGGACATTAAGACTTTTGGTGAGAGGACATTGACTGTATCCCTACACGGCCGTATGTACGAGTGGACATTTGTCATAGCGGCATTGAGTTTCCCAATCCTGGGAGCTGATTTTCTGTGTGCACACGGGTTGCTAGTCGATGTTGCTAACAGGTGCCTGGTTAATGCAATGTCTTTTGATTCTCTCCCCTGTACAGCACGAGGGGCCGGGCCAACGACACTAGCCAACGTCACAGCTCCAGGCGGTAAGGTCCACACACTGCTCACTCAGTTCCCAGCACTCACGGTCCCAACGTTTTCGTCGGCCAGCACTAAACACGGGGTGGAACACTTTATCACCACCACTGGGCCGCCCGTTTTCGCATGACCTCGGCGCCTGGACGCAGCTAAACTGGCCATAGCGCGCGAGGAGTTTGCCAACTTGGAAAGGTTGGACATCATCAGGCGCTCAAACAACCCATGGGCATCCCTGCTACACATGGTCCCTAAGGCCAAGGGATCGTGGCGACCGTGCGGAGATTTCCACAGGTTGAATAACGCCACAGCGCACGACCGCTACCCGATTCCCCATATTCAGGATTTTTCCGTTCACCTCGCCGGGGCACGCATTTTTTCTAAAATAGACCTGGTCCGTGGTTACCACCAGGTCCCAGTGCACGCGGAGGACATACCCAAAACAGTGGTCATAACTCCGTTTAGCTTGTTTGAGTTTTTACGCATGCCCTGCAGATTGAAAGGCGCGGCACAGACATTCCAACGCATGATGGATGTGGTGCTGCGCGATCTGCCGTTTGTGTTTGTCTACCTGGATGATATCCTGGTGGCCAGCGCGTCTGAGGACGAACACGCAACCCACCTCAGGACGGTTTTCCGGAAGTTGGAAGAGCACGGGCTAATAATCAACCCGGTGAAATGCCAGTTCGGCGTGAGGGGGATTGACTTTTTGGGGCACCACGTCTCACCAGAGGGAGCGATACCCTTGCCCGACAAGGTGCGCGCCGTGGCGAATTTTCCCCAGCCTCAGACGGTCAGGGCGCTGCAAGAGTTTTTGGGGATGGTTAACTTTTATAACCGGTTCCTCCCCCGCACAGCTCAGCTCATGCAGTCATTGTACTCCGCGCTCAAGAAACGGAAACCGGCGGACAGAGTCGAATGGACTCCGGAGCGGGAGCAGGCGTTCTCTGACGTTAAAGAAGCCCTGGCAAACGCCGCACTGTTGGCGCACCCGGACCTGGCGGCCCGGATAGCGCTCACTACCGATGCCTCGGACGTGGCCATAGAGGCCGTCGTGGAGCAACGCGTCGCCGGTTTTTGGCAGCCGCTCGCTTTTTTTCAGCAGGGCTTTGCGCGACAGTTAGTGTAAATACAACGCGTTTGACAGGGAGTTGCTGGCTCTCCACCTGGCCATACGCCACTTCCAGTTCTGGCTGAAAGGGCACAGCTTCACCGCGTTCGTGGACCACAAGCCGCTAACGTTCGCAATGGCCAAGATTTCGGAACCATGGTCGGGCCGGCAGCAGAGACAGCTGGCCGCGATCTCGGAGTTTACGACCGATATTCAGCATGTGTCGGGTAAACTGAATGAGGATGCGGACTGCCTCTCGCGCACAGTAGTGGCCAAAGTCTGCGTGGGGATAGATTATACAGCCATGGCCGCAGAGCAGACTGGCGATGCGGACATGTGCGTGCTCCAGTCTGGACCAACAGGGTTAAGGCTGGAGAGCAGAGTGCTGCAAGACGGCAGCCCCCCCCAATTTGGACGTCTCCAAGGGACGCCCGCGCCCGGTGGTCCCAGTTGCTTGGCGCCACCGAGTGTTTGAGTCAGTTCACGTTCTGGTGCACCCAGGAGTGCGCGCGTCAGTCAAAATGGTGGGAGCGAAGTTCGTATGGCCAGGCCTGCGCAAACAAGTGAAAGAGTGGGCTGCAGCCTGCGTAGCGTGCCAACGAGCCAAAGTACACAGACACACGAAGGCTCCTTTGAAACCATTTCGTATACCGGCTAAGAGGTTCGACCATGTTCACGTGGACCCCGTGGGCCCTCTCCCTCTATCGCAGGGGTGCACGTATCTTTTGACAGTGGTGGACCGCACCACACGCTAGCTAGAAGCAGTCCTGCTAGCGGCAACTGTGTCCGCGGACGTGGCGCGTGCTTTTTTGACAACATGGGTGGCACGTTTTGGCATCCCGTCGGACACAACGTCTGATAGGGGCCCGCAGTTTGTTTCCGGCCTCTGGTCCGCAATGGCCCGTAGCCTGGGTGTAGCAATTCATCGCACAACCGCGTACAACCCACAGGCCAATGGGTTATGTGAGCGTTTTCATAGGTCACTGCAAGCAGCGCTCAGGTCTTCGCTGACGGATGCAAATTGGGTAGACCAGTTGCCGTGAGTTTTGTTGGGGTTGCGTTCCGCACAAAAAGAGGATTTGGAGGCTTCCACGGCGGAGCTTGTTTTTTATCAGCCACTGCGGCTCCCCGGGGAATTTTTGCCGGATAATCCCGCGCCGGACAACTGTCCGTCTCAGCGTTTGCAGCATAGCACAGGTGCAGGCACGCTGCCAGGCCCTGCCCACCACTGTTTTCCACGCGCTATTGTGCCAAAAACTTTGAAGAACGTGGTGTTCATGTTTGTCAGGCACGATGCCCACCGCCCCCCATTGCGCCCACCCTACGATGGCCTGTTCAGAGTGCTGGAACCAGGGGACAAACATTTTTTGTTAGACTTGGGGGGTCGTCGGGAGAAAATATGTATAGACAGACTTAAGTCCGCCTTTGTGGTGGTGGATGAGCAAGTGATGTTGGCTCGGGTCCCTCGGTGTGGAAGACCCCCACGGAGAACTCCCAAGGTAGAAGATTCATTAGAGCAGCCACACGGGCAAGTCCAAGGTTCCCCCCCTCGCCATTGCCCACCCGCAGACAGACACACCCCCAGGAGCCCCCCACCGGCACAGCAGCGCCGCGGAGGCGGAGAACCCCCATTACAGCAGATATGGGAGGAGGCTGAAGCCAAAAGGACGTGAGGACTGAAACTTGGTCTGAGATTCTGGGGAGGGGGGGGGGTGTAGACACTGAGTTAATCATCTCAGACTGGATGCAGAGGGTAAACAGAGAAGGACAATAGGTATTGAGATGGGAAAGATTATGGTGATGTAGCAGGAAGGAGAGCTGGGGGACAGTGGGGGGAGAAGGGTTGAATGTATTGTGATGCGAGACGTCATGCAGATGTGAGATGGGTGGATGATATAAAAGGAGAGACCCTGGTGTATTGAAGAGATGCTTTTTCTGTGTATGACTGAAGTGAGAGTGAATAAAGTAGCCTGCTGCACGAGTCTGCCTCCGTTATTTGCACTCTCCACAATATCACCTTTTTAAAATCTTTGCTTAGATTTAACATCTCTTATAGAAAAAGTTGACTTATGTGGTAACTGTTGCCAGTTTCCCTGTCTGTGCATTTATCCTTATTTTACAGAAACCTAACCATAATACAAACCCCAAAGTTACTTTGAATATGTAGTAGAGTAGATTTAGCATACTGCATCTCCATGTACATTTTAATTGCACTATTTCTCACTCTGCCACCAGAAGCTGTTGTTGAGAATTCAGTCTGTCTGTCTGCAAATTTGTGTGTCAAAGAGATTTTGTTAACTGAATATTGTCTGTTATTCACAAATTTTATTTTTTGTAGCAGTAACAGAAAAATCTGAAAGCTGCCTAGTACTACTGCCTACGATCTACTGTATCTTTTACTTGTAATTCCAACCTGTATACTCTACGTATATTAAATAGTACTGTATATACTGTATATTAAATAGTGATTATTTAGTATTGCTTCACCAGTCTCTGTTTATCAGTTCAATTAAAAAACTAGAGGCCACTCAAGGAGTGCATATCTCCACCAAGGTTCATCTGTCTGTCTTTGAACAGGGTTACACAAAAACTGCTTTATGGATTTTGATGACATTTTCACCAGAGGTGGCCCTTGGGCTATGGATGAACCCATTAGATTTTAGTGGTGACGTGGGGCAGGCGGATTCTGGATCACTTTTTCACTTCCTTTAAGATTTTGAGATAGGGCCTTGGTGGAGGTATCTGCTCTTGGATCACCTCTAAAATTGAATGGGTTCCTCCTTTGCACAAGAGCCACCTCTGGTGAAAATTTCAACAAAATCCATCTAATAGTTTTTGCATAATCCTCCTATCAAACAAACAGACAGACCACCCCAATCACATTACCTCAGCAGAGTTAATAAATGCATAAACTACATACTGTATCCTGTAGGTACATGATTAAAACTCAGCATGTAAAGTAACACAAAAACTATTCAGCATTTTATTTTATGAAAATTAAAATGACAGATAATAATAGATAATGAATTTGGTTTTTTTTACAACCATGTCAGTCAAAATGACAGAAAGTGTAGCGCAATCGGAGTGGTGGCCTAGTGGTAGAGCATCCGCCCCACAACTGGGAGGCCATGGGTTCAAGCCCCAGCTGGGTCATACCAAAGACCATATAAAAATGGTACTTTTCGCCTTCTAGCTTGGTGCTCAGCATAATAGAATGGGGTAAGGAAAAGTCGTTTGTGGCAGCGGCCCCTCTGATTCTAGATGTGATTAACATTGTAGAGAGGAGAAACGTAATTTTGTTCTACTGTACATGATTGGCTGCATGGATTGAATGACAATAAAGTTGGCTGGTGTGTCCATACCCATAAAACAAATGAAGGACCAGCATTTGCTATCTGCTGGCTTTGACTGTCTGGCCGCACTTTGGTAATAGGTTAGCTGTGGCTCCATTCAGGAAGGCATGTGATAGATGGCAGGATGAGCAAGTTTTTCAGATTAGTGTTATGTCCACAAACTTGGAATGAAGACGGACGAGGATGCTGTGCTCGAACTCAAACTTTATTACACGTTTATAAGATACACTGCACACTTGAACACTCAGCTCCCTGAGTTACCCCTGAGGACAAGCCACAGCAAAGAGACCATGAAATGGCTGACTCTCCCCTATATAGGTCGGCGTGATGACATCGCCAGCCGGCTACGCCATCACACCGTTCCTGTTATGAAATCCCTTCATAACATTCTTACCCCCCTGCAAAACATAGAACACTTTCAATTAAACCCTCTCCAATTTGGTATGTGTAAGCATTGAACACAAGAACTGTGGAAAAAAAAAGAACAAATGAACTAGGGTCAGCAGGTGGACCACCACTGGACCCAACGCGGCTGAGTGGGTTATTCTGCCATTTTGCCAGCCGTGTTCCTGAGCAAACAGTCATTTTTCTTTTTAACAGTCTTCCATGGGAAAGGTGGTTCTGCCGGAGGGGCTTTGTAGCAAGCTCATGGTGGATGTGCCAACCCGCCGTCCCGATCCTGTTTTCAGCTGTGCCACTATCTTCATATGTGTTGGCGGTGGTGACGATGTAACAGCCGACTGTGAGCTCGGCCGCTTGGTTCCACGGGCCCGCACCCAGCTCATCACTGTAAGCGGCGCTCTGCACGGCTGCATATTGCATTGTGGCTGTAATGTGTGGTACTCGCGATTGCTGTGGGGCGTCCACCAGGCTGTGGTGGTTCTGTCACATCCTGTTGGGTCACGGACTCTCCACCCATTGGCTCAGCCATGGCTCCGGTAGACGTGCTGAGCGAGGATTCTGAAGCAGCCCAGTTCTCTCTCACTTGCGTCTGGTGCTGGTTTAGGTCGGGGTGATGTGTCGTTGTTGTCACATTTAACATCCGTGTCGGGTTGTTGTGTCTCAGGGCCCTGTGTGTGTTTGTGGGCTACCTCTCCTGCAACTCTGCAGCGGCTCCTGTGAACTCCCGCTGGGCGAGGACCTGAAGCAAATCCAGCCGCTGCCCCCCCCCCGGTCCGGGCAGTGCTCCTCCTGTGAACATGGGACGGTTGATTTCTCGTTGGCATCATTCCTGATAGATGTGAGCTCCCTCTCCTGCAGCTCCAGCTGGGCGAGGAACGGAGGTGAGTCCAGTCGCTGTTCTCTCTCCATCTCGTTTTCACTCTCCGTGCTGTATCCATTCTCTACGCTACATTCGCTTTCTGGGCTGTGCTCTTTGGCTGAACTCACGTCCGTGAAGTCTGGGTATAAGGGACCTGGACCGTCGACAGTCTGCCCAGGGACCATGAGGGTGAAACCCAGCTCGCAGAACAAATCCCACCCCATAATGTTATCGCCCTGGCGTTGTCACCTGGAACCAGAATGCTGGAATTTTCCTTTCGCCTTACTGCACCACGAAGGTGACGTTCCTGCCGGTCATGGAGCATTCGTCATCCGGCAGTTCCACTGCATCAGGTCACCGGGTTGTGAGCCTCCTAACTGTGGCCTCGTTTACCATGGACCGTGAGGCAGTGGTGGCCACCAACATTGGCACACTGACGCCGTCTAGCTTCTCTGCACGCTGTGGTCCTGATCATCCTTTGGGGCCCACAATGTTTACGCAGTCTCTGCAGGGTGTGGAGTCAACAAGCCTAGCTTTGCTGTGTCCACTCGCCGTGCTGTGCTCTTTGGCTAGCCCATCACGGGTTAACTCGTCTTCTAAGGGCCCGAGGGCGTACATGCTGACTAAAACTCTGAGCTCTGTAGCACAACGTTGATTTGACTCACTTGCATGTTTTCCACTGGGTTGTTGTTCTGTGGTGTCTTGCGGTCTCATGGTGTCTAACTTGGGGCCCTCCCAAGAGGGTGTGGGATTGGCGAGCTTAGCAACCGGGGCAACCATCCGTGGAACAACGAAATGCTCGGTCAGCAATGCTACGGAGTCGTCATATGTAGCCCCTTTTTTTAAAACTGTCGACTATCTGCCACCCCTCTTTACCCAGGTGACTGTATAGAACTGCTCACATCCACCAGTCTCCGACCTTCTCCAGGTTTGCAGCCTCTGCGTAGCTGGTGAACTGCTTGAACCAGCGGGGCCATGGGACATAAAGCTCACCGGGGGTCTTCCTGAAACCGCTGTGGTGGCCTCACACACGCCTCCATGGTTTAACTCTCATTGCCAAATGTTATGTCTACAAACCTGGAATGAAGACGGACGAGGATGCTGTGCTCAAACTTGAACTTTATTACACAAGATGCACTGCACACTTGAACTCTCAGCTCCCTGAGATACCCCTGAGGACGAGCCATAGCAAAGAGACCATGACATGGCCGACTCTCCCCTATACAGGTTGGCATGATAACGTCACCAGCCGGCTACGCCATCACGCTGTTCCTGTTATGAAATCCCTTCATAACAATTAGGTTTTACTTTTTTGTGTTAAAGTATTTATAGTGTCTATTTTATTTGTCTTCCACTGCCTTTCAAGTGTTTTATTAGTTTGGAGAAGTCGTTTATTACTCCTCTACTTCAGTCACTATTTTTTTTATCTGGATACCTGGAGAAGTGGATTGAAAGGACTGAACTTTTTGTACAAACACTGACTGCACAAAGGTAACACTGGGCTTTTCGGTTAACTTATAAAGGAGTAGCATACAGATGCAAGAATTTCACTTGATAAAAATGGCTACAGCTGTATTAGACACAGGTGTGAGTACAATTAAACACCCAGCAACTAATGAGACAATTAATTACCAGGAATTACACCTCAGAGGTTATTTCCTGCGTGAAATTAGTAAATGTTCTTGATTCAGGTTTGTGGTCCATTATAGTATGGAGGTAAAACTATTTTTTAACATAGAGTGATGACTAAATGCACAGGATTTCTTGCAGCTGGGACAGCTTTTAGCTGAAGGCCCCAGCTTCAGTTATTTACAATGTGAGGGGGGTTTCCAGATGCAACGCAGGGAGAAAATCTATCACATTCACAAGCTAGGACAGAGCAGTCCTGTTATGTCACCTCTCCAACTAGTGTGAACTCTCGATGGCCTCGAAACTGCTACTGAGACCAGCATGAGGTGTGAAAGTACAGAGTGTTTAATAGTTACTTTGTGTGTGTGTGTGTGTGTGTGCTGCTGGTGGAGGGTTCGAAAGACAAACAGTAGACACACATCTGGGTCATGTGCACAGTGTGTCAAGGTTAAAGACACTGCCGCCGGACAGGCCGCCCTCACAGGTTCTCTGCCTAGAAACAACATGTCTGTGTTTGTGTGAGTCTGGTATGGAGCTGCTTAGACAGATTTCTGAGCCGCCTGTCGGTGTGAGAGGCGTGAAGTCATGGTGCATCAATCAGCAACCTGCTGTCTGAGCTGTTGGAACCTCCGTCGTACCTTGAGCGTTGGAAATAGCTGAGACTGCACTTCATCCTGCAGTAAAACACCTTTTCCACAACCTTGGAAAACTCACTTTACAGATGTCATTGCCAAAAATTAAAGGCTTGGCTTACTTGCTTCCACTAACTTTTCTTTCTGTTCATTTTCCCCTTTTTTTTCTTCCTCTAATAAAAGTGGAAATAGTTCAGAGCGAGAGGCAAATCATTTGACTCTGCATGTGTCCTTTCAGATAACACGCCATGCTCATACCAGAAATTTCTTGTCTTTATAAGAGAGAGGAAGAAAGAGAGAGAAGAGAAAGCTCTCTGAAGTGCACAGCACACTGCTGCACATGTCTCATTTCAGGGTCAGAAGAAAAAGATTGATTTTTTTTTTCCCTTTTGTACACACTTATTTTCTTTGTCACAAACATACACACCAGACCAACACAACAGCACATTTCCATACAGCTAAAAGGCTTGGAATTGCTCCTGCCCCAGCCTATACATTTACAACTACTCCCTGAATCCAGAAAGTGATTTTTGCCTTTGATGACCCCATCCCTTTGATCTCAGCAATATATTTTTTTTCCTGAACAACAAAAAGCTACAGACATGATTGATAATGCATGCACACTCCACTGGCTGCTGGCATAGTTCTTTGATCTCCATCAAAACTGAATGAGAGGAGCTGAAGGAGAAAAAAAGTAGGACAGCCCTCGTTCTGCCGGGTTAAAGGGAACTAGTGGTGCTCGGAATAAATGGTGAGACCTTACAGCTGTATTAGCTGCTCACATGGAACCTCGGAAATCAAAGCGCCGCAAACCTGACTGAAGTGATGTTCTCAGTCACTCTCCCGAAGGGCTGCACTGGCCTCTCTTTCACCCGATGGGAATTGCACCAGCAACCTCTCCTTTCTGCACCTGCTGAGGGAACTAACAGACAGAGAAGAAGCCTCTAACTTGAAGCTTTCGAATGCAGACATCACCTGTAGTGCAGGATGCATATAGGCTGGATCTAAAGTCCAGTGACAGCTTTGGCCTTTCTATATGGAGCTACAAGACCAAACACACACACACACACACACACACACAGAGCGTCTCTCATATGTTCTTCGTCTCTCCCTCTTTCTCTCTCTCTCTCTCTCCCTCTGTCTAACAGTGCTGTGAGAACATGCATGTATTATTCATTTAGCAACTAGCTAGATGTGGGGCCTTGTCAGGAACTGAACCCACCACAGCGGAGAGCAGAGGAAAGCTGGGAGCAGAGGAGTAGGGGGATGGGAAGGAAGAAAAGGGGGAAAGAGCACGACAGAGAAAGATGGAGAGATGTATTATCTGTCAATCTGTGGGTAAACAGCTGGCATCACACCAAAGCACAGAAACAGGATGAAACCTCGTGTGTCTCCTTTGAAGAGTCTGTGCACTCCCTAACTTAAGAACGTTGTCCTCCTACACTTCTTTCCAGCGGAGAGAGGAACCGACAACCTCTCCCTGCCCCTTACCGGAGTCATCTCCGAGACAGGAAATTGTTATAGAAGTGGTGGGTAGCCTCTCGTCTCACGGCGCTGTCACCAAAGCTGAATCCAGGTGGACTATTTAAAATCTCGGCTAGCAGAGATGGGCTGTCTGTCTCCCTCTGCCCAATCTTAAACAGCAATCTGAGTGGCATTTTCTCCGCTCTCAAGCTGTCACTCAAGAGACATTTGTGGTTGAAAGAGTTGCAACTCCCTGGCAAAAAGAAGCCTTAGCTCTGCAGATGGACTCACAGAGAGAAGGCAGAAAGGAAGAAAGTATCGAGACAAATACTGGGAGTATGAAAATCAGTGGGAACTATGGAAGTAAGGAAAGTGGTGGGTAGAGGATGATTAAGAGTGGGAAATGATGGAGAATCATGAAGGAGGAATATGAACACATTGGGCTGTATTTTGACACTCTATTCACTCGTCGGTTTTCAGAGGCACATCGTGCGTTTGTAGGTGTGACCCCATCCGTTTTATTATCACAATGTCGGGAGAATGGTCTGCGCGGCTGATGAGAAGTGTGAAGAGGCTGGTCTAATTATTCAGAGGTGTGTTTTGGATAATTCAATCCAAAGCGCTCCTGCCCTTCCCTCCCTTTAACACACAGAAGTGCATTATCTAAAGTGAACTCTGATCATAATGACTTGTTTAGGACAGGTTTTGCTCTGGCCAAAGGGCATGTGCAGGAGGGAAAATGCACACAATTATAACGCTGCTTGGTAATAAGGAAGGCATCAATCACCAATCGAGCTCAATGGTTTAACATATTGCGCACAGATCCAACACGCAGATATGAATGGGTTTGAAATGGATATTTTCATTTTTTCACCTGTGCAGTGAAAAATGCTGCTGTTTCTTCAAATAATCTGGAACAGTCCATACCACAAGTGGATAGCCTGTATTTAACTGTCCTCAGATTAATATATTTAAAAAAAAAAAAAAACAGCTGAGTGTGTGTCCCTCGTCACCCCAGACAGGACATGCATGCGTGTGAATGGACAAAAGATTGACTGAAGGAGAGGATTGAGGACAGACAGATATGACTGCTCCATCCTTCTCCTCCTCTCTCGGAGCGCATGTTCCCTGTTCATTCATTCATCCCCTAATAATAAACACATTAATGCCTGATAAGACAGTGATTAAAATGAAAATGTGGATGGAATAAAAAACCATCAAGTGCATCATCATATTATAATTAAAATGGGGGGGGGGGATTATGTTAGAACTGCTGCAACGCTGTCCATTAAAATAACAGAAATACCCAGCAGTAGCTGTGTTTCCTCATGTGCTCTTGTGTTTTGAAATCTGCACAAATACAAAACACGCCACTGAAATAGCATTAACAAATGCGCTTCTGATGACAGACCTTTTTCTTGATCAAAAGCGCATTGTCATAAACTGCACCAAATTACTGCTGCGCTGATCCTGTGCTGCAGTCACGCCTCTTTGAAACGAGGCCCTTCCTGGCAGTGCAAAGCAGGCACACTGCCCACAGGTAATTAGACGGCGCGGCACAAAGCGTGAAAAATGGACTATGCACTGGCAGAAACTATCAAAAGCACTCGTGCACGGCAAGAAAAGTCCACTGTTGACTGGTGGTAATAGGGCCCAATATGTGGACGTAAGCTGAAAAAGGTGGAATATGGCTAAATGACACCCTGAAGACATGCTGTTGCTGTCAGCAATTGGTGACTAGGAGTGAACAGACGGGTAACAAACTGCTAAGTTTAGGCGTGAAAAAGGTTGGTTGGTTTGTTTTTGAAAAGAGCACAAAAGCATTTTTTTTTGATAACATTTTTATGTGCCTATGTATGCAAATTAAAGATGCTGTAATTAATATTTGGTGATTGGGGTCGCTTGTAGTGGCAAACCCATGGAGAGTTATCAGGCTCTGCAGTTGTCCTCGACTCGCTCGGCTCAGTGTTTGGCAGGCTTTTGATTCGGGGTCAGTGCAGTAATCAGCATTGTTTCCAAATTTGGTCACCAGCTGCTTTTAAAACCCTTTTCAGGCTGTTTGTCTCACAGCAAACAGCACAAACAGATAACGTTAGCAGCTAACTGGCGAAGATAGCGGTGCCTTTAGCAGGAAGCCTATTCCGATTCTCATTTATTCCTCATACAAATCTCAACAGAATCATTCTTAACTTAAAGTTAATTCAGTGTGTGAATGTGTGTGTGAATGGGTGGATAGCAGGATCTGTAAGGCGCTTTGGTCATCAAGAGATAAGAATAAAAGCGCTATATAAGTGAATGCCATTTACCATTTTAAAGGTGCAGACACACATGCAAAGAGACAGAACTGATCACTATACCCTCAGATAACTTCATCAGCTTGGGTGATTAAAGGCTAACCACTACAGTTATGCAGCTATAGCCACTCCATCTCTCTCTAGTTGAGCTTAAGTAAAGCATCTTAGTCGTGACACATGAAAAAATGTGACTGCTATATACCAGGATCGGACGCAATATGTCAATCAGCCTCATCTATTTGTGTATATGTGCACTATCTAAGTTCAGTTCATCCCGCAGTGCCAGTTCTGCTTACCAAAAGTAGCCCACTGGGCGGCTTGCATTCCACTTAAGTTAACTTAACTTAAGTTAAGCTAATCTACACTCTAACTCAATAATAAATTAAATTAGGCTTGCTAAACTTAGTATACAGGCTGACCTTGTGACCCTCATCTATGGTTATGTATTGTTGGTCAAACTGTAAAAGTCACAAAGTCAGGAAATATGGACATACAGTACATCTCTGATGCATTATGTATGTCTGCTTTTATGATTTTAAACAAAAAAGAAGAAGAAAGAAGAGATGGAGGTTCCTTCTCAATGTGTTGTTAGAGAATGTACACGAGAGGTGTGGGTCTATATCACTGTTGAGGGCTGACAGTTAAGGGTTACTGCTTCTACAACCCAGTTCTGCTTAGGAGCTCTTCTATTCAGGGACATTTTAGAAGGATACTTACACACTCATACCTTTTCTTGCACACGGCAACTACCATAACAAGCGCAACTCTACACAGCTGCGTGCAGCAAGTTGGTGGAAGACAGAAACACTGCAAATGCTCAGGGTGTCATGCTTCCTCGTGTGCCATAACACGGCGCACAAGGGAAAGAATGGAAAACCCAATAGCGAGAGTAGAAAGTGCCACTGAACCCCAGGTGCGCATGAGTGAGTGTCTGCGCGTGTGAATGAGAATGGAGTGTATGTGTGTATGTAGGTGAAACACCCGATAACAGAGCACAGCTGATGGCACTCGACAGGAGAAGGGGGCGTGCCCGAGCTGTCAGGAAGCAAAGGCCAAAAGCTCCCTGACACGCCTGATGGAAAATAGGGCAAATAAATAATAAGTCAGAACTGGGTTTGGAAAAGCCAAACCCAGATTCATGACACAGGGGGCTTTCAGAACACAATAGAATAACTAAGTTGATTGCAAAACTAATGTTACATTACACTTTACCACAAGTAATCTGAGCACTATAAAGTGTACATAGAATCTAAACATAATTTGTTATACTGTGGAGGAAAAAATAAGTTCAGGCGAGGTACGACGAGCTGAGAGGTTGCAGGGTTTTATTTTCCTCCAACATCATGAGACACTCTGTAGCGCTGTGCGCTGTGCTGTGCTGTGTGTGCTACTGAGGCATAAGATAAGATAGATAAGATAAGCCTTTATTAGTCCCACAATGGGGAAATTCCAGGATTGCAACAGCACAGGGATAGCAACACTCAAAGCAACAATCAGAAGGCAAGAGAAAGACAAGAGCAGCGAGTATACATATGTACATATAAATATAAATATATATATATATAGACACAGTGCGGAGCATTGTAGCTAGATGGAATAAATATGTAAATATATAAACACACACGCTGTGTGTGCTATTGAGGCATGTATAGCAAGCTCTTTTATACATGTTATACAAAGAGAGAATGCATGGCACATTAGCATATTGATATACATATCAGTCAATACATATGAGTAGCCTGACCAACTGGTGCCTGGATGTCTCCTCCTTAATCCAGGGATGTATAAACAATAGTCCATTGTTCTGGTGTCCCCCCAGGGGTTCTTTGTCTGTATGCAATCCCTGCTGAGCGTGAATAGTATCAGTCTGCATTGTGCTGGATGCCCACAATACTATAGTTCAGGGGTGTCCAACCATGTGCCATGGAGAGCCAAGACCCTGCAGGTTTTACCTCCAACCAGTGTCTTCAACAGCAGATTTCTGTGAACTTCTTCCCACTGATTGCTGATAAGTGAAAACACCTGCTGAAGAGACTGGGTAGAAGAGAAAACCTGCAGGGTCTTGGCTCTCCATGGCACCTGGTTGGACACCCCTGCTATAGTTAGTTCTGACCGAGCAATCTGATTGGACAGAAGGGATTCAAGGAGTGACTGTATTTCCCAATATCTTCCCATTTCAGCTGTGTTCTAATAGTCTTAAAATTATAGTTAATATGAGTGGCTTATTACCGCCGCCAAGGAGGTTATGTTTTCACTGCCGTTTGTTTGTTTGTCTGTTAGCAGGATTATTCTGTGTTGGCCCTGTAATGGACTGGCGATCTGTCCAGGGTGTACCCTGCCTCTCGCCCAAAGATGCTGGGATAGGCTCCAGCCCCCCCACGACCCAAAAAGGATTAAGCGGAAGAAGATGGATGGATGGATGGATGGATACAAAAACTACTGGACAGATTTTGATGAAATTTTCACCAGAGGTGGCTCTTGGCCTACACACAAACCCATTATATTTTGGAGGTGATCCTTGAGTGCATACCTCCACCAAGGTTCAATCTTCTAGCAGTGGTTTAGCAGGGTTACACAAAAACTAATGGATGGATTTTGATGACATTTTCACCAAAGGAGGCCCTTGGGTTACAGACAAACCCAATGGATTTTGTAATGGATCTATGAGCACATACTTCTACCAAGGCCCTATCATGCAATGTATGGTGGGATGGAGGCAGGGAAGTATGGACAGATGGATGGACAAAGGGAGGGAAGGAAGGAGCCTTGGCAGAAGTATGCACTCTCTGAGTGTTTTTTCTAGTTATAATGTGTGAGGATTGTAATGCTGTGTTGGATACCTTAATTTCCACAGTGGGACGCTGTTTGAAAAGAAACAGTTCTAAAAATCCAGACCTGCATCACCTGGAAGTCCTGCCCTTATAAACATCTGGCTATATATTTAACACCTGTCTCAAAATTGACAAGCTAGAGTTGGATTTATTGTCTCAATTAGCCAACCATAATAACTTTGTAACGATGGACTCTTTATTTCATCTGAATATGCCAAGAAAAAGTGAGTGAAGTGTGTGGAAACTAACACAGAAATCACTGTTAGCCTCTAACCACTATCCGCATCTCCTTGACTCTTTACAGTGGAGAAGCGACAAAATGCTGATCAGAGACTCGTAATCCCTGTGTGGTGATAACATCATCGTGGCTGTGTAAAGGACTCCCTCAATGCAGCTAACAAGCTGCTTAGAGTCGGGCTACAACCGAATCATAGCAGTGATATAGTCACTGATACCACACTCCCTCATCTGTAATATTGCTTATGTTTAATGGATTGGTGCAATTTGACCATTGTGAACAACATGGCTGTAAAAAACTGCCATTACATGCTGTACCACACTCATACAATGCTGTGAAAAAGTATTTGCCTCTTCCTGATTTCTTATATTTTTGTATATTTGTCACACTTAAATGTTTCAGATCATCAAACAAATTTTAATATTAGACAGAGATAACCTGAGCAAATACAACATGCAGTTTTTAAATGATGATTTCATTTATTAAGGGAAAAAAGCTATCCAAATCTACCTGGCTCTATGTAAAGTAATTGTCCCCCTTGTTGCATCATGAATGAATTGTGATTAACCACATTTTTTTGAAAGCTAAGTTCAATTTCATTAGCCACACCCAGGCCTGATTACTGCCAGACCTGTTGAATCAAAGAATCATTTAAATAGAACCTGTCTGACAAAGTGAAGTAGGCTAAAAGATCTCAAAAAGCAACACATCATGCTGCGATCTAAAGAAATTCAAGAACAGATGAAAAACAAAAACCCAGAACATATGCAGACCTCACTTGCCTCAGTTTGGCCAATGGTCCATGATTCAACAATCAGAAAGAGACTGGGCAAAAATGGCATCTATGAGAGAGTTCCAAGGTGAACACTTACTGCTGACCAAAAAGAACACAAAGGCTCAACCTCACCCCCCCCCCCCAAAAAAAGGAAAAAAAATCTTGATGATCCCCAAGACTTTTGTGAAAATATTTTGTGGACTGATGAGACAAAAGTTGAACTTTCTGGAAGGTATGCGTCCCGTTACATCTGGCATAAAACTAAAGGTGCGTTCAGACCAAACGCGAATGGGCAAATTTTTCGGGCAGTACGATTATGTTATAACTCAATGTAAATGCACAAACAGACATCAATTCATCGTCTGAGTGAGATGCAGACAGGCGAAATTGCCTTTATAACTTTTGCAGCAGTGTTCAGCCAACTGTGGAAATCCCCAAAATAACGTCATGCTTTAGGTTTACATTATCTGACGGAGGACTCACCTGAAAAAGTTGTCCCTGTCTCCAAAACTTTATAAGATGATGGGTGTTTCCGTTGCTAGCTTGCTAGCATGTCCGTGGCAGGAAACCGTGGGTAAATAACTCCAAAATCCCAATTCAGCTGAAGAGCTCCCGGTCTTCCTGTCTCCAGGTGAGTGAGTCTCATTTTCAAACTAATCTACTCTCCGCAGAATCTCAAACCTAGCGCTATCCCTTGGACGTGAACGTGCGAATGCATGATTTAGCGTGCGCTCGCGTCTTTCCATTGACTTTGCATGGATTTGCGCTGCCTATTCGCGTTTGGTCTGAACACACCTTACCACTGTCACGGGTTGTAGAGCTTGGACCCAAACGCTGGACACAAGTCTTTAAACTGTTTTTATTAAGAGCTGGTTGCCATGACACAGCTCAAGGGCTTAACAGAAAATAACTAATGCAGCTCGGAAAGTGCAACAAACGATAAGGCAAAACTTGACCGACAAGACTAAGACATGACTCAGGCAGGATACAAGACAAAAGCAGAAGTGGGTAATCACGCCAAAATGACACAGGAACCCAATCAAAACAGAAGTGAAACAGAACTTAAATAACCAAGGGGACAATCAAGACAACACAGCACAGGTGGGGAGATCAATCAAGACTGACAACTGACACATAAGGAAAACAGAGATGGCAGGATGGGCGGGGCTACACACACAATCACAGACAGAGGAGACATAGAACATGAACAGGGGATTGGGGAGACAAGACCATGACAATAATAATGCAATAATAATAACCAAACTAAACCCCTGATCCTAATAATAATAATAATAATAATAATAATAATAACAGAACTAAGAACAGAATCATGAATCTAACAAATAACAATAAATGCAGAAAATTGAAAGAAGTAAATTCAAGGCAAGGACATGGATTGGAGCCCATGCTCTAAAGAAAAGAAATACAAACTATAAATCAGGATGAGGACATGGGACCCAACCCACACCTTGACAGTACCCCCCTCTTAAGGAGTGGCTTCCAGACAACCCTAAAAGTACCACCAACAAAAAAAAAACAAACAAACAAAACCCAAAGAAAACTCCCCTCCAGGGTGGGTGGTGGGGGTTCATGGCCAGGTGGGTCAAAACAAAGTTTTACTCCCCACAGAGTCCAAAATCAAACATAATCACAGTAGATGAAGTCCATGACACCAAAGTTTAACACAAAATGGGTCAGGTGGTCTTCCAGAGTCCCAGGGCCAGATAGCAAGGCAGGTCAGGGGCCCTATCCAAGTCCATTAGACCCCAGACCAGAGCAGAGAGCGAGTTGGCTGGTCTACCAGATTCCTTAGACCACTGGACCGGAGAACAAAGCAGGTCGGGGGGCCTAACCCAGTTCATGGTCCTCCGGATCTCAAAACATAACCAGTCGGGTGGTCTCTCAGAGTCCCTGGACCACCAGACTGGAGAGCAGTATGGCTCCAGAGATAACTGTAGGGGCACTTTAAACTCAGGTGAAGGTGACAACATAGAAATTTTAAACCCAGGAAATGACAACATGGAAACTCAAAACTCAGGAGATGATGACATGGAAACTTTAAATTCAGGAGATGTCATAGGAGTCTCAACATCAGGAGACAACACAGGAGCTTTAAGCTTTGGTGAAAGTAATATGAGAGCTTTTTGCTCTAAAACGGATGACTGAGGTAGGCTAACCACAGTAGCAGATGACAGGTGCGCGCTAACCTCAGGGACATATGATGGAGGTTCTCCGACCACAGGAACAGAAGATGGAGGCTCCTCAGCCTCTGGAACAGTTGAGGCGAGCCGACCATTGGTGAAGCCAGACGAGAAGGGCTGAAGGTCCTCAAGTTCTGATGTCTGGGAATCCATCCCTGAAACAGCCACCTCAGCCGGGAAGGAAAATACAACACCCAGGTCACTACAACAGGTGGCAGTGGAGCTCGGTGGGGAGAGCTCAGAAGCAGATGGTAGCTGCAACTGGGTCTCCCCATTAAGAGCTAGGCAAGACCTCTCTAAAACAGATGTTAAAAATACAAAGAAGAGGACTTGCCTCAACTCTTGCTCCACTGCCGACGAGGACCCCGGTGACTCTGCTGCTGAAGTCCAGGCAGCAGGTATGGTGGCAGATGAGGCAGGGGTGATGACAGGCTGAGTAGGAGGAGGACCGTGCACCTTGGGCAGAGCAGAAACAGGAGCTGGGAGGTGCCGTGGAACAGACACTGGAGTAGGGAGGTGCCATGGAGCAGGTACTGGAGCAGGGAGGCACCATGAAGCAGGTACTGGAGCAGGGAGGTGCCATGGAGCAGGTACTGATGCAGGGAGGCACCGTGAAGCAGGTACTGGAGCAGGGGGGTGCCGTGGATCAGGTACCAGAGCAGGGAGGCAACAAGAAGCAGGTACTGGAGCAGGGAGGCGCCGTGGAGCAGGTACTAGAACAGGGAGGTACCGTGGAGCAGGTACTGGAGCTGATGGTGGTGCTGGGAAGCAGTGTGGAGCTGGTACTGGAAGTAAGAAGTGACGTGGAGCTGGAACTGGAACCTCTGACACAACAGACTCCTCCATAATCAGTCGGTTCCCTCCCAGAATTGGCAAACACTCAGAAAACACAGAAGGGGAAACAGGAGAAGCGGGTGAGGATTGGTGGATGGAAGCGGTAGCAGAAATGACAGCAGAGATGGGTGGAGAGAGCTCAGCGGTGGTAGGCGGTTGACACTGAGCCACCTCATCAGGAACAGCACAAAACCTTTCATTTAATGGTATTAAAAAATAAAAAGGTACTTGCCTCTGTTCCTGCTCTGCTGCCACTGAAGAGTCAGACATTCCCTCCCGGGATATGATGGGGTTTGCCTTACGAGGAGCCGTCACACGGTATTGTGGTGCTGCATCGAGGGAGGAGGACACGGAGATCTGGGATGCCTCTGCGGGAGAGGAAGGGCCGGGCTGCTATATTTGTCAACCCCGGTGCAAGCCGCATCTCCCAACTGCTCAATGTGGCTTCTCCTCCTTCTGTTCCTCCCTGGCCGCTGGCGACATCCCTCCCAGCCCCCAGAACATCCACTGCAGGGACGGGACCAAATGCATCAGTCTGGTGAGCTGGAGATAACGCTGCTGCATGGGGAAAGCCCCAATGACCTCAGCGACGCCTCTGAGACATCTGAGGGCTTTCTCCAGCGTGTCAGTGGCATAGGCATCCTCGATGAGGGCCTGGATGTGGGAAGCAGCCCAAACGTCCCGGTTGTCGAGGCCCATTAGAAAAAACTCACGGTCCGCTGGGTCCATACTGTCGGGTTCCTACTGTCACAGGTTGGAGAGACTGGACCCAAACGCTGGACGTGTCTTTAAACTGTTTTTATTTAGAGCTGGTCGCCTTGACACAGCTTGAGGGCCTAACAGAAAATAACTAATGCAGCTCAGGAGCTGCAACAAAAGCTAAGGCAAAACTTGACCGACAAGACTAAGACACGACTTAGGCAGGATACAAGACTAAGGCAGAAGCATGTAATCATGCCAAAATGACACAGGAACCCGAACAGAACAGAAGTGGAACAGAACGTAAATAACCAAGAAGACAATCAAGACAACACGGCACAGGTGGGGAGACCAATCATGACTGACAGCTGACACATAAGAAAAACAGAGATGACAGGACGGGCAGGGCTACACACACAATCACAAACAGAGGAGACACAGAACATGAACAGGGGATTGGGGAGACAAGACCATGACAATAATAATGCAAATAATAACCAAACTGAACCCCTGATCCTAATAATCATCATAATAGTAATAATACTCACAAAACTAAGACCAGAATCATGAATCTAACAAATAATAATAAATGCAGAAAATTCAAAGTAAACTCAAGGCGAGGATGTGGATTGGAGCCCATGTTCTGAAGAAAAGAAATACAAACTATAAATCAGGATGAGGACATGGGACCCAATCCACGCCCTGACAAACACAGCATTTCATTAAAAGAACATCATAACAGTAAAACATGGTGGTGGTAGTAATGGTGTAATTCTTCTTTGCTGCTTCAGAACCTGGACGACTTTCTGTAATTGATGGGACCATGAATTCTACTCTTTACCAGAAAATGCTGAAGGAGAATGTCAGGCCGTGAGTTCATGACCTCAAGCTCACGCCCTCCAATGTGGCTGAATTAAAACAATTCTGCATAAGTTTATAATGCGTGTGCTCTAAGTTTAAATTATGTGTATGTGCTTGATGAGGCCCAATCTCAAGATTTCTTTTTGTTTTATTTTTCATTATGATGTTAATTGCTTGTTTTTATGTTGAATGTCTGAGGCAATAAAGTAAAAAAAAACAATTCTGCAAAGAGTGGGCCAAAATTCCTCAACAGTGGTGTAAAAGACTCATTGCCAGTTATTATAAACGCTTGATTGCAGTTGTTGCCATCAAGGGTGGCACAACCAGTTATTAGGTTTAGAGGCCAATTACTTTTTCACATAGGGCCAGATAGGCTTGTATAGCTTTTTACCCTTAATAAATGAAACTACATAACTAAATACATTTTGTATTTACCAGCGCTATCTTTGTCTAATATTAAGATTTGTTTGATGATCTGAAACATTTAAGTGTGACACATATACAAATATATAAGAAATCGGGAAGGGGGGCATACTTTTCACAGCACTGTATTTTAAACAGAAGTAGCTTGAAAATAACAGGCAGGGCTTGTCTCGCCCTTCAGGTGGGAGCTCTTGTAATGTGAAGAAAAAGTGTGATCGATTATTGTTGACGATGGATACATTACTAAAGCTCAGTGCCACTGGTGAGCCTATTGCAAGACTTTCAATTGTTTTTCTGTTAATAAGCTAAAGAGCAGTTTATCAACAAAAACAAAAAAGCAATCATTCAACCAGAACAGAAGACTAATTGTGCTTAAATTAGTCACTGTCACATTTGATCAGCCTAGCTCCACTGATATTCAACAACTGGAGGGGGAAAAAACAGCACAGCTGTGAGTAAAAACAGACCCCAGGGGAGGGGCTGACCCTAAACCATGTGGCCTACTCTGACCTGACTCCGCAGAGCACGAGGGCACATCAGCACAATCACATTATGCTTGATAAATGCCCACTGTCCGCCAAAATATGTGTGGCTTCTTTAGAACAGAAGGCTGCCACATGGCCCAGCTCAAAGAAAAACGCAGACTTGTGAGTCTGGGGATAGCTTTCTGTGTGTGCGTGCGCGCGTGTGTGTGTGTGTGGCACCAGCACATGGTTATTATGCCCCTGAGCAGGACTGAAGACAGCTGCACAGTTGTGAAGACAGTAGAGAACAGAAAAGGCCTACTGAACTGTGATTTCTCTATATTGCATGCTCATAAAATGGTGCCTGGTGGCCTGAACTATTTTATCAACAGACACATTATGTGATACAGCAACTTTATAATTCTTGTGCCATTTCTCCTGTTTTGAGGCTGACTCACCGAGTTAAAAAAAAAAGTACCAGTTTTTATCGTACAGCACATACGGGGCAGTGCCTCATCAGTGTATGTGGTGTACAGTATACAAGGATTTACAATGTGATTGGTGGGTGATGAACTGTGGGTGAGTTGCGGTGAAGAGTGTAGCGAACCCTCCAAAGCCTGTTCAATCTGCTTCGCACTTTGGAACAAACTGTTTTGCTTTCAGTGGTTAATCTTGCCCTGAGAGTAAGTGAGAGTCGTCTGGATGTTGGCAGGTGTCATTTCCCAGCAGCCCATGGGGGTGAGAGATTCACAAACAGGAAGTGGTGATATTACATTTCTCCCTGCAGGCTCCAGGTTCCTGTCAGGTCTGCTGCAACACTGTTATTATCATTACAAAAGCTCTCATTTGTTCATCAGCTCCAGCAGCCGCAGCTATTACTTTACACTCTGAAGATTAAAACAAGAATCGCCAACATTTTTCATAACCCTCCTTCAAGTGTAATAATCCATCTATTGAATAAAGAAGATATTTGATATATTTAATTCTCTGTTTTTGAGTAGATTTGGGGAAGATTAATGTTTTGGATAAGGTGTAGAGGAGTGAGAAATGATTTCCCCTGAGGTGGCGCTGCAGGCTCCAGGAAGGAGTGTTTGCTGGTTGAGTACCCCAGCCTGACTGAGCTGAATGTGGGGAAGTGAAGAACACAAGTCCCTTGCTCGGGTCCCGATGAAGGGATCCATACTCTGGGAATAAGTTAATCCCATAATGACTTCCGAGGATGACAGAGTGAGATTGGCTTTCTTAACTTGGTTAGAAATAAAAGGCAAGAAGCAGAACAGAGTTGAGAAGGAAGCAAGAGGACTGTATCGCTCCCCTCAACCTGGGGCAGTGTAATTATATCTGTGGATGAGATAAATGTCCTTTTAAAAACATTCTCTTACACACACACACACACACACACACACACACACACACACACACACACAAATGTGCACAAGGCGCCCAGGTAACGTATAGATGCTCCAGACCTTGGGCATTTCTCCACAAGTCTCCAACTGTGTGACTGATTTCTCTAAACTGCACCCCTGGGCCAGAGCACGAACATAAACCAGCCTGTCAGGAATGCGGGATGCACATTTGGTGAACTTCACACAACTTCGCACACAACCACACACACGCGCGCACGCACACTGACGCACACGTGCAATGAGGGGGAGCGTGGGCCAGCAACAGCGTCAGAGGGAAATGGGTGATAAAATCCTCATTTTCCTTCATTGCCCGCTCATTTGTCTTCGTCATGCAGGCGGCTCACAAGTCGTGGAAGCGCTGGCCAGCAACCCAGAGCTGAGTCATGTCAGTTCTTCATCGATCGTTGCACTGTTGACACTGACTTTCACTTGTTTTTTTTTTTGCCATTTCACACTACTGTCCCGCGTCTCCATTTCACACCAAACTACAGCTTGCCATTGAGATCTGTAAATACTCTAAACAGGGTACAAGACCTCGAAGTGCTGAGGAAACTTTTTTTTTTTTTTTTTTGGTATGAATGTGAAGCTGGCAGCATTTTCCAAAGTAAAAATGAAAAACAGAAATGAATTCCCCCTGAGAAATACAACATATTTTCAAAAGGAGTAAACAGCATCTCATTGAAAAGGTCTCCAGCTTGCAGGGAAGCAAATGCATATTTTACATCTTTTTTATTTAAGAAAATAAATCATGCTACAGTCAAACATTGAAGTCAAACCATATACAGTATATAAAGACATACCTAGCTTAAAATTCTAAACAAGTCGAGCCAGGTCTTGAATCCACACTATTTTGTAACAACTAACGGAAAGAAAAGAAACTTTCTTACTCTTTTCTATTACCATTCTTTTCATGTGAGCCTGAGTTCAGTAAACAACTTTGTGATTGGTTCATCATCTGAGCTGTAAATTAACAAATTTAACTACACCATGTTAATTTAATAGTAATAATGGATTAAATTTATATGGCACTTTACATGTCAAGTGGCATCTCACAGTGCTTACATTGAGCCCATTATTCATTCACTCCAGACAGACATTGATAGTGGTAAGCTACTACTGTAGCCACAGCTGCCCTGGGTCAGACTGACGGAAATGTGGCTGCCAATACGCACCAACGGCCTCTCCGACCACTACCGAACATTCATACACATTCATGCCCAGTGTCATGGACACGAGAGGCAAGGTGGGTAAAGTGTCTTGCCCAGGGACACAATGGCAGGATGGCTGGGGAGAGCAGGATTCAAACCACCAATCCTCTGGTTATTGGACGACACGCTCCACCTTCTGAGCCACTGCCTCCTGCATTTCCCTCCTCCGTTCCATTTTTGCTGAGCACCAAGCTGGATGGCAGGAAGTTCCACTTTTATATGGTCTTTTGCATGACCTAGCCGGGACTTGAACCCGGACCTCCCGGTTGTGGGGCAGATGCTCTACCTCTAATCCACCACTCCGGTTTAGCCATTATTTGATGGAGATTGAAATTATTATCATTATAATTAGTATCCTTAGTGTGTAAAGAAAATTGTTCCTTTTCTTATTATTCATGATTAAAAAATGAGTGACAAGAAAATGCTCACATTCACACTTTAAAAAAAAAGAATTCACCAAAATGTGGATGATAATATGGTAGTTGTGTCCAGATTTTAGAGGTGAAGCATCTGGATTGCCACTGGTGGTCTGACGAACACTTTGTGGTTCAATGTACAGGTCACTTTGTATTTCATATAAAAAAACCCCCACACACATTTAACAGAATTCTTGTCTTTAATTAAAATGCTCATGAATGTGGCTTCATTTATTTCAGCCAAGAAGGTAATGTGATCGGGGCGGTTTGGGTCTCTATTTTTCTGTTTGTTTGTTTGCAAGATTATGTTGTGTGGGGTTTTACTGTGAAGTGCAGTGTGATGACGCCTCCTTCCGGTTGCGACATCACACCGCCCTATATTACGGGGCGTCCACCATTAGGGCTTCCTCTTGCCCTGGACGACTCCGCCACGGTGTGTTATGTACAGTCGTCGTCGGCCTCCGTCGGTCTATGATGACCATGGAAGAGAATCCTAAACGTCTACTCTGCTGGAACAGCACCGCCTGTGGCTGAACAGGCCGATGCGCGAATGGCGGTCCCCGTCACACAGGTCGCACTTGTGGGTGGTCTCCATGCTGCTGGGTCTGTGGCAGTTCTTCCTGCGGGCCCTTTTTTCATCTGCTGCAGCAGTCAGTCTCTCTTCACCCGCCTTGAGCTGTCTGGTCAGGGTGCCTCTCCATTTGGAGCGGTCCGTTGCAAGGTCCTCCCAGTGCTCTGTGTTGATCTCCAGGGCCTTCATGTCTCTCTTGCAGAAGTCTCTAAAGCGCAGCTGTGGGCGGCCAACGTCTCTCCTGCCAGTTGCCAGTTCTCTGTAGAGGACGTCTTTTGGGATTCTGCCATCCTCCATATGGTGAACGTGGCCTAGCCAGCGGAGCCTGCGCTGCCTGAGTAGAGTGAACATGGAGGGAAGGCCGGCGCGGGACAGAACTTCTGTGTTGGGCACTTTGTCCTGCCAGGATATGTCCAGGATGTGGCGAATGCAGCGCAAGTGGAAGGAGTTCAGTCTCTTTTCCTGCCGGGCGTATGTTGTCCACGTCTCACTCCCATAGAGCAGTGTGCTGATGACGCAGGCGTTGTACACTGCCATCTTTGTCTTGACAGAGAGTTTGGGATTCTCCTACACTCGTGTGGTGAGGTGAGCGAGTGTGAAGGTTGATTTTCCAATCCTCTTGTTGATCTCTGTATCAGTGTTGCTGATCGTGGACCCCAGGTACGTGAACTGATTCACGACCTCTAGCTCGTAGTTGTCGATGGTGATGGCTGGTGGTGCTTCCGTGCCTTGCGCCAAGACGTTAGTCTTCTTCAGGCTGATGGTAAGCCCGAAGTCCTTGCATGCCTGGGAGAAGCGGTCCATCAGGGTCTGAAGCTCCTGCTGTGTGTGGGTTGCGACTGCAGCGTCGTCTGCGAACAGCATGTCTCTGATTAGAGTCTCACGTACTTTGGTTCTGGCTTTCAGGCGGGCGAGGTTGAAAAGCCTGCCGTCAGATCTTGTGTGCAGGTAGATTCCCTCTGTTGCTGTGCTGAAGGCATGCCTCAGGAGCATAGCAAAGAAAATCCCAAAGAGGGTTGGCGCAAGTACACAGCCCTGTTTCACTCCGCTGCGTATGTTGAATGGCTCTGAGACGTTACCATCGTGCTGCACTATCCCCTGCATGTTGGTGTGAAACGATTCGATGAGGCTTTGCAACTTTGGTGGGCATCCTATCTTTGGCAGGATCTTGAAAAGGCCCTCTCTGCTGACCAAATCGAACACTTTGGTGAGGTCGATGAAGGCGACGTACAGGGGCATGTTCTGTTCTCTGCATTTCTCCTGGAGTTGGCGGATGGAGAAAATCATGTCTACCGTCGACCGCGCAGCGCGGAAGCCACACTGAGACTCGGGGTAGACACGTTCGGCAAGCTTCTGTAGATGAACGAGAACAACTCGTGCGTAGACTTTGCCAACAACGCTGAGGAGGGAGATGCCCCTGTAGTTGTTGCAGTCACTTCTCTCCCCTTTGTTTTTGTAGAGGGTGATGATCTTGGCGTCCCTCATGTCCTGTGGTACGGCACCTTCCTTCCAACACTGGCAGAGGACGTCATGCAATGGCAGCAGTAGGGCGGTCTTACAGTGCTTGATCAGGTCAGGGGGTATGCCGTCGTTGCCGGGTGCCTTGCCAGCGGCCAAGCTATCAATGGCCTTGCTGAGTTCGTCAATGGTTGGCTCGGCATCAAGTTCGTCCATGGATGGCAGGCAGTCGATGGCATCAAGGGCTGACGGTGTCACGGTGTTCTCTCTGGAGTAGAGGTCGGAGTAGTGTTCCACCCATCTCTCCATCTGCTTGTTCTTTTCTGTGATCATCACCCCAGTGGAGGATTTGAGGGGGGCCGTCTTGCTCTGAGCCGGACCAAGTGCTTTCTTGATGCCATCGTACATACCACGGATGTTCCCAGTTATGGCAGCGGTTTGAATGTTTTGGCTGAGCTGAGTCCAGTACTCGTTGGCACAACGCCGAGCAGTCTGATGAACTTTGCTTCTCGCAGCCCTGAGAATCTGGAGATTCTTCTCGTTTGGGTACTTCTTGTACTTGTTATGTACAGTGTACTTCTGATATTAATAAACCAGTGTTCCAGTGCAACCTCTCCGTCAGCCTTCTTTACTACCAGGTTTGTGGACATAGCAGATTACACAAAACTACAAGAAGGATTTTGATGACATTTTCACCAGAGGTGGAGGTGATCCGAGTGCATACCTCTGACAAGGTCCTTGTTTATTTGTGTACGATGTGGGGAAACCACTCAGTAGTTACTCAGTAGTTTTCCCTCAGACTGAAGTGGCAGATCAAAGGTGGGGAGTGGGGGAGTGATATGTTAATGCAACACCCCAGGTAGCAGAGAAGTGTTAGTGCTGTGATATAAAAGAGAGTGCCTGCAACCTGGGGGAAGTTTTCTGATTCTGGAGAATGTGAGAGAGAGTGGAATAAAGTTTCTTCTGCTTGGAAAAGTTCAGCCTGGTTATTCTCTCCACACTGGTGACCCTTGACGCACAATGGAACGCGAGGCAAACAGCCCGGAGACGACCCAGATGGGAAGTGCCAGCAACGCGTGCGCCGTTTCGGTCAAACTCCCAGACTTTTGGCTACATAACCCAAAGTCTTGGTTCCTTCACACCAAGGCCCAGTTCGCGCTCCAGGGAATAATGGCAGATGACACCAGATATTACTACGTGGTCGCAGCGCTGGACGCATGCACAATTCAGCAGGTGGTGAGCCTGCTCCAACAGCCCCCAGCCTGCGACAAATACGGTGCTCTCAAAACCGCGCTGACCTGGCGCTACACGCTCTCGGACTGTGAGAGAGCGGAGAGGCTCCTGATGCGCTCCGAGTTAGGAGACGGGTCGGCAGTCGAATTAATGGAGATGTTGGCATTGATAGGCACAGATGACAGGCATTTTCTCTTTACCCACCTTTTCCTCTGGAACCTCCCGACAGCGGCCAGAGCGGACCTGGCCAATTCGCCGCTGCTGGCCATGCACAACTACCGGGCGCTAGCCCAGGAGGCAGATCGGATTATCCTCTCTACCAGAGCCCTCACAGTGAACGCAGCGGCGTCGGAACCCAGCGAGACGGCCAGCGGAGGCGAGGAGCCAGTGATGGTGGCTGCAGCAGGGGCCAAGAAGCACCAGAGAGACATGCTCTGTTTCTACCACCGCAGTTTTGGAGAGGACGCACGCCGATGCGTGCCACCGTGCCAATTCAAGCGTTCGGGAAACGCCAAGACCGGCAGTCGGTAGCAGCTGCGACCGCCGGTGAAGCAAGCAAGCTGCTCTATGTGACAGACTCACGCTTGGGGAGACGGTTCCTCGTGGACTCCGGCTCCCAAAAGAGCCTCATCCTGCCATCCTACGCAGACCAGCTGGCGGGAACTAGTAGCCCCGAGCTGATGGCCGCAAACGGCTCAGACATTAAGACTTTTGGAGAGAGGACACTGACTGTATCCTTGCACGGCCGTACATACCAATGGACATTCGTCATAGCGGCATGCAGCTTCCCCATTTTAGGCGCTGATTTTTTGTGTGCACACGGACTACTAGTCAATGTTGCTAACAGACGCCTGATTAACGCAATGTGTTTTGATTCCCTCCCCTGTACAGCTAGAGGAGCTGGACCCACAACACTAGCCAACATCACAGCTCCATGGGGTAAGTTCCACAAACTACTCAACCAGTTCCCAGCACTCACGGTCCCGACTTTTTCGGTGACCGTCACTAAACACGGGGTGGAGCACTTCATTACCACTATGGGGCCGCCTGTTTTCGCATGACCTCCGCGCCTGGAAGCAGCTAAACTGGCAATAGCGTGCTAGGAGTTCACCAACTTGGAAAGGTTGGGCATCATCAGGCGCTCAAACAGCCCATGGGCATCCCCGCTACATATGGTTCCTAAGGCCGAGGGATCGTGGCAACCTTGCGGAGATTTCCGCAGATTAAACAACGCCACAGCGCACGACCGCTACCCCATCCCTCATATTCAGGATTTTTCCATTCACCTCACTGGGGCATTTTTTCCAAGATAGACCTGGTCCGCGGTTACCACCAGGTCCCGATGCACGCTGAGGACATACCTAAAACGGTAGTAATAACCCTGTTTGGTCTTTTTGAGTTTTTACGTATGCCTTTCGGGCTAAAAGGCACGGTGCAGACATTCCAAAGCATGATGGATGCGGTGTTGCGCGATCTGCCGTTTGTGTTCGTTTACCTGGACGACATCCTGGTGGCCAGCGCGTCCGAGGATGAACACATAGCCCACCTCAGGACAGTTTTCCAAACGTTGGAGGAGCACGGATTAATAATCAACCCGGCGAAGTGCCAGTTTGGGGTGACGGGGATCGATTTTTTGGGCCACCGCATCTCACCGGAGGGCGCGATACCCTTGCCGGACAAGATGCGCACCATGGCGAATTTTTCCTGGCCTCAGACGGTCAGGGCACTGCAGGAGTTTTTGGGGATGGTTAAACTTCTACAATCGTTCCCTCACCCGCGCAGCCCAGCTCATGCAGCTGTTGTATGCCGCGCTTAAGAAACGGAAGCCGGCGGACAGAGTCGACTGGACTCCTGAGCGAGAGCAGGCATTTTCCAAGGTTAAAACAGCTCTGGTGAATGCCGCACTGCTGGCACACCCGGACCCAGCGGCTAGGATAGCGCTCACTACCGACGCATCAGACGTGACCATAGGGGCCGTCGTGGAGCAGTGCATTGCCGGTTCTTGGCAGCCGCTCGCCTTTTTTAGCAGGTCTTTGTGCGACAATGAGCGTAAATACAGCGTGTTCGACAGAGAGTTACTGGCTCTCCACCTGGCCATACGCCACTTCCAGTTCTGGCTGAAAGGCGCACCTTCATTGCGTTCGTGGACCACAAGCCGCTTACGTACGCGATGGCCAAGTTTTCGGAACCATGGTCGGCCCGGCAGCAGAGACAGCTGGCCGCTATCTCGGAGTTTACGATCGACATTCGACATGTGGCCGGTAAACTCAACGTGGTGGCTGACTGCCTCTCGCGTGCATTAGTGGCCCCAGTCTACGTGGGGATAGATTACACGGCCATGGACGCTGCGCAGATCGGCGATGCGGACGTTTGCGTGCTCCAGTCTGGACCAACAGGGTTAAGGCTGGAGAGCAGAGTGCTGCAACACGGGGGGTCACCCCTAGTCTGTGACGTCTCTACAGGCCGCCCGCGACTCGTGGTCCCACGCACTTGGTGCCGCCGCGTTTTTGAGTCGGTTCACTCCCTAGCGCACCTAGGAGTGCGCACGTCAGTCAAAATGGTGGGCGCAAAGTTCGTCTGGCCAAGCCTGCGCAAACAGGTGAAAGAGTGGGCCGCAGCCTGTGTAGCGTGCCAGCGAGCCAAAGTGCACGGGCACACGAAGGCCCCTTTGGAGCCGTTCCATATCCCGGCTAAGAGGTTTGACCACGTTCACGTGAACCTCATGGGCCCCCTCCCACCATCGCAGAGGTTAACACACCTCCTGACAGTGGTGGACCGCACCACGCGCTGGCCCGAAGCAGTCCCGCTAGCTTCAACCGTGTCCGCAGATGTGGCACGCGCTTTTTTGACAACATGGGTGGCACGTTTTGGCGCTCCTTCGGACATCACGTCCGATCGGGGCCCGCAGTTTGTTTCCGACCTCTGGTCCACCATGGCCCAGAGCCTAGGCGTCTCAGTTCATCGCACGACCATGTACAACCCACAAGCCAATGGGTTATGCGAGCGTTTCCATTGGACACTTAAATCAGCGCTAAGAGCTTCGCTTACGGATGCAAATTGGGTGGACCGGTTGCCGTGGGTTCTATTAGGGTTGCGTTCTGCACTGAAGGAGGATTTAGCAGCCTTCCCAGCAGAGCTGTTTTTTTCCCAGCCGCTGCAGCTCCCCAGGGAATTTTTGCCGGATAACCCCGCGCCGAACACCGATCCATCCCGCGTTCAAGACATAGCGCAGAGGCAGGGACGCTACCCGGCCCGGCCCACCACTGTTTTCCACGCGCTTTTGTGCCAAAAACCTTGAAAGATGCATTGTTCGTATTTGTCAGGCACAATGCCCACCGGACCCCATTGCGCCCGCCTTACGATGGCCCGTTCAGAGTGCTGGAACCCGGGGACAAACATTTTGTGTTAGACTTGGGGGGTCGCCGAGAGACAGGCTTAAGCCCGCCTTTGTTTTAGCAGATGAGCAGGTGGTGTTGGCCCAAGCTCCTCGGCACGGAAGACCCCCACGGAGAACTCCCCAGGTAAATGAATTGTCAGATCAGTCACACGAGCATGCTGAAGGTGTTTCCCCCCTCCCCATTGTTCCCCCACAGACGGATACACCCCCAGGAAACCTCCGAGCCGAAGACCCCCCGTTACAGCAGCTATGGGTGAGGGCTGAAGCCCAAAGGACATGGGGGTTAAGACTCAGTCTGAGACTCTGGGGGGGGGGGGACCCACTCAGTAGTTACTCAGTAGTTTTCCCTCAGACTGAAGTGGCAGATCAAAGGTGGGGAGTGGGGGAGTGATATGTTAATGCAGCACCCCAGGTAGCAGAGAAGTGTTAGTGCTGTGATATAAAAGAGAGTGCCTGCAACCTGGGGGAAGTTTTCTGATTCTGGAGAATGTGAGAGAGAGTGGAATAAAGCTTCATCTGCCTGGAAAAGTTCAGCCTGGTTATTCTCTCCACAACAGCAAGATTATTCAAAAAATGCAGGATGGGTTTGGAAGAAATTTTCATTAGTGGTGGCCCTTGGCCTGCAGATAAATCCATTCAGTTTTGGAGGTGATCCAAGGAGCACGTAACACCTCCAAGGCCCTATCTCGCCATGTTAGAGAAAGTGAAAAAGTGATCCAGAATCCGCATCCTGACCTGGATCGCCTTCAAAATCTAATGGATTCATCCATTGCTCAAGGACCACTTCTGATGACAATTTCAAAATCCATGCAGTAGTTTTTGCGTAGTTCTGTTCAAAGAAAGTAAGAAAGCCAGACAGAGTGACAGACTGACCTTGGTGGAGGTATATGTGCTCTGAGTGCCCTCTAGTTAGTTTTTTGGCACTTCAGAGCTTGGATATAAACTCGTCATTCATGCCATGGACAGCTGTTCTGAGTGATGTGACAATGTCCCTCAGACTTATTTTCAGGAAGTGTCATCTTGATTCTAGGTAAAGAGAAATGAATGGAATTCAGGTAGAAATAACAGGACTGTCTGTATTGAAAACTGTTGACATGTGTTTTTGTTTTCTTCTTTTGTATGCACAAAGGTTGATAAATCAACCATCAGCTGGACCCATTCGAAGACACTGTCAGAGTTACACTACGAGGGGGGCTGAAAAGTTCATAGGCTGAAGAGTTCATAGTGGTCAAATTTGACCAAATGTGGTTTATTTTTCAACATAGTCTCCCCTTCGGTCCACACACTTCTTCCATCAATGTTGCAGCGCTTGGATCCCTGCAGTTGAAAAATAAACCACATTTGGCCAAATTTGACTACTATGAATTTTTCAGCTTATGACCCCCCCCCCCCCCCACCACCACCCATATATTGCCAAAAGTGGTGGGACACACCTCCAAATGACTGGGCACCAATGCACAAAGCAAGGTCCATAAAGACATGGATGAGCAAGTTTGGTGTGGAGAAACTTGACTGGCCATGCAGAGAGCCCTGACCTCAATCTGATAGAATATCTGGAGACTGTGAGCCAGGCCTTCTCATCCAGTATCAGTACCTGACCTCACAAATGTGATTCTGGAAGAATGGTCAAAAATTCTCATAAATACACTCCTAAACCTTGTGGAAAGCCTTTTTTTTTTTTTGTTGTTACTTATTTGTACCCGTAGGTAGATTTGGTTTGCAGTCTGGTGACAAGCCACCGGCTGCCGGTCGCTGCGTGCGCGAGCGCCCTAAACCTACATGTTTTTGGTATGCGGGAGGAAACCGGAGAAATCCCGGAGTAAACCCACGCAACACGGGGAGAACATGCAAACTCCACATAGCTCACTGTTGGTCGGGGGCTGGGATCGAACCCACGATTTCACGATCCCCGCGATCCCCCGGCTGAGGGTAAACTGTGCTGCCGCAGTGCTAAACCACTGCGCCACCGTGCAGCCTTTCCAGAAAAGTTCAAGCTGTTATAGCTGCAAAGGGTTGCATGTCTTAATAATGGACCTTGCTTTGTGCATTGGTGCCCATTCATTTGGAGGGGTGTCCCAAAACCTTTGGCAGTACAGTGGTACCTCTACTTACGAACATCTCTACATACGGAATTTTCAGGTTACGAGACGCCTCAACGGGAAAATATTGCCTCTAGTTACGAACGAAATTTCAGGATACGAAAGGCAAAAAAGTACGCGCTCCTCGCAGCTTCCGTAGTTTACCGAACGTAAACATACCTGTAGCTGCTCTGCCATTGGCTATCGCCTAGCATCTTCCTGGTATCCCATTGGCCACGAAGTTTTTTTTTTTTCCAAAACTTTATGCGTTTGGTTGATCTCGCCAAAGAATATGGCCGTAATACATCAACGATCAGCACGGTATTAAAACAAAACGAAGCACTTACAAGCCGACAAAAGCAAACGTCCTTGGATCAGAACATGAACCAAAGAAGGCAAAAGGTGACGACGTCGACGACGATAGCAGTTAAAGGGTAAATGAACATAATTTTTATTATTCTTTCTCTTTTATTATTGTCTTTTATTATTCTTTCTCTCATTTTAAACTCTCATTTTATGTTTATTGTGCAGTAATCTAATTGTAACATGTATTTGTTACATGTTTTGATGCGTTTTTACGATTTATAAAAAATTTATGCCCGAATTTTGGGGGCTTGGAACGGATTACGGCATTTACATGTAAAACGCGCCTCTACTTACGAATTTTTCACGTTACGAGAATTCTTCCGGAACGAATTAAATTCGTAAGTAGAGGTACCACATAGTGTATGTGCTTTCCCTGAACTGCTTGTTATTGTAAACAGCATATGTGCAGAGACAGACTTACCATTAGACAAAGGATGGCGACTGCCTTAGGCCCCAGTCTGCTAAGGTCTCCGATCTACTCGGAGCCCCATATATCTTTTTAAAATGTTTGTCCGACAAAATAAACAAACACCAGTATTTACATAAACGGCAAATCAAATCACGAATATTGTCATGGTCCGTGTGCTGACTTTGTCCGCGCTCGGGTTGTCCGGTGGTTTCCCGTTCTCTGGCCATCAGAGCTTTTATTCTGACAGCATCACGGCGGGGCTTCCAGCTGTCAAAGCCGGGTCACGTTGTGACAGCTGTTCAGCATCTCTCCTAATCACTCTCTCCACTGATTGGGTTGTCTCGGGGATTTAAGGAAGCAGCTGAGGGTTAATCCTCGCTGCGATCTCGTCAGACGTTCACTCGTTGAACAACCCTTCATCTTTCATCCGTCATTGTAAGTGTTTATCCTGAGAGTCTGCATTCTTGTGTCTGAGTCATTTCCTTAGTTGTGTTTTTGCCCCCCGTGGCTCATTATTTTGTCGTTTGTCTTTGTTAATAAATTATGCAAACTCATCGGCGGGCTATAGCATCTCATTTGCGGTCCGCGAGGACCGCACCATGACAGTAGATTGCAGCCAGTATGAGACGCCGGTCACCATGAGTTGTGTTGGGCTTGTTTGTTTTTCCCTGTCTTCCTCGTACCAGTGTGCTGGGAGATGGCGCCGCTCAAGGGCTACACCATGAGCCTGAGCTACGAGCTGGTGATGGCCCTTATCGAGATCGACGGGATCATCTCCATTGCTTGCCATCACACTGTCCCCAGTGCCTCACGCTGGCACCTGGACCTCGCTGAGGCGACCATAAACCGCCATCCTCTGCTCACCGGGAGAAGCTCCGTGGGCTGGAGGGAAACTCCTGCAGGAAGCCAAAGAGGAGGCATCCTCGCTCCTCGCTTCGGGATCCCATTCCTGTCCCTCATCCAGTCCAGGAGTTCGCACCACCCAGGGGTCATCCCCAACGGAGAGAGACATCAGTCGGGATTCCCTCGGAGGATTTACAGCGGACAGCTATTTCCACCCAGGACCGAGTGGCTGCAGCTCGCTCCACCTCCCATCCAACCCAGATCATGAAGCATGTGATGCCGGCGGTCAGGCTAATGGAGAGGAATCTGGAACTTTATGATTACCCCGAATACACTGACCTGCTTGCCTCTGTTTCTGCACAGGAGCGGCGTTTCTCAGACCTCACTTTTGCCTCACCCTCTGCCAGTAGACGTCGTCACAATGCCTGGATCAAGCCTCAGCGAGAACCCCATCCGGATCCCGCACCGGTTCGCCGGAAGGACTCTATCTCCCCGCCAGCTGATGCTCCTGCATCACAACGGAAGGGAATAACTGCAGCCATTGCCTCCGGGGCGTCTGTTCCTGCTGTCCCATCAGCTCCTCATCTCCAGTCTGCCTCGGCTGCTCCTTCGCCCTCCTCGACGCTCTCCCCAGCTGCGGTGAGCTCCGCGAGCCCTGCTCCGGCTGTGCCCATGATCGATCCTGTGCAGGCGGTTCCTCCTCGTCTTCCCGGGGGGGGGGGGGGAGTGTCCTCCGTCACCATCCTGAGGGGAAAGGGAAGAACAAAGCCCGCTACAGCAGGCATCATCGGCCCTCTGGAGGAAAGGCAAGTGCAATTTCATTCTTCTCCTCACCATTATGATTTGCCTTGTCTGACTCCTGGGGATGGAGTTCGGGGTTCGCAGTCTCCCGAGCTTCCTCCACCTGCTGTAGCCTCTAATTATGAACCTGCTGCCTCTGTGTCTCCTTTCCCTGAGCGTTCTCTGTGGTCAGGTCCACACCGCCGGATGAGGAAGGAGCCTGCGACCCTGGAGAGTTTGAGTCCAGCCCCGCAGCCACGTCACGGGCAGAGGAGGAGGGTGGATTGCTTCTTGGAGCCTGCGCTGACGGCTAAGCGCCCCCGGGTCTCCATGGAGGAACGGTTCGACCCAGCAGGTCAACGATCTCCTGCCACCACGCCATGCAGGTCTTCAGCGTGGACGTCAGCGTTGGGGGGTCATCAGACTCCGGATATCATCATGCCGGCTGCGGGGCCTGCCATAGCCGAGTGGGAGCCAGAGGATGTCCTTCTGCCTTCTGAACCCGGATTGTCAAAGTCCTGGACGGCGACAGAACTCGAGATCAGGCAAGTGCTCTATTTTGTCTTTCTCCTATCAATTCTAGAGCATTTTTGCCTGTCTCTCGGGGAGACGAGGCGGGTGCAGCCGTCTGCTGCTTCCGAGCTTGTCTCGCCGGGCTCTGTCACTGCCGGTGATCCTGATCCCGGTTCTCTTTCTTCTCCCGAGCCTTCTCCCAGGGTCATCGATGTGGAGTCGATTCCGGTTGCCATTCTGGAGGTTCCGGGTTCGGGTTGGGAGGTCGTCTCTAGTGCTGCCCCGGTCCAGTCGGGGTCCATCGTGGGTGCAGCTGCGACCCGATCAGGGTCAGTCGCGGGTGCAGCTGCAACCCAATCGGGGTCTGTCGTGGGTGCAGCCGCGACCCAATCGGGGTCCATCGTGGGTGCATCCGCGATCCAATCTGGGTCCGTCAAGGGGGCAGCACGGTCTTGTTTGGGATCCGACTGGAGGGCTGTGCCGGTTCTAGTGGAGTTCGGAGGAGTTGCTGCAGAGCTTTCGCTGATCAATGCCGGACTGGTCCTTCATCCTTTCCCAATTCCTTTTTCCCTTCCATCGGGGGCCGCTGGGATTCCCCGTTATCGGCTCGGCTCTCCCTCACTATCCCCCTCTACAGGGAAGCTGTCTCCGAGTTCTCCCCTGCAGTCCTGGTGGCTGAGTGACGCGGGTCGGCCGCCTGGAAGACTGCCTCGCCCATCTGGCATTCTGGGTCGGCCACCCCACTGACTTGCCTCTCTGTTCGGCGATCTGGTCCAGCCGCCAGAGGGACTGTTTTTCCTGGCCTGGGACTGGGGTAGGCCGCCCGAACTTTCCCTTTTTCCCCTGCCAGTGATCTGGATGCTGGACGCAGGAAGACCTCCTGAACTATTTGTGTTGTACTATTGTGAACTGTATTTATCGCCGCTCTTTAGCGCATGCTTTTTTTTCTCTCCCCTCCTCCTCACTTGTGTTATTTTTGTGACATTGAAGTTTGTTTTTCGCTCTGGTGTTATGATTGTTGTGCCTGTATTTGAGTTTCCTGTATTCCCCTGTGGGTTGTGAAGATGTTTTTCTTTTCCTGTGATCTTATTGGATTTATCAGGGTGTTCTGTTTGTAGCCTGTTTTTTCTTTCTGTTATTCTGCTGGTTGGTTCTCGCCCTCCGAGCCTGTTTTCCCCCATCCCCCTCCCTAGGTGGTCCTGTTGACCTTCTGGGTGGTGGTGGTGATGGGGGGGGGGGGGTGCTCGATGTTACACAGCGTCTGAAATCTGCCTTGGGAACGGGAGCTACTATCATGGTCCGTGTGCTGACTTTGTCCACGCTAGGGTTGTCCAGTGGTTTCCCGTTCTCTGGCCATCAGGGCTTTTATTCTGACAGCGTCACGGCGGGGCTTCCGGCTGTCAAAGCTGGGTCACGTTGTGACAGCTGTTCAGCATCTCTCCTAATCACTCTCTCCACTGATTGGGTTGTCTCGGGGATTTAAGGAAGCAGCTGAGGGTTAATCCTCGCTGCGATCTCGTCAGACGTTCACTCGTTGAACAACCCTTCATCTTTCATCCGTCATTGTAAGTGTTTATCCTGAGAATCTGTATTCCTGTGTCTGAGTCATTTCCTTAGTTGTGTTTTTGCCCCCCGTGGCTCATTATTTTGTCATTTGTCTTCCTTAATAAATTATGCAAACTCATCTGCGGCCTATAGTGTCTCATTTGTGGTCCGCGAGGACCGCACCATGACAAATATAACGCCCTCCCCTCTTCTCCTCAGACTGTTGGACTCTTCCATGTTGTCTCTGAGACATGCGCATGCACGTATTGTTATGGTTACATTGTAAACAAACCATACAACATGTAGAATTGCGGCAAAATGAAACAAAGTTATCCGAGCGGTGCAGAGAAATGAAGAAAAAAGGAAAGGCACAGAAATTTTTTTATTAAAACAACCTTTTTCTGTCATAAAACTGCCTTCTGGGCAGTTGAAGGTGGTGGAGGGAGGACCCACATGCAGGCAGAGATGTGGTACAAAATAATAACTTATTAACAAATACAAGAAACAAAAACGCAGCACGAGGGCTGGAAAATAACTCGGGAGTATCAAGCTAAAAAACTCACAGGGATACAGGGATACACAGATAAATCACAGAGGGACCTTGACAGAGAAACGACAATCACGCCACCGGAACACAAACTCAGACTGACATATAAATAGGGAACAGATAATTAACTTAACGTAAGACAGCTGGGACTAATTAAGAGACAACAGGGGAGCAGCTACAAAACAGAATGGGCGGGGCTATGCAGACAATGGACATTGGGGGAAACAGGACACAAAATGCACACAGAGGACACACAATGCAAATTATAATCATAACAGAGGGAAACACAGAGACGTCAATAGGGACAAACAGGGGATGACACAACATGACCACAGACCGAGGAATAAAAGGACAACGAGACCAACAATGAGAATAAACAAGGATAATCACAAGGGACACATAGGGCAAATATCAACAAGGAGAATACAAAAATAATTAAACTTGAAGCGTGGGCATGGTCTCCAGACTCCAGACCCTGCCCAGATCACAACATTTTCACTTCAACCTGAGAGGAAACTTACCCTCCCCATGAGCAGATAGAGAGCAACCCTGCTTATACAAGCGCACATGATGCTAATGACGAGCACCTGTTGTTAATGAGGGGGCAGCAGTTACACCGGTTGCTGACAGTACAGGTAAACAACAAAATTTCTTTTACTATTTTATTTAATTGCAAGATTTGCAAAGGCCAAGGCTCACAAGGTTAAACTGTGCTCCCCAGGCATGCACAGGATATCTACAGCCTCACAGCAGATGACATTACATGAGATTAATTATAGTTTGTTTGTTTTATTAAGATCCCCATTAGCACTTTTATAAAACACTGCCTATTCTTCCTGGGGTCTAACATACACACAACACTACACATATTTACAGATAACAACAACAACAACAATATTAAAATAACAAAAAACAAACTGCTCAATTTCATAAACACAAATACAACTTGATATGGGAGAAAACTTAAACCCTAGCAATTTTGAGTATCCATGAAAGAGGAACAACCGTCCAATGTTGTCTCTGAATGTTCCTTATTACCCTTTATACCTTGTCGACTGGTGAAAGAATGTAAAACAAACCTGACCAAAAAATAATCTTTAAATGATAATAAAAGCATTGAAAAAGGGAAAGGAGAATAAAATGGACAGAAAGAGAGAAGGGAGAAGTAGAGAAGGATGAACAGTAAGGAAAAATAAAGACAAGGGAGAGAAAATGATGGACAAACACTGGTGACAATGAGGAAAAAGACACAAAGGGGTATAAAGTCCAACGATGTATTAGATTTAACATTTTTTGTATTTATCCTTATATTGTTGTGTTGTATTGGGAGATGGAGGAAGGGACAGTGTGGGAAAACTTGCGGGTGAGTTTTTTTTTTTTTAAACCGCACACTCTGTTTTTTTGCTGTGTTCCATTAATACTCACTGTGAACACCGAAGTGAGGACGGTACAGTGACGCATTTGTTTGGTTAGACTGAGTGTTTGAGCGTTACTCGGGGACAAATTTGATTGGCAAAATTGATTGAAGTTGATGAGGATTGGCCAAAATTGCAGGAAAGTTGCGGTGATTGGACATAGTTGCAAGGTCACTCAAAAGATGCGCCAATGGCCTGATTTCGCGTAAATTAGTGCAATTGCAATATCGCAAAATCCTGGAGGGACTGGTGAGTGTGAACAAACAACAGATTTTCCACATGAATTGTTGTTTTTTTAATAACAGACAAGAATTTACATTCAATTTGTTAAACTTCTTTGTTTTTCTACAGATGTAATTCCTGATGCCTGAATGATATCATCATTTGAAGACTTCTGAGGACAATAAGTTTCAGGTAGGATTTCAATAAGGCCCGAAAAGAAAGTGTAGTACAAAGAAATAGTAGGGCCCCATTTCTGTCTTTACCTTGGGCCCCAAATGGACTAAGTCCGCCCCTGCATATGTGTCACCTGTGAAAAGCTTGTTAGGTGTAAATGAGACTTGCTTGTTGGAGGGTCAGCTCTACAGAACAATAAAAGCTACAGACTTTGAACAGCTCCACCACAATTGATTATTGTTGAACCTGGAATGTGTATTAATTAAATAGTTGAAAAAGTCACTGAAACTTCCAAAAACGTTACATGGCTACTCTGATATGTTGATCTCCCTACCCATAAAGGTATCCAATAGTCTAAAAAAATGTCTAGTTAAAGGAGTTATGTGTAAGATAGCTTCAGATCATAACTAGAAAAGCACTCAGAGAGCGCAGACCTCCGCCGAGTACCTCAGTTCCCCCTAATATTGGGATTTTCCCCAAATATAATAGTCCTACATTTATTTTATCTATATTTTCAGATGCCTTGACCATGAAAACATACCTTTAGCAATTGGATTCACATTGATATCGTTATTAGTTCAGTTGTTATTGACAAAAATCACTTTTTCGGTAATGGCAGTTTTCTTCTGGATATAGCTCCATAGCTTTTGAAGATACAACAAATCCATTGGCACACTACTGATTCTTCAGTGTCTTGGCTATAGTTTGGTGTTTGTTGTATGTTTATATCTTAATTTGTTACCTTACAGTGATGAAAATTCCAAAGATCCCCTATTATTTCCTATTCTGGATCACAGTATCCGGATTTTTTTTTTTTTTTTTTTTGTTACTTATTTGTACCCGTAGGTAGATTTGGTTTGCAGTCTGGTGACAAGCCACCGGCTGCCGGTCGCTGCGTGCGCCCTAAACCTACATGTTTTTGGTATGCGGGAGGAAACCGGAGAAATCCCGGAGCAAACCCACGCAACACGGGGAGAACATGCAAACTCCACACAGCTCACTGTTGGTCGGGGGCTGGGATTGAGCCCATGATCTCATGATCCCCGCGATCCCCCGGCCGAGGGTAAAACTGTGCTGCCACAGTGCTAAACCACTGCGCCACCGTGCAGCCCACGGTGGCGGATCGGGATCAGTCTTTGATATTTCTTAGAACCTATTGGGATCTTATCCTGTATTTTTTTGGCAAGCGTCCTGACCATTTATTGTGGAGTTATATACACATATGCTAAAAATGGCCCTATCTCGCAATGATAAAGAATCCTTTAAAAAATTCCTGGATCCAGACGGTGATCCGGATCACTCCAAAATCTAATCATTTCTTCCTTGTCCCATTTCGGACTTGTCCTGAAAATTTCGTCAAAATCCGTTCATAACTTTTTGAGTTATGTTAGTAACAGACAGACAGACGAACAGACAAACAGACAAACAAACCCCGGTAAAAACATAACCTCCTTGGCGGAGGTAAAAATAACCATAAGGTGTCACCAGAGCTTTATTAAACATTTAAGATGAAAAAATGGCTTCTCCAACAACAAACTACACAGCTCAGATATTCCTATTTGCAAAGTTCACTTTTTGATCCCCCCTACATCACTACATAAGCGGTGGACAAACATCTGTGGGAGAAAGCACGGTGTGCTGCAACCATGGAGATGAACAAGAGAACGGGACCAGAGATCACTTCTACCTGACCTAAAAATAACAGCTTGCCATGTAGGAGTGATCATTGCTTGCCAGTATGTGCTGTAACTCCCATTTGTCTTTTCCTCATTTTGGCAACCTGTGCGACTCTGGCCAGGAGGTGAAAAGCAACAACCTTCTCCACTGCTCTGAATCTGGGCTGCAGTACCAGTTTATAAAACGCTAGTTGTCAGGATTTTATAATGATTTTCCATTCATTTTTCTGTCTTTATTGGCAGGATTAACAGACAAAAACAATATGGATGATGAGGTTATTGGCTCATGAGAAGAGGGACCAGTCTTTCCGCACCCTTCTGACATGTCTCTAACTCTGTGTAAACTCGGGTAATGTAATGACTGACAGAGTGACGAGAGTAACTGTCATCTAGTTGTGATCTCACGTTACTGCCTTAACAAGCTGCCCAGGTGAAGAAATAAAAGCGAGCAGCGCTGAAGGCTAGCTGCTGCAGCTACTTGTAAAGTCCTTCCTCTTTCTATGCCTCACACACACACACACACGCCGAACGTGATACACCTACACCGTTGTGCTCCCACAGGGATCCGGCAAATCAGAAGTTCTTGTGTATGTGCAGGTGAGTGTATTTACCATCCAGCTGACAGTGTGAGAGTGTGTGTGTGCGTGTATCACGGAGAAGACTTGCGCTGTTCAGTTTGTACAGGATGACTCAGCAGCATTCAGCCCCCACGGGAACACAGACTGCCTGTTAGCGCTCAGCTAATAAGACGCTTGCTTGAGCCGATGCATCACCATCCCACCTGAACACTGCAAAGGGAGAAAACAGGAGATGGAGGGGCGCAGCGAGGAGGGGAAGGAGATGCAGATGTAGATATGAGGAAGGGGGGAAGTGTCTTGAAGATGAGTGCACCTGTCTCCGAGCACAAGCTGCTGCTCTTACTCACCCCCCTTCTTCTGAGTTCTGAGTGTGGTACAAAGAATATTATAACAGCCACTTACAGACTACACTGTATGTGATTTAGCAAAACAGATCCATGTGCGTTGGCGTGGGATGCAGGCCAAAACCCGTTTTAATGCCAGGGTCCTCAAGATGTGGGGTATTTTTTTTGGCCCGTGGTGGTCTTTAGCAACATGTTCTTGTGGCCCATGAAGACGGCAAGGAAAGAAGATGTATTTTTCATTCATGATCTTCTAAGAAATATGACCACAGAGAAAGATCAAAGAACCATTTCCATAATGAAAAAAAACGGGATACAGTGGCTACTCTGGACGCAGCTGGATGACCTCGTGTCGTGGGCCTCCGTCGGTCTATGATGACCATGGAAGAGAATCCTAAACGTCTGCTCTGCTGGAACAGCACTGCCTGTGGCTGTGCCTGTGGCTGCGTTGGTAGGATTCAAGCCTGGGCAGGAAGATATGGAGGACAAGATGTTACCCATGCAGCATGTCCCCCCTCTCCACGTCACTGATGAATCCAAAGGAACAGCAGGGCTGCTACAGTTTGGCACCAGCGCCGTCGCAGGAGTTGCCAGAACGATGTTGAGCACAACAGAGAACTGCCTTAGGGGCTCCAACTCCGGATTTTTCCTCAGGGTTGACTCTTGAAGCCTTTCCCATGACCGGGTGTGCCGCAAGGCAGCGGAGGTTTGAAATCAGGGTTTACCTTCCCCTAGATGGGCTACCTTCCCAGGTTGACGAGCCACCATCTACCCGAAGCATCTGGTTTTAAGGCGCCAGAGATCCGCCCTCGCCCCTTCTCCTATTAGTAAAAGCAGTTCCGCCGGGCTTAGAGACTAAACCACACGGGCAGGCTAGGAGTTGGACTTAGTTGTCAGAGGCTTTTCGAGACGCACGCCGTAAGGAGCATTTTATGAGCACTGGGAGCTTAACCCCAGTGCCGCTCCTGGCTATGACAACCTTGGAACCAATGGATGACCTCGACTTTACTGACAACCTGGCGTTCCTGTCACATAATCACAGCCAGATGCAGGACAAGACTACTTGCCTGGAGACGATGCTATGTAACGCCTTAGAACTACAGTGATTTTTTTTTTTTTTGTGGGGGGGCAGTAAGTTGCTGCTGTCCATAGTGCTGAAATGGAGAAGAGCAGACCAGTACAAGATTTCTTCCTAAGCGCATGGACTTTATATATATATACTGTATGGATATAGTGTAGGTGTGTATTATATATTGATACTACATTGATGCCCGTTGAATATAGTATGCAGTGTTTAATGGTGGTGGTACTACAATAGCAATAGGAAGCAAGTTTTGTCCACATACTATTCATACACCAGTTGAAAGGATTCCTGTCTGCTCTGTTGTGTGGGTGTTTTCTCCCTGCTGATTAGCATCCTCTTTGCAGCCCTGAGCTTTACCTGTTGCTAATTAGAGCAGTCCTTGATAAGGGAGCCTCTCCCACCACTCTGCCTGGTCGTGTTTGACTCTGCACCCGTCTGTATCCATGCTCTGCCAAATGTTACTGCGTACAGTCTTGTCTGTCGAGTTTGACCTCTGTTTGGCCTAGACCCTGCCTCTGCTCGTCTGTTACCCTTCTTCTGTGTACTGACCCCTCGTCTGTCTTTGGACTGCGTATTTGGATCTTGGACTTGGATTTTCCTGGATTTGTGCACATCATCACTTCCCCACAAGTAAGTTGACTTACCACCGTGTATATGTCACATCTCCCTGCACCATGCCTTCAGCATCCGGGCCTGGCCAGCCTATCACCAACACCCCCCGCTGCACCACAGCACTCTCACCGTGGCAACCAGCTTCTTAGCCTGGAGACTCCTCCCTTGGTTCTGACAGATTCTCCGGATGACCCTGTAAGCACAACCAGTATTACATTCTCCCTGTTTTCCAACCAGTGTCATTCATTCTCATCTCTGCTCTCCCCCCACAGGGTTTCCAGATTCTCAGCTCACGTGTTCTTCACTTCATTCGCACAATTATTGTAATAAAGATTATTGTCACACACTTACCAGTTTCATCCTTGTTGCTCTTGGGTCTACAGTCATGTGAAAAAATTAGGACACCCTGAAAAAGCCTGCGTTTTTTTTTGTTTTTTTTTAGCATATTTAGACATACAGTATAGATATTTAATATCAGTGTTAAAAATACTGGGAGATTCATGTAATACAAGTAAACAATTAAAAATGAATTAAAGACTTTATCAAAATTTCCTGTAAAATGTAATTCTAAACAAATAGGGAGGAATAAATTCGGACACTCCGCATCTTTTTTAGGACACCCCCACATTCATTCCCACCTAAAGGCGCAATATAAAGGATTCTGACCTCCTGGCCAGTAGGTGTCGTGCGCACTGTTGACTCACTAGAATCTTGTACTGGTTGCCAGGTACAGATAAACAGCACTTCCTGGAGGCTAACATCAATATACTGCAGACTGCTAACATCTCAGACCTTTGGTTATTATGAGCCAGGCAGCGTGTTAAGCGAGGATTCTTGTGGTATAGAATCGTGAATTAAACATAATCCTCTCTGATGCGCATCATTGGTAAACCTTTTTTAAATAACTATATGGTATAATGTTACTGGCAGTAATGCTAATGCAGCACAGCAGTGATCAAACCCAACAGCTCTCTAGTTTTGACAATGTAATTATGACAACTCTTCAGATCAGATTGTAAGGACTTTGACTGCTGTTAGTTGTTCTGTGGTTTTTGTAAATATGCTGAATCACACTTTTATGGTCTGTTTAAGTTCATCCGCTTTAGCTATGCATGCTTAATGGGCGCAGTCGGGGCTACGTCACTTCCGGTTAGTAACACATCGCCGCCATCTTAACTCGGTGAAAACAACCCGTTACCAAGCATTGTCGAGTGCAGTTTTTTGACTTTTTCTCATGGCATGTGACTACGTAGAAAAGCTTGATGAGTCAGCCAGGCTACGTTACCTGGAGAAGCTGACAGCAAGTGGACTGACAGATTGCCCATACAAACTACCAGCCGGAAAATGGGTTAATGACCCGACCAGGTGGCCAGCTGTGCAGTGGCCGGACGTGTACAGCTACTTGATCGACACCCCTGGTAAGCATATTTGCTTCGACCCATATTAACATGATTAACCCTCTTACATGTTTTGAATGTTTTTAAGGAAAGGCCCCTATGGGTAACATGACCAATCCATTAAATATCAGGGCAGCACAGGAGTAATTCTTAAAAGAAATAATTAAACAAGAAAATGTTCACTGATGCTAAACACTGCTTAGGTGCGCTTGTGTTGGATCGAAATAAGTGTAGGCGGACACGAGTGAAGTTTAAAAGGGTGCTTCATGCAGACAGTCAACCTATATACCCGGCTAATGCATGCATGGCACATTAGCATCACAGTAGACAGCAGGAAAGCATATACATTTGCATTAGTCACACATATCAGGCGCAGCATTACTGGCGCCGGGATTCCTCTCTGTTCCAGAGCCGCAGAAGGTGCGAGGCGCTTCTGTAACGATCAGTAATTGCTCACGCTGAGCGCTCTGCTAGCTCGCTGTGGGAGTCACACGGTGGTGTTCTCTTTTCCCGTATATTTTTCTTTTTGGCGTACAGAAATGGCAATACGCCCGTATTTGCTAAAATTGCATTTTCCCCGTATTAAAATACGGCGAAACAGTATTTATCACCTCTTTCATTAATGGCCAGCCCCTTTGTTGCACTATTTACTACAGTCTACAGTTAAATTAGTCAGGCTGACTGCACATAGAGAGGTCTGTATTGTTGAGTGAAAAGGGAATCAGTCATGCATTTCCATAGACGAAATGTCCGTCTCTGTTTACAATACAGAGAGGCTTGTGTCGGCGGCTAGCATTTTCAAAACGTGACCCATCAAGTGGCAACTAATTAAACTAACACAATATCACTCAATTACCTGATATAGGACGTGATGAGCTGAATATAATGCACTACGACGGGCTGGACAAGCTTGACTGGGTCACGGCAGCTGCCTGGGACTAGGTCACCACTGAATTGTTTTCACCTAGTACGGCGTTGCCATGTGGGTTGCTAACCGGAAGTAGGCCAAATGCCCGGATGCCCGACTGCGCCCATAAAAAACAAACGGCTGTTGTTATTAAGCTCCAGCAGTTATCTGTCAGCTCCAGTTAATTTTAGGTTGTAAATGTTTTGTTTTATTGTTTTAAAATATATAAATAAATGTTGTAAAACGTTGGATGCCTGAATTCTTTTGTGCCCTTTCAGTTACTGTAGAAGATGAAATCTATTGTTTATTCAGTGTGACAGATTCACAAAGTAATGGTTTACCTCATCTCTGCAAAACTGAAGTATTTTCAACCTTTTTATAATGCAGTGATAAAAAAGAACCTAAAATACACTGTATATATTAGCTATATATACATAACGTTGTAATCAATAATCTTTAGTGAAGTTGGAAATAATTTATGGTGGAATAATAATCTTTTTTCAAATAATGTGTAAAAACAGAACTGCATCTCCAAAAATGAGCACATCACCAGTCAGATCTATATATATAAAAAAAAAAATCTTAAAATGGCTAAATTTATAAGGGATTGTTGTAAAATATGAAAGTTTTACTTTTTAGATTTGTTATTTCTAAAAATAAATTCACTGTGGTGGACACACAGACGTGACCTGTTTTGGACTCACATTTTAGATCAGAACAAAAGCAGAGCTTCCTTGGTGATTTCAGGAAGCTGCAAGAATCTTAGCTTTGGTATGCAAGGCTGGAGACTGGGGGGGGTGGTATAATTAAAGGATTAAAGAAGGGATGCAGGGGAGACAGTGCAAGTGATATCACGGAGTGAGGATGCATTGTTACTGTCATTATAATGCAACGTAGTCTGTGATACAATTGACCTGTGAACTGTAAGAGTCCTGATATTTAAGGACGAGAGTTTCCCGTGTGGCTCTCTTTTCTGCTTTCTGCTTTGAGATGATGGTGATGTGAATAAAGCTGACTTGAGAGAGAACTCTGCCTCGTCATTCTCACATCTCCACATCACCACAATATTCAACTTTTGGAGGTGAATGAGTAGAATGTAAAAGAAAATCAACCTCAAATCAAGTCAGTCAACATATAACAAACAGGAATTTATTTATGGAAAATATTTATTAAAAAATAAACAGCCCAGATGCAGGGTCCATGGGGCAGATCTGGGAGAGCAATAGAGAAATTAATTAAATTAGGATTAGGACACCCTCTGAAAGCTTTTGTTGTCCCCATAGTCAGTGCTGACCTTTGTTACTATAATCAGGTACAATTTGTTGATCTAAAAAAGGACAGTCTTTAAGAAAGTGTCATCACAGACTAATAGCATTAAAACATGACAACATGTGAACTACTAGACAGTTGTCATGACCCTCCTCGTGTACTTTTACGTAGCACACCGAGGAATGAGAAGGAAGGACGGATTTAAGCGCAGGTTATACCACAAGCACATTTATTAACAAAAAGGGCAAACAGTTCCAAAATAGAGACATACAAAAACGGTACAGGGTACACTTAACCTTAAACTCTGAGTGTGTGAATTTGCGTGACCCTAGTGGCAGAGCGCGGTGCTGCACCTGTCATCTCACTCTGACATGATCGACTCCATTCAGGATTTGTACTGATTTGTACTGATCTGCCAGTTTCAGAAGGTGGCAGACATCCGTTGGAGGACTCAATGGATGACACGTAATACACCAAAGAAGAAGTACTCCTCATTTCCTTTTCCTGTTTTTAGCATTTTAGCCCAGAAAGCTAATATGGCCGTGATCGGTCATCGTCACCGTCACTTTGTCAGCTTTGTACGTGGAAAATAGCAGCAGGATACAAGCAAAATTTATGTGGGATAATCATAAGACTTTGTAGATGTGGTAGCGACTGTAAATGACCGACAGAACACAAAATAACGACCACGATGGATGAAAACGCAGTGACCACACCAGCCAGCCAGCCAGCCCCCCTTTGTCAAAAATAAGTGAGGAATTTCTGTTTTTTTTAATGTACTGATTTCTTGTTCATATACTTTGAAGATAAGATGATGAGGTACCTCTGTACAAAAAACCATGTCAAAAGACTGAACCATTCTTTGTGTAAATATGTCCAAAGTCCAGTTTTGACTGAGTTATGGAATTTAAAGAGGTGCCGTGACATTCAGGTTCAGGTTCAGGTTCAGGTTACTGTATTTGTACCCGTAGGCAGATTTGTTTTGCAATCAGGTGACATCCATATTTACAAACCACAATTACAGTCAACATGAACACAAACATAGGCACACATGTAGCTGACTATAAACATGATAAAAGTACTCAAGGCTCCACCAATCAGGACATAAGACAAAGAGATAAGAGAAAAAAAACCCCAAGGAGATAAGAGAGAAGGGTCATATTAAAAAGTTAAAGACTAGTCAAAGAGGTTAAAAACTCAAAAGTCTAAAACCCAATAAAAGATTTAGAACCCAAAAAAACCCCTACAAAAATAAGTAAATATAAAATAAAATTAATAAATAGATACCTAAATTATGTGCAATATATTGTTACATCTTGTTCAACTCTTTAACAGCAGCAGGAACAAAGCTGTTTTTGTAGCACTGGGTTTTACTTTTTTGGGACAGCAAACCTCTGTCTGGAGGGAAGAAGCTGAAAGTGGCAGTGCAAAGGGTGGGAGTCATCATTTAAAATGGAGGTAGCAATCCTCTGTACCTGTCTGGTGTACAGGGATGTCAGGCTCAGCTGTGACTCACCAAGCAAACAACTGGACCATCTAACTACCTGATCCAAGGATTTCCTCTGTTTCAGTTTAATCTGACCAAACCGTGACACTAAAGAAAAGGATAAAACAGATTCAATAAAAGCCCGATAAAACATTGTCATTATGGTTCGGTCAATTTGGAAGCGTGCAAGTTTCCTTAAACAATGCAAATGTTGCTGACCCTTTTTGGACACCCTTTCACAGTTCTCTTCAAAAAACATTATGCAGATTAGTAAATTTATTCCTATCTGAAACTTTGGATCATATTTTACAGCTTTCTAATTAACAGTACGCCGTTATCTCTTACCACTTTCAAGTTATAGCCTTGGAAATCTGAACTATTTTAATGACAAAAAATATTTACCACTCTTGACCACTAGGGGTTATGTTGCAGTTCGGCGACAGACACACTCAAAAGGTTAAGGGCTCACATGAGAGGCATGCAGCGGGCAGACCACAGTGTACCGTGACCACAAGACAAACAATACAAAAACAAGGTTGACTTACAAAATGATGACAAGGTTCACTACAAGGCTCACATGGCGACGTGCAGCAGGCAGACCACAGTGGCAACACAACGCAGACAATACTATAGTCCAGCAATGCTTGACTGGCAAAGGGCTGCTGAAGTACAAGCATTGCTGGCAACACAGATTGGGAACACCTGGGCGAAGCGTGGGAAAGGCAATTACCGGAGGAGACCCAGCTGGCTGTCATGAGAGAAGGGGCGTGGTCGGACTGACACGTGTCAGACAGCGCCAACACGAATGTAGGCCAAAGGAGGCTGCCTCACAGCTGCTGGCCAGAACGCAGTGGCTACAGGCAGTGAAAAACCATGGGGAAAATAAGAAACAAGAAGAACCTCAAAAGATAACATAATACATATCTACACAGATAACCCTGAGCCACAGCGGGTCAGAACCAAGCCCAACGAACCACCAGGCTCAGTTCATGACAACAGTTTTAGGACTACAGCAGTGCTGCAATGAGTTTGCTTGGTCTACATAATGTCAATGACAATATACTGTAGGTGAAGGAAAGAGCAGGTACAGAAATGGAATTACTTTTTATGTGTGTGTTGTGGGAGGAGGGAGACCCCGGGGCAGACCCAGGACACGTTGGAGAGACTATGTCTCCCAGCTGGTCTGGGAATGTCTTGGTGTCCTCTCTGAAGAGCTGGAGGAGATGGCTGGGGAGAGGAAAGTCTGGGCTTCTCTGATTAGACTGCTGCCTCTACAACCTGGACCCCCAGAAAAGCCGTAGAAGATGGATGGATGGCTGTGTTGTATATTTATTCCTGTTGCAAGACTGGACCTGATTAAAGAAGAGGAACAACATTTTATCAAATTCCACATTCTTGGAACACCAAGTGCACAGGCAGGTTGTGGTTTTAATAAAAATGAAAAGTCCAAGACATTTTAGCTGCCAAATTTTGACTGTTGTCTTGAGAAGTTATTCAAAAAAGAAAGAAACAAATACCTGTTGCATCTACTTTTGACAAAATAATCCATAAATATGATTGGTTTGACCAGGTTACTCACTAAATATTAAAAAAGCACTCCTTAACATTTCAAAAGCAGTTAAAAAAATCTAAACAAACACATTTAAAAATTCAAAATAAAGAATTTGGCTTTATACATTACTGTGTGTAAAATGTTTTGACAAGCCTAAACTTACATTGGTGTGCTGATGACTGTCATCCTTACTGGACGGTTCCTCTGGTGGTTGTGGTCCTGAGCTGCTAATGGAGTCCAGGCCTCATACACAGGTTTGGTGGAGGAGAAGCTTCTGCTGACATAATCAGAATGTGGTTTTTAAATGTTGATCTATGAGAACACAGTCATATTAATAGTCCTTTTTGTGACTTTTTACATGTAAAACTTTACATCATACTCACCTAATGGTCAGATATTGATGTTCTGTCCTTAACCCCCACTGGTCCATCACATCAGTGAAGGCTTCAGAAGCTGTTGACCCTCTCTCCATCACTGTTTGGTGGAGCTGTTCTCTGCTGTATCATGATGACATTGTCCAAACACCCATCTGTCCTTATTCACCTCATGATGGAGGAAGTCCTTACAGAGGGTGAAAAAATATTGTGGTTTATTACTTGATAGTCAAAAATCTGACATAAATTTCTACATACATAATTACAGCTACTTCAGGGACTCAAGAAATGCTGTGCAGTAACATTAGTTAGTAAGAAAATAAATTAAGACCTGTTTATTCTACTATTAGAACTTAAACTATTTTTAGCCTCAATTTCCACCACAGTGATCAGGTCAGGCATTGGCTTGCTTGCTACCGGATAGCCACGAAAACCGGTACTACCTGTCTCATGGGTCGGGCCGTCGGCGACTCAACCGGCATCCCCGCCCTTCTGAGGGCATGGAGGGTGAAACAGGGCATCCTGGCAGAACTAAAAACAACATCTGCCACAGGTCTGTGGTGGACCACTCCCAGTTACACAGGGTGAGACTGGACACCCTGGCAAATAAACACATCTGTTGCAAGGTCTGTGGTGGACTGTGCCAGTCGGTGCATTGTGACATGCACTACACAAAGAGCAGAGATAAACAAACCTATCATCTGGTCAGTCACTGCAACAGATACTGGAGTCAGCTTGTCTTGTCTTGTCCTTGCAACTGATAATACCTTTATCTGCCAAGAAAGTGTTGCTAGTCCAGCAAAAGCTAGCAGTACTCAAATACTTTGCAAGCAGTTTCATGAAATGGTCAATCAGAAAGCATCTCATACTGGCTCGGACGTCGCCCGGGCTTACAAGGTCCGCGCTGATCTGTTCATACTCCGACAGGCAGTGAAAAGTAAGCTAGGAGCAGGAAGACAAAAGAAGAGGAAAACAGCAGCCTTGTGTGTAGCAGAATGGAATGTACACACTCTGTTGGACAGAACAACATCACAGCGCCCAGAAAGACAGACCGCGCTTGTGGCCCTGGCTGGATATGACAGCTTGGAAGACCATGGGTACATCTTCTTTTGGAGTTGGAGATCAACTCAAGAAAGGAGAGAAGCAGGAGTGGGCTTTGCAGTTAGAAAGGCGATAGCAGCAATGCTTGATGAGGAACCGGTGCCAATCAATGACAGGATAATGACTATGAGACTCCCACTACAGCGGAAGATGTATGCCACACTCATCAGTGTATATGCCCCAACAATGACCAACACAGAGGAGGTGAAGGAAGAGTTCTACAGTGATTTACGTGAGACTATCAGGCGTGTACCGACTGATGACAGGCTGATACTCGTTGGAGATTTTAATGCCAGAGTTGGTTCGGACACCGAGAAATGGAAAGGAGTGCTAGGCAGTCATGGAGTAGGCAAGTGCAATGCTAATGGAGAACTTCTACTTGCACTATGTTCAGAGTACAACCTTGTGATAACCAACACTCTATTTAAGCACAAGGACACACACAAGAAGACATGGATGCACCCAAGATCCAAGCACTGGCACTTATTAGACTACATCATAGTCAGGCAGAGAGACAGAAGGGATGTATTGGACACCAGAGCAATGAGAGGCGCGGACTGTGGCACTGATCATGTTATGCTGAGATCGAGATTAAGGATTTGCAGACGAAAACAGCACTGCAGGGTGGGTGCGAAGCCACCACGGAAGCTAAACACTAGTGCACTGAAAGGCCAAAAGAAGCAGGAAGAACTTACACAGGAAATGGATGAAAACTTGAAAGACTGGGACAGCAACAACTCAGAGAATGACATAGAAGCGAAATGGGCAACACTCAAGGATACGGTGTATCAGACCGCGAGTGATGCATTAGGCTACCCTGAGAGGAAACATCAAGATTGGTTTGATGAGCATGATGAACACCTGAAGAAACTACTAGAAGCGAGGAATACAGCTAGGCAGGAAAACCTACAGTGTAACACAAGGTCAAAGAAGAAGAAATACTCAAAGGCTCAGAGTGAGCTACAGAAGTACACCAGAGAGATGAAGTCCAACTGGTGGGATGAAAAAGCGGAGAAACTTCAAATTGCAGTGGCCCTAAACCAAGAGGATTGATCCAATTAAAGGCTATGGATGGTGAAACGGTTTTGCAGGAGAAAGACAAGGTCCTGGACAGATTTGCAGACCACTTTGACCAACTACTAAACAACCCTGGAGATCTCACTGAAGAGGCTAAAGAAGTTCTAGTGCAGCGACCAGCTCTATCAAGTCTGGATGAACCACCAAATTTTGATGAACTAATGGCAGCTATCAGGACAACACAGGATGGTAAAGCTCCAGGAAGGGATGGAATTCCAGCAGAAGTGTGGAAATTTGGTGGTGTTCAGCTGACCAACTGCCTGCACAAGCTCATCCAAGAGATATGGGATGCCCAGAAAGTACCTCAGGACTGGAAGGATGCAAGTATTGTGCCTTTGTTCAAGAAAGGTGACAGGAAAGATTGTGGAAATTACCGAGGTATATCACTGCTAGCCACTGTTGGTAAGACTCTCTCACGTGTACTACTTAACAGACTCAGTGAACACATCTCACAGAATGTACTACCGGAAACCCAGTGCCACTTTAGAAGTGGAAGAAGCACAATGGACATGATTTTCTGCTTGAAACAGGTTCAAGAAAAGTGTATCGAACAGAACATGCCGCTTTATGTAGTCTTCATAGACTTCAGTAAAGCCTTCGATACTGTTTCGCGACAAGGACTTTGGCAGGTACTCAATAAATATGGTTGTACAGAGAAGTTTGTCAGCCTGATCGAGGCACTCCATACAGGTATGCAAGCAAACGTGGCAATGAGTGGTTCAGTATCTAAAGACTTTTCAGTAAGCAACGGGGTGAAAAAAGGGTGTGTGCTGGCACCTACACTCTTCTCGCTATATCTGGCAGCCATGCTTGAGGTGGCCTTCAAAGACACTTCAGAAGGAGTATACATTCAAACAAGGAAAGAAGCAGACTTGTTCAATGTGGCACAGTTTAAAGCCAAGAGTACGACATCGATAAAGGTAGTAAGAGAAATGCTCTTTGCCGACGACAGTGCTCTAGTTGCACACAGCGTGAAAGATATGCAGTCTTTAGTGGAGAAATTTGTAAGAGCAGCTAGCCAATTCAGCCTCCAAATCAAACATCAACAAAACAGAGTGCCTTTATCAACCACCAAAGTTCCAGTTATCAACATCACTACCAGAAGAGATCAGCATTGGTACAGAGCCACTACTCCAGTGCAAGACTTTCAAGTACCTATGGAGTTCTGTTTCAGAGAATGCTAGGCTGGAAGATGAACTATCTCTCAGAATGGGAAGAGCGAGCGCTGTGTTTGGAAACTTGAGGGAGAGACTGTGGAACAATCGACATGTGTCTATCCGTGTGAAATGCAAAGTGTACAGAGCGACAGTACTGGCTACTCTGTTGTGTGGTGCTGAAACTTGGACTGTCTACAGAGTGCAGGTGAAGAAACTCCACGCATACATGATGGGACACCTTCGAGCCATAATGAACATCTCATGGAAAGACAAGATAGCCAACATAGAAGTGTTGAAACGAGCTGGTCTACCATCAGTGGAGGACATGCTAATACAGATGAACCTGAGATGGCTCGGACATGTTGAGAGGATGGACCACCAGCGTCTCCCTCGGCAGTTACTCTACTAACAGTTATGTGAGGGCAAACGCAATCAGGGTAGACCAAGGCTCAGATTTAAAGACACTGTAAAAAGAAACTTGAAGAAGTTGGACATAGACAGGAGTTCCTGGCAGCGGAAGGCTAAGGACAGAGCTGTGTGGAGGAATCTGATCAGACCTAAATGAAACAGTCATTGTCGCTCACGGAAGACTGCTATGATGGTGATGATGGTCAATAAAGTTTTACATTATCTTAATCTGTAACAACAATAAACAACTAACTTTTTTCACTGTACACCAAATTATTGGACTGAGCAGCTGCACATCAAAGCTGATAATTTAAAAAAATATTTATGTAAAACATGACTGCTGCACAATTAGTATGTGCTGTTCCTTTCAGAGATGCAAATGTTGATCATATCATGAACCTGTCATACATGTCAGCTTGGTAAGGAGCAGTTAGCGGGGTCTATTCCAAGCCCGATATTGGCTGATATTATTATACACTTGTAATTATAATGTGAACATGTCAGAAATAAAATTTAGTTGGCTACATAGACTTTAGACTGCTGCCCCCACCCCCCACCCCCGTGTCCCTAACCACCAGATTAGCATTAGAAGATGAGTGAGCTAGTTAGCATCATAGCTAGCACTGGTTAGCTTACCTGTCAGAAGAAAAAAAGGTCACCTCTGCGTGACTTTTCAGCCCTTTGAGACTCTTCAGCAGACATCAGCCATCAAAACCAGAACTCATATTTATCTTGCTCCTTTGTCATACCATACTTGAGAACGATTGGGAAACCGACTTTGCCTTGAGACTCAAGTATTTAGCTGAATAATTCACTACCTGGCAACCGAACAACCCAAAACAAGACATGGCCTGTAACATCAAGCTAGCAATGCTATTGGCTGTGACATCCTTGTTACGTCTTGAAATAAGGGAGTCAGAGGCGAGTCTTCATGCAGCTAACAACTCACAACTTTATTATATGAACTTGGTGTATACCAGTGGGTCTTGCCAACCTCACACCACCCCTTGGGGCAGGCACTGCCTCTCATACACATGCATACACACACACAACATTCCCTCCCCCCTTAGAAAATGGGAAATCACACACACCATTGAAAACCACCCGAATTTAGAACCTGAATCACACACTAAGAACATGGGGAATAACATATTGCATTAGAACAAACCTATCATATTCACACAAAACAACTCAAAACTGGACCATGTCTGTTGAAAACACAAAATAATCCCACATAATACATACATTCACTCACTCACATATGCATCAGCTATATACAAAGTGCACATTTTCACAAATATGTACACAGATATTTACATTAAATACATGTTTCAAGTCACTCCAATGTCTCGGGCCAGCCACCATCTTCTAGTCTGCCACGGAGGACCTGGGCAGCCCCATGGCATATGTGCACCCAGTTGCTGTCTACCCCCAGGGTCAAAGCCCCCCTCTCTGGCAAAAATGTCTCTACCTGTCCGTCGGCGCTTCTTCTCTCAGGGTCCGCCATGCTGACGTTCAGTGCGCCGCCTCTCCGTACCTGACGAGCCACTCCCAACTGCCTTACGCACCACCGTCATGGCTCCAGCCACTCCGGCCCCCAGTGGCCGCACCTTGGGTAGACCCAAAGCCTGTTCCTCGGCATCGTCCGCTGCCTCGGGCGCCTTGTCACAGCACCCAACGTCCTTCACCAGGGCGCTCCGCTGCTTTATCACCAAGCCTGGCTGCTCACTCCAGGTGTTCACCACGATGCCCTCGTCAATGTTGTTCTCCGACTCAGGCACCTCGCCGGTGCTTTCCACAGTCACGTACCCGGTGCCTTGCTGCATTGTCACTGCACTCGGCTGCGGCTACTGTCCCTCGGAGCCCTCGGTGACATTCCCGTTGGCCCTATCCTCCAACCGGGGCATCTCATCACAGTTATCGGCACCCTACTCCAAAGAGCTCTGCTGCGCTATCACCAAGTCCGGCTGCGGCTGCTCCCCCTCTGGGCTCTCAGTGCTGCTCCCGTTGGCTCCACTGTCCGTTTGCAGCTGTTCTCCCTCCTCTGGGCTCTCAGTACCGCTCCTGTCGGCTCCACTGTCCGTTTACGGTTGTTCTCCCTCTGGGCTCTCAGCACTGCTGTTGTCGGCCATACCCTCTGACACAGATGCCTCGTCGCTGCTGTCAGTACCCTCATTCCAGGTGTCCCGCTGCATCGCCTCTGAGTCCGGCAGCTGCTGCTTTTCCATGGGGCCCTCAGCCAGCATGGTCCCACTTTCCCGCTGCTTAGCTTCCAGCAGCGGGGCCGACTCCTGCTGCACCTCCTCTCCGTCGTCTTCGCACACCACACCATCTGCCTCATCAGCACCACAGTCCTGCACCATGCTGCGCACCATGGCTGGCTCACTATCTTCGGTGACCAGGGACTCTTCCACCCGTGGTCCCGGTTCTACCACGACGTCCAGCTTGGCGCCCTCAGCCCAGTTTTGGTGCACAGGTAACCCAACAGCTAGCCAGTCTGTAGACAAAGAATTGGCTGTTAGCCCATCAAAGCTAACTAGCCCCTCCAATTCTGGTGCCCATAGCTCCAATGCCCACAGCCTCCTGGCCCTTATCTGTTCGGCAAAGTGCATGCCAATTCGCACAACGGCATCCTCGTAGCACTCCTCCATGCCCAGCAAGTCGAGGATCCTCCGGCCCTCCGTGCCGAGGTTACGGACCAGGAGTTTCCACTGTCATCTCCCATCGAGTCTCTGGAAGCCCAGCGCTGCAATGTAGTTTTCAAATTCGGCCCTCCAGTCTGGCCACGCAACCAATGGCTCTCCCGCGGTCTCCAAGAATGGCATCAGAGGTGGAGGCACACAGCACGCTTCCATACTTTAAAATATTTCCAATTTTCCTCGTCACCAAATGCTACGTCTTGAAATTAGGGAGACGGAGGCGAGTCTTCATGCAACTAACAACTCACAACTTTATTACATGAACTTGGTTTATATACCAGTGGGCAGTGCCAACCTCACGCCACCCTTGGGGCAGGCACTGCCTCTCATACACACGCATACACACACACAACAAACCTCACTGGACTTCCGTGGTTGTCTTATTCCAGCTGTTGGATGTAAATATTTATACTATTGTCGACCCGCCAAAAATTTTTAATTTTTTTTTCATCAATATACTAATTTTTAGAACATTAAGACTTAACATTGTGCACGTTTCTAAATGCTTTGTTGATGTAATCTTTGTTTTCATGAAAATCTTCTATATTTAAAATCTATATTTAAAATGGATAAAATAAATATTAAAAATGCAAATAAAAACAAAAAACAAGGTTAAACATAGATATGTGAACATTTCTTAATAAAGAACTGAATATTTAATGGGGTGTCCTAATTTTTTCACATGACTGAGGCTGAAAACCCTGACACTAGTGACACAATGCATTTGACAATCATTAAGCATTCTGATAGTAATAGCAAGGTAATAGCAAGGTTATCATATAGAAACTTGCTGCACCAATGAACATTTTTAGACCTCTGCTGAGATGTTAAGTGACTAATGTATACTCACTCACTTCAGTCATTCCCACCTTAATCAGTTACCCTTCAGAATGGTCAGTGGAATCCCATGAAATCCTTTTCCTATTGTTAGAACACAATATTACTCATCTGAGTTTTGGACACCAACGTTATGGAAAGGTCAAGTTTAAAAAAAACAACTAAAGACGGGAAATGTGATATTTATAAATGATAGCACAACCCATCATAATAACAGTAGGTCAAAACAAAGGGAAAATTACCTAAAACAGCAATAAAATATTGAGTATGTTAGTATATGCATGATATTCCCTTTCACAGCTGTGTTGGAAAAGCAGTTTGGACAGCCTCTTTGCATACGTTTCTGTGAACTCATAGAGCATAACAATAAATCAGGCTTTACCTGCAGTCCATCCGGCCGCTGTCCAATCGGGGTACGCACGAGTCCTCCAGCACCATACATCTCCGTTTCCCCGTCCAATGACACTCCACAGCGAGCATATTATAGAGAGAGATCAACGCAGTCCACATCCGTTTCCCTGTCTTTTGTCCCCTTGTCTTGTCAAGCAGCTAGGTAAGCAGAACAGAAATATGATTCCCTTATTGTGCCAAACTGATTTACTTTGCCAAAAGGAGCTTTATACAGCACACATCTATGTACTGTATATTATTTATAGACTCCTCTTATAATAACTTTAAATACTTTATTTAAATTGTTTTACCCATGATAGACCCAACGGGGGGCGGGGGGGGGTAGAAAAAAGAGAAGAACAAACAGAAAAAACAAACAAACTGACACAACTGAAACAAACAGAAGACAAACTGTTTTTTCTTCTGAAAAGGTCTCATCACAAGTCTGGTATCTGCACCTGTAAAAGAACATATGTGTGTGTGCATGTGTGTGCATGCGCGTGTATGAGAGCACGCTCAAAGTGAGTGTGTGCGTGTGAGTGGTTTGCCAGGAAACATACAAAGAGGGTGGCAGGTCACAGCAACCCCCTTCCCCTGGAAACGCCGAGCAAGCAAGACAGCAACACCAACCCCACAGAGCACAAATCCCCCAAAGCCAGCAAGCCCCAGGAGCCTCCGTTTCCCTGTCTGGCGACACTCCACCACAGGGAAAGACAGAGAGCCACAGGTACAGAGCAGTGGGAGGTGCAAGATTGGATCTGTGCGCTTGATTCCTCCCCCAGCATACACCTCTAGGTGGTTATATGAGCAGATTAAAGTAAAGAAATGTGAATGTAAGTAGATGTAAATATAGGTTCAGTGTCCCAGCACCCAGCGGTATCCTGTACCTTCTTCATCTTTCCATCAGTTCACGACACCTGTATTGTGGAAAGAGACCACAATTGTCATGATCTCCTCGTGCGCTTCTCCATCGCGCACGGAGGAGGAGGAGATAAGGACGAGGATTTACGCGCGGGTTTACACCACACACACCTTTATTAAACACCCACAAACTGACAGACAGTTTAAATGCATAACATTCACAATGGCTCAAGGAGTCCTCCAGGACGCTCGACAGTCTGGGTGAGAATACCGGGGAAACCACACACACAGATTAGACTCACCAGACTGGAGCTTTCCGAGTAAATCCAAATAAGCTCCAAGTGAATGCAGTCCTTCAACGTGACTCCATATGGTGAGCGAAGACCGTAGATGAAGTGCAATGACCCAGCAATGCATGACTGGAAAAAGGTTCCTTAAGTACACGCATTGCTGGATCCACAAATTGATCACACCTGGGCGAGGAGCGGGAAGATGGCACACGGGAGTAGGTACAGCTGGCAGTAATAGAGAGGGGGCGTGGTCCGACCAGCAGACAGCTAGACAGCACTCACTCCAGCGTGAGCCCAAGAGGCTGCCTCACTGCTGCCAGCCAGACAGCAGTGGCTATGGGTGTGGTAGAGTACACAGAAATACATATTAACATACATACAATGTGGCACGTACCCACAGAGAGGCCAGGGCCGAACCGCGGGAAACCAAGCTGGCTCGGTTCCTGACAATAGACTCCGCCGACCATGCCAGGTGCGCTCGATTCTTTCCCTTGCGTACACCTCCACTGGTAAAGGTCGGTTAGAAAAGGTCATCTTTGACTTCTTTTATGGTCATGGTCAAGTGGTCAGTGAAACCATGTCAGGTGCACTCTTCAGGTATTGAGGCATCGCCATCCAAAAGATGAGAGCCCATGGTCAAATAGCTTCTGAGTTCGCAGGGGGACAAATTTTCTGGCACATACATACTCACAACTGGAGTGGTGGAATAAAGGTAGAGCCTCCACCCCACAATCGGGAGGTCATGGGTTCAAGTCCCGACCGGATCATACCAAAGACCATATAAAAATGGTACTTCCTGCCTTCTAGCTTGGTGCTCAGTAAAAATACAATGGAGTAAGGAAAGTTGGTTACCCATCCACAGGGGGTGCACAAGCCAGTGCAATCCCTGTGCCGGTCCCAAGCCCAGATAAATGGGCAGGATTGTGTCAGGAAAGGCAATCGGCTATGATTTAAAAAAAAAACAAAAAACCTTGTCAAACAGCGCTTCACTGTGGAAATTAAGGTATCCAAAACAGTACTGCAATTGTCAGAAAGTTGATAAGAAAATTACTGTTAGTAATTAATGGTTACTACACCGTGTTCCAAATTATTATGCAAATAGGATTTTAGTGTCATAAACATTCAATTTTTTGTTTTTCCTTTAAACTCATGGATGGTATTGTGTCTTAGGGTTCTTTGGATCACTGATATCAATCTCAGACACCTGTCATAATTAATTTGCCAGGTGAGCTCAATTAAAGGAAAACTACTTAAGAAGGTGTCATGATGCCGAGCACAATGTACACACTGTGCTCATGCTGTCAGTTTATTTCTGTTTATTTCCTGTATTTTCTCACCTCAGTGTTATTTGACTTCATGTTTGGTTTTGGATGTTTTTGTTATTTTAGTTTGCCAGTTGTCCCATTTATGAAAGAATATTATTTCCTCAACTTGCCTTTACTATAATGACAAATCATTTATTGTCTGTTCTTTGTATGTATTTTGTCTGAATCTGGTCTGGTATTCTTCTGTCATGTCCTCCGTGCTTTTACTTTGATAGTGTCCTTTGTTACTTCCTGTATCTTCTAGTTAGTTTCGCAGTTGTCCTCAGCTGTTTGTATTTCAGTTAATTATCTTGGCTCTTGTTCCACACACTTGTTCCCATTTGTTGTCATTTCCTTTGCCATATTTAAGGGGCTGTTGTGCGATTGTCCGGCGCAGCACCCTTCTCAACGAGCAGATGTACAGTAAGTGCCTCTTTATTTTTTTTCCTGTTTATTCTGTGTTTTTCCTAGCGTGTGTTCCAAGTCTAGTTTTCCAGGTTTAGCCGGCAATTCCTCTCTCTTTAGCGGTTGCTATTTTGGTTTTCACCTGTATCCTTCTGCTTCAACTAGTTTGGTTAGGTTTTGTTTGTGTATTTGTGTTTTTTCACTATTAAATTTGCAAACTCACAGGCAGCGTTTGGTGCCTTAATTCAGCCCTGAAAAGGGGCTCTATGACAGAAGGGTGCTGCCAGTGTTGGTCACTAGCAGCTGTGAGTTTGATCTTTTGTTTTCCCTCCTGCATTTTTTGTCCAGAGTTTTCGGGTGTTATGACCACCATGGACTTCCGGTTATTTGGACTGAGAGAGGAGGAGTGTGGGGTGGCAGAACTCATTGTGCATTTTGCCTCAAAGGCTCGAGCCACTCACACTCCTGAAGTCACCTTTGGTTTTGCGGATAGTGCGGCCCGGCTGATCGAGGCATGTCCCAGTCTCTGGAGCTACCCGGCTTTTACTGCTCTCCTCGCCATGGTGGTCGAATCCCATTGGTAACTCAGTGAGCGGGTGAGGGATTCCCCTTCGGTGCAACCTGGGTTGACAAAAAAGCGTTCCTGGGTGCGGAAGGCTCGTCCACCTCCCCAGGAGCCCGTGTCCTCGCCCATCCACCAGATGGCCCCTGGAGCTTCCAGAAGGACTTTGTCTGGCTCTGAAACAGCAGCTGATACCATCACACCCCGGGAATTCAGACAAGTGCTTATTCATTCACTTTCTTTTTCTGCTGAAACCTTTTGCCTAATTCCTGGTGGTGAGTCTCAGTCATTACAGCCCACTGAGTCCTCACCGTCAGCTGCTGTTACGATTTCCTCATCTGTCTCCCTGAAATGTCCGTCAGTCCTGGAAGGGAGCTGCTGAACGACGGAGGGGCCTGTGGATCCTGAAGGCCATGGTCGGGCCTCACCACCATGCCCTGTGAGGGAGAGAAGCACCTTCTGCATCCCGAGGCCTGTGGCAACAAGAGAGCGTCCCCTGGTTTTGGCATCGTGGGACCCTGCGCCATCGGTGAGGTGTTCTCTGGCTCCACTCCTTGGGGCTAGGGGCCCTATTGTCAAAGTCTGTGCCGACGATCCAGCATCCCCGGACTCCGACATTTCGCCAGATGACCTTTGCCACTCCTGGAAGAACAACATCTGGCTCATTGTGAGCAGCTTCCATCATGTCCCGGGAGGAAAGGCAAGTGTTTTTTCATTTATTCCTTAATACTAAAGAACTATTTTGCCTAACTCCCAGAGGTGAGACTTAGTTCCTGCAACCCGCTGAGTTCTCACCACCTGCTGCCGATGTTAATTCCTCACCTGCTCACTCCGTGTCTCCTCCTATTTCCCCTGAGTGTCTGCCAGTCCTGGGATTGAGCCACTGGACGATGGAGGAGCCTGTGGTCTTGGAGGACTTGGTTCCAGCCCCGCCGCCATGACCCGGACAGAGGGAGAGTGCTTCCTGTAACCTGAAGCCTGTACTGATGGCAGAGTGTCCCCTGACTTCAGCTACGCAGGACTTGGCGCCAACGATGAGACAACCTCCAGCTGCCACGCCGGATGAGCCACCTGCGTCGGCCGCTTCAAGTGGAGGTCCTGGGGTTGCCCTCACTATCACGCCTGCTGCTGGGGTCACTGCAACAGGTTTGCTGGAGTCCTGCGGTGGTGCTCAAGTCCAGGCAAGTACTCTGTTCTGTTCCTCCTTCTGCAGATTCGGAGAAATCTTGTCTGGCTCGTGTGGAGGGGAGTCAGGTGCAGATGTCCTCTGCTCCTGAGTTCCCCTTGCCGGGCTCCACTGCTGCCGGTGATTCTTCTCCGGCGTGTTTTTTGTGTCTGTCTTCCAAGATGACCACGCCGAGTGACAACGCCCAGATGGAGGGACTCGAGTCGCCCCTGTCTAGATCGCCGGAGTCCTGGATGGCGGTGGAGTCCAAGACAAGGCAAGTGCTGTGTTCTGTTCTGTTACCACCTCATCAGATCTAGAGATTTTTTGTCCTGCTCGGGATGGGGGGAGCCAGTCGCAGCAGTCAACTGCTTCTGATCTCTCCTCATCGGACTCCACTGCTGCCGGTGGTAGTAACCCGACATATGTTTTTTCTCCCCTGATCGAGTCCTCGTCTGTGTCTGCTGCTGGTCATCTTCCTTCTCCGCCCGAGGCCATCGTGGGTTCTCCTTCTCCGCCCAAGGCCATCATGGGTTCTCCTTCTCCACCTGAGGCCATTGTGGGTTCTCTTTCTCCACCCGAGGCTGTCGTGGGTTCTCTTTCTCTGGCCAAGGCCGTTGTGGGTTCTCTTTCTCTGCCTGAGACTGTCATGGGTTCTCCTTCTCCACCCGAGGCCATGGTGGGTTCTCCCTCTCTGCAAGAAGTCTGTGTGGGTCCTTCCTCTCTGCCAGAGGTCTCCATGGGTTCCTCCTCCCTGCCAGAGGTTTCTGTGGGTCCTTCTTCCCTGCCAGAGGTCTCCGTGGGTCCTTCCTCCCTGCCAGAGGTCTCTGTGGGTCCAGCCTCTCTGCCCGAGATCTCCGTGGGTCCAGCTCCCCCTCTGCCCGAGGGCTCCATGGGTGCTGTGCTCCAGTCTGGAGCCTCTGTGGGTGCTTTGTCTCAGTCTGAGGTCTCCGTGGGTGCTACGCCTCGGTCTAAGGCCACCATGGGTGCTATGTCACCTGTGGTCACCGTGGGTCCTCTCCCTTCGCCTGTGGTCACTGTGGGTCCCCTCCCTTCACCTGTGGTCGCCACAGGTCCACTCCCTTCGCCTGTGGTCACCGCAGGTCCTCTCCCTTTGCCCGTGGTTGCCACAGGTCCTCTCCCTTCACCTGTGGTTGCCACGGATGCTCTCCCTTTGTCTGTGGCCGCCGCTGGTCCTCTCCCTTCGCCTGTGGTCACCACAGGTCCTCCCCCTTTGCTTGTGGTCGTCTTTGCTCAGCAGTCATCATCGGATGTCAAGTCTCCCCAGCCTGTGACTCTCCTATTCCACGGTGCCGTCCCTGCGGTCCAGGAGCAACGTGTGTTCCAGTTACCGCCTCCAGGAGGTGGCAGGTTGTGGTCCACGGTCCGGGTGCATTTGGACGCTGGGAGACCACCTGATGGTCTGTGCCATTTGGTTGGGTGGCTTATGGACTCTGGCAGGCCACCCGACAGACTATTCTCTTTGCTAGGGTGGCTCCAGTATGCTGGGAAGCCACCCGATGGACTGCATCGTCTATCTGGGTGGTCTAGGGACTCTAGAAGGCCACCGGATTTATTTCAGCTTGTTGTTTGGTGGTTCTTGGACCCTTGCAGGCCACCCGAACTGCCTCACTGGGTACTCTCACCCTTGTGTTCTACTACCCCTATTCTGTTTAGTGTTGTGGGTCATTAGCATTTTTTGTTGTTTTGGTCCTCCCCAAGCCTGGTTTCTCCCACCACCCTCCCGAGGTTGTTTATTTGTATTATTCCAGTTGGGGGAAGGGGGTCCTTTTGTGTTTTCTTGTCCTTTTTCTTTGGTGTTATGATGGGGTGTCTGGATTCCACCCCTTGGGGAGGGGGTGGGGGCTCTGTCATGACAGAGCACAGTGTACGCACTGTGCTCATGCTGTCAGTTTATTCCTGTTTATTTCCTGTATTTTCTGGCCTCTGTGTTATTGTTTGACTTCATGTTTGGCTTTGGATGTTTTTGTGATTTTAGTTTGCCAGTTGTCCCATTTATGAAAGAATGTTATTTCCTTACCTTGCCTTAACTATGATGACGTATTATTTATTATCTCTCCTTTGTATTTTGTCTGAATATGGTTTGGTATTCTGTCATGTCCTCTGTGCTTTTACTTTGATAGTGTCCTTTGTTACTTCCTGTATCTTCTAGCTAGTTTCGCAGTTGTCCTCAGCTGTTTGTATTTCAATTAATTATCTTCACTCCTGTTCCCATTTGTTGTCATTTCCTTTGCAGTATTTAAGGGGCTGTTGCACGATTGTCCAGCGCAGCACCCTTCTCAACAAGCAGATGTAAGTGCCTCTTTATTTTTTCTCTGTTTACGCTGTGTTTTTCCTAGCATGTGTTCCACATCTAGTTTTCCAGGTTTAGCCGCCGATTCCTCTCGCCTTAGCTGTTGCTATTTTGGGCTTCACCTGTATCCTCCTGCTTCAACTAGTTTGGTTAGGTTTTGTTTATGTATTTGTGTTTTTTCACTATTAGATCTGAAACTCACAGCCGGCATTTGGTGCCTTAATTCAGCCCTGAAAAGGGTCTTTATGACAGAAGGATGTCCCACATTATTAAGGATGCCACAGGTTTCAAGCAATATGGGAAAGAAAAAGGATCTCTCTGCTGCTGAAAGCATAAAATAGTGCAATGCCTTGGACAAGTTATGAAAACATTCGATATTTCACAAAATCTTAAGTGTGATCATCGTACTGTGAAGATATTTGTTGCTGATTCAGAGCACAGACAGGTTCGTGCAGATAAAGCCATAATGAGGAAGGTTTCTGCCAGACAAATTCATCGGATTAAGACAGCAGCTGCTAAAATGCCTTCACAAAGCAACAAACAGGTATTTGAAGCTGCTGGTGCTTCTGGAGTTCCACGAACCTCAAAGTGTAAGATCCTCCAGAGGCTTGCAGTTGTGCATAAACCTACTATTCATCCACCCCTAACCAATGCTCACAAGCAATGGTTGCAGTGGGCCCAGAAATACATGAAGACTAATTTTCAAACTTTCTTGTTTACTGATGAGTGCCGTGCAACCCTGTCCAGATCAGGGGTTTTCTCTTCTGCCCAGTCTCTTCAGCAGGTGTTTTCACTTATCAGCAATCACTGGGAAGAAATTCAGTGGCATCTGCTGTTGAAGACACTGGTTGGAGGTAAAGCCTGCAGGGTCTTGGCCCTCCATAGCGCATGATTGGACACCCCTGGATGGTTGGTGGATGGCCACCATGTCCCCAACAAGGATGCAACATCAGCAAGGAGGTGGCAGAGTCATGTTTTGGGTCAGAATCATGGGGAGAGAGCTAGTAGACCCCTTTAGGGTCCCTGAAGGTGTGAAAATGACCTCAGCAAAGTATATAGAGTTTCTGACTGACCACTTTCTTCCATGGTACAAAAGGAAGAACTGTGACTTCTGTAGCAAAATTATCTTCATGCATGACAATGCACCATCTCATGCTGCAGAGAATACCTCTGTGTCATTGGCTGCTATAGGCATAAAAGGAGAGAAACTCATGGTGTGACCCCCATCCTCCCCTGACCTCAACTCTATTGAGAACCTTTGGAGCATCCTAAAGCAAAAGCTCTATGAGGGTGGGAGGCACTTTACATCAAAACAGCAGCTGTGGGAGGCTTATAAAGAAATTCAAGCAGAAACACACAAGTTCAGTGGATGCAAGAATTGTGAAGGTTATATCAAAGAAGGGGTCCTATGTTAACATGTAACTTGGCCTGTTAAGATGTTTTTGATTGAAATAGCTTTTGATTTCAGTAAATATGACCTCCTAATGCTGCAAATTCAATGAATGACCATTTTCAGTTCTTTACAACCAATAAAATGTTTTGAAACTCTGTTACGCATAATAATTTGGAACAGTGCATTTTGATTTTTTTTTATTTTTGCAAAAAAATAGTTATCATTGGTGTAATGATTCAGGCTGCACACTCACTCACTCTCCCCAATTAACCTCTCATCCCTTTCAGCTGCACCTACCATGTGTGGGCAATCAGGCAGCCCTTTAAATCGGGCAGTCTCTGTTGGGCTGTCAGTAGCACATCAGACTCTCTACCATGCTGACCCCCAGATAGTTCCTTCCTGATGTGCAGCCTCAAGCCGTCAACCATCCCCTCTGTGGAGACAGCCTTCAACTTTCCTTGTCTCCTGCGGACACGTAAGGGCAACCCTTCTTATTATATCTTCCCAGGAGAGGACTCAACTGACGGACCTGGGGCCTCATGTACAAAGGTACTTACGCACAAAAACATGGCATATGTCCTTTTCCACAGAAAATTTCAGCTGTATCAAGAATGAAATGACTGTGGAAATATGTGCAGCCCCATGCCAACTTCATAGCTGGCATAGATACATTTCTGAAGTTATTGGTGCGTTGGCGGATTGGGGTCTAAATGGGTTAAGACTTGCTGGGGTGGAATGCAGAAATGAGCACCTACATTTCCACTGAAATACCCCACTCATAGCACAGCGTCTCTCCAATAGCCTCTCCTAACCAAATCCTACTGTCTGGCTTCTCGTGCCGACCCTGTTTTCACTAAATGACAGAGGGTGTCAGCGAGTCTCTGGCACTATAACTAGGTTGCTCCGGAAGGTGGGGCTCGTGGTGTCAGTCCACCTAGAGAAGGACCACTCTGATTTCAAATCCGGGCAGGTGGTGCCCGTTAGCCTTGGCTTGCAAACTACCTAAGAGAAGGTAAACTCTGATTCCAAACCTCCGCTGCCTTGCAGCTATACCTGATTACAGAAAAGACTTCGGGAGTAAACCTTGAGGATAAATCCGGAGTGGAGCCAGAAGGCAGTTGGGAGATGCTCAGCACTACTTCCGGCAACTCCTGCAGTGGAACTGGTCCCAAACTGTATTGGATCATCCTTTCCTTTGGACTCAGCCAGTGACACCGAGAGGGGGACACTGACGTATGGGCAGCCCAGTGTCTCCATACTACCCCACCCAGGCTTTTTAGTGCAAACTGGAGAGGCCACTCCAGCGGTTTCGCAAAATTCTGGCACAACATGGGACGAGGCAGTTACAGGTTATAAGCTCCAACTGATTGGCATAGGGAGGAGCGCCAGGGATTTGCACCATGTGCCCCGGACTTACCGCTGATCTCCAACAAATGGATGACTCTCGCAAGACTGCCATCATCAATAAGGAACTGGCACGACTTAACATCGATGTTGCCCGCCTTCAGGAAACCCACCTGGCCAACAGTGGCTCTCTCAGAGAATCAGACTACACCTTTTATTGGCAGGGCCTGTCCCAGGATGAGTCCAGGCAGCATGGTGTATAGGTTTTGCAGTGAGGAACTCACTGAGCGCCACCACAGAAACCCCTTCAGGAGGGTCCAAAAGAATCCTCGCCCTCCGCATGAAGACATCGTTGGGCTTTGTGAACATCCTTTCTGTGTATGCCCCGACCCTCATGTCCACTCCAGAAGCCAAAGATCAGTTCTACAAGGCTTTAGAAGAAGTGCTATCTAGAATCCCCCCCTCTGAAGGCTTATTTTTGCTAGGCGACTTCAACGCTTGTGTCGGAGCAGATTGGCAAGTGTGGCCATCCAGTCTTGGCCACTTTGGCATAGGCAGGATGAACGAGAGTGGACAGAGGCTGTTGGAATTCTGTTGTCATCATGGCCTCTGCATTAGAAACTCCTACTTCAAGTGTAAAGAGCTGCGGAAAGTGTCTTGGAGACACCCCCGGTCCCGTCACTGGCACCAGCTAGATCTTGTCATCATCAGAAGAGCGGACCTCAGCAGTGTTCTTCACACGAGAAGCTATCACAGTACTGATTGTGATACAGATCATTCCCTTGTTGCCAGTAAGGTCAGACTGAAGCCAAGGAAGATCCACCATGCCAAGACTAAGGGTCACATCCGCATCAACACTTGCAGAATTTCCGATCTGATCAAGGCTCACACCTTCACTGACAGCTTTCAGAGGAAACTTGAAGCGCCGATATCCCATATCGGTATCCGATATCCCAGGTGACATGGACGCCAAAATGGAACCACCTTCGCAACGCCATCTACGACTCAGCTATGACTGCATTTGGAAAGAAAGAACGTAAGAATGCTGACTGGTTTGAGGCTCACTGGGATGAACTGCAGCCAGTCACAGAGGCCAAAAGAGAAGCACTGCTGGCTCACAAGCAGAACCTTTGCCCTGGCACACGCGACGCCCTTCAAGCAGCAAGGAGCAAGGCCCAGCAGATTGCCTGCCATTGTGCTAGTGAGTACTGGCAGAACCTGTGCACCAACATCTAGGTAGCTGCCGATTGTGGATATGCCAAAGGAATGCATGAGGGCATCAAAACAGCTATCGGCCCCACAAGCATCAAAACAGCACCGCTCAAAGCTAAGACAGGTGAAGCCATCACTGACAAGAGCAAGCAACTCCAGCGTTGGGTCAAGCATTATCTTGAATTGTACTCGACACACAACATTGTGATAGACATTGCCCTCGACACCTTGCCTGGCCTACCAGTCATGGAGGAGCTTGACGAAATGCCCATGCTGGAAGACCTCAGCAAAGCCAAAGACTGCCTTGCCTGTGGCAAGGCTTCAGGGAAAGATGGTATCCCCCCAGAAGTTCCGAAACACGGGAAAACAGCCATCTTACAACCACTATATGATCTCCTCTGCCTTTGCTGGGAGCAAGGTCACATTCCCCAAGACATGAGAGATGCCGACATAGTCACGCTGTATAAGAACAAAGGCGACCGCAGTGACTGCAACAATTACCGCGGCATCTCTCTTCTGAGCATAGCTGGCAAAGTCTTCGCCCGGGTTACCCTGTTCCGCCTGCAGAGCCTCTCTTCGCGAGTCTATCCTGAGTCCCAATGTGGCTTCAGAGCCAGAAGGTCCACAGTGGATTTGATCTTCTCCCTCCGTCAGCTGCAGGAGAAGTGTCGAGAGCAGCAGCAGCCATTGTTCCTTGCGTTCGTGGACCTGACCAAAGCCTTTGACTTAGTTAGTCGAAGCGGGCTCTTCTAGATCCTGCGAAAGATCGGTTGTCCCCCAAAGCTCCTTGCAATCATCTCCTCCTTCCACATGGACATGCATAGTACTGTTTGCTTTTATGGAGCCACCTCAGATGCCTTCCCAGTCAGCAGTGGAGTGGAGCAGGGTTGTGTTCTAGCACCGACTCTCTTTGGGAATTTTTTCTCAATGCTCCTCCACAATGCCTTCGCCGACTGTCCTGAAGGTGTCTACGTCCGCACAAGATCAGATGGAAAACTCCTCAACATCGCAACACTTCATGCTAAAATCAAAGTCTACAAGGTCCTCATACGTGAGCTGCTGTTTGCAGAGGACGCTGCTCTAGCATCGCACAGTGAGGAGGGCCTGCAGCACCTGGTCGACTAACTGTCCCACGCCTGCAAGGAGTTTGGGCTCATGATCAGCCTTAAGAAAACCAACATCATGGCGCAAGATGCTGTCTCCTCTCCTGTCATTACCATTGACAACACACAGCTGGAGGTTGTGGACATCTTCACCTACCTAGGGTCCACTGTTTCAAACACACTCTCACTGGACACTGAGATCAACTCCAGAATCGCCAAAACAGCTGCTGTCATGGCCAAACTCAACAAGCGTGTGTGGAATAACAATCTGCTGAGTTTGAAGACCAAGCTACTTGTATACCAAGCTTGCGTCCTGTCCACTCTCCTGTACAGCAGCGAGTCCTGGACAGCCTATGCCAGGCAGGAGAAGCAGTTAAACGGGTTCCACCTCCGCTGTCTTCAGCGCCTTATGCACATCAAGTGGCAGGATAGAGTCCCCAACACCGAGATCCTTGAGTGCACTGACTTGCCAAGCATCCCTGCATTTCTCAGCCAGAGACAACTCTGGTAGCTCGGCCACGTGCACCGCATGGAGCCTGACCATCTGCCGAGAGAAATCCTTTACGGAGAACTACGGGTGGGCGTCTGCCGTGTGGGCCGACCGCTGTTGCGTTTTAAAGATGTCTGCAAATGCAATATGCTGTGTGCACAGATCAGCGACAATAACTGGGAGGTCATTGCCAAAGATCGAGCCACCTGGTGCCACAGTGTCAAAGAGGTTGTTCTCAAGATGGAAGCGAACACGAGAGTCCAGATGGCGATGAAGCGTGCGGCGAGGAAAGAACACGCAGCATCAGCACGTGCACCATCAATCTTCATCTGCGCCAACTGCTCCAAAGACTGACACTCAAGGATTGGGCTGTATAGTCATCCCAGGCGCTGCTCCAACCCTTGACGTGCTAACCATTGCCTCTTCGAGATGAGGATGCCAGAGAGGTCCGTTGGCAACACTTAGAGGTGATGTTGGGAGACTGATAATGACGTGAAAATTATTGTACATACCAGAGACACATGATGAACAAACATCCAAGTATGCGCAATTAGATGAGTGGATATAAAAGCAAGCGCAAAGAAGTGCAGAAAATGCCTCTAACAACAATGGCGTTAGCATTATTAGAGGATATTGAAAATTGTGCAGTGAGAAGAGAAAGGGTATTTAGAGACAGAAGATTTTCTGGCTCAGGATGATGACTGGCTTGTCAGCCGGTTTAGGTTTCCACGGGCAGTCTTTGCGGAACTGTGCTCAAAGCTACGACTGCTCTTGGAGTGTGACACGGCGAGAAGCCGTGCACTGCACGTCCCAGTGCAGGTGCTGACAACTCTGGGTTTCTGGAAACAGGGGCATTCCATGAGAGCTGGCAAAGTGATCGGAAATTTCTCAGTCAACCCTGAGCCAGGCTATGCCAGCTGTGTGGGATGGCATTATCTGGCTGTCACCCAGGTATGTCATATTCCCATACAATGCAGTTGAACAGGCCAACATCAAAGTGCAATACAAAAAATGGCCAGATTCCTTAATGATCTTTCAATGATCAACAAGATCTCTCGATGATCTCCCAATGAGCTCTCAGAGATCTTTCAATGATCTTTTCCAAAACAACATATTTAATATCTGCAGACATGTCAAAACATCTGACAATTGTGTTTTTTAAAGAAAGAGACTTAAGCTACTTCTTTAAATGGATCAGGGCTGAGCATCTCATTCACAATAGCTTTGCAGGCAGATAGTCTCTCCAACAGTGTGTGGCTTTTTTGATTTGCGTTTAGCTATTAAGTAGCTAGCTTAGAGAGCTCTCTCAGACAACTTAGTGGTTTTCCTCATTAAAGTTACCTGTTCCTCCATGTGCTCACAAACAAAATAGTCTGTGTTCTTGTTTTGAAGTGACGGTGCAGTGACGTTAAAGCTTGCTTGGGACCATGACACTACTGGATAGCTTTTCTCTTCACACCAAGCATAATTAATTAGTGTGTTTTGATCCCCAGTGGAAGTAAATGCAAATGAAAGATAGCTTTCACTGTATATCCTAGCTTTCACCATCAGCTTTCTTTTGACAACCACTCAGCCCTCATCTGGGCTAGAATTTTGCCCAGGGCTCAGTTCAGAAAGGGCCCTATTTTGACGGTCATCCGTGCACTTTTCCGACAGACTTTCCACTGTGCGCCAGTGTTTTTGTTAGTTTCTGTCAGCCCATTGTCTGCCTTTTACATCTTGCCGCTTGCCATCAAAATACCAGTAGACAGTGCGCCCACTATGCGTTTGGAGGAGGCACCTTATTTCAAAGAGGTGTGGTGGCATACAATCTAATGAGCATTACTGTTATAGTGCATTCCATGAGAATCCGCTTTTGATCAGGAAAATGGAGGTCTATCATCAGTTTAATGATATTTCACTGGCATGTTTTGAAATCTTGTGCTGGAGCTCTTGAAATGGCAGGCTCTGGGATCTTATTTTAATAGAGAGTTATAACAGTCATAATCACTCGTCATTTTAATTATATGATGAACACACACTAGTTTTTTTTTTATTCCATCCACACTCTCATTTTAATTGCAAACTTATCGTTAGAGTCTATAGATAAGGTATTAATGCATGATTTTTTTAGGGGAATGAATGAATGAACAGGGAGCATGTGTGCCAGTGTGTTCCAATGTGATGCGTGGCACATGGGGGTGGGGGGGATTTTTGTTTTCATCACGAACTTATTAGTCAGTAGTGTTTATTTTTAGGGGAATAAATGAATGAGGTTCCAAGGTTGTCATAGCCAGGAGTGGTGCTGGGGATAAGCTCCCAGCGCTCAAAAAATGCTCCTTATGGGGTGTGTCTCAAATAGCATCTGACAACCAAGTCCAACTCCTGGCCTGCTCGTGTGGCTTAGCTTCTAAGCCTGGCAGAACTGCTTCTACTGAGAGGAGAAGGGGCGAAGGCAAGTCTCTGGTGCCTTCAAACCAGATGCTTTGGGTAGATGGGGCTCGACAGCCTGGGAGGGTAGTCCACCCAGGGGAAGGAAAACCCTGATTTCAAACCTCTGCTGCCTTGTGGTATACCCAGTCACGGGAAAGGCTTCGGGAGTCAACCCTGAGGTAAAATCTGGAGTCGGAGCCCCTAAGGCAGTCCGTCATTGATTTGAACTTTGTTCTGGCAGCTCCTGCGATGGCGCTGGTGCCAAACTGTAACAGCCTTGCTGTTCCTTTGGATCCATCAGCGATGTGGAGAGGGAGGACATGCTACATGAGCAACAGCCTGTCCTCCATATCACATTGCCCAGGCTAGCATCCAGCAACACTCACCAACACAAACTCACAACCTACACCCTGGAGAGGTCACTCCAGCTTCGCTTGCAGCGTCGACACAACAGGGGGGAACAACACTTACCCGTTATAAGTCATTACTCGATTGGCGTAGAGCTTGGTGCCAGGGGTTGTTCCCGACGGTGGGAGGGATCCTTGGATCTCACTGGACAACTACCGCCTGCCTTGAGCTGGGCAGCCCACAGCCAGTAAGGTGTTGTCCCACCACAGTCTGCCATCCTCATTGGGTTCATGGGGATTAGAAAACACCCAAACAGCAGACTGCAATTGTTGCACCAGGAAACAAAACAAAACAATGAAAGAAACCAGCTCTGAAACTGGGATGTTGGAACGTTCAGACAATGATGACCGGTCTTTCTGAAAACCTTCAGGACATCAATGACTCCAGAAAAACAGCTGTCATAAATGACGAGCTCAGGAGGCTGCATGTGGGCATTGCCACCCTTCAGGAAACACGCCATGTTGACTCAGGCACGCTGAAGGAGAAGGACTACACATTCTACTGGCAGGGGAAAGGCTCTGACTAGCCAAGGGAGAATGGAGTCGGCTATGCAGTGAGGAACAACCTGCTGAATATGGTAGAGCCAGGCAGCAATGGCACAGAGCTTCTCCTCACTCTTCACCTTAACACCACCAAAGGCCCAGTCACCCTTGTTAGCGTGTATGCCCCAACACTGTCTTCCACACCGGACACAAAGGATGAGTTCCATAAGAAGCTTGCATCCATCGTCGCAAGCATCCCCAGCAAGGAGCAACTTGTTCTCCTGGGTGAATTCAATGCCAGAGTGGGTGCAGGTCATGACTCGTGGCCCTCTTGCCTTGGACAGTTTGGTGTGGGCAAAATGAACGAGAATGGCCAACGACTGCTTGAGCTTTGCAGTTACCATGAATTATGCATTGCCAAGTCCTACTTCAGGACCAAGCCTCAGCACAAGGTCTCTTGGAGACACCCACGCTCAAAGCACTGGCATCAGCTAGATCTTATCCTGGTCAGGCGTTCCGCCATCAAGAACATCCTCCACACACACTCTTACCACAGTGCGGACTGCGATACAGAACACTCCCTGGTCTGCTGCAAGATCAGGCTACAGCTAAAGAGGACCCACTGCTCAAAGAAACAAGGGAATCCCCGCATTGACGTCAGCAAGATGTCTCAACCAGACCTCATGGAAAGGTTTGCAGAGACATTCGAGAAGGAAATGCAAACATCACAGCCCAGAGACTCTGCCACAGAGAAGTGGGAAGTACTGAGGGACACCATGCTCCGCACTGCCTTGGCTACCTTTGGGAAGAAGTCCTCCAAGTCTCACGACTGGTTTGAGGCCAAGTCCACAGAGATGACTCCCGTCATCAGAGCCAAGCGCACCACCCTCATCGAGTATAAGCGGTCACTCAGTGAGAAGAGCCTGCAGATTCTCAGGGCTGCCAGGAGCAAGGCTCAGCAGACTGCCAGGCGTTGCACCAACGAATACTGGACAGAGCTCAGTGAAGACATCCAGACAGCTGCTGCTACAGGCAACATTAGAGGGATGTGCAATGGCATCAAGAAGGTGCTCGGACCAGTCCAGAGCAAGACAGCACTTCTCAAATCTTCCACTGGGGTAGTAATTACAGACAAGGACCAACAGATGGAGAAATGGGTGGAACACTACTCCGACCTCTACTCCAGACAGAACACAGTGTCCCCCACAGCTCTTGATGCCTTCAAGTGTATGCCAATCATAGAGGAGCTGGATGTAGAGCCAACCATAGAGGAACTCAGGAAGGCCATCGACAGCTTGGCCTTAGGCAAAGCCCCAGGCAGCGATGGGATTCCCCTGGACCTGATCAAACACTGCAAGACTACTCTCCTGCTCCCATTGCATGAAGTCCTCTGTCAGTGCTGGCAAGAAGGGGCTGTACCACAAGACATGAAGGATGCCAAGATCATCACCCTCTATAAGAACAAGGGCAAAAGAAGTGACTGCAACAACTACAGAGGCATCTCTCTACTCAGCATCGTTGGCCAAGTCTTTGCTCGGGTCATTTTGATCCACCTGCAGAAGCTGGCAGAATGTGTCTTCCCAGAGACACAGTGTGGCTTTCGTGCCAAGAGATCAATGGTAGACATGGTCTTCTCCCTCCGCCAACTCCAGCAGAAGTGCAGAGAACAGCAGATGCCCCTGTATGTCACCTTCATAGATCTCACCAAGGCGTTCAACCTCGTTAGCAGAGACAGCCTGTTCAAGATTCTTCCAAAGATAGGCTGCCCACCAAAGCTGCAGAGCATGATCGAGTCTTTTCACTCAGACAGGAAGGGGACTGTGCAGTTTAATGGGAGTTCATCCAATCCCTTCAGCATCTACAATGGCATCAAACAAGGCTGCGTCATTGCTCCCACACTCTTTGGGATATTCTTCGCCGTTCTCCTAAAGCATGCCTTTGGTACTGCAACTGAAGAAATTTACCTACGCACCAGGTCAGATGGCAGGCTGTTCAACCTTGACTGCCTCAGAGCCAAGACGAAGGTTCGTGAAACGAGCATCAGAGACATGCTGTTTGCTGACGACGCAGCAATTGCAACACACACCCAACAGGAGCTGCAGACACTGATGGACTGCTTCTCACAGGCCTGCAATGATTTTGGACTCACCATTAACCTGGAAAAGACCAATGTCCTGGGACAAGACACTGAATCACCACCTGCCATCATCATCAATGACTATGACCTCGACATCATCCACCACTTCACCTACCTTGGCTCCACCATAACCGACCACCTCTCCCTTGACACAGAAATAGACAGGAGCATCAAGAAGGCAGCTACAACACTCGCTCGCCTCACATCCAGAGTGTGGACAAACCCCAAGTTGCCGGTGAAGACTAAGACGGCAGTGTATAATGCCTGTGTCATCAGCACACTGCTGTACGGCAGTGAGTCATGGACAACATATGCCAGACAGGAGAAGTGACTCAACACCTACCATCTATGAAGCATCCGCCACATCCTGGGCATATCCTGGCAGGACAGGGTAACCAACGCAGATGTCTTGAATTGTGCAGGACTTCCCAGCATGTTCACTCTCCTCAGACAGCACAGGCTGCGCTGTGTAGACCATGTCCACCGCATGGACGATGGGCGCATCCCAAAGGACATCCTGTATGGAGAACTGGCATCTGGGAGGCGATCCATTGGTTGCCCCCAGCTCCGGTACAAAGATGTCGTTAAGAGAGACATGAAGGCCACCGACATCAACACAGAGACCTGGGAGAACCTAGCAGGTGACCGTGAAAAGTGGAAAGGGACCCTGAAGTAACACCTAAAATCAGGGGAGGTGAAAATGATGACCGCTGGTGCTGAAAAACGAGCATGCAGGAAGGAAAGCAGCAGCTCCAACAGACCAGAGACTACATACTGGTGTGACCTTTGCGACAGAGACTGCCACTCCCGCATCAGTCAATTTAGCCACATACAACGCTGCTTCAGGAAAGCAGACAACCAGAACTTGGATGCTTCACCCATGGTCCCGGAAGCGTGCAGGCCGGATCATAGCTGATGTACTGTTTGCCCCCCTCCCCTCAGGTAGAAGACTTCGGTCCATTCAGACCAAAACCTCCCGTCACATGAACAGCTTCTTCCCCTCTGCCATCAGACTGCTGAACACTAAGTGACTTATTGACTCTCGTGCACTATGTACAGCAGCTCAACCAGACTCATGTCAATCATCACTGTTTTCTTTTTGCATTACCGACTGCACTATGTGGTACTCCACAATATCTGCTGCTCGCTAATATATTTAAAAACTGCTTTGACTAGTATTACTCATTCCTATTCTAAACTTTATTGCGTGTATAGTTTTTATATTTCTTTTATTTTATCATGTTTAATGTTGCAGCATTGCACCGAGACAAATTCCTAGTTTGTGTACTACATGAACAATGGCAATAAATCTGATTCTGATTCTGATTCTGGTCAACCCTGACCAACAGAGGCCTAAGAAAATGAATGAACAAGGAGTGTGCAGTGTTTTACTTTTCACTAACTCCCCAGAGAGACAGGAGATGTGTCCACATCTGTGATGTGGCAGAGGCTGGCAGAGGCTGCCGAGAGTGGGCTCGCTTCATGGCGGGGGCCGGAGGCAGACGGGAAGCCACACCAGATCGCCTTCTTCCCCAGGACGGATAGGGAGAGCCCCTTGGTCGGCAAAAGCAACAGGAGAGGGAGCACTCCATCTCCCCACAGCCAGGAGCAACTTCCACACCATCGTTAATGAAAGTTTATTAAAGTTTGCACATGCATTATCCTCTTTTCTTCATCTCTGTGTTGCATCCATGTGCACATTAAAGATTCAGCTGATTTTTCAGTCCATTCTTCACCCATTTTTTCACCCATTTGTTCTTTCTAACATAACTAACTGGGCTTCAACTGTGATTGATGTCTTCCTTATTACAAAACAGCATTACTATCACATGCATTTTGGCTCACACACACGGGCTTTGGTCAGTGTAAAACCTTAAAACATCATGATGACAATTAACTTTAGATAATGCGCCTCTTTGCATTAAAGGGATGGGAAGGAGTGCTTTGGATTGGATTATCCAAAACACACCTCTGAATGATTAGACTGGCCTCTTTACATCATGCGCCGGTGGAAAGTTTGTTTTTACATTGTTGTGATAAGGAAATGAACTTGGAAATGCCCATAAAAGAGTTCTGCATCAGTGACAACTGACCAACCGACCCCGTTGTTGTATTGCGGCCCTAAATCTTTCCTCTTCAAATACTTACCCATCTCTCTTTTTTATCTAGTAGTCACTGCGACCTCTGGCATGTCTTAAGAAGTTCAGGTCCGTAAAAACAAAATGTGAAAAAGAAGAGAAAGAAAAAGGCAGCCATTATTGAGTTTATATTGCCACCCACTAACAAGGAGGAGCTACTAACAGGCACTGACCCACAACCACTGCAAATCATTTGTAATGTTTGGACCATCTAGAAAAAACAGACAATTTCTCATAGCACCCTGAATGTTTTCTCAGGGCACCACGGTTGAAAATCACTGCTCTAGTCATCCATTCATCTACTGCTTTCCCAGGGGTCTGACCACAGAGGCAGCAGTCTAAGCAGAGAAGCCCAGACTTCCCTGTCCTTTGCCATGTCCTCCAGCTCTTTAGGGAGGATAACAAGGCTGGCTGGTCAGTTGCTCCAGTGTGTCCCAGGTCTGCCTCAAGGTCTCCTCCCACTAGAAAGTTCCCAAAACCCCTCATGTAGGAGGTGTCCTGGTGGCATCCCGATAAGATGCCCAAACCACCTCAGCTGGGTCCTTTTGATGTGGAAGAGTAGAGGCTCTACTCTGAGCCTCTCCCAAATAACTGAGCTCCTCAGATTAACTGTAAGGCTGAGTCCAGCCACCCTATGGAAAAATCTCCTTTCAGCCTCTTGTATCTGTGATCTCATTCTTGCAGTTACTACCCAAAGTTCGTGATCATAGGTGAGGGTAAGAATGTTGATTGACCATAAATCGACTGCTTTGCTTTGGAGCTCAGCTCCCTCTTCACCACAACAGATGGGTACAACAGCCACATCACTGCAGACGCTGTTTGAGTCATCTGACAATCTCCCACTCCATTCTCCCCTCACTTATGAACAGTGTTGGGAGAAATGCGTTACAAAGTAACGCATTACTGTAACGCCACTACTTTTGCAGTAACGTGCTGTGTAATGAAATTACTCTTTAAAAATTCAGTAATGCTTTACAGTTACTGAAATTTGATCAGATGTGTCACTCGCATTACTTGTTTTATTAATATGGATAGATATTTTTAGCGCAAATAAATATAAATTAAACCTAAGTAGCTGGTGCAGCCGTCAGTCTCCTCCATGGGTCGGTTTCCTGTCCTGCTCACACCGCAACCCGGTGGGAAGAAATGCCGGGCAACTATTCATATTGAGCCCTTATCACCTGTTGTCCGAGTAGCCCCCAACATCAGCTCCTATCTCTGTGGTTAAACATGAGTATTTTTAGCGCAAGAAGCTCACATTTAATGGCCACAGTTGTGTAAATGTGTAAGTTGTGTAAGTAATTGTGCAAGTTTTCTTACCACACAGAGAAAAAGTGATTTGTTGTTGTAAAGAACAGCTTCTGTTAAGGCAAACATAAACTTACTTATCTGTGCTTTCTGTTTTATTTTATCTTATTCATTTACATGTTGTTGTGATATGAAATTGTTTCATGGAAGTAAATGCTCTAGATATGCATTTTTAATGGGCTGGTCCAGGGGTGTCAAACAGCCTACCGGGGATCCAAAATTTTCTCTGTGAATTTACAGCTTTATTTCTAGTGTATTTCTGACTTTCTACTGATTACAATAGTTTGTGTAAATCTGAGACATTTTTTCTCTGTAAGATGAGACTTTTTGTCATAAATACCTTTCAGGGCAGGATAAAAGGCACCACGTGCCAGCTGTGAGTTTGCAAATTCATTAGGAAAGATGCACAAAAGAACAAACAACACAAAACCAAAACTGGCAGAAATCAGAGACACAGGTAAGCCAAAATAGCAAAAGCTAAGGCGAGGGGGTTCGCTGGCTAAACCTGGAATTACTAGCCATGGAGCACACGCTAGGAGAAAAAAGACAGGAGAAGTTTCGAAGACACTTGTGTAGAAGATACTTGATAGTAGGGTGATGTGCCCAACAATGGTGCACAGCCCCTGAACTAAGGCTACAACTAACTGAAATAAGTGGCAACAGGTGTGGTAAACCTGAGCGGGCAGGAGAAAACGAGACAATCTAGACCAGCTGGGAATGATGAGCAAGAAGGGATCATTCGGAGCTGGCAGCTGACAGGGCCATGCCCATGCAGAGCAAAACCCCAGAAAGTCACCGACAGCTGTCAACCCTGAGAGAGAAAGAACACAAGAGAATACCAATATAATATGACAACGCAGTACAAATATGAGAAAAAAAGCAAACAACCTGAGCCCGGTGGAATCCCCCCACGCTCAGAATGTGCCAGAGACCCCCTTCATGGGGTGGATACCAGACACCCTGGGGTAACATCAACAGAAAAAGTCCCCCCCCACACACACACACATAGAAATCCCACCCCAACAAAAAAAACAACCCGACCCTGGGTGGGAGCAGGGGGACCCAGGCACGGAGGGACCAAACCAAGCCAAAAGGAGCAAGAAAACCCTTAGGGTAGCTTCCCAGCAAGGCCCATACTGAAGAGAAACAAATTAAAATCGCGCTCAGGACCCACACAGAACTGGGCACCTAACCTTCCCCCTAGACCAAGGAGTGACACAGTTCTGGTGGTTGGCCAAAGTCCCAGCCCTGACAGATGGCAAGGTGGTAAGAGTTGGGTGGCCTGCTGGAGAATGCGAACCACCCAACCCAACGGCAACACCTGTGCGGTGGTTGGCCAGAGTTCTTAAACCACCGCCACAGAGACGGTGGTCCAGGGGGCAGCCGCCCAACCGGGATGACCAGATGACGAGGCACCACAATGACGACTGGGGGAGGAAGGTAAACCATGATGGCATGATAAAAAGTGACTTCAGGAGCCTTCTGTCCACTCTTATGAACTGTGGCAGACGTGTGCTCATCTCTGGGCCTTTGGCACCTTTCAGACGAGGCTGCAATCATTTTAGCAGAACTCTCAGTCTTAATTCTTGGCTGTGTTTTACTTGTCCTATTTTTAACATTGGTTTTAAGATAAGATAAGATAAGATAAGATAAGCCTTTATTAGTCCCACAACGGGGAAATTCCAGGATTGCAACAGCACAGGGATAGCAACACTCAGAGCAACAATCAGAAGGCAAGAAAAAAACAAGCAAGCAAGAGCAGCTAATATACATATGTACGTATTACTATAAAATATATATATATACACACACACACAGACACACAGTGCAGAGCATTGTAGCTGGATGGAATAAATATATGAATATATGAACACACAGTGCAGAGCATTGTAGCTAGATGGAATAAATATGTAAATATATAAACACCCACAGTACGGAGCATTGCAGCTAGGTGGAATAAATATGCAAGTATATAAACACACACAGTGCGGAGCAATGTAGCTAGATGGAATAATATGTAGATATATAAATATATAAACACACCCAGTGCTGAGCATTGTAGCTAGATGGAATAAATATGTAAATATATAAACACACACAGTGCAGAGCATTGTTGCTAGATGGAATGAAACAGCATAACCGTCTACTTAGTTATCCTACATGGTATGATTATGTGCCCATACATATTCTCACCCTCCATAGCGACCGGTATGTTCCTAGTTGTATGCCGGAGGGGACCATTGTGTAAGTCTATTGCATCTTTTGCATTCAAAAAACTATTAGTTTGTTACGTCTTTTTGCTATCTCTGCGAGCAGCCCTGCTTAGGTTGTACAGTCTGACAGCCGTTGGTAGGAAGGACCTACGAAACCTCTCGGTTGTGCACCTGGGATGATGTAGTCTGCTGCTAAATGAGCTCCTCAGTGCATTCAGTATGTCCTGCATAGGGTGGAACTCGGACTCCAGCAGAGATGACAGTTTAGCCACCGTCCTTCTCTCTCCTATCTCCTCCATCGGATCAAGGCGCTGCCCCAGGACAGAGCTAGCTTTCTTAATCAGTTTGTTCAGTCTCTTCCTATCGGCTGCAGTAATGCCACTGCCCCAGCAGACCACTCCAAAAGTGATGGCTGATGCCACCACCGTGTCATAGAATGACTTCAGCAGCGCCCCTTGTACACCAAAAGACCTGAGTCTCCTCAGCAGGAACAGCCTGCGCTGTCCCTTCTTGTAGAGTGCATCAGTATTGTGTGACCAGTCAAGTTTATTGTTCAGATGAATACCCAGGTACTTATAGGATGTCACCATCTCGATGTCTGTTCCCTGTATATTTACTGGTACTGTGAGGGGCTGCCCATGCCTGCGGCAGTCCACCACCAGCTCCTTAGTTTTCCTCGCGTTGATCTGGAGGCAGTTCCGATGGCACCAGTCCACGAAGTCCTGGATAAGCCCTCTGTACTCAGCTTCATCTCCATTGGAGATGAGGCCAACGATCGCAGAGTCATCAGAGAACTTCTGTAGATGGCAGTGTGTTGTGTTGTGTGAGAAGTCCGCAGTATAAAGAGTGAACAGGAAGGGAGCCAGCACCGTTCCCTGGGGGGCCCCCGTGCTACTGATGATCGTGTCGGACACACAGTCCCGGGTTCTCACAAACTGAGGCCGGTTCGTGAGGTAGTCCAGGATCCATGATGACAGGTGCTGGTCCACCCCTGCGCGCAGCAGCTTGTCCTTCAGGATCATCGGTTGGATGGTTTTTGTTGACAATTTTAACTTATTTTGGAACCGCCCATCACTTATGAGGCCTGATGGCATCCACCCAAATAGACTTGGTGCACGTGTTTTAAGAGACAATCTATTCTATTCCATTCGGTGTTTTTTAGTACAGTGACTGGGACTTGGCTTGTTTACTCGCTCTGAAGCTTCTGGGTTTGCCAAACTGCCCTCTTTTGGTTCTGTTCCCACGCATTGTATCGATCCCATTGATACAATGGGATCGATCGGTGGTCTTTACCGTTTGGATCAGCCTTTGATTTATGATCCTACAGAGACTGAGTCTGTCTCCCGTTGCCCTAAATATTGTAACCCAGGACAAATACAACACAACCTGAAAAACACACGCACTTCTGCAGCTCCTCCTCATCCACCACCCTTCAACTTTGCCCCTGTCTCCTCCCTTAGAGAACCTTTTTCTGCTCCCTCTAAAGTTAATAAAAAAGTAAAAAAGAAAAATAGAATGCATAAACTTCCCAGATTGATTAAACAAAATGTTGGTAAAATTCTAATCCATCCTCAAGTCCCTAAAATTAATAATTTGGCCTCTGTTCTTCCCCAAAGTTTAAAAATTAAATGTGGTTTATTAAACATTAGGTCTCTATCTTGTAAGTCTCTTCTGGTTTATGATCTATTAATCGATCACCAGATCGATCTACTATCCCTCACAGAAACCTGGCTCGGGCAAGATGATTATGTTGGTCTGAATGAATCAACTCCCTCTGGGTATTTAAACTGTCATAACCCCAGAGGTTCTGGTCGTGGTGGTGGAGTGGCGGCAATTTTCCATTCTAAATTACTAGTTAATGTTAAGCAGAAATTATGTTTTAATTCCTTTGAAGGTTTGGTCCTCAGTGTGGGACCTGTTGGCAATCTTGGCTTGAACCCAATTCTCTTTGCCATAGTCTATCGTCCTCCCACGGCCTATTCAGAGTTTCTATCGGAATTTGCCGAATTTTTAGCTGATTTAGTGCTGAAAACCGATAGAATAATTATTGTAGGGGACTTTAATATACATGTTGATGTTGAGAGTGACTGTCTTAATAAGGCATTCAATTCAATTTTAGACTCAATGAGGTTTTCCCAAAAAGTAAAAAATTCTACCCGTTATTTCCACCATACATTGGACCTTGTTTTGACTTATGGTATAGATATTGAAAATCTGGTAGTGTCTCCTCATAATCCTGTACTGTCTGACCATTGTCTGTTAATTTTTTATTTCATTATCTCTGATCACTTATTTCCGAAAGAAAAATACTACTACAGCAGATGTCTTTCTTGTGATGTTGTTGCTAAATTTTTGCAGACTGTCTCCTCTATGCCATGGGTCAACACAACAAAATCACCAGAAATAAATGATGGAGAGCCTGCTCCATTCGTGATTGATAGCATGGTTGATGGTGTTACTGCCTCTCTGCATCAGACTCTAGATTTGGTAGCCCCTTTAAAAAAGAAAAAGTCTAACCAGAGATTTCTTACCCCTTGGTTTAACTCAGAAACTTGTGGCTTAAAACAGAAAACTCGCCAATTGGAAAGGAAATGGCATTCATCTAATTCAGATAAATTCTATTTAGCGTGGAGAAATCATTTCTTAATCTATAAAAAATCTCTTAGAAAAGCTAGATCAAGGTATTATTCTGCATCAATAGAAGCAAACAAGAATAACCTCAGGTTTCTCTTCAACACTATAGCCAGGCTTACAAAGAGCCAGGACTCGGTCAATCCTCGCATCCCCCCTGAGCTTTCTAGTCAGGACTTTCTGAACTATATCTATTAGAGATGAAATCAGTCAGATTCTTCCTACCGTAAACTCTAGTACATTAACTACTGCAACTCCCTCAATTGATATCTACTTAGATAAGTTTACTCCAATCGACCTCTTAGAGTTGGATAAAATAATTTCCTCATATAAGCCTTCATGTTGTCTTCTGGACCCTATTTCTTCCAGGTTATTTAAAATTATCTTCCCAATTATTGGTAGCCATATTCTTCTTATCATTAATTCGTCTTTAACGCTGGGTTATGTTCCACTGGCTTTTAAAGCTGCTGTAATTAAACCCTTACTTAAAAAACCGACGCTTGATCCTGGAGTTTTGGCCAATTATCGACCAATCTCTAATTTGCCTTTCATTTCAAAAATCTTGGAAAGAGTTGTTGCTATGCAATTATCTGACCATTTGCAGGGAGTTGGTTTGTTTGAAGTGTTTCAATCTGGGTTCAGAGCTCATCACAGCACTGAAACTGCCTTAAGGCACTTTTCCACTAGCCCAGCACACCTCGGCATGTCTCGATTCACTTCGACACTGTTCGGCTCGCTTTTGTTTCCATTACAACCGTGTTAAGCTGGGGTGGGTGGGATTTCTATAACAGCGAGGCGGCGCCACACTCCCGTAACGGAGAACATGCAACCCAAGCAAAACATAACACATATAGCTGTACAAGGCGACTCCTCGGTCTGTGGCTTTTTTCACCGTAAATGCCAAAAAGGACCGCCAGACAAGGGTACAGGCAGCGAGATGAAACACTCTGGAATAGTACTGCAGCTTCTGGGAGAGCCAAAGACGTGAGGATACAAACTAGGTCATATATGACGGTAAGCTAATGTTGCTAATGCTAGTTTGCTATAAGTACGTCGTACTACACTTTAATGTCTGCAAGTTATCGCTGTTAGGTACTAAAATATGTACGCTGTGTGTGTTTCAGATGGCTCTGTTGTGGGGAAATTACCGCTTCATTCGGTCTGGGCGTTCAGCACAGCCTGTCACGGATGTCATCAGCCTGTCACTGATGTCAGCACAGCTTCACAAACGATTAGTGGTTATAGAGCTTGAATGTCTGTAGAAACGTTTATTTCCTGTACAACAAATTGCTCTGATCTGCGTGAAAATCATGGAGAGACTGTTGAGACATCATGGACGGTACGTACCTGCTCCAGCTGCAGAGTCTGAGGTGGTGTCATAGAAAAAAATGATCAGCTGACACAACTTGATCGCCATGTTAATAACTATATTAGCCACAAAATATATATTCAAAAAGTAAACAGTACTGAGTTAGGTATAATAAGATATATTTGACAGTTATCATGCATTTTAGGCCAAAACAAACTTGATCTAGGATTAAAAGCAATTAAAATAATGCAGTCACAAGGTTACATGGAAAATACTTGATTTACTAGATACATGTACTGTAGAAATATATATTCTCTGCATCAACAATGTACTAGACATGCATTCATGTAGTATTGCACTGGGAATTGCACTGACAATAAACCTCTGAAGTTTTTGCAGATGTCTCTTTTTTTATATGTGAAGGTTACTACCATGTGGCATAAATTAAATACTGAAAGGTTGGAAAAGCTAAGAATAATCCAGCAGTTTGAGAAATCAATTTTGGTTTGGTGTAAGTCTGTCAACAGAATTATGAACCATAAAGCAGTTTGTGTTGAAATGTTAAATCCCATTAAACCTAATCCGGGGGCTTCCAATCATGTGTCATGGGGGGCCAAGACCCTGCAGGTTCTCTCTTCTACCCAGTCTCTTCAGCAGGTGTTCTCACTGATCAGTCAGTGGAAGAAGTTCAGTGGAATCTGCTGTTGAAGACACTGGTTGGAGGTAAAGCCTGCAGGGTCTTGGCCCTCCATGGCACATGATTAGACACCCCCGCCCAAACCCATTATGATGAAGAGCAGATGCTAATATGACCCAGAATTCCTCCATATACTGGTACTGTCACTAAAGTATGCAGGGTCTTCTGCAGTGGCACATCCAACAATACAGTCTTCAGTTAATAAAATAATTGTTTTGGTTACTTTTTTCTTAAAAATGAGCCATTATTTTCAAGGTCACTGATAAATCCTTTGTATAGTTGACGCTTTTCCCACCGGTGTCTTAACAGACAAAATAGAAAATCATGATGCAAACACATAAGTCACTAAATTGTTTATTACAATCAGCAGCAAATTCCAGATTATTCAGAATGTGCAAAATTCAAACTGTAAAAAAAAAAAAACTGGAATGGTCACACACGGCAGCCACGCTGCCTCACTGAGAAGCAACTGGATCGGCCCCTCGTACTGGTCCTGGTTCAGCAGATCTTCAGCCTGCATCTCTGTAAATAGTGAGGCAAGGTCCAGTTGGGGTGGACAGTTTCCCTCTTGCCTAGACAAAAGACAAATGGGTGGTGGTTAATTAAAGCAAGTTTAAAACATATTTGGGAAATACACTTGTTGCTAAAAGCCAGTGGTGGAATGTGAATTAATGAATGAATCTTTATTTCGGATTGATTAAAAGTAAAGATTAAAAGAAAATAGAATAATATAACAAATGGGAAAAAAAATCTTACAAGGTCAAATTAAACAATAACTCCTCTGATTATACAGTTCAACATAGGTTATCTGAAATGGGTGATGGCTGAAGCTGCAGCTTATATTGCCCACCATATTTCATCCAAGAATTCAAAAGAAAAACAAAACAGGAGGGATTACAATTTGAATGTGACAATAAAGTACTTCGTTGTTGTGTTTAACCACAATTTTCATGTAGCTGCGCTTTGGTAGATTTTACAAGGGCTGCGTTACATTTAAAATCATCTGTTTTTACTGTGGCCTCAGCAATCAGAATGAATTAATACATTCACTTGAATGGAATATAGTATTTTAACTGAAGGTGTGCATCACTGAGTATGGAGTCGCTCAGTCAAAATATGAAGTTTTTATCAATAAAAGTTTGTCTTGTCTGTAAAAGTGTCTCTTCTTGCCCTGGCTTCATGTGTGGGCGGTGTTTTGTACTAGCATTGCTAAAATATAAAAGGAAGCACTACAATGGGTCTCAAATATTTGTAATGTGTCCTGTTACTGCATGAGTTTATTGATGATAGACTATAAACTACACATATAAAGTAAATTATATTGACGACTGAACATCTCACATTCGCCAAAACATACAGTTATGAACATAACTCACAAAGGATCACACAAGTGATCTGACAAAAAAATAAATGCATTAACAAGCGGTTTATTTTACAGTTGATGTGCCATATTCACACAATCAAATAAATCTCAGTTCAGTCCCTTTTATATTAAGTGGAAATTGTGCTACTTTGGTTTTGACACTTTACCTATAAAAGCAAAGGATTTCAGTACTTTCCACAGTGGTGAGGTCCGTTGTGGGCTGGCTGATTTCCTCTTGCCTAGATGAACGACAGAAATGGATGATGGTTAGTTTCAAGCAAGTTCAACACTTATACAGGCACATTTCAAAAATTAGAATACCATGAAAAAATTCAATATTTTTTTCACTCATTTCAGAAAGTGAAACCCATATATAGATTCATTACAGGGACAGTGATATATTGAAAGTGCTTATTTTAATATTGATGATTACGGCTACAGCCCATATTAACCAACACCTCAGCGGCCAACATTTCTATTTGAAAACTATTTTTTAAAATTAATTTTATGTAATATTCTAATTTTTTGCCAAATTGAATTTGGGGTTTTCAGGGGCTGTAAGCCATAATCATCAAAATTAAAATAAATAAACGCTTGAAATATATCACTGTCTGTGTAATGAATCTATATAATATACGGCTTTCTCTTTCTGAAATGAGTGACAAAAAATATTGAAGTTTTTCATGACATTCTAATTTTTGGAGATGTACCTGTATTAGGGAAATACACCTGTGAAAATCAGTGGTGGGATGTGACAAAAATGCTTCGTTTCCCTGACAAGCACTGCAGGATCCACAGAATAGGTGTGTGGGTCTATTCTGACGCTTTAGAAAATTATATGAATGACTTTATAAATCACTGGTTTGAAAAAGCAATTTTAATATGACGAGATTTCGGCTCCTGTGGTTCATTTCACCAGTATCCACAATATAAACACTGAGGGCAGCTAACCCCTGGCATGTGGAAACACATTCTAGCATTAAATTGCACACAATTTAATGCGCAGCACCAAAGTGCAATACGTACACAAACCAGGACTTTAACCAGGATTAACATATTTCATCGTTTTGCTCTCACAAGCGAATATTTAGGAGAAAACAAGCGCGAATCAGCAGTTGGTACTAGCTAGCTACCAGCTAAAAATCGTTAGCTAAAAATCGTTAGCCAGCACAGAACAGCGCTGTATGGCTCAAAAAAAGTGAGCTTACCACCAACAGGATAAATAAGTGAACAGATGCACATTATTACAAATCACTCACCATCGATGGTTCTCTCACGTTCGTCTTCAGCTTGTCCGTACTCCGGTTCTATGCTGGGCTGCCATCTGTATCAGTCCGGGTCACTCCTCACTGTGGATCTGCCACCAAGCAGAGAAAACTCCGCACCTCTTCGTTGGACCACGGTGTAGAGTTCCGCAAAACCTACAACGCTGTCTGTATTAATATCGTATTTACTCCGTGACCGAGTTAGTCCGTGAAATATTGCAAATGGCGGTCGTGTGTAGATTCATCAGAAGACGGTCGCTTTTGTGACGTTACGACCTGACCAATCAGCGGCGACCAGTCTTTTGACATCACAACACGGCATGTCTCAGCACGGTTGTACCCCGCCCTTGAGCGGGGACGAAAATCGCAGCTGTTAAACCATGTTGGGGCTAGTGGAAAGACTTACAAAGCGTGCTGAGCTGTCCCGTGTTGGGCTAATCGGGGCTAGTGGAAAAGGCCCTTTAGTGAAGGTCTCTAATGACCTCCTGACTGCATCTGATAATGGACTTGTCTCTGTTCTTGTTCTTTTAGATCTCAGTGCAGCCTTTGACACTATCGATCATGCCATTCCACTTGATAGATTAGAACACTTTGTTGGACTCAGTGGAACTCCGTTGCAGTGGTTTAGATCTTATTTGTCCGATAGATTTCAATTTGTCCATATCAATGATGAATTTTCTTCCAACTCTAAGCTCAGTCACGGAGTTCCACAGGGATCTGTGTTGGGCCCTACCCTTTTTAGTCTATATATGCTCCCGTTAGGCAATATCATCAGAAAGCACTGTATACATTTTCACTGTTACGCAGACAACACACAACTATACCTGTCAATGAAGCCCGATGATTGTAATCAATTAGCCAATTTAGATGCCTGTCTTAAGGACAACAAAGCTTGGATGACTTGTAATTTTTTACTATTAAACTCTGATAAGACTGAAGTCATTCTTGTTGGCCCAAAACATCTTAGAAATTCCTTCTCAGATTATGCCCTTAATTTAGATGCTGCCACTCTCACTCTGAACAGTTCTGTGAGGAACCTTGGAGTTATTTTTGATCAAGATTTGTCCTTTAATTCACATATTAAAACTGTTTCTAAGACTGCCTTCTATCATCTACGCAATATTGCCAAGATCAGGAGCATCTTGTCTCTGAATGATGCTGAGAAACTGATTCACGCCTTTGTCAGCTCTTGATTAGATTATTGTAATTCGCTATTATCTGGTTGTCCTAAAGTATCTTTAAAAAATCTTCAGTTGATTCAAAATGCTGCTGCTAGAGTTTTAACTGGTTCTAGAAAAAGAGATCATATTTCCCTGGTTCTGTCCTCCCTTCATTGGCTTCCTATAGAATTTAAAATCAAGTTTAAAATCCTTCTTACTTTCAAAGCTCTTAACAATCTGGCCCCCCAATATATAAAAGATCTGATATTACCTTACCATCCTAATAGAGCATTACGCTCCCAAAATGCTGGCTTACTTGTGGTGCCCAGAATCTCCAAAAGTACAGCGGGAGGCAGAGCCTTCTGCTACCAAGCCCCTTCTCTCTGGAACCAGTTACCACTCTGGGTCCGGGAGTCAGACTCGGTCTCTGTTTTTAAGAACAGGGTAAAATCCTTCCTTTTTAATATAACTTACGTTTAAGGAGGGATTTTGTGTCTCTTAACCCCACTTTTGTTCTATTGTTATCTGATCCATACTGCTGGTTGACCTCCAATAATGTACTTGACATCTTACTGTTATGTTCTTTATATCTGTCCTCTCCATCCTCCCTAACCCCTCATCCCCAGCCAGTCGCAGCAGACGACTGCCCCTCCCTGAGCCCAGTTCTGCTAGAGGTTTCTTCCTTCCAAATGGGAGTTTTTCCTCTCCACTGTTGCATAGTGCTTGCTCATAGGGGATCGTCTGATTGCTGGGTCTTTCTGTGACTGTGTATGGTTTTTTTTTCTGCACTGTAGCACCATGAGATGGCTTTTGTTGTGATGTGGCGCATTATAAATAAAGCTGAATTGAATTGAATTGAATCAGGCGGAGGATGGGGGACCACGACAGCATCTGGCAGAGGAGGGGGCACCACGATGACGCCAGGCAGAGGATGGGGGACCATGGTGGTGTCTGGCAAGTTAGCGGGGACCATGACGCCTGCGGACTATCCAGTAGCACCCTCGGAGGTCCCGGACTGGGACGTAGTTGCACCCTTGGTGGCTCTGGACTCAAGCAAGGTTGCACCCGTGGTGGCTCCGGACTGGAGCAAGGTTGCACCCACGGTGGCCCCAGACTGAGGCAAGGTTGCACCTGCGGTGGCCCCAGACTGGAGCAAGGTTGCACCCGCGGTGGCTCTGGGCTGGAGCGGAGCTGCACTCATGGTGGCTCCAGGCTGGAGCAAATTTACACCCTCGGTGGTTCAGGCTGGAGCAAAGCTACACCCTCGGTGGCTCCGGGCTGGAGCACAGCTGCACCCTCGGTGGCTCCAGCCTGGAGCACAGCTGCACCCTCGGAGGCTCCGGGCTGGAGCGGAGCTACACCCTCATTGGACCCGGACTGGGCCAATGCTGCACCATTGGAAGCCCCAGGCTGGGATGGAGTACCCACGACAACCTCAGCAGGAAAGGAAGCAGTACCCACGGAGGACCCGGACTGGGCCGGAGCACCTGCAATAGCCTCGGCAGGAGGAGCTGGACCCACAATGCTTTTGGGTGGCAAGCCTGGACCCACGGAGACATCTGGCACAGGTGGGATCTCCTTGGTGACCCTGTGGAAAAACTTGGACAGGACAAACAGAGAAGTAGGGTCAGGGTCACCGGCAGCAGCGGAGCACAGCGAGGTGAGTTCAGGTACAGCTGACGGCTGCACTTGGCTCTCCTCACCAAGAGCCAGATAAAATTTCTCCAAAACAGACAAGAAAAAAATGAAGTAGAGCACTTGCCTGAGCTCGAGTTCCACCGCCATCCAGGACTCCGTCAATCCAAGCGATGGTGTCTTGGGCCTGGCCCTCTGAAGATCCAGCTCCAACTCTGCTGCAGCGGGCCCTGCAGCAGGCATGGTGGTCGGTGCAGTCCTAGGACCCCTCAGTGATGTGGCCCACACAGGTGGCTCACCCTGCGTGGTGACAGGAGGTCAGCCCCCTGCTGGCCCTGCTTCCCGCTTAGCTGAAGCCCAGGGACTCTCCTTAGTCATCGCAGGTGTCAGCTTGGGTTCAGCGCTCTTCCTCTGTTCATAACGTGGCTGCAGGGCTGGAACCAGGTCCTACAGAGCCGCAGGCTCCTTCATTGTCCGGCAGCTCTGTTCTGGGGCTGGCAGACACTCAGGGGTGATAGGAGGAGATACAGAAGGGACAGGTAAGAAATTATTAGCTGCAACAGGCGGTGAGAACTCAGGGGACTGCGAACCCCGAGTCTCACTACCAGGAATCAGGCAAGGCATATCATCAGAAAATGAACTGGAATGAAATGACACTCACCTGCTTTCCCAAGGTTCAATGTTGCCTATTGCAGCGGGAATAATGTCATCCCTCTCCATGGCTACAGTGGAGACAGGCCCCTCAGGGGATCATGGAGGAGCAGCTCCAGTGAACGTGGAGGCAGATGGAGCTGGGGGAAGCACAGTCAACCTCTCGACAGTGGAAGAGAGCGCCGGAAAGAAGCAGGGAATAGCAGCTGCGGAGAGAGTAGCTGACAATTCAGCCGGAGACAAAGCACAAAGTGTGCATTGCTGAGGAAGGCTTCTGCCTCGGCAAGGGGGAATTTGCTGTCCGAAAGGCAAGAGTATTTCTCTGGTGATCCGGAGCTGGATGACACAGGCATTGTGGAGTTGAAGCATTGGGAGCAGGAGCGGGCGCACTGGAGGCAAGGCAGGGTGTCTTCCATGACACGCGTCTCCGTGTAGGCTCCAGATTCCCTGGAGGCGGCCCCCATGCCAGCCCGAGGAAGGACTGTTGCAACGCGGAGAGTGTGGCCAACAAGTCAGTGAACTGGGCGTGCCTCCATAACCCAGGATGTGCTTCGACGATGGCGGTTGCCAAATCCACCTTCTCCCAGATCTTTTTAGGACTCCGGGAGGCGAGGGCTTCATCTACGAAGCCCTGGATGAATTTGGTGGCCCACTCCTTCTCCACGCTCGGGGAACCCACTGTCGATTTCCCCTTGGTCACTGGACGCCGGTGAGTTGGGGACATGTCAAACTCCACAAAAATAGGCGAGTGAGAAAAAAAAAGCAAAACTCACAGCTGCTGGTGCCTACACTGGCAGCACCCTTCTGTCATAAATGCCTTTCAGGGCAGGGTAAAAGGCACCACGCGCTGGCTGTGAGTTTGCGAATTTATTAGGAAAGATGCACAAAAGAACAAACAATGCAAAACCAAAACTGGCAGAAATCAGAGACACAGGTAAGCCAAAATAGCAAAAGCTAAGGCGAGGGGGTTCGCCAGCTAAACCTGGAATTACTAGCTGTGGAGCGCACACTAGGAGGAAAAAAGACAGGAGAAGTTACAAAGACACTTTCTTGTGTAGAAGATACTTGATAGTAGGGTGCTGTGCCCAACAATGGTGCACAACCCCTTGAATAAGGCTACAACTAACTGAAATAAGTGGCAACAGGTATGGTAAACCTGAGCGGGCAGGAGAAAACAAGGAGACAATCTAGACCAGCTGGGAATGATGAGAGAGAAGGAATCAATCAGAGCTGGCAGCTGACAGGGTCACATCCATGCAGAGCGAAACCCCAGAAAGCCACTGACAGCTGTCAACCCCAAGAGAGAGAGGACACAAGAGAATACCAATATAATAAGATGACAGGGAATAAAGACCAATAACCTCAAAAAATGTAACAAACAAACCACAATAAACATAAACGGGAAAATAAATCATACTGAGAAACAATATGGAATAAATGACAACTCAAAATGACAATGCTGTACAAATATGAGAAAAAAAAGGCAAACAACCTGAGCCCAGTGAAATCCCCCTGTGCTCAGAACTTGACACTTTTTTTTTTCCATCAATTTTCTTTTTCTTCTTTTTTCTGATGAGAACAAGGGGCCCTTGATCTTGACATGTGTGCAAGATGATTTAAGTATGCATTTCAAAGTAACATGAAAGTTACTTTTCCAAGTAACTTGTTACTTTAATCATGCAGTAACTGGTCAGTAACTCAGTTACTTTTGAAAAGAAGTAACTAGTAACTGTAACTAGTTATTATTTTTTAGTAATTTGCCCAACATTGCTTGTGAATAAAACCCTTGGATTCCTCTACTTGGGCAGGGCTCATCCCCAACCCAGAGTGGACAGTCCACTCTGGCTGAAGACCATGGATTCAGACTTGGCATTGCTAATTCTCATCTCAGCCACTTTACGCTCAGTAATGAATGACCCCAGCAAGACCTGCATGTCATTGCTAGTTTTTTTTTGTTTTTTTTTTTGTTTTTTTTAGTGTAAGCAAAATATACAGCAGTATTATACACAAGCGGGTGTGCTGTATCAATGAATATATCACGGGTCATCTGATGACACACAGCCGAACACCAAACAGAAGTTAAGGTTAGGGCATCCTGATAGATTGCAGCGGCTCTGAACATGAGGTAATTATGTCAAATTAAAATACTGTTTCTGTGGCATTTCTCACTATTGGTTTAGTTGTGGGAGGATGTGGCCAACATGCAAAATGCATCACCTGCCACATTGTGACAACAAACAGGGATTCTGCTTTAAAGGGGCATATTTAAGTATACACACAACCCTAATAAAGTACTTCTAGTGTTAAAGCAAAGTTTTTATGCAGTGCTTAGCCCGAAACAGTGAGTGAAGGTTTCCGCTTTCAGGGGTTCATGTAATGACATGTTCGGTTTGCAGGTGACTCTACTGAGAGCCACGGTTCCTTCACTGATGGGCATCCTCTGTAATTAAGCAGAGTGAGCCCATGTATTTCAGCATTGATCCCAAACTATTTCATCTGTATTGCACACTCTGCAAAAATATGAGCTGATGACCTAAATCTGTTTTTTAATAGGTTCAACTCCCCGTCTGTCACCCCCACAACACAGCCAGACCCCCAAACACCCATTCCCCCTCACTCTCCTGTGCAACACTGCTTTCTTCCCCCTCCCTCACCCCCACCCCCTCCTCTGAAGACACCGGCACCAACCCCTACATCACTGTGACTACAGACAAGGTTAAGAAACAGCTGGAGAGACACCACCAGCGGAAGGCTGCGGGCCCTGATGGCATCTCTGCTAGGATCCTGAGGACCTGTGCCAACCAGCTAGCCCCGGTACTGAAACACCTACTGTATACAGCCTGAGCCTGAGTCTGGAGAGAGTATCGGTGCTGTGGAAGACATCCTGCCTGGTTTCTGTCCCCAAGAAGTCGTCTCCATTGGGCCTGAATGACTACTGACCAGTTGCCCTCACATCTCATGTGATGAAGGTCCTGGAAAGGCTGGTCTTAGCCCACCTGAGGCCGCAGATGAAGACGTGGCTGGACCCTCTTATTCTGGCATCCTTGTCTCAAAGAGGCGATGGTGAAGCGTGTCTTGACAAGGATTGGCACAGTGCCTGGAGTGGCTGTGTAGACCAATCCTTGAGTGGCAGTCTTTGTTGCAGTTGGCGCAGATGAAGGCTGATGGATGTTGTTCTGCCCCTGCATGCTCATGTCTTGCAGTATGCCTCCACTCCTGTTTTCCCTCCAACTTGCTTCAGCCCTGTTCATTCCTTTTCTTACACAGTGGTGTCAAATGTCACGTTCCTTGGCCACCTCCTCCCAGTGGTTGGTGCTTATTTCTGCGTATCGGAGATTGCATTTGCAGACGTCTTTGTACCGCAATAGGGATCTTCCTACCGGATGAACGCCTTCCAGCAGCTCACCGTACATGATTTCTCTGGGCAGGTGGTTTGGTTCTATGCGGTGCACATGGCCAAACCATCGAAGACGCCTTTGGCTGAGAAGTGTGGGCATACTGGGTAGGCCAGCGCGCTCAAGTACCTCCGTGTTGGTGACTCTATCTTGCCATTTGATGCGTAGGAGGCGTCGGAGGTAGTGCAGATGGAATCCATTGAGCCGTTTCTCCTGTCTGGCATAGGCTGTCCAGGACTTGCTGCTGTACAGGAGGGTTGACAGGACACAGGCTTGGTAGACGCAGAGTTTGATCCTCTCGCTCAACAGATCATTGTTCCACACTCATTTGTTGAGCTTTTCCATCACAGCAACTGCTTTGGCTATTCTGGAATTAATTTCAGCGTCTAGGGAGAGGGAGTTGGTAACTGTGGACCCTAAGTAGATGGAGCTGTCAACCACAGCAAGCTGAGTATTGTCGATGGTGATGGCAGGGGGAGAATGAGCATCTTGTGCCATGATGTTGGTTTTCTTTATACTGATGGTGAGCCCAAACTCTTTGCATGAGTAGGATAGTCGGTCAGTCATGCGCTAGAGGCCATCTTCGCTGTGTGATGTAAGGGCTGCGTTGTCCGCAAAGAGTAGCTCTCTGATTAGGACCTCTGTCACTCTGGTTCTTGCATGCAGTCGCGTGATGTTGAAAAGTTTTCCGTCCGATCTCGTGCGAAGGTAGACACCTTCAGGGCAATCATCAAAAGCGTAATGGAGGAGCATTGAGAAAAAGATTCCAAACAGGGTTGGTGCCAGGATGCAGCCCTGTTTCACACCACTGTTGACTGGGAAGGCGTCTGAAGTTGCACCATCGAAGAAGACAGTACTATGCATGTCTTTGTGAAATGAGGTGATTATCCCCAGAAGTTTTGGAGGACAGTCTATTTTCTGCAAAAGCTGAAAGAGTCCACTTTGACTAACTAAGACAAAGGCTTTTGTCAGGTCCACAAACGCGATGAATAGTGGCTGCTGCTGCTCTTGACACTTCTCCTGCAGCTGCCGGAGGGAGAAGATCATGTCCACTGTGGACCTTTCGGCTCTAAAGCCACATTGTGACTCAGGATAGACTCGCGAAGCAAGACTCTGCAGGGGGGACAGAGTGACACGGGCAAAGACTTTGCCAACAATGCTGAGTAATGAAATTCCACGATAGTTGTTACAGTCGCTGCGATCCCTTTGTTCTTGTACAATGTGACTATGTTTGCGTCACGCATATCGTGAGGCACATGTCCTTGCTCCCAGCAGAGGCAGAGAAGTTTGTGAAGAGGCTGTAGGAGTGCTACTTTACCACTTTTTAAGACTTCAGAGGGGATGCCGTCTTACCCCGGAACTTTACCACTGCTAAGGCAGTCAATGGCTTTGTTAACCTCTTCCAGGCTGGGCATTTCATCTAGCTCCTCCATGACTGGCAAGCTGGGTAAGGCGTTGAGTGCAGCATCTGTCACAATATTCTAGGTCGAGTAAAGCTCTAGGTAGTGTTCAACCCAACGCTGAAGTTGTTTGCTCTGGTCCGTAATGACTTCGCCTGACTTGGATTTGATAGGGGCTGTTTTGATGCTGGTGGGACCGGTTGCTGTTTTGATGCTCTCGTACATCCCTTTGGCGTGGCCACAGTTGGCATCTACCTGTATGTTGGCACACAGGTTCAGCCAGTACTCATTGGCATATCGGCTGCCTTCAACTTGTGCAAAATGCAGCGGCCCGTCTTTTAACCAACACAACTAGGCGAGAGCACATTACACCGATTCTTTTTTCACTTCATTGGCTTCCAGTCCATTTTAGAATTCTTCTTCTTCGTCGATCGCTAGATGGTCACACCAGCTGCCCTGATGAATGCTGCCGTCCTGCGGAGGTCCCCGAAGTCCCCGTGCAGCTTTTGGTTCAGCGATGTGGGGTCAGGCCACGTAGCTTGTTCATGATTTTAAAATTAATTTTAAACTTTTACTTTTTGTTTTTAAAGCTGTTAATGGCCTTGCTCTGGCTTATTTTTTTTCCCACAATATCTTTATTGAACCTTTTTTTTTTTTTTAAACAAACATGACACAAACAATCAAACACTAACACTAAAGTACTACAAAAAAAAATGCACTAAAAACACCTACAACCACCAACAAAACCAAGTCTTCAACAATGCTCCTCTGTTTAGTCTAGACAATCCATTACATAAGTATACATATTATGTTCACCAGTTTGGAATTTACAAGGTCCACACACATCATTCACCTTCTTCTTCAAGAGTTATGTTTAAATTTTTTACATAATCAATAAAAGGTCTCCATATATTCTCAAACACACTTTCCTTTGATTTCAGTATGTATGTTATTCTTTCTAATGGAAGGTTTGTTAACATCTGTCTTAACCACTGAGTCACATCTGGTCTATGAGTCTTTTTCCACAGTAGTGCAATACATTTTTTGGCATTAAGCAAACTGAGGTCTATGAATGTTCTTTCACTTTTATTAAAGTTATGCTTTTTTGGGTACAGACCCAACAAAAACAGTTTAGGATTCAATATGATTTGTTTTGAAATTATTTTTTCAATTGTTACTCTCACCTCTTCCCAAAACATTCTAATTATTCTACATTCCCATAAACAATGAAATAGGGTTCCTTTACTTTCCATGCATTTTGTGCATGTATCTGGTATGTTTTTGTTATATCTATTTAACTCCACCGGTGTAACATACATCCGCATTAACCCTTTAAAATGTATCAATTTAAGACGTACATTTATTGATTTGGTTTGAGCTTCTGTACAAGCCAATTCCCATTGTTCCTCTGAAATTTCAGTTTGCAGATCTTCTTTCCAGTAGTTTAATCTTTTCTGTGAGTTTTCACTTGAGGATAGTGTCAATGAGTTATAAAACTCTGAAATAATACCCTTTCTTTTGCTATCTTTCATCAACATTTTTTCCAAGGATGAATAAATAGGTCGAGTGAGAGCATTATTTTGGTTTGATCGAATAAAGTTCCTAAGTTGAAGATATTTAAAAAAATGTGTTCTATTAAGATTAAATTTGATCCTCAGCTCTTCAAAAGACATTATGCTATCTGAACATGACAAATATAAATCTTGAATTTTTTGGATCCCTTTTAAACTCCATACTTTAAACACAGCATCTGCTCTCCCTGGTTTAAAATATTGATTACCCCATATTGGACTAAATTGTGACAGTAAGTGTGGTTCTTTTAAATATTTTTTAGTTTCACACCATATTTTAATCATATGTTTTACAAATGGGTTTTTAACTTGTTTCTGTAATTTTTTTGCCGAGTCTGAATATATGAATATGGGAAGAGGTAAAGGCAAATTGTATGATTCCATTTCAGTCCAGTGAGGGAGATCATTTGATGAAAAATAATATGTCATAGACCTCAGTTGTGCCGACCAATAATACAGCATAAAATTTGGACATTTCAGACCTCCACGATCAAATGGTAAATATAATAAAGACAAACGCAATCTAGCCCTCCTGTTGTTCCATATAAATTTCACTAACTTTTTTTTAATTCTTGAGAATAAATCTAAAGGTGGTGGTAAGGGAATGTATTGAAATAAATAAAGTATTTTAGGTAAGATATTACTTTTAAGTATATTGATTCTCCCGATCATCGACATTGGTAGTGACATCCATCTCTGAAGTACCTCATTAATATCTGTCATTAAGGCTTCATAATTGACACTGGCGACTGATTCTAGCTTAGGCACAATTTGGATTCCTAAATATTTAAACTGATTTACAACATTGAATTGATTTACCTCAGGGGCTGGGTAATTTCTCTGGGTCTCATTTAGCATTAATATTGAAGATTTAGTTTTATTTATTTTATATCCTGATATTTCCCCAAAATTCTTTATTAAATTCAACAAGGTCGGAATTGATTTTTTAAGATTCGACATAAACAAAATTATGTCATCGGCATACAGGGAGATTTTATGTTCTGTTGGTCTAACTTTAATTCCATATATTTGTGACTGCAAACGTATCGCCATCGCTAAAGGTTCAATTGCCATAGTAAACAGTAAAGGTGAAAGTGGACAGCCTTGTCGACATCCTCTATTGATTTTTATTGATTTTGAAATATTGTTATTTGTTAGGATTTCTGCTGTAGCATTATTATATATTATCTGAACCCATTTTATGAAATTATTTCCAAGTCCAAACCTTTGTAAGACTTCAAAAAGAAAGGGCCATTCGACTCTATCAAAGGCCTTTTCGGCGTCCAGTGATAGGAGAGCTGTATCCGGTGCTTCTTTATTAGAATAAATAATATTAAATAGTCTTCTTACATTATGGAAGCCTTGTCTTCCCTTTATAAAGCAATTCTGATCTCGATTAATAATATTTGGTAAAATTTCTTGTATTCGTCTTGCTAAAATTTTACAGATTATCTTAAGGTCGGCATTTAATAGGCTTATTGGTCTCATATTTTCACATTTATTAGAGGGTTTACCTGGTTTTGGCAACAGTATAATTAAGGCATTATTCATGTATGATGGTAAATTACTATTTTGAAATGCTTCTAAAACCATTTCCAAAAAAGGTTTTATAAATTTATTCTTAAATTTTTTATAAAGGTCAACTGGAAGACCATCTGGTCCTGCACTTTTTCCTAATTTCATATTATCAATGGCTAGCCCTGCTTCTTCTTGACTAATTTTAGACTCCAGTATCTCCCTGTTTTCATTTGAAATACACGGTATAGATAGTTCATTCAAAAACCCATTTAGTTTTGTTAAGTCAGATTCCTTTTTGGTATCATATAATTTTTCATAGTAATCTCTAAAGGCTCTATTAATTTCTAAAGGATCTATAACTACCTGTCCGTTACTTATAATATTGGTAATTGGTGTTTTAAATTCTAATTGTTTAATCTGCCATGCCAATAATTTTCCTGATTTTTCATCCATCCATCCATCCATCTTCTACCGCTTTTCCGGAGGTCCGGGTCGCGGAGGCAGCAGTTCAAGCAGAGAAGCCCAGACTTCCCTCTCCCCAGCCACCTGCTCCAGCTCTTCAGAGGGGATACCAAGGCGTTCCCAGACTAGCTGGGAGACATAGTCTCTCCACCGAGACTGAGAGAGTGATTTTTGGAGATTTGGATTTGGATAGTGGATTTTGGAGAGATTTGGATTTGGAGAGTGGATTTTGGAGAGACTGATTTTTCACCTTGTTCATAAAAAGATTGTTTCAATCTTAGAAGACTCGAGGCAGCTCTATTCGCTGATTTTTTGTCATATTCAGCTCTCAAAATCAGTAATTCGTTCTCCAACCTTGGATCACTTCCTGCATATACTTTTTCTTGAAGAATTTTTATTTTATGTTCCAATTGAACTCTCTCCTCTCGAGTCTTCTTAGATTTTGAACCTGTATAACTAATAATATGTCCCCTAATAAAAGCTTTGAAAGCCTCCCACTTTACACATGCTGATGTTTGTGTAGTATTGATGTCAAAGAACTCATCTATCTGTTTTTCTATGTACTTAACAAATTCCTCATCCTGAAGCCATTTATGCTGAAATTGCCATCTACCTGGTTCCTTTGTCAATTTCTTATCTACATATATTAGACAGCAGGGTGCATGATCAGAGATCACGATGTTATCATAAAAGCAGTTTTGAATCTTGGACCTTAATTCTACGGAGATCAAAAAATAATCAATACGTGAGAAAGTCTTGTAGGTATTGGAATAACGAGAGTAGGCTTTAACTTGTGGATTCATTTCTCTCCATATATCTAGCAATCTCAATTCTTTCATAAAATGAATAATGGTCATCCTACATCCATTGTGTGTACAGTCCAATCCTGTTGATCTATCTATACCGGGATTCAATGTACAATTAAAATCCCCTGCTATTATATGTTGCCCTGTAAGTGATGATAAGATAAGAAATAAATTAGCAAAGAACTTTTGATCATCTATATTGGGACCATATAAGTTTACCAAATTTATATTTTCTAATAACAAAGATCCTTGAATGATTAAATATCTTCCAAATTTGTCTCCAATTACATTTTTCACTTGAAATGGGACTGATTTATGTATGAGAGTCATAACTCCCCTGGCTCGGGATGAAAATGATGAGGTGAAAACACTTCCTTGCCATCTACTCCTAATTCTTTTTACATCCTCCTCTATTAAATGAGTTTCTTGTAAAAACACAATTTTTGAACCCATATCTTTTATTTTATTCATAACTTGTTTAAGTTTTTTTAATTTTTGTAGACCTCTGCAATTCCATGAAGTTAAATTAAGATTAACGCTTTGGTTTATGATCAATAGGGAGTTTGGGATTACCTTGCAGTATAAACATGCTCATACAGAGAAGCAAAAACATGAGTGGTTGAACATTCATCCTACAAACTACACACAAACAAATTCCCCCTTCCCACATTTGTGGTAATCCCCCCAAAATCAAAAAAAAAATTCCGTCTCCCGATATAGCCATCGACCGTTCCACACCCACGAGGACCAGCCAAAGCCACTCCTTCTTCATCCTCCCAATCACCCTAACTCTACTGCTTTTAATGACATAACATTAACTCTCTTCTGTAGTTTTCCAACTTAACTCCAAAATTTTTAGCAACTTTGTACATCATAGTTTTGTTTTTGTTTTTTTTTAATATATAATACAATCTATATTTTGTAAACTTGCTATTTGCTTCAGATCAGTCAGATGCCTGTGCAAATGCTTAAATATTCTACCTTATATTTTGTTCATGCTTAGCTCCCACCAGTCTCTTCTTGGATCTTCTTGATGAACTCCTGCGCCTCCTCTGGGGTCCCGAAGATGTAGGTTCTGTCCCCATACGTGGTCAACAGTCTCGCAGGATAAATTACACCATGACGAATCCCAAGGTTGCGCAGCTCTTTACGTACGGGATCAAACTGCTTCCTTAATTGTTGGATTCCTGTGGCCAAATCTGGGTAGAACCGCACCTGCTGGTCCTGGTGTTTAATCTGGCCTTTAGCTCGCGCAGCGTTGAAGATCTTCATCCTGTCTCTGTTGCTGATGAACTTCATAATAATCGTCCTCGGTGGTCCTTTATCTCTCCGTGGGCTGATACGATATGCGCTTTCCAGAACGACTGCTGATTGCAGCTCCGCACTGCCCAGCGCCTCCGGAATCCACTTTTCCAAAAAGGAACATGTGTCCCGACCTTCGGATTCCTCCGGTAGACCCACCAGCCTCAAGTTGTTCCGTCTCGACCGGGATTCCAAGTCCAAGACATTATTTTCCAGATTTTTATTTTTTTTCCCAAAGTGTGCACCTTTAATTGAAGACAGGTGACGTCATCTTCAGCACTAGAGACACGAAGCTCTACCTGCGCCATTCGTTCTACACAGTCACCCAATTCTTTTCTCATTCCTTCCAACGCTGCCATAATCCCATCAAACTTAGCGGAAAAGTCCGCTCTCATTGAACTAATGGCGTTAAGCACCGCACCTGTGCCGCCTCCCACATTCACCGCACCGCTGCTCGCTTCCTCCGCCATATATGGAGCTTCTTTATCCGCTGCGTCACAGACGTGAAAGTCCGTTAATTTGGACTGTTTCGGCGGCTCGCTTTTTCCTCTACCTGGTTTTCCAGCCTTAGGCTTCACCGACATATCCTCGTCCAAACGCTGGGATAGGTTCTGTCCCAAATGAGAGAGTTATTTGCCATTTTTTCGTCTCCAGGAGCAGAGCAGAGCGAGACGTGTCCCTCTCACGTGGCCGCCATAACCGGAAGTCTGCTCTGGCTTATTTGTCTGAGATTTTAACTGTCCATAACCAAAGCAGGGCTTTGAGGTCATCCAATCAGCTTTTGCTGGATGTGCCCAGATCGAGGTATAAACACTGGGGTGACCGAGCCTTTTTTGTTGTCGCCCCTAGACTCTGGAATAATCTCCCCCCGATCTACATGCTGTCTCTGACCTGGCCCTTTTTAAATGAGAACTCAAAACATATTTGTTCAGGATGGCTTTTAATACCCAGTAGTGGTGACATTTATTTTGACATTTGTTTTTATTTTATTTTATTTTTTTTTTATTTTTGGGTATTTAAGCTTATCTCTTTGTTTATATAATTTGTTTTTATGCTGTGTGTGTTTCTAGTGCTGTTTAATTTTCTGTAAAGCACTTTGGTCACCTATGGGTTGTTTTCAAGGGCTATACAAATAAAGCACATTGTAGAGAGAGGAATGAACAGGCGAGGCAGTGAGGTGGAGCCGAGCAGACTTTATTACTCTCTCTATCATCAGTCAACAAGAATAATCCCCCAGGTCACTGGCATCTCTCTTTTATACCATACAAACTCACCTCGCGACCTGGGGGGTTCACATCACAATACATACATTCACAAAAACAATTCCCTTTGTCACCCAGCCTGTCGGGGCATTATTATGCAGCCCGGAGGAGAATGCATATTATCATGCAGTCTTATGGAGAAAACCATAGTCTGTCCTGCATATCCATTTCACAGCTTTTAAGTGTCTCCTCCTGTGCCATTCAATATGAGTAGAGAACGTACTGTCTGGGTCCCCGACAACATTACATTACATTACATTACAACGGCAGGCGATCTGCTGGGCCTTGTTCCTTGCTGCTCTCAGGGCATCGCATGTGCTAGGACAAGGGTTCTGCTTATAAGCTAGCAGTGCTTTCCGTTTGGCCTTTGTGACTGGTTGCATTTAAGATAAGATAAGATAAGATAAGATAAGCCTTTATTAGTCCCACAATGGGGAAATTCCAGGATTGCAACAGCACAGGGATAGCAACACTCAGAGCAATAATTAAGAAGATACGGAAGATATAAATAAGAGACAATTGGAGACAAATACCAACCTCTTCAACAGAGGCGCTAAAGATTGGCTAAAATCCCACCGGCAATGTGTGCATGTCTAGTCTGAATTGTGTTTGTTGTGATCATGGATCTCTTGCTCTATTTATAATTTGTAATGTATTTGTAATTTTAATTAACTTGTAAATTTTGTTTGTACAGCCTAATTTATGACCTATATAAGCCACCTATGGACTAGTGTTAAGAATTAGCACTTGTGCTATATGCAAAACATCTGGTCTCTCCTAGTGATTGTACTAATGTAATTTGTTATGTCCATATTAAATAAAATAAAGAAAGAAAGAAAGAAATAAGAGCAGTGGATATACATACATACACATCAATATATAAATATATATACAAAGTACGGATCATTGTAGCTAGATGGAATAAACAGCATAACCGTCTACTTAGTTATCCTACATAGTATGAATATGTACCCATACATATTGTCACCCTCCGTAGCGACCGATACTGTCCTAGTTGTATATACTGGAGGGGACCATTGTGTAAGTCTAGTGCATCTTTTGCATTCAGTACTATTAGGTCGTCACGTTTTTTTGCTATCTCTGCGAGCAGCCCTGCTTAGATTATACAGTCTGACTGCCGTAGGTAGGAAGGACCTGCGAAACCTCTCGGTTGCGCACCTAGGATGATGTAGTCTGCTGCTAAATGAACTCCTCAGTGCGTTCAGTATGTCCTGCATAGGGTGGGACTTGGACTCCAGCAGAGATGACAGTTTAGCCACCATCCTTCTCTCTCCTATCTCCTCCACTGGGTCAGGGCGCTGCCCCAGGACAGAGCTAGCTTTCTTGATCAGTTTGTTCAGTCTCTTCCTATCGGCTGCTGTAATGCCACTGCCCCAGCAGACCACTCCAAAAGTGATGGCTGATGCCACCACCGTGTCGTAGAATGTCTTCAGCAGCACCCCTTGTACACCAAAAGACCTGAGTCTCCTCAGTAGGAACAGCCTGCGCTGTCGCTTCTTGTAGAGTGAGTCGGTATTGCGTGACCAGTCTAGTTTATTGTTCAGATGAACACCCAGGTACTTGTAGGATGTCACCATCTCGATGTCTGTTCCCTGTATGTTTACTGGTGCTGTGAGGGGTTGTCCTTGCCTGCAGCAGTCCACCACCAGCTCCTTAGTTTTCCTCGCGTTGATCTGGACGCAGTTCCTATGGCACCAGTCCACGAAGTCCTGGATAAGTCCTCTGTACTCAGCTTCATCTCCATTGGAGATGAGGCTGACGATTGCAGAGTCGTCAGAGGACTTCTGTAGATGGCAGTGTGTTGTGTTGTGTGAGAAGTCCGCAGTATAAAGGGTAAACAGGAAGGGAGCCAAAACCATTCCCTGGGGGGCCCCGGTGCTACCGATGATCATGTCGGACACACAGTCTCGGGTTCTCACAAACTGTGGCCGGTTAGTGAGGTAGTCCAGGATCCATGATGATAGGTGCTGGTCCACTCCTGCGCACAGCAGCTTGTCCTTCAGGATCATCGGTTGGATGGTGTTGAAAGCACTGGAGAAGTCAAAGAACATGATCCTCACCGCATTCCCGGGCTTCTCCAGGTGGGACAGAGAATGGTGAAGGAGGAAGATCACTGCATCCTCCACCCCAATGCCATGCTGGTAACGAACTGGAGTGGATCCATCGCTGGTCCCACCAGGGGGCAGAGGTGAGCAAGGAGCAGTCTCTCCAGGGTCTTCATCATGTGGGACGTCAGGGCCACTGGTCTGTAGCTGTTCAGGTCTTTGGGGCGGGAGGTCTTTGGTACAGGTACCACACAAGATGTTTTCCACAACTGTGGTACCCTCCCCAGCTTCAGGCTCAGGTTGAAGATGAGCTCCACAATCCCACATAGCTGATCTGCACAGGACTTGAGGAGCTTTGCGCTGATGCCGTCCGGACCCAACGCCTTCCTCGCCTTGATCTTTCTCAGCTCCGTCCTCACCTGGGTCTTAGTGAGGGTCATGTTGGGGGGCTGTGTGTTGGGAGTGGGGGGGTGTTGGTGGAGTGGGGTGTGGGCAGCAGGACTCGATGTCTTTAGAGGCCGCAGTGGTTGTTGTGCAGTCGGGGGGGAGGGCGGTTGGTCAAACCTATTAAAAAACAGGTTCAGATTGTTCGCCCGCTCCCTGCCCCCCGTGGCCTGGGAGGAGGTATTCTGGAGCCCAGAGATGGTTTTAAGGTTTCTCCAGACCCCACCGATGTCGCTCTGTTGCAGCTTGTCCTCCATCTTCTTCCTGAAGCTGTCCTTGCCTTCTCTGATCTTCCTCCTCAGCTCCCTCTGTACAGACTTCAGCATCTCCCTGTTCCCCGACCTGAAGATCCTCTTCTTCTCTCTCAGAAGTTTTTTTATCTCAGGGTTGATCCAGGGTTTGTTGTTTGAGCAACACCGTATGTTCTTGGTGGGTACGGTGTTGTCCACACAGAAGCTGATGTAGTCCGTGATGGTGTGAGTGAGGCCATTGATGTCCTCACCATGTGGATCGCAGAGCTGCTCCCAGGCAGTGGTTTCAAAGCAGTCCTTTAGAGCGTCCATTGCCTCCTCAGACCATAACTTCACTGTGCGCATGACCGGAGGTTGTCTGTGCACTAGGGGTTTGTACACCGGCAGGAGATGAACCAAGTTGTGATCCGATCTCCCGAGTGGGGGGAGTTGTGATGAGGTGTACGCCTCCTTAGTGTTTGCATAGAATAAATCCAGTGTTTTATTGTCTCTAGTGTGGCATGTGACATACTGGGTAAATGTGGGTAGAATGGGAGACAGTGAAATATGGTTGAAATCGCCTGAGATGAGGAGAAGAGCATCTGGATGTTCTGTCTGCAGCCTGCCAGTTACTGAGTGGATGATGTCATGCACTGTCCCAGCGTTCATCGTTGGATTTGCATAAATAACAATGCAGATCACGTGTGAGTATTCCCTCGGGAGATATGTAGGCCGCATGCTAACAGCTAGCAACTCAGTGTCTTTGATACAGTGCTGTTCCTTAACCGTGATATGTCCCGGTCTGCACCAGTGATATGTCCCGGTTCATTCCAGTGTGCCTCGTACTAGTCTGCGTTTCTGCGTACTTTTTCCCGTATGTGGTCACAGCAGAGTCATATATGGCATCGCGGAGGTAGGACCATTTCGGGTCTGCATCTGCTTGGTTGTTGCTGTTTGAATAATCTTCGAGTTTTCATTGAAGGATGTTGCCAAAAGTTTGGACCCTTTCAGTTTCAGAAGTGGTGCAGGTGTTAATGCGTAGCCGGCCAGAGCCAGCGACACCAACAGACTTGACAAGATTATCAAGAAGGCTGGCTGTGTAATTGGTCTCAGGCTGGAGACTTTTGAGAATGTGATGGAGAGGAGGACACTGAACGAACTGTTATCCATCATGGACAATCCTGATCACCCTCTCCACCACACACTGGACAGATAGTGGAGCACTTTCTCCAGCAGACTGCTACAGCTCTGCTGCCGAACAGTCGGATACAGGAAATCTTTCCTGCCACATGCCATTTCACTGTACAATAACTCACTTTAATGTGGAATTTTGGTCATGACAATGCTGCCATACTGCACCTTACAGTCTAATTGGTACCTCACACTTCATCCTGCGCCTTATAATCCTTATTTGTACAGTCGGTACTATCCATAGATTCATAAGGATCATCATCTATTTAACGTACTAGTAGCCTACGTAACTCACTCTAATGCTGAATCTTGGTCATAACAATGCTGCCATTCTCCACCTTACAGTCTAATTGGTACCTCACATTTCACCCTGTGCCCAATAGTCCTGCATTGTACAGCTAGTACGATCCATGTATCTATATGGGTCATCATCTATTCATCTTAGAGGTGGTCTGTGATGTATTTAAAGTTATCTAGGCAGTTTTGCTTTCCCTGGGTAATTCCTTTTTCTATTATGCTGTGTGTGTTTCTGTCATTTTGGTCGTCTACTGCCATGCTGCTGTTACACTGTAATTTCCCAGTTTGGGATCAATAAAGTACATCTATCTATCTATCTATCTATCTATCATCTATCAACTATAAAGTTAGCAGAAGATATTTTTTCTGTAAAAAGTGAAATGACTCCCATTTAAACTGGTCAAAAGTTGCTAGACAAACTCCACAGATGCAGCTGGAGGGTGTCATATCGCCAATAGAGCACATCGACGGCTTATGTTGCATGACTGGCGATGAAAATAATTTGCAACAGTAAAACAGGGAGGCTTCAATTAGCTTCTGCACTGTGACAGGAAGGCAGTAAAACTCTCTCTGCCACATTGATGAAATACAGTATTGTGTGTGTGCAGCATCCACCTCATGAATTATAATGCATGCTGTCATAGTGAGCATGTCAGATGGATGCTAAGTGACCAGTTCATGTCAGGACAGGACAACTTGCTGTTTGATTACAAACCCGCCTGTCTGCACACACACACACACACACACACACACACACACACACACACACACACACACACACACACACAGAGACCATGACTACCTACTTGAAACCAGGGAACGGCGAGCACTGCTGCACACCGAAGTTCTGATTTAAATCACATCAGCAATAGTGCTTATAAAGAGAATGAATATTGTATGGGATTATTGAATGAATTATGACAACTGGAAAATTCTACTCATTACTCATCCTTGAAGACACCAATAAACTGTGTTCACTGTGTCCTAGATACCATCTTTCTAAACCTGTGCTCCTGCTTCTCTAGATGCGTCACGTGTGTGTATGCTCCAGTGTGTATAAGGGATGTTGGGCTTGTCTTAATCATGCTCCGCTGCACTTGTGTGCTTGTGGCTGCGCCTATGGGCTGTTGGTGAATAGCAAGTGACAGTAGGTACCGGACCAGAGCAGGGAGCACCCCAAACAGACAGCGCAGCGGGGGAGGTGAGAGACATGGAGAACGTGCACCCGAGGGGGCTTTCTGTGGTGCTGGGCAAGACGTGAAGGTCATGTCGCTAAGCATCAGATCAGGTGGGCCGGTGGCCTGGGTGGGGAGGATTTGCCTGTTTCTCAAAGAATAGTATCATGAAATGCTCTTGAGGCGACTCATTGTTTCTCTGTTTATTTTGTTCAGCATAAGGTGACAGCTTTTCAGAGATTTTAGGCTGTCCTGTCTCCTTCTTTGTCTTTTTAGGTGAGATTAGTTAAATTTATCAAGAACACTCATTGTTTTTAATAAATAATCAACTGGTTTAAAGGGTCAGTGACTGAAAATTTGTGTTTTTGTAGGTTTTAATTTTCTAAAATTTGTCTATGTGTCGTTAACAAAAAACATTAAAATGCTCACTTCTCTGGGGGAAGGGGGGCCCAAAACACTAAAACCAGCTGTTCCCACAAAGGCTGCAAAAGTGTGTGTTTTTTTAAATGTAGCAATAATTAAAGAAAATTTGAACAAACTATGTCACAAACACTTCATTCAGACCTGTGTGAGCTGTTAAAATGTGGAAAAAGAGCAATCAGTGACCCCTTTAATTTGACTATGTACATGTGAATAAAAAAACTACTTACCTTGTCAAGTGGGTTGACAGTGTTGGTGACAGGCTGTCAGGACATGAGTTGGAGCCATGTCCTTGCTTTGTTATAATTTACATTTCTCGTCACAGGAGCATGGCCTCCAACTCACATCCTCGCTTTAAATTCATTCTCTAGTTTCTGTATTTATTATTTTTTTTATGTTGGTCCTGTTTGTCATTTTGGTTCTTGTATTCATTTCCTATCGTGTTGTACTTAATGTGTGTTTATTTCTCCTTAGTCTTGCCTGATTTGTGTGTTCTTGATTATCCACAGCTGTTTTGCATTTCTCTAATCACTTAACCTGTTATTTAAAGGACGCAGCCCCTCAGTTGGGTGCTGCGTCATTCTTCTCCCTGTCTGTTTGCCATTCATCACAAGCTCTTGTCTTGCCTGATCCGTGAGTTTTTCTGTCCAGCCAAGCCCAGCCTGTTTAGCTTTTGTGTTTATGTTAATAAATTATGTTTAACACTCACTACGCATCTGAGTCCAGCTTTCTGCCCCACTGGGGCACAAATCTTGACAGAGGCAGAGTGTTAGGGTGCTTTGACACCTAACCTGTTTGATCCAGACTTTGGGACTTTTCAGTTTGATCTGGACCAAAATTTTAGGTGTGAAACCTCCCCCGAACCACAATCCCCAGACAGCACGCTCCCTCACGACGACGTTGGCATTACAGAGGAATGGAGTTTCTACATCGCCCTGCATTTCTGGGTGAAGTATTTGAAAAGGATAGAAGTCGCTGCATGATTTACATCGAGCTCCATTCCTGGTCGTAGCATCTGCAGAGGCCAAACATCGCAGCGTGACTTAAAGGTCTGATGACACGATTTTGACATTTTTTATCATGTTGTGTAAACCCCAAAGTCATTGTCGATGATCAATATAATATTTACAACCACGCCTGCATAAACTAGTTATCATCAAAAAACCACAGCCGCTGACTGGACTGTGGTGCCGCCCACCGAATGAAGGGTGGCACCACCATGACGTAAGCGACAGAACGGACTCCGGTGTTGTTAACTGGAATGGCAGCTGCTTTGTAGCCCACAGTTTCTCTGGTTTCTTGTTTTTATTTCACAGCTATGCCTTCGTGTTGTGTCGCAGGCTTAGATAAACAGCAGGCTGTGAAAGACCACATCACACGCTTCAGCTCCAACTGTCATAAGCCTCCTCGTGTGCTCCTCATGCGCTTTTATGCAGGAGGAGTGCACGAGGAGGGGAAGGATGAATGGATTTACGTGCAGCTTTGATCTACTTTCTGTGATTGCATGCTAACGCTCGCTGGTCCGGCCATGTCCCCTCTCTCGTTATCACCAGCTGATTCAAACTCCCGCTGATCATCTTTCCCGGTCCTCGCCCAGGTGCTTCTCATCACACTGTCACCAGCAGTGTGTGTACTTAGCGGCCGTTTGCCAGTCATGCACTGCTGGTCCATAGTATTGTCATCTGCGTTGTTAGTCTGCCAGTATTTTCAGCACTCTCACAACTTGTTACTCACTCCATGTTCGCCGTGGTTCTCGTGTGTCCTTGAAGCGATGTCGGCTCTGGGGCGCACCTGTGGCTAACACGTCTCCTCTCATTTGTTTGCTGGGTGATGCTGGCCCCTGAACACCATCAGTAAGTGTGTTTGTGTTTTTCGTACGTCTTCACCTTTTTGGGAATTGTCTGTCTTTCTGTATTAAATGTGCTGTGGTGAACCCTGCACGTAAGTCCTCGTTATTATCTTTTTTTTTTTTTTTTTTCTCTCGGCGCCACACGAGTCGGCTGCCTTTTGCAACAGCGGCTCGATTCCGAGTCTTTTTCCCTTCCTCTCTCTTTTGATCCGTCTTTTTTTTCACCCCACTTATATCACGGACACACAGATCGTCCTAAATGTCTCCTGAGCCGGTGGACGGAGCCACTGTCTATAGCAGGATACGATACAGCAGAGAACAGCTGCTAGCATTCAACCGCCACCCGGTCCCATTGGAAAAACTCGACATACCGAGAGAACTGAGGCGAAAACGCCGCGGCTGCCGGGCTGGAGTAAGGCGGAGGACAAAAAATATAAGGTACAGACCCTCCCTTCCATCTGTTGTCATGGGAAATGTACGGTCGATACTGGGAAAGTTAGATGAGCTAGCGGCTATCTCCCGTTATGATAGCACATACCGGGAGTGCTCTCTCCTTTTGTTTACTGAGACGTGGCTAACTGAACTAGCAGCAGATGCTAACATTGAGCTGGAGGGTTTTCACATGATACGAGCTGACCGAACACCAGACAGTGGCAAGGCTAGGGGCGGTGGAGTGATAATGTATGTTAACAACAACTGGTGCAGACCGGGACATATCACTGTTAAACAACGACACTGCAGCAAAGACATTGAGTTGCTAGCTGTTAGCATGAGGCCTACATATCTCCCGAGAGAACACTCACACGTGATCTGCATTGTTGTTTATGCAAATCCGACGGCGAACGCTGGGACAGCACGTGACGTCATCCATTCAGTAACCAGCAGGCTGCAGACAGAACACCCAGATGCTCTTCTCCTCATCTCAGGCGATTTCAACCATGTTTCACTGTCTCCCATTCTACCCACGTTCACCCAGTATGTCACATGCCACACTAGAGACAATAAAACACTGGATTTATTCTACGCAAACACTAAGGAGGCGTACACCTCATCACAACTCCCCCCACTCGGGAGATCGGATCACAACTTGGTTCATCTCCGGCCGGTGTACAAACCCCTAGTGCACAGACAACCTCCGGCCATGCACACTGTGGAGTTATGGTCTGAGGAGACAATGGACACCCTAAAGGGCTGTTTTGAAGCCACCGCCTGGAAGCAGCTCTGCGATCCACATGGTGAGGACATCGATGGCCTCATTCACACCTTCACGGGCTACCTCAGCTTCTGTGTGGACAAATCCGTTCCCACCAAGACCATACGGCGTCACTCAAACAACAAACCCTGGATCAACCCTGAGATAAAAACACTTCTGAGAGAGAAGAAGAGGATCTTCAGGTCAGGGAACAGGGAGATGCTGAAGTCCGTACAGAGGGAGCTGAGGAGAAAGATCAGAGAAGGCAAGGACAGCTTCAGGAAGAAGATGGAGGACAAGCTGCAACAGAGCGACATCAGCGGGGTCTGGAGAAACCTCAAAACCATCTCGGGGCTCCAGAATACCTCCCCCCAGGCCACAGGGGGCAGGGAGTGGGCGAACAACCTGAATCTGTTTTTCAATAGATTTGACCAACCGCCCTCCCCCCTGACTGCACAACAACCACTGCTGCCTCTAAAGAAATCAAGTCCTGCTGCCCACTCCCCACTCCACCAACACCCCCCCACTCCCAACACACAGCCCCCCATCCTGACCCTGACCAGGACCCAGGTGAGGACGGAGCTGAGGAAGATCAAGGCGAGGAAGGCGCCGGGACCGGACGGCATCAGCGCAAAGCTCCTCAAGTCCTGTGCAGACCAGCTGTGTGGGATTGTGACGTATATCTTCAACATGAGCCTGAAACTGGGGAGGGTACCACAGCTGTGGAAAACATCTTGTGTGGTACCTGTACCAAAAACTTCCCACCCCAAAGACCTGAACAGCTACAGACCGGTGGCCTTGACGTCCCACTTGATGAAGACCCTGGAGAGACTGCTCCTTGCTCACCTCCGCCCCCTGGTGGAACCAGCGATGGATCCACTCCAGTTCGCCTACCAGCATGGCATTGGGGTGGAGGATGCGGTGATCTTCCTCCTTCACCGTTCTCTGTCCCACCTGGAGAAGCCCGGGAATATGGTGAGGATCATGTTCTTTGACTTCTCCAGTGCTTTCAACACCATCCAACCGATGATCCTGAAGGACAAGCTGCTGCGCGCAGGGGTGGACCAGCACCTGTCATCATGGATCCTGGACTACCTCACGAACCGGCCTCAGTTTGTGAGAACCCGGGACTGTGTGTCCGACACGATCATCAGTAGCACGGGGGCCCCCCAGGGAACGGTGCTGGCTCCCTTCCTGTTCACTCTTTATACTGCGGACTTCTCACACAACACAACACACTGCCATCTACAGAAGTTCTCTGATGACTCTGCGATCGTTGGCCTCATCTCCAATGGAGATGAAGCTGAGTACAGAGGGCTTATCCAGGACTTCGTGGACTGGTGCCATCGGAACTGCCTCCAGATCAACGCGAGGAAAACTAAGGAGCTGGTGGTGGACTGCCGCAGGCATGGGCAGCCCCTCACAGTACCAGTAAATATACAGGGAACAGACATCGAGATGGTGACATCCTATAAGTACCTGGGTATTCATCTGAACAATAAACTAGACTGGTCACACAATACTGATGCACTCTACAAGAAGGGACAGCGCAGGCTGTTCCTGCTGAGGAGACTCAGGTCTTTTGGTGTACAAGGGGCGCTGCTGAAGTCATTCTATGACACGGTGGTGGCATCAGCCATCACTTTTGGAGTGGTCTGCTGGGGCAGTGGCATTACTGCAGCCGATAGGAAGAGACTGAACAAACTGATTAAGAAAGCTAGCTCTGTCCTGGGGCAGCGCCTTGATCCGATGGAGGAGATAGGAGAGAGAAGGACGGTGGCTAAACTGTCATCTCTGCTGGAGTCCGAGTTCCACCCTATGCAGGACATACTGAATGCACTGAGGAGCTCATTTAGCAGCAGACTACATCATCCCAGGTGCACAACCGAGAGGTTTCGTAGGTCCTTCCTACCAACGGCTGTCAGACTGTACAACCTAAGCAGGGCTGCTCGCAGAGATAGCAAAAAGACGTAACAAACTAATAGTTTTTTGAATGCAAAAGATGCAATAGACTTACACAATGGTCCCCTCCGGCATACAACTAGGAACATACCGGTCGCTATGGAGGGTGAGAATATGTATGGGCACATAATCATACCATGTAGGATAACTAAGTAGACGGTTATGCTGTTTCATTCCATCTAGCAACAATGCTCTGCACTGTGTGTGTTTATATATTTGCATATTTATTCCATCTAGCTACAATGCTCAGCACTGGGTGTGTTTATATATTTATATATCTACATATTATTCCATCTAGCTACATTGCTCCGCACTGTGTGTGTTTATATACTTGCATATTTATTCCACCTAGCTGCAATGCTCCGTACTGTGGGTGTTTATATATTTACATATTTATTCCATCTAGCTACAATGCTCTGCACTGTGTGTTCATATATTCATATATTTATTCCATCCAGCTACAATGCTCTGCACTGTGTGTCTGTGTGTGTGTGTATATATATATATTTTATAGTAATACGTACATATGTTTATTAGCTGCTCTTGCTTGCTTGTTTTTTTTCTTGCCTTCTGATTGTTGCTCTGAGTGTTGCTATCCCTGTGCTGTTGCAATCCTGGAATTTCCCCGTTGTGGGACTAATAAAGGCTTATCTTATCTTATCTTATCTTATCTTATCTTATTTCATCCTTCCTCTCCGTGCACTGCGTAAGAGCGCACGGAGGGTCATGACAAGGAGCGCACGAGGAGGGGAAGGATGAATGGATTCACGCACAGGATTCACCACAGCACATGTATTGAACATAAGACTGATGACAACAATTCCCAAAAAGGTGAAGACTTACAAAAATAAACAGAAACACTTACAGAAGGCGTTCGGGGCCGACATCGCCCAGCGAACGCAATGGAGAGGAGACGTGTTAACCACGGTTGCGCCCCAGGGCTGACATCACTTCAAGGGATGAAACAGAACCACGGCTGTGTGGAGTGGCTAACAAGTCGTAAGAGTGTTGGCAATATTGGCAGGCTGACAGCACGGCAGATGATGCACACAAAACATGAACAGCTGACTGTCAAAGAGAGAGGGGGCGTGGTTGGACTGGCGAATCTTGGACAATGCCCACCTGAAAGTGGGTCAAAATGGCACATAAACCACATGTACAAAACATAAAAACAACAAAAACTGAAAAGATAATACATAATAAACCCAATGCCTGAGTCACAGAGAATACACTGCTATGATTTTATTGAAAAATCGGGTTTAAAAAAATTATATTTGTGAACAAATAATTTGTTACAATATCTGTAACAAAAGAATAACACTTGATGTTCCCCTGCCGTGTGTTTGTTGCTGCTGCTGCTGCAGGCATGTGTGCCTCTCCACCGTCACTCTCTGAGTGTGACTCGCTAGGCACGGCTCAAACCTATAAGGTCTGATGCCCCCAGATTCTTCATTATTACCACATTCTTCTGAACTATAATCGTCTGAAGATTGGACAACACAAATCAATTCCAGACTACATGTGCTGGATCCATCGTCGATGTTTTCTACCGCTTCCATCCTCCGTGTACAATGGGCAGCCAAGCACTGTGTTCTGTCAATGACGTCACAACATGGCTGGGGGGTTTTCCAGCCACTGACGCAATTTGTGATGTGGCGCTCATGAAAACGTCAGATATTCGCATGAAATAAAGCCTGTTTGACTTAGAACTGCATAGACCCACCTATTTTGTCATATTGAAATTATGTGTCGCAAAATTAGATGAAGTCAAAATCGTGTCATCAGACCTTTAAAAGATAGATAGATAGATAGATAGTTTATTTCGAACACAAAAAATATAACAAAAAACAAGCAAATAGCAAATGCAATAAAGTTACAGTATACACTGTTTGAAAGGGAGAAGGAAGAAGTGAACACTTATTAATTCCAACTCCTCTTTTCCATCGATACACCCATGTGGATTTTATACAAATTACTACCATTAATACCCCAAGTAAACAATTTACTGTATTTTTTACAGATCAACATTAACACCTGTCCATTCTAACATACAATGAAGTCCATATATCAAAACCAGTCTCAAACGACACAGATACACACAGTGCTGTCCCACCCATCATTCCATATTGTCCCATAATGTCCCAGAGTGAACATAATGAATCGTACATATAAATTCTACCCTTCTAACATATAACCTTTCAACAAATGGTGCTTATACCTCTTTTTAAATTGATTTCTGTTTGTACATAGTTTCAGTTCCGGCTCCAGACTGTTCCACAAATCCACCCCACAGACAGATATGCACATACTTTTCTTGGTTGTACGTATCTTGGGTTTTGTGAAGTTTAAGTCTCCTCTCAAATTATGATCATTGTCTCTTTTTTTAAATATTTTTTGTATATTAGTTGGGAGTTGATTGTTAATTGCCCTGTACATTACTTGTGCTGTTTTAAATTTAACTAAATCGATGAACTTTATGACATGTGACTTCAAGAACAATGAATTGGTATGGTCTCTATATCCTGCATTGTTTATTATCCTTATAGCTCTTTTTTGTAATGTGCATATTGCTTGTAGGTTGGTCTTGCAGGTGTTTCCCACAGGGCCTAGCACAGATCCCTCACAGGGATCTGTGCTAGGCCCTACTCTTTTTAGTTTATATATGCTTCCGTTAGGCAACATTATTAGAAAGCACTGTATACATTTTCATTGTTATGCAGATGACACACAATTATACCTGTCAATGAAGCCAGATGATACTAATCAATTAGCCAAGTTAGAAGCCTGTCTTAAGGAAATCAAAGCTTGGATGACTTGTAATTTCCTGCTATTAAATTCAGATAAGACTGAAGTCATTCTTGTTGGTCCAAAAAACCTTAGAAATTCCTTTCCAAATCAAACTTTCAGTTTGGACGCAGTTATTCTTTCTCTTAATAGCTCTGTGAGGAACCTTGGAGTTATTTTTGATCAGGATTTGTCCTTCAATTCACATATTAAATTTGTTTCTAAGACTGCCTTCTATCATTTGCGTAATATTGCCAAGATTAGGAGCATCTTGTCTCAGAGTGATGCTGAGAAGCTGATCCACGCTTTTGTTAGCTCGAGATTAGATTATTGTAATTCTTTATTATCAGGCTGTCCTAAAACATCTTTAAAAAGTCTTCAGCTGATCCAAAATGCTGCAGCAAGAGTTTTAACAGGTACTAGAAAGAGAGATCATATCTCTCCGGTTCTGGCCTCCCTTCATTGGCTTCCCATAGAGTTTAGAATTAAGTTTAAAATCCTTCTTCTCACTTACAAAGCTCTAAACAATCAGGCTCCTTTTTATTTAAAAGATCTGATACTACCGTATTATCCTAACAGAGCACTACGCTCCCAAAATGCAGGATTACTTGTAATACCTAGAATCTCCAAAAGTACAATGGGAGGCAGAGCCTTCAGTTATCAAGCTCCTCTCCTGTGGAATCAGCTGCCAATCGGGATTCGGGAGTCAGACTCGATCTCTGTTTTTAAGAATAGGGCTAAAACCTACCTTTTTTTTTTTTCCACAATATCTTTATTGAACCTTTTTTTTTTTTTTAACAAACATGATACAAACAATCAAACACTAACACTAAAGTACTACAAAAAAAAAAAATGCACTAAAAACACCAACAACCACCAACAAAATCAAGTCTTCAACAATGCTCCTCTGTTTAGTCTAGACAATCCAATACATAAGTATACATATTATGTTCACCAGTTTGGAATTTACAAGGTCCACACACATCATTCACCTTCTTCTTCAAGAGTTATGTTTAAATTTTTTACATAATCAATAAAAGGTCTCCATATATTCTCAAACACAATTTCCTTTGATTTCAGTTTATATGTTATTCTTTCTAATGGAAGGTTTGTTAACATCTGTCTTAACCACTGAGTCACATCTGGTCTATGAGTCTTTTTCCATAATAGTGCAATACATTTTTTGGCATTAAGCAAACTGAGGTCTATGAATGTTCTTTCACTTTTATTGAAATTATGCTTTTCTGGGTACAGACCCAACAAAACCAGTTTAGGATTCAATATGATTTGTTTTGAGATTATTTTTTCAATTGTTACCCTCACCTCTTCCCAAAACATTCTTATTAATCTACATTCCCATAAACAATGAAATAGGGTTCCTTTACTTTCCATGCATTTTGTGCATGTATCTGGTATATTTTTGTTATATCTATTTAACTCCTCCGGTGTAACATACATCCGCATTAACCATTTGAAATGTATCAATTTAAGGCGTGCATTTATTGATTTGGTTTGAGCTTCTGTACAAGCCAATTCCCATTGTTCCTCTGAAATTTCAATTTGCAGATCTTCTTTCCAGTAGTTTAATCTTTTCAGTGAATTTTCACTTGAAGATAGTGTCAATGAGTTATAAAACTCTGAAATAATACCCTTTCTTTTACTATCTTTCATCATCATTTTTTCCAAGGATGAATAAATAGGTCGAGTGAGAGCTTTATTTTGATTTGATCGAATAAAGTTTCTAAGTTGAAGATATTTAAAAAAATGTGTTCTATTGAGATTAAATTTGATCCTCAGCTCTTCAAAAGACATTATGTTGTCTGCACATGGCAAATATAAATCCTGAATCTTTTGTATCCCTTTTAAATTCCATACTTTAAATACAGCGTCCGCTCTCCCTGGCTTAAAATATTGATTACCCCATATTGGACTAAATTGTGACAATAACTGTGGTTCTTTTAAATAGTTTTTAGCTTCACACCATATTTTGATCATATGCTTTACAAATGGATTTTTAACTTGTTTTTGTAATTTTTTTGCCGAATCTGAGTATATGAATATGGGAAGAGGTAAAGGTAAATTGTATGATTCCATTTCAGTCCAGTGAGGGAGATCATTTGATGAAAAATAATATGTCATAGACCTCAGTTGTGCCGACCAATAATACAACATAAAATTTGGACATTTCAGACCTCCACGATCAAATGGTAAATATAATAAAGACAGACGTAATCTAGCCCTCCTGTTGTTCCATATAAATTCCACTAACTTTTTTTTTATTCTTGAGAATAGATCTAAAGGTGGTGATAAGGGAATGTATTGAAATAAATAAAGTATTTTAGGTAAAATATTACTTTTAAGTATATTGATTCTCCCGATCATCGACATTGGTAGTGACATCCATCTCTGAGTTAACTCACTGATATCTGACATTAAGGCTTCATAGTTGACACTGGCGACTGATTCTAGCTTAGGCATAATTTGGATTCCTAAATATTTAAACTGATTTACAACATTGAATTGATTTACCTCAGGGGCTGGGTAATTTCTCTGGGTCTCATTTAGCATTAATATTGAAGATTTAGTTTTATTTATTTTATATCCTGATATTTCCCCAAAATTCTTTATTAAATTCAACAAGGTTGGAATTGATTTTTTTAGATTCGACATAAACAAAATTATATCATCGGCGTACAGGGAGATTTTATGTTCTGTTGGTCCAACTTTAATTCCATATATTTGTGAATGTAAACGTATCGCTATCGCTAAAGGTTCAATTGCCATAGTAAACAGTAAAGGTGAAAGTGGACAGCCTTGTCGACATCCTCTATTGATTTTTATTGGTTTTGAAATATTGTTATTTGTTAGGATTTCTGCTGTAGCATTATTGTATATTATTTGAACCCATTTTATGAAATTATTTCCAAGTCCAAACCTTTGTAGGACTTCAAAAAGAAAGGGCCATTCAACTCTATCAAAGGCCTTTTCGGCGTCCAATGATAGGAGAGCTGTATCCGGTGCTTCTTTATTAAAATAGATAATATTAAATAGTCTTCTTACATTATGGAAGCCTTGTCTACCCTTTATAAAGCCATTCTGATCTCGATTAATAATATTTGGTAAAATTTCTTGTATTCGTCTTGCTAAAATTTTACAGATTATCTTAAGGTCGGCGTTTAATAGGCTTATTGGTCTCATATTTTCACATTTATTAGAGGGCTTACCTGGTTTTGGCAGCAGTATAATTAAGGCATTATTTATGTATGATGGTAAATTATTATTTTGAAATGCTTCTAAAACCATTTCCAAAAAAGGTTTTATTAATTTATTCTTAAATTTTTTATAAAGGTCAACTGGAAGACCATCTGGTCCTGCACTTTTTCCTGATTTCATATTATCAATGGCTAGCCCAACTTCTTCTTGACTAATTTTAGACTCCAATATCTCCCTGTTTTCATTTGGAATACACGGTATAGATAGTTCGTTCAAAAACCCATTTAGTTTTGTTAAATCAGGTTCATTTTTGGTATCATATAATTTTTCATAGTAATCTCTAAAGGCTCTATTAATTTCTAAAGGATCTATAACTACCTGTCCGTTACTTATAATACTGGTAATTGGTGTTTTAATTTCCAATTGTTTAATCTGCCATGCTAATAATTTTCCTGATTTTTCACCTTGTTCATAAAAAGATTGTTTCAATCTTAGAAGACTCGAGGCAGCTCTATTCGCTGATTTTTTGTCGTATTCAGCTCTCAAAATCAGTAATTCATTCTCCAACCTTGGGTCACTTCCTGCATACACTTTTTCCTGAAGATTTTTTATTTTATGTTCCAATTTAGCTCTCTCCTCTCGAGTCTTCTTAGATTTTGATCCTGTATAACTAATAATATGCCCCCTAATAAAAGCTTTGAAAGCCTCCCACTTTACACATGCTGATGTTTGTGTAGTATTGATGTCAAAGAACTCGTCTATCTGTTTTTCTATATACTTGACAAATTCCTCATCCTGAAGCCATTTATGCTGAAATTGCCATCTACCTGATTCCTTTGTCAATTTTTTATCTACATATATTAGACAACAGGGTGCATGATCAGAGATCACGATGTTATCATAAAAGCAGTTTTGAATCTTGGACCTTAATTCTGTGGAAATCAAAAAATAATCAATACGTGAGAATGTCTTGTAGGTACTGGAATAACAAGAATAGGCTTTAACTTGTGGTTTCATTTCTCTCCATATATCTAACAATCTCAATTCTTTCATAAAATGATTAATAGTCATCCTACATCCAATGTGCGTACAATCCAGTCCTGTTGATCTATCCACACCTGGATTCAATGTACAATTAAAATCCCCTGCTATTATATGTTGCCCTGTAAGTGATGATAAGATGAGAAATAAATTAGCAAAGAACTTCTGATCATCTATATTGGGACCATATAAGTTCACAAGATTTATATTTTCTAATAGCAAAGAACCTTGAATGATTACATATCTTCCAAATTTGTCTCCAATTACATTTTTCACTTGAAAAGGAACTGATTTATGTATGAGAGTCATAACTCCCCTGGCTCGGGATGAAAATGAAGAGGTGAATACACTTCCCTGCCATCTACTCCTAATTCTTTTAACATCCTCCTCTATCAGATGAGTTTCTTGTAAAAACACAATTCTTGAACCCATGTCCTTTATTTTATTCATAACTTGTTTAAGTTTTTTTAAATTTTGTAGACCTCTGCAATTCCATGAAGTTAAATTAAGATTAACACTTTGGTCCATGATCAATAGAGAGTTTGGGATTACCTTGCAGTGTAAACATGCTCATACAGAGAAGCAAAAACATGAGTGGTTGAACATTCATCCTACAAACTACACACAAACAAATTTCCCCTTGTGGCAAACCCCCCAAAATCAAAAGAAAAATTCTGTCTCCCGATATAGCCATCGACTGTTCCACACCCACGGGGAACAGCCTAAGCCACTCCTTCTTCATCCTCCCAATCACCCTAACTCTACTGCTTTTAATGACGTAACATTAACTCTCCTCTGTAGTTTTCCAACTTAACTCCAAAATTTTTAACAACTTTGTACATCATAGTTTTTTTATTTGTTTGTTTTGTTTTTTTTTAATATATAATACAATCTATATTTTGTAAACTTACTATTTACTTCAAGTCAGTCAGATGCCTGTGCAAATGCTTAATTATTCTACCTTATATTTTGTTCATGCTTAGCTCCCACCAGTCTCTTCTTCTTCTTTGATCTTCTTGATGAACTCCTGCGCCTCCTCTGGGGTCTTGAAGATGTGGGTTCTGCCCTCATACGTGGTCAGCAGTCTCGCAGGATAGATTACACCATGACGAATCCCAAGGTTGCGCAGCTCCTTACGTACGGGATCAAACTGCTTCCTCAATTGCTGGATTCCTGTGGCCAAATCTGGGTAGAACCGCACCTGCTGGTCCTGGTGTTTAATCTCTCCTTTAGCACGTGCAGCGTTGAAGATCTTCATCCTGTCTCTGTTGTTAAGAAACTTCATAATTAAGGTCCTCGGCGGTCCCTTATCTCTCCGTGGGCCAATACGATGTGCTTTTTCCAGAACCACTGCTGATTGCAACTCCTCGCTGCCCAGCACCTCCGGAATCCACTTTTCCAGAAAGGAACATACGTCCCGACCTTCTGATTCCTCTGGAAGACCCACCAGCCTCAAATTATTCTGTCTCGACCGAGATTCCAAATCCAAAATATTATCTTCCAGAGATTTATTTTTTTTTTCCAAAGTGCGCACCTTTAATTGAAGACGGGTGACGTCATCTTCAGCACTAGCGAGACGGAGCTCCATCTGCGCCGTTCGTTCTACACAGTCACCCAATTCCTTTCTTATTCCTTCCAACGCTGTCATAATCCCATCAAATCTAGAGGAAAAGTCCGCTCTCATTGAACTCATGGCAGCCATCAGCGCATCTGCGCCATTCCCCGCAGAAATCGCAGCGTTGCCAGCCTCCTCCGCCATATATGGAGCCCTGTTTGCTGCGTCACAGACCTGAAAGTCCGTTAATTTGGACTGTTTCGGCGGCTCGCTTTTTCCTTTTCCTGGTTTTCCAGCCTTAGGCTTCGCCGACATATCCTCGCCCAGACGCTGGGATACGTTCTGTCCCAAATGAGAGAGTTATTTGCCGATTTTTTTTTTTTTTCCAGGAGCAGAGCAGAGCGAGACACGTCCGTCCTACGTGGCAGCCATAACCGGAAGTCCAAAACCTACCTTTTTGATCTAGCCTACAATTAGGGAGGGATCATGTGTTTCTGAACCCTCCCTTAGTTATGCTGCTAATAGGTTTAGTCAGCCGGGGGACCTCCAGTAATGCACTGGGCCTCACTCCTTTCCTCACTCTCTATGAAATATTTTTTTTTTGCTGGTCATTAACATTTGTTTGTTCTCTCCCATAGATTGAGTCCCCATCGTGCTGTTTGCTCTCTACATGTCTGTTCTTTTCTTCTTCTCTATCCCCTCACCCCCCAGCCAGTTGCAGCAGATGACTGCCCCTCCCTGAGCCTGGTTCTGCTGGAGGTTTCTTCCTGTTAAAAGGGAGTTTTTCCTCTCCACCGTCGCCAAGTGCTTGCTCACAGGGGATCGCCTGATTGCTGGGATCTTTCTGCAACTGTGGGGGTCCCCCCTACAGTTGATAGTGCTATGAGATGACTGTTGTTGTGAAATGGCGCTATATAAATAAAGTTGAACTGAATTGAATTGAATTCTACACAGTAGTTAAGATAAGGTAAAAACAGTGAATTGTACAATAAGACCAATGATTTATAGTCCAAGATGTGTCTTGTCTTCCCCAGTATGCCTATACATTTTGCTAATTTAGCCCGGATGTGACTGATGTGAGGTTTCCAGCAGATTTTACTGTCTAGCGTCCCCCCAGAAACTTATTTTCCTGTACTGTTTGTATTCTGGTATCATCTATCGTTATCATTATTTCATGATTTATTTTATAATTTCCAAACACCATAATCTTTGTTGTTTTTAGATTTAGAGATAATTTATTTTTGTTGAACCACTGATACGCCTTCCACAGAGGAAGCAGGGTTTGGGGACGAGGGGGATGACTCGCCTATCACAGGGGCTGAGGTCGCCAAGGTGGTTAAAAATCTCCTTGGTGGCCGGGCCCCGGGGGTGGACGAGATTCGCCCCGAGTACCTCAAGGCCCTGGATGTTGTTGGGTTGTCATGGTTGACACGCCTCTGCAACATTGCGTGGAGGTCGGGGGCAGTGCCTTTGGCATGGCAAACCGGGGTGGTGGTTCCTCTCTTCAAAAAAGGGGACCGGAGGGTGTGCTCCAACTTTAGAGGGATCACACTCCTCAGCCTCCCTGGGAAGGTCTATGCCAAGGTACTGGAGAGGAGAGTCCGGCCGTTGGTCGAACCTCGGATTCAGGAGGAGCAATGTGGTTTTCGTCCTGGCCGTGGCACATCGGACCAGCTCTTTACCCTCTCGAGAATTCTTGAGGGTTCGTGGGAGTTTGCCCAACCAGTTTACATGTGTTTTGTGGACTTGGAGAAGGCATTTGACCGCGTCCCTCGTGGATTTTTGTGGGGGGTGCTTCGGGAGTATGGGGTATCGGGCTTGTTGTTACGAGCTATTCGGTCTCTGTACGACCGTTGTGAGAGTTTAGTTCGCATTGCCAACACTCGGTCGGAGTCATTCCCAGTGAGAGTTGGACTCCGCCAGGGCTGCCCTTTGTCACCGGTCCTGTTCATAATTTTTATGGACAGGATTTCTAGGCGCAGCCAGGGAATGGAGGGTGTCATGCTTGGTGACCACAGGATCTCATCTCTGTTGTTTGCAGATGATGTTGTCCTGTTGGCTTCATCCAGCAATGACCTACAGCTCTTGCTGGGACGGTTTGCCGCTGAGTGTGAAGCGGCTGGGATGAGAATCAGCACCTCCAAGTCCGAGTCCATGGTCCTCAGCCGGAAAAAGGTGGATTGTCCTCTCCGGGTTGGGGACAGGCTCCTGCCCCAAGTGGAGGAGTTTAAGTATCTTGGGGTCTTGTTCACGAGTGAGGGGAAAATGGAGCGAGAGATCGACAGACGGATTGGAGCAGCATCTGCAGTGATGCGGACGTTGTACCGGTCTGTTGTGGTGAAGAGGGAGCTTAGTTCTAAGGCAAAGCTGTCGATTTACCAGTCAATCTACGTTCCTACTCTCACCTATGGTCACGAGCTTTGGGTAATGACCGAAAGAACGAGATCGCGGATACAAGCGGCTGAAATGAGCTTTCTCCGTAGGATTGCTGGACTCACCCTCAGAGATAGGGTGAGGAGCTCAGTCATCCGGGAGAGGCTCAGAGTAGAACCGCTGCTCCTCCACATTGAAAGGAGTCAGTTGAGGTGGCATGGGCATCTGATTAGGATGCCTCCTGGACGCCTCCCACTTGAGGTGTTTCAGGCACGTCCCACTGGGAGGAGACCCCGGGGCAGACCCAGGACTCGGTGGAGAGACTATGTCTCCCAGCTAGTCTGGGAACGCCTTGGTATCCCCTCTGAAGAGCTGGAGCAGGTGGCTGGGGAGAGGGAAGTCTGGGCTTCTCTGCTTGAACTGCTGCCTCCGCGACCCGGACCTCCGGAAAAGCGGTAGAAGATGGATGGATGGATGGATGGATGAACCACTGCGTTAATTTTTCCATTTCAGTTGTGACCACCTCTAAAACCTGCTGCAAATTCTCACCAGTGCAAAGGATATTTGTGTCATCCGCAAACAAAATAAATTTCAGAATTTTTGATACTTGGCATATGTCATTTATATACAAGATAAAGAGTTTGGGTCCCAAAACTGACCCCTGGGGCACACCACAAGTGATGTCCATGCAGGGTGATTTGTGCTCTCCAATTTGTACAAATTGTTGTCTGTTACTTAAATAACTTTCCACCCAACTCAGTCCTACCCCTCTTATCCCATACCTTTCCAGTTTCCTTAGTAGTATTCTGTGGTCAATGGTGTCAAAAGCTTTCTTTAAGTCTATAAATACTCCTACAGCAACCTTTTTTTTGTCTATACAACTAGTAATTTCTTCTATAAGTTCGATCAGTGCCAAAGATGTAGATTTATCTGCTCTAAAACCATACTGGCTATCTGTAAGGAGGTTGTGTTTTTCAATGAAATCATCCAGTCTCTTAGTGAATATTTTTTCAAGTATTTTGGAGAATTGTGAGAGTAAAGAGACTGGCCTGTAATTTGTGAAACAATGACTGTCTCCTGTTTTGTAAAGAGGTGTTACTTTTGCTATTTTCATTTTGTCTGGAAATGTACCAGTTTGAAATGACAGGTTACAGATGTGGGTGAGTGGCTTAACAATTCCCTCAATTACTTTTTTCACTATTGTCATGTCAATTTCATTCCAGTCCTTTGATTTTTTGTTCTTAAATTTACTCACAGTCTCAATAATTTCCTTTTCAGTAACTGCACCCAAAAAGATTGTGTTTGGGTTTCTATCCTCTATTTCATTCACAGACCCACTGTGGTTTGTTTCTGGAGTCACTATTGATTTTGCAAATTCAGGACCAACGTTTACAAAAAATTTATTGAAACCACTGACCACATCTTCCATATTATTAATCAAACTGTCGTTTTCGATAAAATATTCTGGATAATTTGCATACTTAGGACGATTACTAATAATCCCCTTGAGTACTTGCCATATTCCTCTTATGTTATTTTTGTTATCCTCTAGTATTCTGTTGTAATATTCTTTCTTACAGGTCCTCATTATAGTGGTAAGCTTATTTTTATATCTTTTATATTTGATCTCAGCTTCCACCATTCTGCATTTAATGAATTGTTTATATAATGTATTCTTCTTTTTACATGCATTTATTAATCCCTTGGTGATCCAAGGAATATTTTTTTTTGTTGTCTGTCACTGTATTGTTTTATAGGACAGTATTTATTGTACAATGATTGAAATATTTGTAAAAATTTATCATATGCTCTATTTATGTCATTTTCATCATAAACTATCTTCCAATCTTGTATTAATAATTCCTTTGTCAGTAAATACATTGATTCTTCGGTTCTTATTCTTTTATATTTAATATTTTTGGTATACTTTTTCTTCCTATAATCACATTGATAGACAACAAAAATCGGCAAGTGGTCGCTGATATCATTCAATAAAAGCCCACTCCTGATATTATTTTCCATAATGTTTGTGAATATGTTATCTATTAGTGTGGCACTGTGTGACGTGATTCTGCTAGGTCCTGTAATTGTTGGATGTAAGCCCATGCTGTACATTGTGTTGATAAATTCTTCTGTCAAACTATGTTGTTTTGAGTTCATCAGATCTATACTGAAATCCCCACAGATGAACATAACTTTATGAGTTAGTTTTGCGTACATTTTTTCCATCCAGTCCTTAAATAAGTCAATGTTTGATCCAGGTGTTCTATATACACAGCTCACTACTACATTCTTCACATTGTCCAGACAGATTTCTATTGTAATACATTCAAATAAATCATCCACAGTTACTGACAGATTTTCAACAACCTTGTATTGCAAGCTCTTGTCAACATAAATTGCAACTCCTCCTCCTTTTTTCACTTTTCTATTTATATAATTTAATTCATAGCCATCCATGGTAAAATCCACTCCTTTCTCTTCACTGAGCCACGTCTCTGATATTGCCACAATATTGAAGGGCTCTTTAAACTGATTTAAATAATCTTTAATGTTATTAAAGTTTGCATAGAGACTCCTGTTGTTGAAGTGGATCATAGAAATATTGAAATCAGATGTGCTCATTGTGTTAAACTGTTCATCTGTGTAATAATTACAGTCATTATTGATTGAGTTAAAAAGATTATTATCAGGGTCTATGTCATATTCTACGTCCTGTGGGTTGTGCTCTGTGTATTCAAAAACTTTCAGTTCCTGTTGTTCTTGTTTGTTGATTTTTTGATTCATGCTGTAGAATGTTTTGTTGCAGATGAGTAAAATCCTTCAGTGTCCTATATTTGTCTTAATTGTTGCTGTGCCTCCAGATCGTATTTGTCCAGTTCCATAATATTACGGATGTTAATGACCTTGGCTTCTTCAGGCGATCCGTTTAATTTGATGAATATTTTACAGTTTGATGTCCAGGTGTTTTGAATTTTTTTCTGCTTTTTCATGTATCTTGCTTTCCTGGCTATTTCTGCGTTCTCTTTTGTGAGGTGCTCGTTTATGTAGATGTTGGTTCCTTTCAGCTTCTTACCTTGTTTCATTAGCGCCGTCTTGTGTTTTCTGTTTACAAACCTCATGATCACAGCAGGTTTGTCGCCGTCTGACTTTTCAAACTTCTGAGGTAAGCGATGTAGCTGCGATGTCTTCCCAATGAGCAAACTATGGCCACGTGACATAGCGCCTCCATGCCACCGCTTTCCACATTCAGAGCAGCTACATAGGCGCGATGTTGTCGTGCTGTCTGGGTCCGGACCACTGATCTGAAATTTGGCCTGGCAAAAAGAGACGGTGTCAGTCTGGATCAAACTGAATCGTGGTCTGATTTGTTTAGAGTGTGAAAGCAATTTTCAGAAAGGTTTGGACTTCTGGACCAAACACAGGAAGGAAGGAAGGAAGGAAGCTGAAAAGAGTAGAAATGAGCTACGAAGCACTTGGAGAGAGGAAGAGACCCAGTTTTTAACCGAATTATGGTCCGTTAGGGGCATATATAGTTATTTGAAAAAAATAATAAGAATGCAGGAACTTACCAGATATTCTTTGAGAGGATGCAACAGAGTTTTTGAAAAAAGTAGATGGGCCACCGGGAAATGATCACAGTTGAGATGGACAAAGGCCCTTTTCAATGAAGACCTGGATAATATTCTAGCCTCACTAAACTAGTTCACCTCTTAATATGATGGAGTCTTCCCCTGTTTCAGCTTAAAGTGTGGTTACCAATGTGCCCAAAGCTGCAGAAAACACCTTGGGAGGTGAGCAGCATGCTTGCTAAGTACTGGTCTGTGCAAACAACACAAACATTGTCATGACAAGACATACTGTAGGTGCATCATGTAAAGTTGTTTAATTCCCTTGGAGTAGTGTGTAACCAAACCTAATAGGATCAAATGTATGCAATGTAACAAAAACACGAACCTTCGTCCAGACCTTAGTGCTGACTTTCAGCTTTGAAAATGCCCTTAGATTTAGATGTGAGTTTCACTCATTGCTGAATAGCAATGATATTTTGATGTTGGCCATTAGCATCCAAAAAGGAATTTAAGGACAAACTTTCACAATGAAATGTTTTCATTAATCCATCTTTTCTTTGTTGTTTCACTTTTCCTTATCTCAACAACAGTGCCTTTTGGTGTAAATAATGCAACCATCCACTTAAACTGGTAGCATTCAAAGGGAACAGAACTGACACATCACTAGGAAAGACACAGCCCACCTTTGGTCAAACACGGTGTGATGCAGTGTTGTTTATGTCATTAAGGTCACTGTGCCCTACAGCAGTAAATATGTAGAGGAGGACAAGATGCACCGAGGTTGCAGCCACTTCCTGACAATGTTGAAGTAGAGTCCAGAGGACTTACAGCCACGTTAATATCAAGGAAGAGGACAATTCACTAAAGAAATGGTGTTGAAAAGGGGAACCAGTGGATCTGAAGCCTCCAAGAGAGTGAATGTATCCCAGGATTCAATGCAGAACCCTTGTAGGGTTATCAGTGAAACGTTGAGGAAAAAGGCTCACCACCTGATAACCCTGAAGATGCCATTACTCACTTGGACTCAAGTGCAGGCAGCATGTCTCAGAAAAATAAATTTATTCTACTCTGTTAGGAAACACTCAAGGTTGAATTTGAGTATGAAGCTAAAAACTCCTCTTGCTTTGAAATCCCACTGGGTAAACTCAAATAATGTGTTTTTTAGCTCCTGAAATGCGATGCATCGTATTCATCTGACAACAAGGAAATTAAGTTAAATCAAGAGAGGGGTGATAAAATCATATTACACAGACCTGAGAAGCAGTTACACTGACTAGACCGGATCATATTGTACCTACAGAAGGCTCCATTGTGAATCAGTAAGGAGGTAAGCGTGATAAGAGTGGAACGAGAGGAAAAACAAAATGGACCTGAGTGCTTGGTTGAAGTTTAGTTGGACTGCACAGAGGATAAAAAAAAGGTATTAGTGTGTCAGCATCTGTGGGTGTGTATGAACCCGTCAGTGAATCATCAAGGCTCCTCTCCATCAGCTCAATAAATAACCATTCCCAAAAAATGCTCGCTTTACTCACAGGTCAATTTCCCCTGCAGTCTGACAGAGAGGACTCCCCGGGGAGAAGGGAATGAGTCAAGGCACACAGGCTGCTTTCCAATGAACAGAGAGAGGCTGCAGGAAAACCAAAGTAATATGATTCACAGCCACCGAAATATTTCCCCACCTTATCCTACACCTGCCTGCTGCTACGGTTCTGTCTTTGAAATATGTTTTGTCTCCAAAAAATACCAATTTCAGGTTCAATTTCAGATTCACATAACGCATTCATTACACAGCAGTGCATTAAGTTGGATATGTACATGTCAGTCATGCTTCATCGGCCAGTTAATGAATCACAATGATAAACTGTATCAAAAAATATGTTTGCTGTCTGTTATGTGCTGTCTGTTATGTGATGTGAGGCACATCAAATCCAGACTATCCACGACCTTTGACCCCTTTCAGTTCGCCTACAGGGAAAACAGGTCAACGGAGGATGCCATCACCATTGCTCTCCACTCAGCTCTGGAACATCTAGAACACAAGAACTCATACGTCCGGATGCTCTTTGTTGATTATAGCTCTGCATTTAATACTATTACACCACATATTCTGATTAGGAAACTGGTTCACCTTGGTCTTCACACACAGCTCTGCTCCTGGATTATGGACTTTCTCTCAAACCGCCCCCAAACTGTTAGACTTGGCCCTCACCTTTCCTCTACCATTACTCTCAGCACCGGCTCCCCGCAGGGCTGTGTGCTGAGCCCACTTTTGTATTGTCTGTACACCTCTGATTGCACACCTATTCATCCATCCAACCGCATCATTAAGTTTGCAGATGACACAACTGTGGTGGGACTCATCTCAGGGGAGGATGAGTCCACCTACTGTGATAAGGTTCAAAATCTGTCTCTGTGGTGCTCTGCAAACAATCTGATTTTAAATACTAAGAAAACTAAAGAACTCATATTGGACTTCAGGAAACGCAGAGCTGACCTATCCCCCATTTTTATCAATGGTGACTGTGTGGAAATAGTGCATAGCTATAAATTTCTTGGTATACATATCACAGACACCCTTTCCTGGACCACAAACACCACAGCTATCGTTAAGAAGGCCCAGCAACGTATCCACTTCCTCAGGATTTTAATAAGAAACAACCTTTGTAAGAGGCTGCTGATGACCTTTTACCGCTCTGCTGTTGAAAGCATCTTAACATACTGCATCACGTCTTGGTATGCAGGCTGCTCTGTTGCAGACAAAACAGCACTACAGAGAGTTGTAAGAACTGCGGAAAAAGTCATTGGCTGCCCTCTTTCATCACTCCAGGATATCGCCTACACCCGTTATCAAACAAGAGCCAGGACCATCAGTACAGACATTTCTCACCCCAGTCATCACCTTTTTACTCTTTTGCCCTCAGGGAGGCAATACAGGTCAATTAAATTGCACTCCACTAGATTCATTAATCAGTTTCTTTCCAAAAGCCATTTACTTTTTAAATCACCAATACACATCATAGTCTCTAGCACATTACATCTAGCAGGGAAATAAATTTTTATCTTTATTCTTAAATGTGTCTTTCTAATGTCTTCTGTTAACTAGACACAAAAATGACTGCACTTTTTTAAGCTCTTTTTAATGCTGATATGTTCTGTGTGTTTTGCTATGGTTGTTGTTGATGTGTATGGATTGAGTGTTGTTCGTAGTTTTTATGTGGGAGGGGGCATGTGCAGTTTCGTTGTGTTTTTTATGCAATGACAATAAAGGCTCTATCTATCTATCTATCTAGCTATCTAGCTATCTATCTAGCTATCTCTGTTTACAACTGATTAACATTGGTATCATGCATGACTGGCACAGTTACACTGTGCCAGTCATCATGTGTAACTGTGCCACAGTGTAACTGTGCCAGTCTATTCCATTATTATGTTATACCCCCTTTAGAACAGGAGTGGAGATCGTTGAGAGAGTATGGAGAAATTAAAAAACGGCCAGCTCTCTGAACAATCCTTCTATGATCTCCCAATGACCTCCTCAGTCCTCAAAGTTTTGACTCAGCCCAAAACAATCTCTCAACAGTCACCAAAGGGAAACAACGTCTCAATCTACTCTCAACAAACTCTCAAGGAGCACTCAAGGAATGCTCAACAATCTCATCGATCTCCTAAAGATCTCTCAGGAAACTTTCAGTAATCAATCTTTAAATTAATTCCAAAGTTTTCCACTGTGAAAGTAAAGAGATCAGTGAGGGATCACTGAGCATTTGATGAAAGCCCAGCAGAATTCATTGAAAGGCTGCAGCGGAGATTGTGGAGATGTTGTGTAGGGCATATTTACATATATTTGCATATTTAAATGAAGGCATGTCAAGGGAGGAGTCTGGTATTCCCTCATATGTGCTCAATTCCATATAAATTGAGATGTACAAAGAAAATGTGCTTGAATTCATGTGTATGTACGTTTCATACATCTGGATTTGTTTGTTTGTACGCTGGTTTCTCCATTTAAGTGCTCACCATCTTTCAGTAGGAAATCTATGCAAGTCTTTGTACATGAGGCCCCTGGTCTCTCAGTGATCTCTCAAAGACCTTTCAAAGATCTCTATAGATTGCCATCAAAGTTGCCAAAAATTTTTGATCACACGATTTCCCAAAACATCTACATAGAAGTGGCTTTTTCAGGGCTTTAGGAGATTGTTGAGAGATTGGGCCAATTTTTGATCTCTTCGTACTGTGTAAAGGGGCTCTTAGAGAGAAAGATCAAAGCTTGAACATTACATCCTGTGGTGTTGCGTCAAAATAACTGATGGGTGACAACAGCTGGACAAAGGCAGTAAAAATCATGGGTAGAGATTAGAACAGATTGGGATCTTAACGTTCCCACAGTGATCAACATACTGTAGCACAGGACCACTAATACAAACTACATTTGTCCAAGGGCCAGAATTTTTCTCAGCAGACACTGTGAGGGCCAGATGCTCTTGGAAAGTAAAATAAAATTAATATTGTATCTTAAGTAACATATTATTATTTGATATGTTAATTTTCCTTCCAAATTTGTTATTTTTTGATGTGTATGAAAAAGAGCAAGAAAGCATGTACTTAAAATCTTATTTGAGATGTGATTTTATTCTTGACAGTTTGAGGGTTTTTCCTCATGAATTTATTTTTTGTAATTTAAGGACTTTTCTGTTGAAAATTTGAAAGATTTTTGTTACTTAAATTGTGAACTTTCCCCCCCTCATTATTTTTGCCGCTGTAAATTTAGGACTATTGTGCATTTGAGATTTGTTCTCATAAATCTGTGATTTTTTTTCTCATAAATTTCAGACATTTTTTCTTGTAATTTTTTACTTTTCACACATCAATCTGTGGAATCTTCACAAAATTTGTCTATTTTAACTGAATTTACTATGTTTTCTTAACGAATTTGAAAAGCTTGTGGTAAAATTGTGACTTTTTCCACATACAGTATAGCCTAAACTTACTTTGCAGAGCCTGAATAGAACAATGGTTTCAACTCTGATTCTAAAAATAATTAAAAAAAAATCATAAAATGTATTAAAATGACCAAAGATACAGTCCTTTCTGTTATCGTATGTAAGTAAGGTGTGCATTCTCTAAGCAAATAATTTCAGAAAGATCCAACATATTCAGCATTTTGCATAGTAATAATAAATAAAAGCCAAGGCTGTCATCACAATGTGAATTATGTGTAGTTTACCCATAGAAGAGCTGCAGCCAGCTTGTCTCCTGTCTCACACTTTTGCTGTCTGGGAAGGAAGGGGCATGTTATCTGCTGCTACATTCACTTACACTCAGAAATTTGACTATCTCTAGGACCTTTTCATTAATATAAATTAATTAATGAAACAAAGTTTGAACTAAACTATTCCCGAATTCAGTAAGATTCCGGAGGCTGGATAAAAATGTTTGGCAGGTCGGATGCGGGCTGCCAGTTGACGTTCACTGCTGTAGCATACAGTTAAACGTATGGATGGTTGCAGCACACGTGCAGTTTATTGCATGTTCTACACAAACATGCAAAAAAAAAAAATGAAACTGCAAATTAATCTTTTAAGTTTTCCTAAAATACTGATGTTTTTATAGCGTAATATTATACAAAATAATCCTCATTTATCTATTTATTCATCACTGAGCCTTGTACTCCCTCTGTTCAACTTCTGTTTTTAGAAGTTCCCATAAAGTGAACTTTCTTCTGATTAGCTGACCTTTTGCAGACAGAAGAACAGCAGGTGGGTGGAGATGCAGGACTGATGGTCCAACATGACTATTTTAAGATTAGCCCTTTACTGATCCAAAAGCAGACAACACAGTGAAACTGACTGCAGAGCAGAAGGAAGCCTGAGCTTTTGGATCACAGAGATTATGGCAATCCACTGACCTCGTTATTTAAAACTAAAGCTGTGTTTGCTTTGAGCTTACATCATCATACCAGTTAGGAAGATTTTACAGAATATGTAATTTTATTAATGTTGCCCAAACACTGTCTAAAATGCCTACATCACATATATTTCTACTATAGACAGTAAATAAAGATAGACCACATGCACTTACATCCACTGTAGAGAAGTGAAGCCCTACTTCCTGGACTTTGGGTGCTGCCATCTTGCACAGTGGCGACCAGGAAACAGAATTGTGGCTTTAAGTTCCCGTCCATACAGCTGCCATTTTAAGTTAATGCAGCAGCCCAAGAAATCATGACCAATCATGACCATGAGGGGGACTGGAATGTGTGTTCTCCACTTTTGAAGAGCTCTCATGTTATCTGTCTTTATTTGTACAACAGTTAGTTCAGACCAAGCAATTTCATTGGACAATAGGGATTACAGGCGTTACTATAATCCGCAATAATTGCACTCCAATTTCACTGGATATGTATCACTCCGTTTCAGAGGTGTTCTAGTAACATTAATTACTAACAGTATTTTTCTATCAACTCTCTGACAATTGCAGTACCATTTTGGATACCTTAATTTCCACATTGAGGCACTGTTTGACAAGAAATTATACATCCGTGATCAGGCAGTGTTGCCAACATGGCAATTTTCTCACTAAATCTGGTGACTTTTCAAATCGTCTTGGTGACTTTGTCAAAAGCGGCTAGTGACAAATGTAGCGACTTTTTCTGGTGTTATCAGAGACTATTCTGGTGTTTTGGAGACTCTGAAGTGAAAGCTCTATTACTGTACAGTTACTGTCCTCAACAAGCAGCGGGTGCTACCATGAGCCTCTCACAGGTGGTCAGTCACACAGTAGCCTCGTGCAGCAGTTAGCTGCAGTCAGAAAGGAGACCCACAAACTACAAATGAATTGCACGTGCACAGACCCACCGCCAATCCCGGCCTGTTTTGCAGCATGGGATGTAAGTGTTTCTTCACCGTCAGTGTCACACTAATAAATCACTGCATTTGACTTACAGCCTGTCACGTACTCACCTCGTCCACTGAGTGTGTGTCTCTCTGTGACATAAACTAACCATCTAGCTAGCTAGCTCGTCATGTTGCAGTCTAAACTGTACACTCAAAAAATACAGAAAGGAGTGAGAAACAAACCCTGAATTCAAAGGCTGGTTGAAGCCGTTTATTGGCGATGATACATGAGCATACTGCCTGTACTGTCCCAAGCTCAGATAAAGGAGGACGGCTGGATGCAGAGATAGCAACCCCACCCCACATAACAGTCTTTTGTTTAAATTTGATATTCTAACATTTAACAATGCAGGACAAAATTGATTTATGCAATGTGTGTCTAAACAAAGCATGAAAGTCATGAAGTTATTTTGAGAAGTGATGGACAATTTAAAAGGCAAAACTACAACAAACAAACCAAGAATCAACAGAAGAAAGTCAATTTGTAGTTGTAAACATATTTAGGGTGTTTTTTTACTCACTTTTTGTCTCTCCCATGACATTATTCTTTTCGCTGACAACGTCCATTACAATTACATGCAAATGACCAATTATGCAAATTTTTTGCAATTTTTTTTTACCATACTTTTTTTCCCACAATATCTTTATTGAACTTTTTTTTTTTTTTTAACAAACATGATACAAACAATCAAACACTAACACTAAAGTACTACAAAAAAAAAAATGCCCTAAAAACACCAACAACCACCAACAAAATCAAGTCTTCAACAATGCTCCTCTGTTTAGTCTAGACAATCCAATACATTAGTATACATATTATGTTCACCAGTTTGGAATTTACAAGGTCCACACACATCATTCACCTTCTTCTTCAAGAGTTATGTTTAAATTTTTTACATAATCAATAAAAGGTCTCCATATATTCTCAAACACAATTTCCTTTGATTTCAGTATATATGTTATTCTTTCTAATGGAAGGTTTGTTAACATCTGTCTTAACCACTGAGTCACATCTGGTCTATGAGTCTTTTTCCATAATAGTGCAATACATTTTTTGGCATTAAGCAAACTGAGGTCTATGAATGTTCTTTCACTTTTATTGAAATTATGCTTTTCTGGGTACAGACCCAACAAAAACAGTTTAGGATTCAATATGATTTGTTTTGAGATTATTTTTTCAATTGTTACCCTCACCTCCTCCCAAAACATTCTTATTAATCTACATTCCCATAAACAATGAAATAGGGTTCCTTTACTTTCCATGCATTTTGTGCATGTATCTGGTATATTTTTGTTATATCTATTTAACTCCTCCGGTGTAACATACATCCGCATTAACCATTTGAAATGTATCAATTTAAGGCGTGCATTTATTGATTTGGTTTGAGCTTCTGTACAAGCCAATTCCCATTGTTCCTCTGAAATTTCAATTTGCAGATCTTCTTTCCAGTAGTTTAATCTTTTCAGTGAATTTTCACTTGAAGATAGTGTCAATGAGTTATAAAACTCTGAAATAATACCCTTTCTTTTACTATCTTTCATCATCATTTTTTCCAAGGATGAATAAATAGGTCGAGTGAGAGCTTTATTTTGATTTGATCGAATAAAGTTTCTAAGTTGAAGATATTTAAAAAAATGTGTTCTATTGAGATTAAATTTGATCCTCAGCTCTTCAAAAGACATTATGTTGTCTGCACATGGCAAATATAAATCCTGAATCTTTTGTATCCCTTTTAAATTCCATACTTTAAATACAGCGTCCGCTCTCCCTGGTTTAAAATATTGATTACCCCATATTGGACTAAATTGTGACAATAACTGTGGTTCTTTTAAATAGTTTTTAGCTTCACACCATATTTTGATCATATGCTTTACAAATGGATTTTTAACTTGTTTTTGTAATTTTTTTGCCGAATCTGAGTATATGAATATGGGAAGAGGTAAAGGTAAATTGTATGATTCCATTTCAGTCCAGTGAGGGAGATCATTTGATGAAAAATAATATGTCATAGACCTCAGTTGTGCCGACCAATAATACAACATAAAATTTGGACATTTCAGACCTCCACGATCAAATGGTAAATATAATAAAGACAAACGTAATCTAGCCCTCCTGTTGTTCCATATAAATTCCACTAACTTTTTTTTTATTCTTGAGAATAGATCTAAAGGTGGTGATAAGGGAATGTATTGAAATAAATAAAGTATTTTAGGTAAAATATTACTTTTAAGTATATTGATTCTCCCGATCATCGACATTGGTAGTGACATCCATCTCTGAGTTAACTCATTGATATCTGACATTAAGGCTTCATAGTTGACACTGGCGACTGATTCTAGCTTAGGCATAATTTGGATTCCTAAATATTTAAACTGATTTACAACATTGAATTGATTTACCTCAGGGGCTGGGTAATTTCTCTGGGTCTCATTTAGCATTAATATTGAAGATTTAGTTTTATTTATTTTATATCCTGATATTTCCCCAAAATTCTTTATTAAATTCAACAAGGTTGGAATTGATTTTTTTAGATTCGACATAAACAAAATTATATCATCGGCGTACAGGGAGATTTTATGTTCTGTTGGTCCAACTTTAATTCCATATATTTGTGAATGTAAACGTATCGCTATCGCTAAAGGTTCAATTGCCATAGTAAACAGTAAAGGTGAAAGTGGACAGCCTTGTCGACATCCTCTATTGATTTTTATTGGTTTTGAAATATTGTTATTTGTTAGGATTTCTGCTGTAGCATTATTGTATATTATTTGAACCCATTTTATGAAATTATTTCCAAGTCCAAACCTTTGTAGGACTTCAAAAAGAAAGGGCCATTCAACTCTATCAAAGGCCTTTTCGGCGTCCAATGATAGGAGAGCTGTATCCGGTGCTTCTTTATTAAAATAAATAATATTAAATAGTCTTCTTACATTATGGAAGCCTTGTCTACCCTTTATAAAGCCATTCTGATCTCGATTAATAATATTTGGTAAAATTTCTTGTATTCGTCTTGCTAAAATTTTACAGATTATCTTAAGGTCGGCGTTTAATAGGCTTATTGGTCTCATATTTTCACATTTATTAGAGGGCTTACCTGGTTTTGGCAGCAGTATAATTAAGGCATTATTTATGTATGATGGTAAATTATTATTTTGAAATGCTTCTAAAACCATTTCCAAAAAAGGTTTTATTAATTTATTCTTAAATTTTTTATAAAGGTCAACTGGAAGACCATCTGGTCCTGCACTTTTTCCTGATTTCATATTATCAAGGGCTAGCCCAACTTCTTCTTGACTAATTTTAGACTCCAATATCTCCCTGTTTTCATTTGGAATACACAGTATAGATAGTTCGTTCAAAAACCCATTTAGTTTTGTTAAATCAGGTTCATTTTTGGTATCATATAATTTTTCATAGTAATCTCTAAAGACTCTATTAATTTCTAAAGGATCTATAACTACCTGTCCGTTACTTATAATACTGGTAATTGGTGTTTTAATTTCCAATTGTTTAATCTGCCATGCTAATAATTTTCCTGATTTTTCACCTTGTTCATAAAAAGATTGTTTCAATCTTAGAAGACTCGAGGCAGCTCTATTCGCTGATTTTTTGTCGTATTCAGCTCTCAAAATCAGTAATTCATTCTCCAACCTTGGGTCACTTCCTGCATACACTTTTTCCTGAAGACTTTTTATTTTATGTTCCAATTTAGCTCTCTCCTCTCGAGTCTTCTTAGATTTTGATCCTGTATAACTAATAATATGTCCCCTAATAAAAGCTTTGAAAGCCTCCCACTTTACAGATGCTGATGTTTGTGTAGTATTGATGTCAAAGAACTCGTCTATCTGTTTTTCTATATACTTGACAAATTCCTCATCCTGAAGCCATTTATGCTGAAATTGCCATCTACCTGATTCCTTTGTCAATTTTTTATCTACATATATTAGACAACAGGGTGCATGATCAGAAATCACGATGTTATCATAAAAGCAGTTTTGAATCTTGGACCTTAATTCTGTGGAAATCAAAAAATAATCAATACGTGAGAATGTCTTGTAGGTACTGGAATAACAAGAATAGGCTTTAACTTGTGGTTTCATTTCTCTCCATATATCTAACAATCTCAATTCTTTCATAAAATGATTAATAGTCATCCTACATCCAATGTGCGTACAATCCAGTCCTGTTGATCTATCCACACCTGGATTCAATGTACAATTAAAATCCCCTGCTATTATATGTTGCCCTGTAAGTGATGATAAGATGAGAAATAAATTAGCAAAGAACTTCTGATCATCTATATTGGGACCATATAAGTTCACAAGATTTATATTTTCTAATAGCAAAGAACCTTGAATGATTACATATCTTCCAAATTTGTCTCCAATTACATTTTTCACCTGAAAAGGAACTGATTTATGTATGAGAGTCATAACTCCCCTGGCTCGGGATGAAAATGAAGAGGTGAATACACTTCCCTGCCATCTACTCCTAATTCTTTTAACATCCTCCTCTATCAGATGAGTTTCTTGTAAAAACACAATTCTTGAACCCATGTCCTTTATTTTATTCATAACTTGTTTAAGTTTTTTTAAATTTTGTAGACCTCTGCAATTCCATGAAGTTAAATTAAGATTAACACTTTGGTCCATGATCAATAGAGAGTTTGGGATTACCTTGCAGTGTAAACATGCTCATACAGAGAAGCAAAAACATGAGTGGTTGAACATTCATCCTACAAACTACACACAAACAAATTTCCCCTTCCCACACTTGTGGCAAACCCCCCAAAATCAAAAAAAAAATTCTGTCTCCCGATATAGCCATCGACCGTTCCACACCCACGGGGAACAGCCTAAGCCACTCCTTCTTCATCCTCCCAATCACCCTAACCCTACTGCTTTTAATGACGTAACATTAACTCTCCTCTGTAGTTTTCCAACTTAACTCCAAAATTTTTAACAACTTTGTACATCATAGTTTTTTTTTGTTTTTTTTTTGTTTGTTTGTTTTGTTTTTGTTTTGTTTTTTTAATATATAATACAATCTATATTTTGTAAACTTACTATTTACTTCAAGTCAGTCAGATGCCTGTGCAAATGCTTAATTATTCTACCTTATATTTTGTTCATGCTTAGCTCCCACCAGTCTCTTCTTCTTCTTTGATCTTCTTGATGAACTCCTGCGCCTCCTCTGGGGTCTTGAAAATGTGGGTTCTGCCCTCATACGTGGTCAGCAGTCTCGCAGGATAGATTACACCATGACGAATCCCAAGGTTGCGCAGCTCCTTACGTATGGGATCAAACTGCTTCCTCAATTGCTGGATTCCTGTGGCCAAATCTGGGTAGAACCGCACCTGCTGGTCCTGGTGTTTAATCTCTCCTTTAGCACGTGCAGCGTTGAAGATCTTCATCCTGTCTCTGTTGCTAAAAAACTTCATAATTAAGGTCCTCGGCGGTCCCTTATCTCTCCGTGGGCCAATACGATGTGCTTTTTCCAGAACCACTGCTGATTGCAACTCCTCGCTGCCCAGCACCTCCGGAATCCACTTTTCCAGAAAGGAACACACGTCCCGACCTTCTGATTCCTCTGGAAGACCCACCAGCCTCAAATTATTCTGTCTCGACCGAGATTCCAAATCCAAAATATTATCTTCCAGAGATTTATTTTTTTTTTCCAAAGTGCGCACCTTTAATTGAAGACGGGTGACGTCATCTTCAGCACTAGCGAGACGGAGCTCCATCTGCGCCGTTCGTTCTACACAGTCACCCAATTCCTTTCTTATTCCTTCCAACGCTGTCATAATCCCATCAAATCTAGAGGAAAAGTCCGCTCTCATTGAACTCATGGCAGCCATCAGCGCATCTGCGCCATTCCCCGCAGACATCGCACCGCCGCCAGCCTCCTCCGCCATATATGGAGTTTTGTTTGCTGCGTCACAGACCTGAAAGTCCGTTAATTTGGACTGTTTCGGCGGCTCGCTTTTTCCTTTTCCTGGTTTTCCAGCCTTAGGCTTCGCCGACATATCCTCGCCCAAATGCTGGGATACGTTCTGTCCCAAATGAGAGAGTTATTTGCCGATTTTTTTTCTCCAGGAGCAGAGCAGAGCGAGACACGTCCGTCCTACGTGGCAGCCATAACCGGAAGTCCTTTTTTACCATACTTAACAGAATGGCCATGCCCTGGGTTACTAGGCATGCACAGCATGCACACGCATGCGTAGTAACAGGAAATACACTTCTGCTCATAATTTCAGCATACGATACAGCTGACGGAAACAGCGGACAGCGCTGCACTGTGATTGGTTGATTCAAAAATGTGGCGTGTTTTCAGTGTGTCTATTGAAGACACACTGAAGACAGGGGCTGTGTTTCTCGATCTTACAGCCGCCTATGATACGGTCTGGCACAAAGGCCTCCTCCTGAAACTTATAAAGGCGATCCCTGCTTGGGCAACAGCAATTATAAAAACCCTGCTGACCAACCGAAGGTTCAGAGTCAACCTCAGTCAGAACACAAGTGCATGGAGAATGCAGAAAAACGGACTCCCACAAGGCTCAGTTCTAGCTCCAACTCTGTTCAACCTCTACATAAACGACCTGCCTACTACAAAATCCCGCAAATTCATCTATGCAGACGACATCTGTTTGGCATTCCAAGCACCAGACTTTGAACCACTGGAACGGGTGCTCACGGAAGATCTTGCTAAACTGGACCAGTTCTGCAAAATCTGGCGCCTAAAACCAAGCCCAGCAAAAACCGTCTCCAGTGTATTTCATCTCCACAATGCAAAAGCTGCCAGAGAACTAAACATCCACCTGAGCGGACTCAAGCTTAAGCATGCCCCAAATCCAACTTATCTTGGAGTGACCCTTGATAGGACCTTATCCTTCAAGGAACATCTAAAGGGGACGGCTGCTAAGGTGAAAGTACGAAACAACCTGCTCTGCAAGCTCGCTGGTGCAAAATGGGGGGCGGCAGTCTCCACCCTGCGCACCTCAGCACTGGCCCTTTCATACTCTGTAGCAGAATATTGTGCCCCTGTCTGGTCCAGGTCATCTTACACACACCATGTAGACACCCAGCTCAACTCAACCATGAGAACTATAACTGGAACAATCCGCTCAACACCACTCCCCTGGCTCTCTGTACTGTCAAACATAGCCCCTCCACACATCCGGCGAGCAGCATTAACTCAAAGGATGCTCCAAAAAGTTAAAGATTTTCCTCACTTACCAATCCATGCAGATATCTACACCCCACCCACTGCCCGACTTTCATCCAGACGGCCGATTTGGAAAAACCCTCCCCCAGCTGACTTTACCATCCAGACAGTTTGGCAAGAGGAATGGGAAACCAAGGAGGTCCCAAACAAACAGCTGGTGATAAACCCCAACCAACAGGTCCCGGGCACCAACCTCCCAAGGAGACAGTGGTCTACACTCAATCGCTTCAGGACTGGACATGGCCCCTGCTTGGCCAGCCTTCACAGATGGGGCAGTAGCCCTAGCCCACTGTGCGCATGTGGAGAGGAGCAAACTATGGAACACATCATAGAGGCTTGCCCGCTCCAAAGACTGGAAGGAGGATTACACACCCTCCATACAGCAAACCAGGAGGCAACTGCTTGGCTTAAGGACTTTGCATTCGCTAAATAAATAAATAGTGTGTCTATTTATATATCCATCCATCCATTGTCTACCGCTTTTCAGGAGTTCAAGCAGAGAAGCCCAGACTTCCCTCTCCCCAGCCACCTGCTCCAGCTCTTCAGAGAGGATACCAAGGCATTCCCAGACCAGCTGGGAGACATAGTCTCTCCACCGAGTCCTGGGTCTGCCCCGGGGTCTCCTCCCAGTGGGACGTGCCTGAAACACCTCAAGTGGGAGGCGTCCAGGAGGCATCCTAATCAGATGCCCATACCACCTCAATTGACTCCTTTCAATGTGGAGGAGCAGCGGTTCTACTCTGAGCCTCTCCTGGATGACTGAGCTCCTCACCCTATCTCTGAGGGTGAGTCCAGCAATCCTACGAAGAAAGCTCATTTCAGCCACTTGTATCCGCGATCTCGTTCTTTCGGTCATTACCCAAAGCTCGTGACCATAGGTGAGAGTAGGAACGTAAATTGACTGGTAAATTGACAGCTTTGCCTTAGAACTCAGCTCCCTCTTCACCACAACAGACCGGTACAATGTCCGCATCACTGCAGATGCTGCTCCAATCCGTCTGTCGATCTCTCGCTCCATTTTCCCCTCACTCGTGAATAAGACCCCAAGATACTTAAACTCCTCCACTTGGGGCAGGAGCCTGTCCCCAACCCAGAGAGGAGAATCCACCTTTTTCCGGCTGAGGACCATGGACTCGGACTTGGAGGTGCTGATTCTCATCCCAGCCGCTTCACACTCAGCGGAAAACCGTCCCAGCAAGAGTTGTAGGTCATTGCTGGATGAAGCCAACAGGAACAGGATCGGTGACAAAGGGCAGCCCTGGCGGAGTTCAACTCTCACTGGGAATGAGTCCGACCGAATGTTGGCAATACGAACCAAACTCTCACAATGGTCGTACAGAGACCGAATAGCTCGTAACAACAAGCCCGATACCCCATACTCCCGAAGCACCCCCCACAAAAAACCACGAGGGACGCGGTCAAATGCCTTCTCCAAGTCCACAAAACACATGTAAACTGGTTGGGCAAACTCCCACGAACCCTCGAGAATTCTCGAGAGGGTAAAGAGCTGGTCCGATGTGCCACGGCCAGGACGAAAACCACATTGCTCCTCCTGAATCCGAGGTTTGACTTATCGTCGGCCTCCGTCGGTCTATGATGACCACGGAAGAGAATCCTAAACGTCTACTCTGCTGGAACAGCACCGCCTGTGGCTGAATAGGCCGATGCGCGAATGGCAGTCCCTGTCACACAGGTCGCACTTGTGGGTGGTCTCCATGCTGCTGGGTCTGTGGCGGTTCTTCCTGCGAGTCCTTTTTTCATCTGATGCAGCAGTCAGTCTCTCTTCACCCGCCTTGAGCTGTCTGGTCAGGGTGCCTCTCCATTTGGAGCGGTCCGTTGCAAGGTCCTCCCAGCGCTCTGTGTTGATCTCCAGGGCCTTCATGTCTCTCTTGCAGACGTCTCTAAAGCGCAGCTGTGGGCGGCCAACGTCTCTCCTGCCAGTCGCCAGTTCTCCGTAGAGGACGTCTTTGGGGATTCTGCCATCCTCCGTACGGTGAACGTGGCCTAGCCAGCGGAGCCTGCGCTGCTTGAGTAGAGTGAACATGGAGGGAAGGCCGGCGCGGGACAGAACTTCTGTGTTGGGCACTTTGTCCTGCCAGGATATGTCCAGGATGTGGCGAATGCAGCGCAAGTGGAAGGAGTTCAGTCTCTTTTCCTGCCGGGCGTATGTTGTCCACGTCTCACTCCCATAGAGCAGTGTGCTGATGACGCAGGCGTTGTACACTGCCATCTTCGTCTTGACAGAGAGTTTGGGATTCTCCCACACTCGTGTGGTGAGGCGAGCGAGTGTGAAGGCTGATTTTCCAATCCTCTTGTCGATCTCTGTATCAAGGGAGAGGTTGTTGCTGATCGTGGACCCCAGGTACGTGAACTGATTCACGACCTCCAGCTCGTAGTCGTCGATGGTGATGGTTGGTGGTGCTTCCGTGCCTTGCGCCAAGACGTTAGTCTTCTTCAGGCTGATGGTAAGCCCGAAGTCCTTGCATGCCTGGGAGAAGCGGTCCATCAGGGTCTGAAGCTCCTGCTGTGTGTGGGTTGCAACTGCAGCGTCGTCTGCGAACAGCATGTCTCTGATTAGAGCCTCGCGTACTTTGGTTCTGGCTTTCAGGTGGGCGAGGTTGAAAAGCCTGCCGTCAGATCTTGTGTGCAGGTAGATTCCCTCTGTTGCTGTGCTGAAGGCATGCCTCAGGAGCATAACAAAGAAAATCCCAAAGAGGGCTGGCGCAAGTACACAGCCCTGTTTCACTCCGCTGCGTATGTTGAATGGCTCTGAGACATTGCCGTCGTGCTGCACTCTCCCCTGCATGTTGGTGTGAAACGATTCGATGAGGCTTTGCAACTTTGGTGGGCATCCTATCTTTGGCAGGATCTTGAAAAGGCCCTCTCTGCTGACCAGATCGGACGCTTTGGTGAGGTCGATGAAGGCGGCGTACAGGGGCATGTTCTGTTCTCTGCATTTCTCCTGGAGTTGGCAGATGGAGAATATCATGTCTACTGTTGATCGCTCAGCACGGAAGCCACACTGAGACTCGGGGTAGACACGTTCGGCAAGCTTCTGTAGACGAACGAGAACAACTCGTGCGTAGACTTTGCCAACAACGCTGAGGAGGGAGATGCCCCTGTAGTTGTTGCAGTCGCTTCTCTCCCCTTTGCTTTTGTAGAGGGTGATGATCTTGGCGTCCCTCATGTCCTGTGGTACGGCATCTTCCTTCCAGCACTGGCAGATGACGTCATGCAATGGCAGCAGTAGGGCGGTCTTGCAGTGCTTGATCAGGTTGGGGGGTAAGCCGTCGTTGCCGGGTGCCTTGCCAGTGGCCAAGCTATCAATGGCCTTGCTGACTTCGTCGATGGTTGGCTCGGCGTCAGGTTTGTCCATGGATGGCAGGTAGTCGATGGCATCAAGGGCTGACGGTGTCACGGTGTTCTGTCTGGAGTAGAGGTCGGAGTAGTGTTCCACCCATCTCTCCATCTGCTTGTTCTTTTCTGTGATCATCTCCTCAGTGGAGGATTTGAGGGGGGCCGTCTTGCTCTGAGCCGGACCAAGTGCTTTCTTGATGCCATCGTACATACCACGGATGTTCCCTGTTATGGCAGCAGTTTGAATGTCTTGGCTGAGCTGAGTCCAGTACTCGTTGGCACAGCGCCGAGCAGTCTGCTGAACTTTGCTTCTCGCAGCCCTGAGAATCTGGAGATTCTTCTCGTTTGGGTACTTCTTGTACTCAGCAAGTGCTGAGCACTTGGCTTCAATGACGGGGGTCATCTCGGTCAACTTGGGATCAAACCAGTCCTGTGACTTCAAGGTCTTCCTCCCAAAGGTAGCCAAGGCTGTGCGGTGGATGGTGTTTCGCAGCTCTTCCCACTTCTGCTTTGCAGATTCTCCTTCTTATGGTACACCAAGTTCCTTCTCAAAGGTGGAGGCAAACTGCTCAACAAGTTCTGGTTGGGCCATCTTGCTGGTGTCAATCCGTGCCTTTCCAGGCTGTCTTAGCACGATGGAATTTCTTCAGCTGCAGCTTGACCTTGCAACACACCAGTGAATGGTCTGTGTCGCAATCTGCACTCTGGAACGAACGGGTGATTAGCATGTTCTTCACTGAGGTGCGCCTGGTCAGGATCAAGTCCAGCTGGTGCCAGTGTTTTGAGCGCGGATGTCACCAGGAAACCTTGTGTTGGGGCTTGGTCTTGAAGAACAAGTTTGTGATGCACAGATCATGATATGTGCAGAACTCGAGCAGCCGCTGTCCGTTGTCGTTCATTCTGCCCACGCCAAATGGTCCAAGACAGGAGGGCCAGGAGTCGTGGTCAGCACCCACTCTGGCATTGAAGTCTCCAAGGAGAATGAGTTGTTCAGAGTTGGGGATGATCCTGACAGTTGTTGCGAGATTCTCGTAGAACTCGTCTTTTGCCTCTGGTGTGGCTGTCAGTGTTGGGGCATACACACTGACGAGGGTGACTGGGCCTTGAGTGGTGTTGAGGCGGAGGGTGAGGAGTCGTGCAGAGCCATTGCTGCCCGGTTCCACCATCTTCAGCAAGGTGTTCTTCACTGCGAAGCCCACTCCGTGTTCCCTGTGTTCGTCACTGCCCTTTCCCTGCCAGTAGAACGTGTAGTCCTTCTCTCTCAGTGTGCCTGCGTCAGCCAACCATGTTTCCTGGAGAGTGGCGATATCCACTCACAGTCTCTTCAGCTCATTATTGATGATGGCAGTCTTCCTGGTGTTGTGGATGTCCTTGAGGTTAGCAGCGAGTCCTGTCATCATAATGCGGACGTTCCCAAGTTCCCAGTTTTAGAGTTGGTCTCTTTTGTTTTTTTGTCTTGCCTGGTGCGAAGGTTCTCAGCCTGCTGTTCGGACTTCTCCTCATCCCCATGCACCCAATGAGGAAAGCAAGCTGTGGTGGGATAACACCTTATTGGCTGGGGGCTGCCCAGCTTGAGGCGGGCGGTAGCTGTCCAGTGAGATCCGATGATCCCTCCCACCGTTGGGAACAACCCCTGGCGCTGCGCTCTACGCCAATTGAGTGGTGGCTTATAACCGGTAACTGTCATTCCCCGTGTTTTGTCTACGCCAAAGGCGAAGCTGGAGTGTCCTCTCCAGTGATCCGGTGTTCTACCTTCCAGCGTTGGGCGTTGGTAGGATTCAAGCCTGGGCAGGAAGATATGGAGGACAAGATGTTGCCCATGCAGCATGTCCCCCCTCTCCACGTCACTGAGGAATCCAAAGGAACAGCAGGGCTGCTACAGTTTGGCACCAGCACAGTCGCAGGAGCTGCCAGAACGATGTTGAGCACAACAGAGAACTGCCTTAGGGGCTCCGACTCTGGATTTTTCCTCAGGGTTAACTCCCGAAGCCTTTCCCGTGACCAGGTGTGCCGCAAGGCAGCGGAGGTTTGAAATCAGGGTTTACCTTCCCCTAGATGGGCTACCTTCCCAGGTTGACGAGCCACCATCTACCCGAAGCATCTGGTTTTAAGGCGCCAGAGATCCGCCCTCGCCCCTTCTCCTATTAGTAAAAGCAGTTCCGCCGGGCTTAGAGACTAAACCACACGGGCAGGCTAGGAGTTGGACTTAGTTGTCAGAGACTTTTCGAGATGCACGCCGTAAGGAGCATTTTATGAGCACTGGGAGCTTAACCCCAGTGCCGCTCCTGGCTATGACAACCTTGGAACCTTGGAGGTTTGACTATTCTATTTATATATATTATATATATTTCCTGCTGTTAAAAATCATTCAATACAGCTGATGGAAGGTAAACAACAGCATACCGTGGCCCAGCTGATGGAAGCCAAGCAATTAAATAGTGTTAGTGGCATATCTACAGTGCAACTGATTCTAACAAAGTATGCAAAACCGATAGCTATATCTATGGGTTTGCCATAGGGGTATGGTATTCTTTTTTTTTTCCCCTTGTCCTGTCAAGCAGTTAGGTGTGCAGAACAGAAATCTGCTTCCCTTATTGTGCTAAATAGATTTACTTTGCCAAAAGGAGCTTTTTACAGTATATATATATGTACTGTATACTATTTATACTAGTATTTAGCCTACTTAATACCTTATTTAAATTGTTTTACCCATGAAGGACCTGACGGGGGTGGGGGGGAGAAGGGGTGGGGAGGGAGAAATAAAAGAGAGAGGAACAGACAAAGATAAACAGACTAACACAACTGAAACCCCGGGAACCCCCACACCCCATGCCCAAGGAAAGCGGCAGCAAGACACAAGAGCCCCACGGGGGGCCAGCTCCCCATCCAAGGGAGCCCACACAGCCAGGAGGTACCAGGAGGCACCAGGAGGTGCTACCCCCTCAATCCAGCACCCCCCAACCAGCATACACACACCCATTCCCTTGCACTCACACCCTCATGCTCTCATACGCACCCACTCACACCCACCCACACTCACTCACTCTCACTCGCCCTCTCCCCCACACAGTCCCACACTTGCAATCCCACACCCACCCACTTTCACCTACTCCCATACCTGCTCAATCTCGCTCCCACTTCCACTCGCCCTCAGAGTCCCCCGCACCCACTCACACTCACCCATACACACACTGTCACTCATGCTCTGACTCACTCACATTCACTCGTGCTCTCCTCTACACACTCACCCACCCTTATCACTTGGGGTGGCCACGGCGCAGATGCAGCAGGCATGAACACGCACCAGCACCCGGTAGTGGCCGGGGAGAACACCGGCGTGGACCAGTAGCCACACCCCCGCCAACCTGCCCCAGGGCAGTCGCAGCCACAGAAGCAGACCACCTCCCCCAACGCCCACCCGGAGCAACTGATCAACGGTCCACCTAATACCATAATTCTGATAAAGTATGGTAAAATGGCAGAACACCGGCCCTGCTGTCATGTTAAGCTCATTAAGTGATTTCACGTCTGTTTATTTATTTATTTATTTTTTTAAAAAGCAGTGCTAGAGTTTGATTTATTGTCTTGATTAACAAACCACAACAACTTTGTGGTGATGGACTCCTTGCTTTATCTGACAATGCCAAAGTGAGCAGAGCAGACTTTATTAATCTCTCTCTCTAACATCAGTTAACAAGAAGATCTAATCCAGGTCACTGGCATCTCTCTTTTATACCATACAAACTCGCCTCGTGACCTGGGGGGTTCACATTACAATACATAGACTTACAATAACAATTCCTTTTGTCACCCAGCCTGTCGGCGCATCGTTATGCAACCTGGAGGAGGACGCATATTATCATTCATTCTTATGGAGAAAACCACAGGCTGCCTTGCATATCAAATTATCAGCTTTTAAGCGTCTCCTCCTGTGCTATACAGTCTGAGTGGAGAATTGCATTAACTAGGTCCCCCACAATATCACAATATCAAGTATCACTGTCTCATATATTTCAAATTTTTTCACCTTACTCAACCTCAAATCGTGTCTCAAAGTAAAACTGTTGACATCTCTTTCATATAATAAAGTATTTTTGTTGATTCATTTTCCATGGAGACGTGTCTCTGTAGACAGGGAGGGCGGTGGACTGTTGTTTTGAATTGATTCCCACTCCAGATACATTTAGCTGACTCTGTGGACTCTTAAAAAGCAGTTGAAAAGTTTTTTGTTGAACAAGGATTTCCACTGAGTTTCAATTCAACTGCTTTTTAATGGTAAGTCTAATATCTTAAAATTATCTTAATCTTGTATTTTAACTTTTGTCCATCCATCCATCCATCCATCCATCCATCCATCCATCCATCCATCTTCTACTGCTTTTCCGAAGGTCCGGGCCGCGGAGGCAGCAGTTCAAGCAGAGAAGCCCAGACTTCCCTCTCCCCAGCCACCTGCTCCAGCTCTTCAGAGAGGATACCAAGGCGTTCCCAGACCAGCTGGGAGACATAGTCTCTCCACTGAGTCCTGGGTCTGCCCCGGGGTCTCCTCCCAGTGGGACGTGCCTGAAACACCGCAAGTGGGAGGTGTCCAGGAGGCATCCTAATCAGATGCCCATACCACCTCAACTGACTCCTTTTAATGTGGAGGAGCAGCGGTTCTACTCTGAGCCTCTCCTGGATGACTGAGCTCCTCACCATATCTCTGAGGGTGAGTCCAGCAATCCTACGGAAAAAGCTCATTTCAGCCGCTTGTATCCGCAATCTCGTTCTTTCGGTCATCACCCAAAGCTCGTGACCATAGGTGAGAGTAAGAAGGTAGATTGACTGGTAAATCGACAGCTTTGCCTTAGAACTCAGCTCCCTCTTCACCACAGCAGACCGGTACAACGTCCGCATCACTGCAGATGCTGCTCCAATCCGTCTGTCGATCTCTCGCTCCATTTTCCCCTCACTCATGAACAAGACCCCAAGATACTTAAACTCCTCCACTTGGGGCAGGAGCCTGTCCCCAACCCAGAGAGGAGAATCCACCTTTTTCCGGCTGAGGACCATGGACTCGGACTTGGAGGTGCTGATTCTCATCCCAGCCGCTTCACACTCAGCGGAAAACCGTCCTAGCAAGAGTTGTAGGTCATTGCTGGATGAAGCCAACAGGACAACATCATCTGCAAGCAACAGAGATGAGATCCTGTGGTCACCAAGCATGACACCCTCCATTCCCTGGCTGCGCCTAGAAATCCTGTCCATAAAAATTATGAACAGGATCGGTGACAAAGGGCAGCCCTGGCGGAGTCCAACTCTCACTGGGAATGAATCCGACCGAGTGTTGGCAATACGAACCAAACTCTCACAACGGTCGTACAGAGACCAAATAGCTCGTAACAACAAGCCCGATACCCCATACTCCCGAAGCACCCCCCACAAAAATCCACAAGGGACGCAGTCAAATGCCTTCTCCAAGTCCACAAAACACATGTAAACTGGTTGGGCAAACTCCCACAAACCCTCAAGAATTCTCGAGAAGGTAAAGAGCTGGTCCAATGTGCCACGGCCAGGACGAAAACCACCTTGCTCCTCCTGAATCCGAGGTTCGACCAACGGCCGGACTCTCCCCTCCAGTACCTTGGCATAGACTTTCCCAGGGCGGTTGAGGAGTGTGATCCCTCTAAAGTTGGAGCACACCCTCCGGTCCCCTTTTTTGAAGAGAGGAACCACCACCCCGGTTTGCCATGCCAAAGGCACTGCCCCCGACCTCCACGCAATGTTGCAGAGGCGTGTCAACCATGACAGCCCAACAACATCCAGGGCCTTGAGGTACTCAGGGCGAATCTCGTCCACCCCTGGGGCCCAGCCACCGAGGAGGTTTTTAACCACCTTGGTGACCTCAGCCCCTGTGATAGGCGAGTCATCCCCCTCGTCCCCAAACCCTGCTTCCTCTGTGGAAGGCGTATCAGTGGGATTGAGGAGATCCTCGAAGTATTCCTTCCACCGCCCGACGATATCCCCAGTCGAAGTCAACAGTGCCCCATCCGCACCATACACAGTGTGGACGGGGAGCTGCTTTCCCCTCCTGAGCCGCCGGACAGTTTGCCAGAATCTCTTTGAGGCCGACCGAAAGTCTTGTTCCATGGCCTCACCGAACTCCTCCCATACCCGGGTTTTTGCTTCAGCAACCACCCGAGCTGCACTCCACTTGGCCTGCCGGTACACCTCAGCTGCTTCGGGAGTCCCACAAGCCAACCAAGCTTGATAGGACTCCTTCTTCAGCTTAATGGCCCCCCTCACCACTGATGTCCGCCACTTGGTTCGGGGGTTGCCACCACGAGATGCACCAACCACCTTGCGGCCGCAGCTCTGGGCCGCCACTTCAACAACAGAGGTGGAGAACATGGCTCATTCAGACTCCATGTCTCCAGACTCCCTCGGAATGTGGTTGAAGTTCTTCCGGAGGTGGGAGTTGAAGACCTCCCGGACACTTTTGTATTTTTAAAATTATTTTTTATCTATCAACTTCCTTTTATTCCATTTTATTGTGCAGCGCTTTGTGACCATATGTCTGTGAAACGCGCTTCACAAATAAACTTTACTTACTTGGCGACTGGATAAAAAGCTCCATGCTGGTGTCTCTTTCGCTTAGCCACTGCTAATGCTGCTCTGAGACATGTGCTGTTCCGAGTGTTTTTTTCTTTTCGTGCAGCGCTTCTTGCAGATTGTGGGTCATGTCAAGGTCTTTCCTTCCATCTTTGTTATAAAATCCAAAAAAGGCCTGACATTGGAGCTAAGTTTGAGCTAACTGCTTCCTAACTTTCAAAGCTGGCTGCAAATCTTGCTGAGACAAAATGACTTCACTTGACTGGGTGCCTGCTTGGCGGCATCAAGTGGACTGAAAACGCAACTGGATGAATACCCAAGAGAGTATGCAACGGTTACATGAACACATACTGTATGTAATTAATAAAAGATCAATCCATGTATTTAGGGATCGTGCATCGTTGGTAGTGTCAAGTATTGCAATCCATCACTGAATCAATCTTTTGTCCCACCCCTACAATAGACACATTTCAAGAGGTTAAAACCCATAAAAACACAATTTTTCCATGGATAGGGACCTTTCAATGCTGATTTTTGAGCTGAACTATAAGTACTATTGTTATGCATGGAAATACCTGGGTGAAGGATGAGGCAGGATGATGGTTGGCAAACTCAACTTTATTGCTGAACTATGTACAAGCAGTACATGGTATGCACCAGCGTAGGCATCTGGCATAAAGAGGTCGTAAGATGGCACCCACCCCTTATGTAGAGGGGTTGCACATGACATCAGTGGTCACGTGCTACATTGTTTTTCTGCCATTTTGGATGGCAAATAGCTGTAGACCCTGTGTTGAGAATAATAATAATTCCACTAGCACCTTCTCATCCCGACTCAACACGGTGTTGTTCGTTATCCATTACGACTGAATACCACCTTAAGTGAGTGAGATCTTTACAGCAGGCGCCCGACACTCCTACAACATCATTTGTATGTGACAAGCAAAACACAAGATGGATATGGAGGCGAGCCTGCTGCTCGCTGGCTTTTTGTCAGAGTAAAGGCAAAAAAGGAGAGCCAGAGAAGGCTACAGGTGGCGAGACAAAACTCTGGAAAAGTACTGGAGAGAGTTTAGGAAGCCATGGGGCAGCGAAAGATGTGAGGATATGAACTAGATCATATATGAAGGTAAGCTAATGATTGCTATTGCTAGTTAAGCACTAATAAGTCCTCCGTACTACATTGTAATCACGGCAAGCTATCACTGTTAGGCACTAAAATATGTATGCTGTGTGTGTGTGTTTCAGATGACTCTCTTGTGGCAAAATTATTGCTTCAAATCGTCAGATCTGGCCATTCAACCGAGCCTCTCAGTGATGGGATGTCATCCCAGCTTCACGAACCGCAGTGATTGCAGAACTTCAGAATGTCTGTAGAAACACATAGCTTCCTGTGCTACAAATTGCTCTGATCTGAAAATCATGGAGAGACTTTTGAGACATCATGGGATGTATCTGCTCCAGCCAGTGGTGCCATGGCAAAAAGTGATCAGCTGCCAAAAATTGATCGCTAGGTGCCATATCATAGTTATGGGGGTATATTAGTCGTAAAATATATATTTCAACAGGTAAACAGTACTGAGTTAGGTATAATAAAACACATTTAACAGTTATGATGCATTTTAACACAAAACAAACTTCGTCTAGGATTAAAAGCAATTAAAATTAAAACTGCAAGCAGTGTTGAAGAGCCCTTGCACATTCTGCACTACTTGGGGTGTGACTCAAAACACTTGTGTCGTTGGGTGAAAAGAGCACCGATTGATGAATAAAACAACATATAGTGTAGCATCCCATTATCAGAGTTATAAACCTTTTATTTCGCAGCTAGAGGGAGCAGTGGCAATATGTCATTTTGCATTACGGGAGTCTTCAGTGTCAGCTACCTATTCACGACACAAAATTTGGTTGAATTTTGACAATGTATGCCGGAGTTATAAAGCTTTATTGTTGTACTAGGGGGTGCTATACCTATGTGTGCAATAGTAATGTAAATCTGTTCTGGGTGGTACCAGTACCATATATCTTAAGTTTGGGTCCATTTGGACCTTGTACATGTGAGTTATGACAACTTCCTATCCATCGGTGGTAGGGGTTGCTACTGCTGCGTGTCACTGTATCTTATACAAATGTTCACCATTGGCCGCCTATTCACCACTCCAAATTTTGTTGACTTCGGACAAAGTGTGCTAGAGTTATTAAGCTTTATTTTTTTCCTAGGGGGCGCTATAGCTATATGTAATTGTTCAATATAGAAATGTTCAGTGTTAGCTAACCATGCACCACACAAAATTTGGTTGAATTTGGACAAAGTATGACAGAGTTATTAGGCTTTGTTTTTTTTCTGCTAGACGGCGCTATAACTATGTGTCATTGTTCATTAAAGAAATGTTCAATGTGGGCTACCGATCCACCACACAAAATTTAGTTGAATTTGGGCAAAGCATGGCTGAGTTATAAAGCTTTGTTTTTTCCCCTAGGGGGTGTTATAGGTATGTTTGTTATAGTTATATAAATCTGTTCGGGTTCTGACTAGTAACATATATGAAGTTTTGTGCCATTCGGACAATCTATGTGTGAGTTATGACAACGTCCTGTCCACTGGCAGTAGGGGGCGCTGTCGCTATGTGTCATTCTTTATTATAGAAATGATCAGTATTGGCGACCTATTCACCACACAAAATTTGGTTGACATCAGTCAATGTATGCCAGAGGAAAAGCCATTGGAAGGGTGATGGTGATACTGCAAACTTGGCCACGCCCCTTCTACCAAACCGTCAGGCATTTGGAAAAGTTTTCAACAGCTTTTGATGGCACATGGGGATGGATGATTGTCACCATAAATGGTACCAATCAGACTATTTATTTCAGAGATATTGAAGAAAACCTTTGGTGTAACCTTCATGTCTCCAAGAGAGGGCACTATTGCTATTCATGAATTTTCATAGCTGTAATTGTTCGGAGGCATACCCATATACATCATACCTATCTTGGTGCCAATCCGACATTCCATTCCCGAGGTATTAAAAAAACATGATGCAAACTTTCTGATGCAAAACTTTCTGCCTCTTATAGATGGCGCTGTAGATTTCTATGAATATTGTTCTATAGTACTGTTTGGAATTGGACTGATATCCATAATATTAAATTTGATTGAAATCAGACAATGCATACCAGAGTTACTGCTATCAGAATGGTCATAGAATGATCATGGTGAGGCATCAAACTTTGCCACGCCCCTACAGCCAAACCGTCAAGTGTCATGAAAAGTTTTCAATAACTTTTAATGGCACGTGGGTATAGATGATTGTCACCACAAATGAGCTCAATCGGACTAAAACCCTCGGACGAGTTCGATCAAATGCGCGAGGTGGAAATCAGGTAACCGCCACTTCCTGCCAAAATGGCCGACTTCCTGTTGGGTGTAGACCATTACTTCTATGGAGTTTTTTTTTGCATGTCTTGACATGATAAACATCTCCCCCGATTTTCATCTTTCTACACGAAAGTAAGCGTGTGTCACTCCCCGTTGATTTCACGTTAGGTGGCACTGTAGGGCCATTTTTGTGGGGTCATTCATATTTCCTCCAAAATATTAGATTTTTTTGCCAGTCTTGAGGTCCCTGCAAAAAATGGTAAGTTTTTGTGCACATTCACTTCCCCAAAAATTAGATCTTAGATGGAGAAGAAAAATAAAGAAAGAAAGAAAGAAAAAAAAATACTCACAATTACAATAGGGCTCTCGCCCACTGACGTCAGTGGCTCAGGCCCTAATAATACAGTCACAAGGTTACATGGAAAATACATGGATTTACTGGATATATACATGCACTGTATAAATATATATTCTATGTGTAAATAATGTACCATATACTCCTTTTGTATTGCACTAGGAATTTTTACAATAAACTTTTGTGCCTTTTGCAGATACCTATGTCTCAACTTTTGTTTATGTTTTATTTGTAAAGGTTACCAAGATTTAGTGACATAAATTAAATGCTAAGAGATTGGAAAAGCTGTCTAAATAATCCAGCAGTTTGAGAAATCACTTTTGGTTTGGTGTAAATCTGTCAACAGAATTTTGAACCATAAAGTCGTTTGTATTAAAACATGTTAAATCCCATTAAACCCTAACTCATTATTAGGAAATCCAGATGCTAATATGGCCCAGAATTCCTCCATATACTGGTACTATCACTCAAGTGTGCAGTGTCTTCTGCACTCGCTCATCCAACAGTACAGTCTTCAGTAAATAAAATAATTGTTTTTGGTTACTTTTTCTTAAAAATGAGCCATTATTTTCAACGTCATTGATAAATGTTTGGTTTGTACTGTTGACTCTTCCCACCGGTGTCTTAACAGAAAAATAGAAAATCAAGATGCAAACACTAAGTCCTTAAATTGTTTATTACAATCACCAGCAAAATCCAGATTATTTAGAATGTGCAAAATTCAAACTTTGAACTGTAAAAAAAACTCAGAATGGGTGTTCTGCCCACTGTAAAGTGTGTTTCATAGAAGGTTAAAAACAGTTCACAAGTTCGTAATAAAATGTCATAATTCATTTGTAATAATTCATGTTATTTAAACAGTTATTGTGTTAAAAGTAACTTCTATACAGTTAGTAGTGGTTTACCTGCATTTCATTTTGAAGGCGCAGCCAGTAGTCACTATGATTTATGGGTAGCAGAAGCGGACGTTAGTAAGAGAGAGAAAGAAAAAAGGGAGAAGAGTATAACCTGCCTGTGAATATCTAAGACGCTCCTCCTGTGTGTTAAATCCCTTTCTACACCTTCTTAAAGCAATGGCTGTGAGTTAATTAGTGTTTTGTTAATTTTATAGGGTTTATGAAATGTGAACTTGGGATCGTTTTAAGAGTGTGTTGTTGCCAGGAATTAGCCTTATCCCAGGAGCCCGCTAGCTTGCTAAAATGTATTTATTTTCTGTTTTTATCTTTTCAGTTTCACTCGGACCTTTCGTTGAGCATTCGGGCTTTTCATTGAGCTCTTCAATCCACAGTTGTAAAGAACTGTAAGCTGTCTAGAAGACCGTAATAAAGGAGCAAGATGCTCGGTTTCCTGGCTCATGAAAAACGAGTTTGGCTTGCTGTTGATCTGCGTTCACATACACCGTGTATACAACACGTAGTGATAACAGTACAGTGAAAAGCCACGTCAGCAGTTGGTGAAGATAAGATTTACGACACATCGATGGACAACACTCAAGAGAAGAGGGCAGAAGAAAAGGCGAACTCTGAAGCCAAATCATCATACAACGCTAGCTCCAGCTCCAAACGTTCTAGCTCCAAATCATCCTCAAAGTCCAATGTAATGGAAGCAGCCATTATGGCACGAGCCTCTGCTGAAGCTGCGAATGCTAGAGCCTTGTACAGTAAGAGACAATTAGAAATTAAAAAACAAGCAAAGCTAGAACAAGCGAAGCTAGAACAAGCAGAGCAACAAGCAAAGCTAGAACAAGCAAAGCAACAAGCAAAGCTAGAACAAGAACAAGCAGAGCAACAAGCAAAGCTAGAACAAGCAAAGCGACAAGCAAAGCTAGAACAAGCAAAGCTAGAACTGGATCTAGAGATGCTGGAGATAGAGAAGGAAACAGCGGCCGCCACAGCAAAAGCAGAAGTTCTAGAAGCTGCTGCAGCTGCCGAGCTGAACGAAGGAGAGAGTGTAAGGAGCGCAATTTCATCACAAGCTGTCAGACAGAGAACTATGGAGTATGTGCACCACCAAATCCAGCTAAAGTCACAGGTGCGACCAGCCGAAGAAGAAACACCTCAAGTTGAACCTGCACAAAGGGCGCAATTATTCACTCCGAGGAGACCCGAACAAACTCTCTCTCCACCAGCATTCAAGAAAATGTACGTGAAAAATGAATCCATCGACATACCGAGAGACTATGTCAGGCCAAACAGCTACCATGCTTCCCACAATGGTGATCCACCTATGGCAGACTTTGCTAGGTTCCTCGCACGCAGAGAGCTAATCACAACCGGACTCTTTAAGTTTGACGACACCCCCGAAAACTTTAGAGCATGGCAGTCGTCATTCATAAATGCAACTGAAGACTTGGTCTCACATATAGCCAGGAGTTAGATCTCCTAGTCAAGTGACTTGGTAAAGAGTCCTCAGAGCACGTTAAAAGAATCAGAGCTGTCTATACCACTAACCCCAAAGATGCTCTCCAATTGTCATGGGACAGGGTAGAAGAGTGTTATGCTATGCCAGAAGTAGTAGAAAACGCCTTGTTTAAAAAACTAGATAACTTCCCTCGCCTTACAAACAGAGACAATGTAAAACTCAGGGAACTTGGAGATTTACTCTTAGAGCTGCGGGTCGCTAAAGATGAAGCTTATCTCCCAGGTCTCGCCTACCTCGACACACCGTGGGTAAGCCCATAGTTGAAAAGTTGCCTCCAAGTTTACAAGATAAATGGCTGCACGCGGGCTCAAAATACAAACAAGAATATGATGTAACCTTCCCTCCCTTCTCATATTTTGTAAAGTTTGTCCAAGACAAGGCTAAAGAAAGAAATGACCCAAGTTTTGCGACATGCAGCAGCCAACCCTTCAGCAAAAGTGAGAGACCACCATTCAAACAAACTAGCTACAGAACGCCTCTAACTGTAAACAAAACAGAGGTCGACACAACTGCTCCCACTAGTACTAAAGAGGACGATTTGACACGCTACTGTCCAGTCCATAAGAAAATACATCCTCTAGCCAAATGTAGAGCTTTTCAGAATAAACCGCTACAAGAAAGGCGAAGCATACTCAAAGAACACAAACAATGTTTTCGCTGCTGCTCTCCCTTACACGCAATAAAGGACTGTGACATGAAACTCAAGTGCGAGAAGTGCCAAAGCGAAAGGCATTGCTCTTCCATGCATCCTGATTCAAGTCAGCAGCCCCAGCCAGAAAACACACCTGAACCAGAGCCTCAGCCCCGAGACAACACACCACCTGAGGTAACGTCACGGTGCACTGAGATCTGCGGCGAAGGTAATCCCCCACGTTCTTGCTCAAAGGTATGTCTAGTTCGAGTTTTTCCTAAAGGCCAACCAGAACGCTCCGTTAAGATGTATGCAATCCTTGACGATCAGAGTAATAAATCGCTGGCCCGTCCTGAATTCTTCGAGCTGTTTGGGATCAAGGGTAACCCTCTGACATACCACATGAGAACATGTGCTGGTTTAACTGAAATGCTTGGCAGGGAAGCAGTGAGGTTCCAAATCGAGCCAGTAGGCGGAGGCCCACGCTTAGACCTCCCTCCTCTCCTTGAATGCGACGAGATAACGTTCAGTAGGGATGAAATACCTACGCCCGAAGTCGCTCTTGCTCACGCCCACTTAAAACACCTCGCTCCTCTCATCCCCAAGTATGACCCAGATGCTCAGATGGCAATTTTGCTGGGCAGAGACATCCTACAAGTCCACAAAGTAAGGCAACAAGTCAACAGACCCCACAATGCTCCCTTTGCTCAACGCCTGGACCTAGGCTGGATAATTGTGGGGGAGGTGTGCCTTAACGCTCACAAGCCAACCGTCAATGTTTATAAGACGCACATGCTCTCCAACGGACGCCCATCCTTCTTCACTCCTTGTCCTAACAGCATCAACATCAAAGAGAAACCATGCTACGGCGGGGAGCATAAGGACGGCCTCTCTAAACGCAGCTCAAAACCCAATGCAGTGGAAGAAAAGCTTGGGGACAAAGTTTTTAAGTGCACAGAGAACGATAACAAGTGTGCCGTGTCCTTCGAAGATGAGACCTTCATAAAGATAATGGAGGAAGAAGTCCACCAGGATGGAAATAACAACTGGATCGCTCCTCTGCCATTCAAGTTTCCTCGCTTGCCACTCCCAAATAACAGGGACCAAGCATCGTCTAGACTCGGCTCACTAAGACACAACTTAACAAAAAACCCTCAAATGATAGACTTGCTCAAGCGCACATGCGCATCCTTGGCTGAGTCCAATCTCAAGCTCCACAAAATCGCCTCGAATAGTGTCTCAGTCATGCAAGCCTTCAAGCCAGAAGACCTGGCCACCGGTATTAAAGACTTGAGTCTCGGTGATGACACTCTACCAGCTCAGAGAAGTCTAGGCCTGTGCTGGGACATAAACACTGACTCTCTCACGTTCAAGGTTGCTGTTGACGACAAACCCTACACCCGCCGCGGGGTTCTGTCAACAATTAACAGTATCTTCGACCCCTTGGGACTAGCGTCACCAGTGACAATCAAAGGCAGACTCTTGTTATGTGAACTGTCGAATGGTGTCCAAGGTTGGGATGCTCCTCTCCCTCAGGACAAAATGGACACATGGGAAACATGGAAAATGTCCCTCCAAGATCTTAGCAGCCTCAAGGTGCCACACTGCTATGTACCAGCTTCCCTCTCTAAGTCCACATCCCCTGAACAGTGGCACTACGTCACATCAGAGCAAAACCCAGCTGATCTAGCCACCAGGTCAATACCTGCATCACAGCTCATGGACACTATGTGGTTTAAGGGACCAGACTTCCTTTACAAACTACCTCAATCCGGGACACCTGAATCCTTTGAGTTGATCGAGCCTGAAGTAGACTCTGAAATCAGAAAAGTCGCTACCTTTTCTACTCACATTCAGAAGAACGGGCCCTCACCAGAATGCTTCCAGCGCTTTTCAAGTTGGAACTCATTAGTACGTGCCATTGCATTCCTAATTCACCAAGCTCGTTCTCACTCATCAAGCAACTTGTCAGATCATTCATGCAGGGGCTGGCATCAATGTAGCAAGCCACGCACTCCAGAGGAGTTGGATGCTGCCAGTAACCTCATCCTCCAGTCTGTTCAAAAAGACGCTTTTCCCGACGAGTATGCTGCTCTCCATGCCAACCAAACCGTCCGCAGTTCAAGTCCCATCGTGGCTCTTGATCCCTATATGAGTGAAAGCCTCATCAAGGTTGGAGGTCGCCTCAAACATGCTTCATTGAACACAGCATCCAAGAATCCAACCATTCTTCCAAACAAGCATCACGTAACTCAACTGCTTGCCCGTCACTATCATGCCAAAGTTGTGCATCAAGGAAGGCAGTTCACGGAAAGCGCAATTAGGCAAGCCGGACTGTGGATTGTAGGTTGCAAAAGACTGGTCTCGTCCATTATCCACCATTGTGTAACGTGCAGGAAACTCAGGGGAAAACTAGAGACTCAGAAAATGGCAGATCTCCCACCTGAGAGATTCAAAACATGCCCTCCATTTTCATATGTCGGGCTGGATGTATTCGGTCCATGGTCAGTAGTCACTCGACACACACGAGGTGGTGCTGCACAAGGAAAAAGGTGGGCAATACTCTTCACGTGTATGACCACAAGAGGCGTGCATAATGAAGTCATTGAATCTATGGATGCTTGCAGCTGCATAAATGCAATACGCAGATTCTTCGCAATACGAGGCCCAGCAAAGCAAATGCGATCTGACAGAGGCACTAACTTCATTGCAGCGAGTGTGGAGTTAGGCATGGCACAACCAAACAAGAACCCTCCCAACATTGTCAACTATCTCCATGCCAACGGTTGCACATGGGAGTTCAATCCCCCACATGCCTCCCACATGGGAGGCGTCTGGGAAAGACTGATTGGGGTCACTCGCAGAATACTGGACTCTATGCTTTTGCAAAACAAACACACTCGTTTGACGCATGAGGTGCTTTGTACTTTAATGGCTGAGGTATCGTCTATAATCAACGCAAGGCCCTTAGTCCCCATCTCAACAGACCCTTCCTCACCATTTCTACTCTGTCCCGCAATGATCTTGACCCAAAAGCAGTATGTTCCCCCTCCACCAGGAGACTTTTGTGGAAAAGACCTGCTCAAAAACCATTGGAAACAAGTGCAAGCACTCGCCAATGAATTTTGGAGCCGCTGGAGAAATGAATATCTCAACACACTCCAATCAAGGCGCAAGTGGCATACAACACACCGCAACCTACAGACAGGTGACATAGTGCTGTTGAAACAGGACCAAGCACCCAGAAATGAATGGACAATGGCCATCATCACATCCACCTTCCCAAGCAGCGACGGGAAGGTCAGAAAAGTCGAAGTGAGGACATCATCCCAGGGTGTTTCAAAGACTTACCTACGTCCTATCTCAGATGTTGTTATGCTCTTAGAGAATGAAGTAATAGATAAAAAGAAGTAGTGGCATTAGTAATGCCAGGCGGGGAGTGTTCTGCCCACAGTAAAGTGTGTTTCATAGAAGGTTAAAAACAGTTCACAAGTTTGTAATAAAATGTCATAATTCATTTGTAATAATTCATGTTATTTAAACAGTTATTGTGTTAAAAGTAACTTCTATACAGTTAGTAGTGGTTTACCTGCATTTCATTTTGAAGGCGCAGCCAGTAGTCGCTATGATTTATGGGTAGCAGAAGTGGACGTTAGTAAGAGAGAGAAAGAAAAAGGGAGAAGAGTATAACCTGCCTGTGAATATCTGAGACGCTCCTCCTGTGTGTTAAATCCCTTTCTACACCTTCGAAAGCAATGGCTGAGTTAATTAGTGTTTTGTTAATTTTATAGGGTTTATGAAATGTGAACTTGGGATCGTTTTAAGAGTGTGTTGTTGCCAGGAATTAGCCTTATCCCAGGAGCCCGCTAGCTTGCTAAAATGTATTTATTTTCTGTTTTTATCTTTTCAGTTTCACTCAGATCTTTCGTTGAGCATTCGGGCCTTTCATTGAGCATTCGGGCTTTTCATTGAGCTCTTCAATCCACAGTTGTAAAGAACTGTAAGCTGTCTAGAAGACCGTAATAAAGGAGCAAGACGCTCGGTTTCCTGGCTCATGAAAAACGAGTTTGGCTTGCTGTTGATCTGCGTTCACATACACCGTGTATACAACACGTAGTGATAACAGTACAATGGGTCACACATGCCGGCCACACACGCTGACTCCTCATCTTCGCAAAGTGGCCCAGCACACCAAGGAACGCTTGACTGAAGGCAGCATTCTGAGTCATCTCCTCCCTTCACAAGGTAGTTTCATGGGATCCAAGTCAAGTGGACCCCTGACCAAGTGAGCACTCCCAAGTGGACCCCAGGATCCAATCTGTACATGTAAAAGTTATTAAATCTACCACTTAACTGACCAGTCTCTCCAGGACCTTCATCACATGAGATGTGAGGGCAACTGGTCGGTAGTCATTCAGATCCGATGGAGATGACTTCTTGGGGACAGGAACCAGGCAGGATGTATTCCACAGCACCGGTACTCTCTCCAGACTCAGGCTCAGGTTGTACAGGTGTTTCAGTACCGGAGCTAGTTGGATGGCACAGGTCCTCAGGGTCCTTGCGGAGATGCCATCAGGGCCCACCGCCTTCTGCTGACGGAGTCTCTCCAGCTGTTTCTCCGTCTGGTCTGTAGTCACCGTGAAGTGAGGGAGGGTCCTGGTGCCCCCTGAGGAGGAGGAGGGGGAAGGTGGAGAGAGGTTCTGCACAGAAAGGTGGGGAGGGGTGCGTGGGGGTCTGGTTGTGTTACTGGGGTGACAGACTGTGAGTTGAACCTATTAAAAAACAGATTCAGTTCCTCAGCCCTCTCCTGGCTCCCAATGGCTGCCCGACTCTCCCCTTGCACCCAGTTATTTTCTTCATTCCCTCCCACACATCTTTAGCGTTGTTTTGTCTGAGTTTATCTTCAAACTTCCCCCTATAATAGTCCTTGCACCTCTTCAGCATCTCTCTCAGCCCATGCTGCACTCCCCTCAGCTTCTGCTTGTCTCCAGCCCTAAAAGCTCTCTTCTTTTTATTCAGAAGTGCTTTCAGGTCGCTCGTGACCCATGGTCTATTGTTGAAGAAGCAGTGTACAGTCTGAGCTGGCATAGTCATGTCTTCACAGAATGTAATGTATTCTGTGATGCAGTCAGTCATATTGTCTATGTCCACCCCATATGGTTCACACAGTACGCTCCAGTCTGTCGTCTCGAAGCAGTCCTGTAGTGCATCAGCAGCCTCCTGTGTTCACCTCCTCACAGTCCACGTATAAGCAGGTTGCCCTTGCTCAAGGGGAACGTACCTGGGTGTTAACATGACCACGCAGTGATCTGATTTGCCAATGGGGGGTAGAGCTGTGGCACTATATGCATCTCTGACATAGGCATACAGAAAATCCAGTGTTTTGTTTTCTCTGGTGGGACAGTCAACAAACTGGTGAAAGTTTGGTAGTATTTTTCCCACTGAGATATAATTAAAATCACTACATATCACATATATACGTATATGTAAGATGACAACTAAGCTGACCTGGAGAAGGTTTTGGCTCTGTTTCTGCTTTCAAAAGACTTTTCTTCTCCACCGCTGCTGCTTGTCACCGCTGGCTACCCCCAGATGAAAATCCACAGATTCAAGATTCAAAAGCTTTATTATCATGTCCACAGTTAAGAAATGCTTCATTTCCTGAGCAATGAATATGTACGTGGAGCACAGAATAGGTGTGTGGGATTATAATGTTCTGAATGAGGCTTTAGAAAGCTCTGAATCAGTTTGTAAATCACTGGATTGAAAATGTACTTGTACATGTACAGATTGGACCCCGGGTCCACTTGGAGTGCTCACATGGGGTGCTCACTTAGTCCGGGGTCCACTTGACCTGTTCCCGTTTCATGCTCTCTTGCCTCACTGAGAAGCAACTGGATGTGCTGCTGGTCCCGGTTCAGCGGATCTTCAGCCTGCGGTGGGATTCTAGAATGAAAATATACACAAAACTTAAGTACATGCACAGCACAGAAGTGCAACATGTAAAAAACTACTTTTTAACCAGGATTAACACTAGTTTATTTCATCAGATGTTTTTGACACAAGCACAAAATACAAGCAGAGCACAGAGTTAGCACTGATGGCTAACTAGCTAGCTCATTGTCTGCATACAGGAGACAACGGTGTTGTTTGTTCAAAGTGAGCTTTCCACCACTGGGATAAATAACGGCAAAGATGCATAATATCACATCACTCACCATCCTCTATCCCTGTTTTCAACAATGATGATGCCGTGGTCGGGTCTACGCCACTCTGCCTCCCATCTGCCTTCGCCAGTTGGTGGCTGTGAATTCTTTTCAGGTCGCTCTGTCCAGCTCCCTCTGGATTTCTTTAGTCAGCTACCAAGCACAGAAAAGTCTGCACCTCGTCGTTGGACCATGGTGTTGATTTGTGTGTAGCCATTTACCTCGTTGATTACACTCACTTATGCTTGCTGTTGGTGATTTGACTGTTCATTGCAGTCCAAAATGGTGCAGTAAACAAAAGACACATGACCCGTGTGACAACGGTGCACATCACTACACTGCACTTCACAATAAAGTGCCATTTCAATATATAATACCCCCCTTTAGAAAAGTCTAAAACCACACACACAATTCACCCCCACCCCCCAAATTTGGGACCTGAATCACGCACTAAAATAACGAGAAATAATGTACTAAACTGGCCTAACACACTCACTCAAAACAACCTAGAATAGGGCTGATGGGTGGACTACCGTACAGCCCGCATGGCGGGGTGTATTATTCTGCCACCCAATTAAACTAAAAGTTTTTATTTCAAACTAAAAATATCAGCAGTGCTCCTAAACTAAAACACAAACGCATAAAATAACCCCATAACATAACATGCATGCAAAAATACCAAAACTATAAACAAAGTGCTACCGCACAGTCATTAGTGTGAAAAAGTTGGAACTTGCATGGGGGGCCCAGGGCAGCCCCTCAGCAGGCGTGCCCCTGGAGACCACAGACCCCTGGAACGATGGCCGATCTTATGGATGACGGAACCTGGATCCCACACCTCCATCACCAACTCCCATCCAGCCTCACCACCTGGACCATCTTCCCAGACATGCCGAAGCTGATTGGCGTGCCTTGATGAGCTGTCGCACAATCTGACGTAAACTGCGCCCAGCTTAGCCACTATGTGCAGACACCCTCGATGTTTTGCTGGCTGTCGTTTGGCCCATCTTCGCCGTGGACGTCCTTCACCCTGAACCCGAACCAAGTCCATAATCCAGAGTGGAATTTTACCCGGCCCGATGTGCTGCTGCTGAGCATGCAATAACTCCATGCTCGCTGGTCTGGCCCCGTCCTCTTCTATAAATGTTGTAGTGTTCACCGTTGTAGCTGCAGACCCCTCACCCAACTGTGCCAAAGTACCGGAGGCATCTGGGGCTAGCATGGTGTCGCTCATCGGCATGGGTACCGACTCTGAGCGAGAAATGGTCTACTTGAAAGCGAGGGTGTCCATTAGCTCATCGAACCGTTCACTCCCAGCGTCCGTTGGGGGCGAGTGGGGTGATTTCTCCCTTGGGTTCCCCAGGTAAGTAAAATGGCACACCCTGGTGTAGTGATTCAAGCGTCCACATTTGCTACAACGTTTTCCTCTAGCTGGGCCTTTCTTAGCTTTATGGTGGTGCGTCGCAGACCCACAACCCCTGCAATGGGAGTTTCCCAGGGCAGACCTTTGGTTGGCAGCATTGATTTCCTAAAAATCTTCGTCCGAGTTATCCTCGCTATCAGGGTCCGCAACATTAGCTGAGGCGAGCAGCTACGGTGTCTTCTGTGGCTGGCGCCAATTTAGCTCCACAGCTAGCTTATCAACAGCTTCCAACCAGAGAGCTAGCTCCATTGCTTTAGTAAACGCTAAGTCATTAGGCACCACTAATAGCCTAGCACGCAGCTCAGTGTTACACATGTGCTCTGCTAGTTGGTTGCGTACCATTTCATCTTCAAGCGGTCCAAAATGACACTCGCTGGCTAGCTGCTTCAAGTCAATGACATACTGGCGTAGAGGCTCACCTACCTGCTGGCGTCTCTAGCGAAAACAAATTCTCCGAACAGTCACGTTGTCTGGGGTGGAGAAATGTTTAGCTAGCAGCTCCACAACTTCCTCATATGAGTCCGCCATGCCGAGCATCTGTTGGACCTTCCGACCCTCAATACCCAGGTTGTGAATGAGAAGTGCTCACACTCTCGCCGCATCAAGCTTCCCGAGGTCCAGCGCCGTAATATACGTCTGATAGGCCTCTAGTCAATGCAGCCATAAAACCGGTGGTTCGCCCGGGAACTTGAGAAAGGGATGAAGCGGTGTAATGCACGCCTCCATGAGTTAATCCTCGATCGCCAAATGTTATGTATGGAAATGCCTGGGTGAAGGATGAGGCAGGATGATGGTTGGCAAACACAGCTTTATTGTTGAACTATGTACAAGCAGTACACGGTATGTACCAGTGTAGGCATCTGGCATAAAGAGGCCGTAAGATGGCGCCTATCCCTTATATATGGACAGTGTGGTGACTTGACGGGAAGTGCACGTCACCACACTGCACTTCACAATAAAGTGCCATTTCAACATGTAATAACTATCATTACTGTTATTCTTATGAAACTGTAACCTTGGACACACATTTCAATTCAGTTATCCATCTCCATTTCTTTAGTATTCAGTGTGGGCATCTAAAGAGAACAATTAAACATTGCTTACTCCCGATCTCAGATTCAATTCATGAGATTTGATGTTTTCCTTCAATTCAGTTTCTCTTTTTTAACCAATCTATAGGAGGGACAATGATGTCTGCACTCTCAAACTGAAATCACATTAATATTTCCTTATAGTCCTCCTGTTTGAGATTATATGTTACACCCCTCTGCATTTATCTTTGTCATATTTGTTTCCAAATAAGAAAATTAGCATATTGGATTGGGTATTAACAGCACTGGCCACCAACAAAGCCAGTAACAATAATAATCATAACAAAAAATACAATTTGAAGGCACTGTTGCTGCCGGGTCCCAGTAGGAATCTTGGTCTAACTTTCACTTGTGGACCAAGGGACCAGTGTTCACACATTAGTGAGTGGCCTCCATTGGTTGACAATGTGAGATCAAGCCACAGGCTGCAGGGAAGACGTGCTGCCATTTGAGTCTGCAATGTGGCAATAGTTCTGACATGCAGGGCGTGTGCACGTTCACACATAGCCATCCAAAAACAAATGCCTGAACACACAGAAATACTTTTAAAACCCAGATTTAAAGCTGTTAAACATGCCACAAGTGCACAGACACACACCAATAATGTCTCTTGATAACATTACGAATGGATGAGTGCACAGCTCCATAGAGCAGTGATTACTGGCTGCAGTGTGTGTGAAAGGAAATAGATTAGTCACTGTCTGAGCTCTCTCCCTTTTAATAACACAACATATAAACACTCCTTCATGCTGTCTGAGTGGAAAAAAATAAACTCAAAATGTGATGATGGGCTCCAGGAAACTGCTTTCTAATAGAGAGTGCAGCACAAAGTGAAAATAATATGAATTCAGCCTGCAACATACGCCTCCTTTTGTTTAACAAACAAGTTTGGGGAAAAAATGATAAACTCTTACATTTCTCTGAAAATCATGAAGGCTATAATCATTGTCACATTTATGCCAAGTGTTCTTTTGTGCACCACAGTAGATGTGTAATTAAATGGAATAATTGTACAGAAGTAAAGAAAAGGGCAGGGGTGAGCTCAGTGAGTTTACTTGAAAGACAAAACGTTAGAAAAGAGAAGTTCAGTGGAAAAGATGAACCTTCCTCTGTCCTCGGGTGTTTGCTGCACTCTCTCCAATCACAGGTGCATTCTGGGTGGATGGGAGATGAATCCTGCCCTTGAGCAATTCTTATGTAACATCTTTTTTTCTTTTTTTTTTGATATACACAATGATGGACACTTGAATGGACATATAACTAGAAAAGAAAAACAGCACCTTAGTAGGTGATAAACTGTACAACTGACATCTCTTTAAATCAGAAATTTGGCAATTAGGTTATCCCTCACAAAAGACAGATGTGACATTAACGAGCACGACGACTAACCTAATCCCCAACCGGCACTGATTATAACACACACACACACACACACACACACACACACACACGCGTGCGCACACACACGCACACAGCCCACACAGGTTTATAACCGAGAGCCTCAACAAAGGCCCTTGTTTATTAAAGGAACTTGTGAGGTGACAAATGAAGCATGAAATGAGTATCTCACACACGCATGACACAGGCAGCAGGTACTATATAGTATATACACACACACACAACACATGCATGGAGGGATAGAGGGCCAGCTCATGTCACTGTGAAAACGCTTACAAACATACAGATAAAAAGAATCAATTTCATGGGTCGTGATAGTAAACAGGATGTAGAGGCATCTGTACAACAGATTGCATGACCCAGTTTATGGGGGTTAGTGGGCTGGTGTGTGCACCAGTTGGTGTTTGGTATTGGAATGGGGAGCAGTAACGGAGCGGCTGCCATAAACTGACTTTAGGCGATTCTCATCAGACATTCTGCAAGCATTATATTTAAAAGTACATTCTGAAATGTTATTTTAATCATAATTTGATCAGTGTAGTCTTTTTATCTTTTCCTCCCATACTCAGAAAAAAAAAGAATTATTGGTATTAATTGGTTCTAACTATCCTTTATTGTTGCACTGTCTTATAGTTTTATTATATTGTTTTAATATTTTATTATTGTTCATTATGATGTTTTAATAGTGACCTGCCAAGGGACTACAGATAAGATAAGATAAGATAAGCCTTTATTAGTCCCACAACGGGGAAATTCCAGGATTGCAACAGCACAGGGATAGCAACACTCAGAGCAACAATCAGAAGGCAAGAAAAAACAAGCAAGCAAGAGCAGCTAATATACATATGTACATATTACTATAAAATATATATATACACACACACACACACAGACACACAGTGCAGAGCATTGTAGCTGGATGGAATAAATATATGAATATATGAACACAGTGCAGAGCATTGTAGCTAGATGGAAGATGCAAATTATGCAAATGCAAATTATGCAAATTTGCATCTGCAAATGCAGATGCAAATTAACTTGAAGTTAACTCTGGTGCAATGCATCAAATGTTAACATTTATGTTTATTATTGTACATGGTCCATTTACAAATAAAAAAACAGAGTAAAGTATGTTAGAGTTGCACCAATAAATGTGTTGGCCAGCATCAAGCTTTATTTCTAGCATTTGCATGAATACACGGCACTGATTCTACACTGAAGAGGGCTACAACACACACTTGCGGAACAGGAGTTTTATTTATAGTTACTATTCTTTCACTATCCCTTGACTGGTGAGCAGAATGGCATAAAAGATGACAACCAGCAAAAAGTAGGTTACTTCCAGAGTGAAATACAGCATTTTAGGGTAGTATCTACGATTACAACCCCAATTCCATGTCACAAACCGTGCCAGTGTTGTCCTGTAGGCTCGGTTCTGACCGTTCTCTGTGGCTCAGGTATCGGGTTATTTATGTATTGTGTTATCTTTTGAGTTCTTGTTGTTTTAAGTCTCTGTGTGGGGAGCGTGGAATAAAGAAGCTGAATTGCTTTTTAATTCAGGTTTATTCAAGCATCACATCATCCCCAGCCTTCTCTCTCAAACGAGCAAAGAGACTGAGCTACATCCAAGCCTCACATTTATACCATTTCTCACAAAGGCTTTTCACTCAAAGTATTCACACAAAGGAAGAATCACGTATCCCCGTCAAAACCCTTTATTGACACTTCTTCCCCCTTCAGACCTTCAGTCCCCCACCTGTCTCCAGGGGGTCGGGAAGTCCTTTCATCGTACCCCCGTCCTCTTGTTGTTCCTCACAGGTGGTCCAGATCTATTGTCCCCTTGACGTCAAACCCCATATGTAATCTCAGCATCTCCTTTATGCTTAAACATATGTAGTCACAAATACACGGGCGCTGGGTGCTACAACCCCCCCCCCCCCCAAACGACGAAGAATGGACAATGTATTAAAATTCAGCGAACATGCTACCATCAACAGTACATCAAACATCAAACACTCAGTCTGTGCGCCGCCTGGGCTTCAACCATCTTCCAAATCTGCTGTAAGCTGGTCTCAGCTTCTCTGCGGCGCCCTTCTGCAAGGGCTCTGTTGACTGAGGAAGAGAGTGGTTATTTGATCCCTGCGGGGGCTCCAGGACGCCTCCCCTGGGGAGTCTGCCGCGTCGAGGTGCCCTCGCTACTCGTACAGACTCGTCATTCATCACAAAAGCAGGTTTCAGTCTGTCAATACTAACTGTCTCTTTTCTGTTTCCCAAATCCAGCACAAAATGCTTATCACCTGTCTCCAGCACTCTATATGGCCCATCATATGGCGGTCTGAGGGTTGATCTTAAAGCCTCATGCCTGACAAAAACGAACTCAGCATTTTTTAAAGCTTTGGGAACGAAAACGCGTGGAAAAGCGTGATGAACGGGGCCCGGGAGCATGTCCGCTCCCGTGCCTACTAGCGGCCCAAGAGCCAGGAGGTGGGTTGGCTCCGGGTGTTCTGGTAAAAACTCGCCTGGCAGCCTGAGAGGTTGTGCGAACACTAACTCCGCTGGGGAGGCATCTAAATCCTCCTTGGGCGCAGAACGCAACCCTAATAAAACCCATGGTAGTTTGTTTACCCAATCTGCATCCGTGAGTGACGCTCTGAGGGCTGCCTTCAAAGACCTATGGAAACGCTCGCATAAACCATTAGCCTGAGGGTGATAAGCGGTAGTGCGGTGAATTTTTGCTCCTAAGCCGCTGGCCATCGCTGACCAAAGCTCAGAGACAAATTGAGGCCCTCTATCGGACGTAATATCCGACGGAACCCCAAAACGCGCTACCCAGGCCTTTAAAAAACCGCGAGCCACCTCCGCAGCCGTGGTCGATGCCAGTGGGACCACTTCCGGCCAACGTGTGGTTCGGTCCACCATTGTCAAAAGATGTGTGAACCCCTGCGATGACGGGAGGGGGTCCACGAGGTCGACATGCACGTGGTCGAATCTCCTGGCTGGGATGTGAAACTGTTCTAAAGGGGCTCTCGTGTGCTTGTGAATTTTAGCCCGCTGACAGGATATGCAGGCCTTTGCCCACTCCTTCACGTGCTTGCGCAGGCTCGGCCAAACAAACTTTTCCGCTACCATTTTCACCGAAGCACGCACTCCCGGGTGTGCCAAGGAGTGGACCGAGTCAAAAACGCGGTGGCGCCATGCGGCCGGGACCACCAGGCGTGGGCGCCCGGTCGACACATTGCAGATTAAGGGGGGTGTACCGGTTTGCAAGCATCTGCTCTCCAGCCTTAACCTTGTTGGTCCAGACTGGAGCGCGCGCACGTCCGCATCTGCACCCTGCTCCGCTGCCATGGCTGCGTAGTCTATACCCACGTGAACTGGGGCCGCGCGCGCTCCCGCGCTGCTACTTTGCTGCGCGGCCGCGGTGGGGTAATCTGCCTCTGCGCGCGCCGGTGCCGTGACCGCGCGCAAGAGGCAGTTTGCTACCACGTTGAGTTTATCTGCTATGTGTCGAATGTCAGTGGTAAATTCTGAAATTGCGGCCAGCTGCCTCTGCTGCCGGCCCGACCACAGATCTGAAATTTTGGACATTGCATACGTGAGCGGCTTGTGGTCCACGAAAGCGGTGAAACGCCGCCCTTCCAGCCAGAACTGGAAATGGCGAATAGCCAAATGAAGCGCCAACAGCTCCCTGTCAAATGCGCTGTATTTTCACTCGGCCTCGCTTAAGGATTTGCTGAAGAAAGCCAGCGGCTGCCAAACCCCATCAACCTGCTGTTCTATCACGGCCCCTATGGCCACCTCTGATGCGTCGGTCATTAGCGCAATTCGTGCTGATGGGTCAGGATGAGCTAGGAGCGCAGCGTCAGCCAAAGCTTTTTTTACCTCTGTGAACGTGCGCTCCCGCTCTGGGGACCACTCGACAGTATTGGATGGTTTTTGTTTTTTTAGCGCGGCGTATAATGGCTGCATGAGCTGCGCTGCGTGGGGCAGGAAACGGTTATAAAAATTCACCATCCCTAAAAATTCCTGCAATGACTTGACCGTTTGTGGTCGGGGAAAATCCGTCACTGCGCGCACCTTATCCGGTAACGGAACTGCCCCTTCTGGGGAAACGCGGTGGCCCAAAAAATCGATCTGCGCGACGCCGAACTGGCACTTGGCTGGGTTAATTATTAAACCGTGCTCTCCCAACCTCCTAAAAACTGCAGTGAGGTGTTTTTCGTGTTCTTCCTCTGAAATACTGGCGACCAAAATGTCGTCGAGGTAAACAAACACAAACGGGAGATCGCGTAACACGGCGTCCATCATCCGTTGGAACGTTTGCGCTGCCTCTTTAAGACCAAACGGCACGCGCAGAAACTCAAAAAGCCCGAACAGGGTTATTACCGCTGTTTTAGGAATGTCCTCAGGTTGGACTGGAACCTGATGGTAGTCGCGAACCAGGTCTATTTTTGAAAAAATGCGCGCCCCCGTCAGATGTATTGAAAAATCCTGGATGTGTGGGATGGGGTAGCGATCATGTGCTGTGGCGTTGTTTAGTCTGCGATAATCGCCGCACGGTCTTCAGGAGCCGTCAGCTTTCGGGACCATATGGAGCGGCGAAGCCCATGGGCTTTTCGAACGGCGAAGGATGCCCAGCCTCTCCAGGCTGGCGAACTCCTCGCGCGCTATGGAGAGCTTGGCAGCATCCAAGCGCCGAGCCTTCGCAGACGGGGGGGCCAGATGTAGTTATAAAATGCTCCACCCCGTGTTTCGCGACCGTTGCTGAAAAAGTGGGTACTGTGAGTGCTGGAAACTGGGTGAGGAGTGTGTGGAACTTACCACCTGCTGTGGCGACGTTGGTCTGTACTGGTGGCGGGTGATAAAATAAAGGCAGCGAAGTGAGGTTTTAAATAGGTTTATTATCATACCGCCTTCACGGGGCTCGCTCCCCGAGGCTCTCCAGCAAAGAGACACAAGATGTGTGTGTCAGCAGCAGTTGAAGGAATGAGAGGATGAGCATGGATTTCAGTCAGCTTATATATCCAGTTACAAACAATACATGAAAGAGCATTCACAGCAGTTGGTATGGGCATTTGCATATGAGAGACATACATAACAATAAGGAGATTGCTGGCCTCTGCTCCAGCTGCAGGACAAAGAGGTTGCAAGGCACATCTACATATTGATATCAGTCCCTAGGTCACAGTAAGGACAGGACGCATGAACACAATGCATGAATGGCACATTAACATCAGAGTAGTGAGCCAGAAGAAGCGGGGCTGCCTGTAGACATTAATACACACATTTCACTGTTCTGTTATTTGCTCTAGCCAAGTGAGGCAATGTTATAATAAGGCACGGCGATCTGGAGTTTTTAAGGAAGTTTATTCATCAATCATCGCCATCACGGAGCTCACCCCAGCTACTGTATAAGCATGCTGGAGCGGGCTCTCAGGCTCTCCTGAGCAGTAATCAGAAGCAGTCAGAGTGAGAAGAGAGTGAACATATCATATTCAGCCACTTAAATACCCAGCTACAGACAATACATCAAAGGCATGTTATCATCAAAGGAACTGCAGTCAGGCATGGGACATTTGCAACACAATGAGAGCAGGAAGCATGAACGTCTGCATTTGAGTCATACACATCCACAGGATACTGGCGCCTGAACTAGACACGGAGAGGCTGCCTATTGATCTCAACACACACATCACATTGCTCTGCTAATTGCTCCGGCTGAGCGCTCTGTTTGTCCGTGGCTGTTGTGGGGGTTACCCCATACACTCCCCCCCAGAGGGCTTAGCGGGGAGCTGAGGCCTCGATCGTCCGGCATTGGGAGCGAGCTGCTGGGAAGGTCTGTGCCGGGGGAGGGAGGAGGGTGGGGGTAGCAAGTGCCGGGGAATGTCCGTGGCTGTGGGAAGAAAAATTAGTCTCTGATTCCTCTCGCGATTCAGTCCGGTAATGAAGAAAAACAGGAGCTGAAGCTGTGTGAGGGACTTGGCGTTTTGGCTTTAGGCGCGTGCGCGGCCCCCAAAGCCCTCAGGGACCGTTGACGGCTGAATTCCCGTCGTGCGCCGTGGCTGAGACCTACACAAAATCCTGCGTGCAGGCTGCGTGTGTGCTTCAGGTGTGTGAGTAGCCCTGAAGAGCCGTGTGCAGCGGCGGAGGATGATGTATAAGCCTGTAGAGCCAGCTTGTCTCTGGTGCGCGGCACGCGCTGCGGCCACGTACCTTCCAGCTGCGCTGTTCTGATGCGAGGCTCCTGTGCATGGCCGGTCGGCTGTCGTGAGGGGAATCAGGGTCAGGGGGCTTGATGGAGATCTGCGCAGTCGGCGCCGATGGTCTCCCCCGTTCGGGCTGTTGGTCGTCGCTCGTGCGGGGTCACAGTGCGTTGAGGCGGTGAGAGGGAATAGACGATCTTTGTCCCTCGGGCTCGCGTAGATGCGTAGGAGCGGTGAGAGGGAGGAGACAATCTTTGTCCCTCGGCCGGTTCCAGCGTGATTGTGCAGATCTCAGGCGTGGATCGCACAATGACGCTTTCTGCAGCTTTCCCAGTCGTGGATGATCTCCGAGGGAGTTCGCCTGATTTCGGTTCTACGTCGAGGTCTGTCGTGTGGCAGAAGGGAGGGCAGTGCTCTTACGTCAGGCTGCTGCGTTCTCTTGTCGTCGGAGATACCATTGGGGCTGCATTCGTTGTCAGGGTGTTCTCTTCAGCGTCGGGTCACCAGTGAGGCGATGTTATAATAAGGCACGGCGATCTGGAGTTTTTAAGGAAGTTTATTCATCAATCATCGCCATCACGGAGCTCTTAAACATATGTATGCACAAATACACAGCCATACATGTGGGGAGCATGGAAAAAAGAGACTGAATTGTGTTTTAATTCAGATTTATTCAAGCATCCATTTCCCCAGCCTGCTCTCTCCAATAAGCAGGAAGGAAGAGGCTGGGCTACATCTAAGCTTCACATTTATACCAGTTCACCCAAAAGCTTCACACACATGATTCACACAAAGGAAGAGTCACATATCCCCGTCAACCCCTTATTGACATTTCTCTTCCCCCCAGTCTTCAGTCCTCCACCTGCCTCCTGTGCTGCCTTCAAAGACCTATGAAAGCGCTCGCATAAACCATTAGCCTGAGGGTGATAAGCAGTAGTGCGGTGAATTTTTGCTCCTAAGCCGTTGGCCATCGCTAACCAAAGCTCAGAAACGAATTGAGGCCCTCTATCGGACGTAATATCCGATGGAATGCCAAAACGCGCTACCCAAGCTGTTAAAAAAACGCGAGCCACCTCCGCGGCCGTGGTTGTCACCAGTGGGACCACTTCCGGCCAACGTGTGGTTCGGTCCACCACTGTCAAAAGATGTGTGAACCCCTGTGACGCCGGTAGGGGGCCCACGAGGTCGACATGCACGTGGTCGAACCTTCTGGCCGGAATGCAAAACGGTTCTAAAGGGACTCTTGTGTGCTTGTGGATTTTGGCCCATTGACAGGACATGCAGGCCTTTGCCCACTCCTTCACGTGCTTGCGTAGGCTCGGCCAAACAAACTTTTCCGCAACCATTTTCACCGAAGCGCGCACTCCCGGGTGCGCCAGCGAGTGGACCGAGTCAAAAACGCGGCGGTGCCATGTGGCCGGAACTACCGGGCAGATTAGGGGGGGGCGTACCAGTTTGTAAACACTTGCTCTCCAGCCTTAACCCTGTTGGTCCAGACTGGAGCGCGCGCACGTCTGCATCTGCACCCTGCTCTGCCGCCATGGCTGCGTAATCTATACCCACGTGAACTGGGGCCACGTGCGCTCCCGCGCTGCTACTCTGCTGCGCGGTCGCGGTGGCATGGTCCGCCTCTGTGCGCGCCTGTGCTGTGACCGTGGGCGAGAGGCAGTCTGCCACCACGTTGAGTTTACCCGCTACGTGCCGAATGTCAGTGGTAAATTCCGAAATTGCGCCGCCCCTTTAAGACCAAATGGCATGCGTAGAAACTCAAAAAGTCCAAACGGGGTTATTACCGCTGTTTTAGGAATGTCCTCCGGCCGGACCGGAACCTGATGGTAGCCGCGAACCAGGTCTATTTTGGAAAAAATGCGCGCCCCTGCTAGATGTACTGAAAAATGATGGATGTGTGGGATGGGGTAACGATCGTGTGCTGTGGTGTTGTTCAGCCTGTGGTAATCGCCGCACGGTCTCCAGGAGCCGTCAGCTTTCGGGACCATATGCAGCGGCGAAGCCCATGTGCTTTTCGAACGGTGAATGATGCCCAGCCTCTCTAGGCTGGTGAACTCTTCGCACGCTATGGAGAGCTTTGAAGCATCCAAGCGCCGAGCCTTCGCAAAGACGGGGGGGCCAGATGTAGTTATAAAATGCTCCACCCCGTGTTTCACGACCGTCGCTGAAAAGGTGGGTACCGTGAGTGCTGGAAACTGGGTGAGGAGTGTGTGGAACTTACCACCTGCTGCGGCGACGTTGGTCTGTACTGGTGGCGGGGACACTTGAGCCGAACAGGGAAGAGAGTAAAAAGAGAGTTCATTTACCAGCCGCCTATTGGCAAGATCAACTAACAGACCATGTGAGCACAGAAAATCAGCGCCTAACATGTTGAAACTCACTGCCGCTATGACAAAAGTCCATTCATATGTGCGGCCATGTAAGCGTAAAGACAAGGTTCTTTTCCCGTAAGTGTTGATGCTCGAGCCGTTTGCCGCAGTCGCTCCGCTACCACGGGGTCCAGCCAACCGGTCAGCATATGTTGGGGTGATGAAACTCACTTGGGCTCCGCTGTCTATGAGGAAATCTCGTCCGGAGCTCGCATCCGTGATGTAGAGCAGCTTGCTGTTTTCACCGAGAGTCGAAGCTGGTAATGACCCTCGGTCTTGCCGTTTCCCGAACTCCTGAAGCTGCAGGGCGGCACACACCTGCGTGCCCTCTCGGCGAACCTCCGATGATAAAAACAGAGGTCATCTCCACCTCTGCGTCGGGGCCGCGCCTCTGCCACCGAACCCTCACGATCACCGTGTCGAGGCCGCGCCGCTGCCGTTGTCGATAGGGTTGGGTCCTCTGCCCCTGGCTCCCCGCTGCTTTGGGTCGCCGCTGCAGTCGTCTGCTCGGCGCAGGCATCCAAGATCCTCTCTGCCTCCTGGGCCAGCTCCCGGAAATCCTCCTGGGTCTCACAACGTACGCCGGCCAGCGTCCCTCTCATGTGCGCCGGGAGGTTAGTCACTTCCGCCCTCCAAAGAGAGCAGACGCTTTTTTTCCTTCTCTCCAGCTCTGACTCTTTATCTCTTTCCTCCCCTAACTGACTGGATCCCAGCTTGCTATCGTCTGTCTGCGTGTCTCTACTGCTGATTATCGAACGAAATTATGGATTTAATAAGCTGGGCTTTGAACGCAATTGACACTATTTTTTCAACGAGGAAAAGTGCCCCGGGGGAGGTAGTTTGCCCCGCAGGAACAGCGGCTGCGGGCTATTTGAAGGACACAAGTAATTGGAAACTCTTGTGCCTGTGTGATCTTTCTATCGAAGATGTTGAAGATTTATACATCTTCGTAGCAATGGTAATCGGAATCTTTCTGATTGGATCTGGGATTATTCTGGTGTACCGTAAATTGATGAAGATGGAGGGAGCCTATCAAAATGCTGACCAGGCGAGGCTTAACCATCAAATTGAGCAAATGGGCAGGACTCTGACAGCGGCTAATGGAGAACTGTCTAGGAAAATGGATTACATCATGATCACGCTGAGAGCCGTCCATAAAGAATTCAACGTCCAGCACTGAAGGATTAAAGTACTGAATCTGTAAGAGAATATAAAGTTTTTTTCTCTGGGAACAGTACTATTCGACTTATCTGACCTGCCCCTTACAATCAAGTCCTCCAGATTATCTGCAGTTTTTTGTTTTCAAAACATTTGAGCTGCATTGACTCTTATGGACAGCCAGCTGCCTGGCTCAAGGACAAAGTGCCAGACGCTAGACACAACATCTCCTGCTGAAGAGACTTTGTTGTTCTTAACTGATATAAACACCTTCACTCAACACTACACTCATACTGACTCAATAAACTGATGAGAAGATCATTCACTCACTGCTCTCTTTGTGTCTTTGTATACATTCTATTGTCTGCTAATTGTGCATTGAGGGCTTTTTTTCTTGTAATCATAATATTGATCATTTATGACCGGTATTCTGACAATCAATGCTTTTTTGCTCTCTCCTATTGTGTTTATCCTTTTCTTCCCTATGCTTCCTGTTCCTAGTCTGCTGACAGGCGTGTTATCGACACTGCCGTGTCACCGGAAATGCATGTTGTTTTCAGTGTCAAGTCAAATCCCTCGTATGTTATCAGTTGTTTACTGTTAATGTACTTGGCAATAAATCCTTTTCTGAGTTCTGAGTTCTGAGGAAGATATACTGGAAAAGGAAGCCATCGTTGTCTGACCCCCTCAGTTGTAGCATGTCTTCCATCAGGGCGCTTGGCCTGTGTCCTCCCTGGTTGAGCAAAGCCAGGAGCCTCCTAGCCCTCACTTCGGCTGAGGGCGTGAAAAACTTGATGAGGGTAGCTTTCAACCTGCCGTATCTGTCGTGGCGGGTGGCTGCTGTACCAAGCTCTGCACGCACCGAGCTGTGCGGTTGTCCAGCTTAGCAATGACATGGTGGAACTTAGTGTCATCCGCCGATACCCCTGCGAGCGCGAACTGTGACTCCGCTTGTAGGAACCACGACCGTGGATTGTCCTGCCAGAATTCCAGCAGCTTGACGGCTACAGCGCTCGCCAGGGCAGACTTCAGCGAGTCCGGAACACAGAGATTCTCTCCAGGCATTCTCTACGTCGATGGGCCACCAATGTGGGGAGCATGGAATAAAGAGACTGAATTGTGTTTTAATTCAGATTTATTCAAGCATCCATTTCCCCAGCCTGCTCTCTCCAATAAGCAGGAAGAAAGAGGCTGGGCTACATCTAAGCTTCACATTTATACCAGTTCACCCAAAAGCTTCACACACATGATTCACACAAAGGAAGGGTCACATATCCCCGTCAACCCCTTATTGACATTTCTCTCTCCTCCAGTCTTCAGTCCTCCACCTGCCTCCTGAAGGTCGGGAGGTCCTTTGTTCGTGCCCTGCAGGTGGTCCAGACCTATTGCCCTCTTCGTCGTGAGGTCAATCCACATAAGTAATCTCAGCATCCCTTTTATGCTTAAACCTATGTATGCACAAATACACAGCTACATACAGTATATCCCTTTTATGCTTAAACATATGTATGCACAAATACACAGCCAAACAGGGGAGGCGTCCTGGAGCCCCCGCAGGGATCAAATAACCACTCTCTTCCTCAGTCAACAGAGCCCTTGCAGAAGGGCGCCGCAGAGAAGCTGAGACCAGCTTACAGCAGATTCGGAAGACGGTTGAAGCCCAGGCGGCGCACGGACTGAGTGTTTGATGTTTGATGTACTGTTGATGGTAGCATGTTCGCTGAATTTTAATACATTGTCCATTCTTCGTCGTTTGGGGGGGGGGGGGGGTGTAGCGCCCAGCGCCCGTGTATTTATAACTACATATGTTCAAGCATAAAGGAGATGCTGAGATTACATATGTAGTCACAAATACACGGGCGCTGGGTGCTACACTCTGTTCCTTTTCTTTTCTGTGCATGTAGCCACCACTCTGGCCGGTGGCTGTTAGGCAGCCTCCTTGACCTACATTCGTGTGGGCGTTGTCTAACACTCGCCAGTCTGACCACGCCCCCTCTCTCTTGACAGCCAGCTGTTTCCTCCGTGGTAATTGTCATTCTCGCGCCTCGCCCAGATGTGCCCAATTTGTGGAGCCAGCAATGCTTGTACTTAGGCGGCCTTTGCCAGTCAAGCATTGTTGGACCATTGTGCAGAGTCATACGGATGTGAATAGCCGTATGTGTGTGTTTGTTACTAAGGAATGTTTGGCCATGGTCCACTGTGGTCTGCCCGCTGCACGTCGCATGTGAGCTGTAAGTGGACATTTGTCTGCTTTTTGTGTGTTAGTTTTTGTGTTTTGAACTGTTTGTTTTTGTGGCCACTGCACAGTGGTCTGCCCGCTGCACGCTTGACATGTGAGCCCATTAGTGTGCCCTGTTCCCTTTTTTGTATGTTGCTATTTTGGAACTGTGTGCTTTTCTGTTAATAAATGTGCTTGTGGTGTAACCCTGCGCATAAATCCATCTTTCCTCTTCACTCCTCCGTGCACTGCGTAAAAGCACATGGGGAGGCTTGTGACAGAATGGTCCAGCCAACCAGGATTTTGTGGGTTACACCCACGCATTACTTTTGTTTTTTCTTTTTGAACATTTTTCCTCACCCACCTGTGCTGCCCAACGATGCCTTCGGCGTGCCGTTCCCATACCGGCTGAGGCAGAGGATCGGCGGGGAGTCCCACGGTGGAGGAAGAATGGGCAATGTTCTTCATTCAGGTCTTCATGGAGGAGGACCACAAAGCTTGCGGATCGAAGGCGAAGTGGAGCAGTCTGGACGCAGCGGAGGGTATTCTGGAGGTGCATCTGGGACTCTGGAATTACCCTCAGTACGCAGACTTGATCGCCTTGGTCTACGCGCTCCAGCGGGAGTTCCCTGGCATAAGGAGAGCGGCATTCCTTGCAGAGCCTAATCGGGAACGCGCTCTGCAGCCTGCAGCCGTTCCCTTTCCCGATTCGCCAGTGTCGGTCAGTGCCTCTCCAGCATCCCAAAGACGGTGTCATCCTGCTAGGAAACACCGGGAGAGTCCCTCTTCGTCTCCAGCAGCCCTCTTCCCTCCAGCTGCCGTGAGGTCCGCTGAGGTCACCCCGGGAATGCCCAACTCTGTTGTCGTGGAGACGGCTCCTCCTCAAGCCTTCGAAGGGGCCCACGTCACCGCTGACACAGAGAGGGATGGCTGTCTGCCGCCTGCAGCTGGGAACATCAAAGACCGGGATGACAGACAAGTGTTTTTTCATTCTATACTATCTATTAACACTGAACCTTGCCTGTCTCCCGAGGGAGAGGCCCAGTTTCAGCAGTCCGCTGGGTTCTCTCCTCCAGCTGCAAACTCAAATTCTTTTTTTTTCCCCTCTCCGTGTCTTCTCCAATTTCTCCTGAGCGCCCGTTGGCCCGAGGTCAGAGCCATCAGACGGTGGAGGAGCTGGTGGCTTCAGAGGATTCCGCCCCTGAGTCAGCATGAAGACGTTCCCCTGCTGCCACGCTGGAGGAATCCCCAGCGTTGAAGCCGTGGCAGGGCGATCATAGGACTGTTCCTACCATCTTGCCAGCTGCGGAGAAGGTTGCAGCAGAATGGGAGCTGGAGTTGGACCTCTTGGAGGCCGGGCCCGAGTCTTCATCGTCTGGATCAACGGAGTCCTGGATGGTGGTGGAGCTCGAGCTCAGGCAAGTTATCTCTCTTGTTTTTCTAATGTCAGTATTAGAGAGATCTTACCTGGCTCTAGGGGAGGAGAGTCAGGTGCAGGCCTCAGCTGCATCTGAACTCCCCTCACCGGGCACTGCCGCTGCCGGCAACCCTAACCACATTTCTCCTTCTGTTGTTCCTGAGCTTCCTCTTAGGGCCGCCAGAGGAGAGTTATGGTCGCCAGGGATCTCTGTGTATCTGGTCTCACCACCCGGTGACATCGTGGGTCCTGTTCCCCCCACCACAATCATCAGGGCGCCTCCGATTGACCATCTCCTCAGCTTGGTGCTCCGGCGGGTTGGCTCGCTCACCATGGGTGAGGCCTGGTCGGGGGTCCACTGTGGGTGCTGCAGAGCTCCAGCTGGGAGCCACCACGGGTGTTGCAGAGCTCCAGCCGGGAGCCACCGCGGGTGCAGTATTGGCCCGGTTGGGGTCCACCAAGGGTGCAGCATTGGCCCGGTCGGGGTCCACCAAGGATGCAGCGTTGGCCTGGTCGGGGTCCACAGAGGGTGCAGTATTGGCCTGGTTGGGGTCCACCCCGAGTGCAGCTGTGTCCCAAGCTGGGACCACCGAGGGTGCTGCGGGTCAGCCTGAAGACGCCATGGCCCCCACTTCTCCTCCCTGTCCAACACCGTGGGGGTTTCCCCCTATGGTCCGGTCACCCACCAGTAAGCCCCCTGGTGGGCAGGCCGCCTCCTGTTTCATCCCGCCAGCCATGGTGGCTTTAGAGCGCTGGCTGACCACCGGAGGGACCGAGTCTCTGGGTCAGATGGCCTGTGTTTTCCGGCAGGCCATCAGACTCTGTTCGCCAGACTGCCTTCTGGGCCCTGGACTTTGGGCAGCCTCCCAAGCCTCCGCATCTTTGGATTTGGGGGGGGGGGGGGTTATTGTGGGCCCTGGGTGAGGTGTATTGTGTTCCATCCTTGCTTGTTCCCCCTACCTCCCACCCGGGATCGTGGTTGTTCTTCCTGCTGGGGGGGTTCCTTCCTTGTGATGTTACCGTGGGTGTCTACAATCCACCCCTAGAAGGGGGGGGCTCTGTCACAAACCGAGCTGGTGTTGTCCTGTAGGCTCGGTTCTGAATGTTCTCTGTGGCTCAGGTAGTGGGTTATTTATGTATTGTGTTATCTTTTGAGTTCTTGTTGTTTTTATGTCTCTGTTCCTTTTCTTTTCCGTGCCTGTAGCCACCGCTCTGGCTGGCGGCTGTTAGGCAGCCTTCTTGACCTACATTTGTGTAGGTGTTGTCTAACACTCGCCGGTCCGACCACACCCCCTCTCTCTTGACAGCCAGCTGTTTCCTCCCCGGTAACTGTCATTCCCGCGCCTCGCCCAGGTGTGCCCAATTTGTGGAGCCAGCAATGCTTGTACTTAGGTGGCCTTTACCAGTCAAGTATTGCTGGACCATTGTGCATAGTCATACAGACATGACTCGCTGTATGTGTTTGTCACTGAGGAACGTTTGGCCATGGTCCACTGTGGTCTGCCCGCTGCACGTCGCATGTGAGCTGTAAGTGGACATTTGTCTGCTTTTTGTGTGTTAGTTTTTGTGTTTTGAACTGTTTGTTTTTGTGGCCACTGCACACTGTGGTCTGCCTGCTGCTTGCTTCGCATGTGAGCCCTTTAGTGTGCTCTGTTCCCTTTTTTGTATGTTGCTATTTTGGAACTGTGTGCTTTTCTGTTAATAAATGTGTTTGTGGTGTAACCCTGCGCGTAAATCTGTCTTTCCTCTTCACTCCTCCGTGCACTGCGTAAAAGCGCACGGGGAGGCTTGTGACATTCCAGTGAAGTTGGGACATTAATAATAATAATGGATTAGATTTATAAGGCGCTTTACATGTCAAGTGGCATTTCAAAGCGCTTACAGTGAGTCCATTCTTCATTCACTCCAGACAGACATTGATAGTGGTAAGCTACTACTGTAGCTACAGCTGCTCTGGGGCAGACTGTCGGAAACATGGCTGCAAATCCACGCCAGCGGCCTCTCTGACCACTACCAAACATTTGTACACAATCATACCCAGTGTCATGAACTCTGGAGGTAAGGTGGGTAAAGTGTCTTGCCCAGGGACTAACGGCAGGGTGGCTGGGGAGAGTGGGAATCGAACTGCCAACTCTCTGGTTATTGGATGGCCCGCTCTGCCTCCTGAGCCACTGCCACCCACATTTCCCTCCCCCATTCCATTTTTGCTGAGCACCAAGCTGGACAGCAGGAAGTTCCATTTTTATATGGTCTTTGGCATGACCTGGCCGGGACTTGAACCCCAACCTTCCAGTTGTGGGGAGGATAATCTACCTCTAAGCCACCACTCCAGTAGTTGCAGCCTAAAAGTAAATAAAAACAAAATACAACAAGAAGAGCACTCAGAGAGCACATACGTCTGCCAAGGCTCCTTCCATCCCTCATGGATCACCTCTAAAATGTAATTTGTTTGTGTGTAGACCTAGAGCCACTTCTGGTGAAAACTGCATCAAAGTCTGTCTATTAGTTTTGGAGTATTGTTGCTAACACACTGTGGGAAGATAAGAGCCTTGGCTGAGGTATGCATTCTCAAATCATCACCAAAATGTAATGGGTTCGTCTGTAGCCCAAGAATCACCTCTGGTGAAAATTTCATCCAAATCCATCCAGTAGTTTTTGTGTAATCATGCTGCTCAAATACAAACAAAGCCCTTGGTGGAGGCATGCACTCTCAGATCATCACCAAAATCTAATCATCTGTTCCCTGCGCCATTACACACCTTTCCTGAAAATTTCATCAAAGTTTGTTCATAACTTTTTGAGTTATGTTGCTAACAGAGAGACAGCCAAAGCAACCAAGAAACCAACACCAGCAAAAACTACAATCCTTTCCAACCTATAGTCAGTTGAATACACTACAGACAAGATATTTAATGTTCAAACTAATAAATTTTATTGTTTTTGTTTCGCAAATATTCACTCGTTTTGAATTTGATGCCTGCAACATGTTTACCACTGTGTTACATCACATTTCCTTTTAACAACACTCGATAAGCATTTAGGAACTGAGGACACTAATTATTGAAGCTCTGTAGGTGAATTCTTGCTTGATAAACAACTTCAAATGCTCATCAGGGGTCTCTCTTGTCATATTTTGTGCTTCATGTGCCTCACATTTTCAGTGAGAGACAAGTCTGGACTGCAAGCAGGTCAGTCTAGTACCCACACTCTTTTACTATGAAGCCATACTATTGTAACACAAGCAAAATGTGGTTTGGCATTGTCTTGCTGAAAAAGCAGGGACATCCTTGAAAAAGATGTTGCTTGGATGGCAGCATATGTTGCTCCCAAAACCTGTGTGTACTGTTACCCATGCCGCGGGCCCTAACACCCCCCCATACCATTACAGATGCTGGCTTTTGAACTTAACGCTGATAACAATCTGGATGGACACGATGCCCAGAGGACACAATGTCCATGATTTCCAACAACAGTCTGAAATGTGGACTTGACAGACCACAGCACTCTTCCACTTTGCGTCAGTTCATTTCAGATTAGCTCGGGCCCAGAGCAACCGGCAGCATTTCTTGGTGTTGTTGATATATGGCTTTTGCCTTGCATGGAAGAGCTTTAACTTGCACTAATAGATGTAGCGACAAACTGTGTTAACGGACAATTGTATTCCTGAGCCCACATGGTAATATCCTTTACAGAATGATGTTGGCTTTTAATACAGTGCCACCTGAGGGATCGAAGGTCACGGGCATTCAGTGCTGGTTTTTAGCCTTGCCACTGACATGCAGAAATTTTTCCAGATTCTCAGAATCTTTTGATGATATTATGGACTGTAGATGATGAAATCCCTAAATTCCTTGCAACTGCACATTGAGAAACATTCTTAAACTGTAGGGCTATTTGGCCACGCAGTTGTTCACAAAGTGGTGAGCCTCCCCTCATCCTTGCTTGGGGATGTTCTTTTTGGAGAAGCTCTTTTTATACCCAATCATGACACTCACCTGTTTCCAGTTAACCTGTTCAGCTGTGGAATGTTCCAAAAGGTGTTTTTTGAGAATTCTTCAACTTTACGAGTCTTTTCTTGCCCCTGTCCCAACTTTTTGTGAATATGAGTGAATATTTGAAACAAAAGAATAATGTTTATCAGTTTGAACATTAAATATATTGTTTCTGGAATGTATTCAATTGAACTGAATAAAGGATTTTTAAATAATTGTGTTTTGTTTTTATATATGTTTAACACAACAACCCAACTTCACTGGAACTGGGGCTGTAGTTGGAGATAAAACCACTTGCGACAAATACTCAAATCAGCGACAATTTTCACTTGGAATCCTGCTGAATTGGTACATTTGCACATGTCACACAAATATTGCATGATTGGCACACAAACTCCTGGTGAAGTCTGGGCCAAAATTCGCCAGGAGTTTGCATACATGCTATGCGCGTGTTGCATGACATTTGCACCATGTGCACGACAAAATTGTACATTTTTTTGCAGTATAACTGTCCCACAATGGCTGTGCAAATCCCATGCTACACTACCACAACAGTAACTGTTACATCTGTGAAATCGGGACCTTATTTCCCAATTCCAGCAGTCATTTTATCATCAGACATCAAGTGAGATCGACCGCAGAGAAAGAAAGGCAGAGACTGCTGGATGAGGACGCTGCCTCTGAGTCCTCCTCATCAGGCAAAGCAGGCCCTGGGACCGGCTCCACTTCCTCTGTAGGGGCCCGTGGGACACGGACAGCAGCCCCCCATCCCTAGCCTTGCCTTTCTTGCCGTTGAGTGGCATGGTGACAAAGTCAGTCTCAGATGCGTCAGTGTGTGCTAGAAAATGACCGGACTGTTCATACCTATCTTGCACTAGAAATGTCTTGTCGTTTTTGTCTCCAATCGGTCAACAGTTAGTCTCATAGGTCCCCAACCCCTTGCAAAGCTGTCTAACTTATGAAACAACACTGAGAAGGGTTCCAGATGGGTTTGAGACTCTGTGACTATTTTGAGGAAAAAAAAAACAACGTTTTGGACATGTTCAAAATTCCTGCGACACAAGAGCGAGGCCCTGTGACTCGGGAGGGGAAATTGCAAACCCCCACAAAAGTTTGGAGTTTTTGGAAACAAAACCATGTATGCTATTCTCCAACTAGTCGCAAGCTGTCACAGCCCAATGAGATACTACCTTAAGTACTGTATCAATACACACAATGAGCGAAGGCTCAAACAGAAGTAGTTCTTCTGAAAAAAAGGTCTGTACATCCCTGCTTTTGGATATAAAATATCTAATTTGACTTAGTTTATAAACCTATTGCAGATGACAGCTTAACGTTTCCATAGAGAGCTAGAGAATGGGAGAAAGAACTAAATCATAGCGTGAGTGATCAATAGTCTGTTTTTTGTGGTAGCTGACAGTAGAAAAACTCTTTATAGGATTACAGCCTGTAGTCTGTTGATAGACTGAAAGTCAGTAATAAACCATAGTCATCAACACACCTCCAGCTAACCAGAAAGCACATGAATGTCGACCTCACACTGACAGGGTGGTGGATGGTTTGCTCCTGTTAGATGACGTCTTTACACGAGTTGCCAATACTGTGCATCTGAAGAGATCCTTTTAGAAGGCAAGGACCTGTGCCTGAGAGAAGATGCAATTTACAAACAAAAAATAAATCAGGAGTATAATATTGGGATTTTAAATGTGTGTTGTTGAATTTTATAAATCTAATTGTCTTGGTGCAAAACCCTGACAGGAAGCCTATTAATATTGGTACAAATTAACTAGGTCTTTTTTAGCCCCCACCAAAAAAAAGGATTTTATGAATTCTATGAGAACTACAGAGTGAAGGTTTCCTTATAGTTCAGCTGTGTCAAACTGTGCTGCAAGAAAACGGGTGTGACCAATACACTGCAGACTGTGTGCAATGCTGCCATCTATAGGTACATGCAGGTTTTAAGTCAAATCTCTCTCTTTGCCGCCACCCCCCCCAACACACACACAGAGAACCCTCCCTCTAAATACCTGAGCTGAGCATTTTAAAATCAATATTCAAAATAAATCCCCCAAAACCTGTCAACCACAACCAGCATAATTGGGACCACAATAATGAACACCACACGATGACACGCAGTCGCACACAAACAGGGCTCACTCATTAAAAAGGCAATCCTCAGTAGCCTGCCACCCCTCCCTCTTAACACAGGTTGACCACGCCTGACCTCCGGGCTGCTGCTGATTGGCACTCGGTAACCCTGCAAACACTGACCAGCCCCTAACCTGGCAGACGCCCCCGCCAGCAGGTAAAGAGGCAGAGAGCTTCACTGAGAGGTCCCTCACCCTGTCACTTATCAGCTACCACACACACACACACACACACACACACACCTCCTCAGGGCCGCACACATCATCCACAAACTCGTGTGCTCTCACCAACATCACGTCTCGTCCCGACTCCATACATGAAAGCAGCTAAATATTAATTTCCCTTTGCTGTCATGACTCTCCAGGTTTGATGGATGCAGCCTACATGCCCATCATCAGAGTTAAATTGATCACAGTGTGGCTGACGTACATCAGATGATGGGCAGAGAAAGCCTTTCTGGAGAGTGACTGATAGCTAAAGTGAAGACAGCTAATTGGAAGTTTAAGGTAAAATCACATTGTCAGTAGGAAAGGAAATTGGCTGTGTTTCATTTACGCTCTCTAAATGATTCCTGGCTGAAATAACAAGAAGACAGTTAGCTCATATAGACTTTTTTATGTTTCCTTTGGAGTATTAATAAAAAGAGGTGGAAAAACAAAGCAGCATGGTTGAAAAGAAAATTGAAAGTGATTTTGATGTATCGAAATCAAATATTCTTTTTAGAGCTTTCACACCATGCCAGATAGCAAAATATAATTTCACTACTGCAACTTGCTGTGTGCCATCTTCAATAGAAATTCACCACGTAACTCTGCCTTTGTCCAAGTGATACAAAGGCTCGTGCCTGCCCCCCAGTTAATCAAAGCCTGTGTTGACACAGGAAATCTTTTGGAGCATGCCATGACAGAGGGGTTTGGTGTGCACGTGTGTGTGTGTGTGTCGATGGGTGATCCACTTGTACTCACACTGCTTCTCTTCTCTTTATGTGACAGACAAAGCCGATAGCACCCCGTCTATCTGGGAAGATAGGATCATTATACAAACAGCATCCTTCCATTACTGATACTACATTTATGTGAGTGCATCAATGACAGAGAGTGACAAAGAGTCAGTGTGTGTTACAAACATGTCTAATATTGCACGTGCCAAGATGCATATGTCTAACTAGTCCTGTTCTTTCTCAGTTATATAGAAAGATCTTAGAATAGAAATGGATTTGAAGGGGGACTGTCTGTAAGGGTTCAGTTATGTAAACTTGTTAAGAATTTTGCGTCACATCTTCATCCCTTCTGTGATGGGAATTTGTCAGCGAAGACCTTTAATCCATTGTTGTGTCAGAAGTCATTCGCTACCAACTACTAACTGAACCCATCTAACAACAGAATCTGTTTTGAAAATACCACTTTTGCACGCAACTGTTGATGTAGCACTGGGCAGTTAAAAAAAAAAAGAAATTACAGGGATAGTTCAGCTCTGTTGAAGTGTGGTTATGCGAAGACTGAGTAGTCATGTAACTGCCTTAAGTTGTCAGTTGTCTGGCTTGTCTCCTTTTAGAGAATGAGTGTCATCATGGGCCCCTTCAGGGGTGGAATATAAGACCCAAACACTGGACTTCAGTTGCAGTTTTAATGAACGAAACAGAAGATAATCCATGACTGAAAACGGGAACAGAAAACTCACGAGATGTACTAGAACATGAACAGGATATAACTTCAACAGGCTTTGGCAGGACAGGACAGACTGACGGAAGTGTGCGGTCCACACCAGCAAGACACAGTAGGACGTCGCCCCGAACTATGGGGCAGCATCACTTAAATAAGACAAGAATAATTATCCAAATAATAAACAGCTGTGAATAATCAAGAACTTAATTTGGTACGAAACAAGCTAGGTGAAAAACAGAAGTAAACAAAAGAATAAGAGCCCAAACCAACATGACGACAGAAATAATTACAAGACGTGACCAAGATAAAATAATACAAAGGATGATGATAACGGACTAAGGCAAAGACAAAAATAATAATAAGAAGGAGAAACCTGAAGCTGTGGACAAAGAATAAATACATAACCAACAACATGACAATACTAATAATGATGATGATAATAATAATTAATACAAAACTCAAGGAACTAAAGGCGAGGGTCTGAGTTGACTCATGTCCTGAAACAAGAAAATATAATCTATAACACAAGATGAGGACATGAGCTCAACTCACGCTCTGACAATGAGGACATGGAGCTCAGTGAAGAGTCAGGGTTGCACTGAGTGCAATGAACACATGTCAAAATCAGGTCTAATTCAAGAGAGTGGCATTTCAAACTTTTTCAAAACAGGTCACTAAGCCTGTCCTTCAACAGGATATGCTAGCTGTGTACATTTTGAACATTAAGTGAGCTGGTTGGGGAAATAATGATATGGAGAAACATGGTGGAGGGTTACAGCTGTGATCAGTCTGAATAGTCCCTCACTTTTCCCAAAACTGGCCGAATCCCTTATGGCAGCAATAACCTCCAACAAGAGCTTCCAGCAGCTGCTGATCAGACCTGCACACCGTTCAGGAAGAATTTTGGACCATTCTTCCTTACAGAACTGCTTCAGCTCAGCCATATTGTTAGGATGTCTGGTGTGAATGGCGCTCTTGAGGTCATTCCACAGCATCTCTATTGGATTCAGGTCTGGACATTGACTGGGCTACTCCAAAAGGTGGATTTTCTTTTCTTTTTTTTTCTTTTTTTTTTTTTTTTTAGCCATTCTGTAGTAGATTTACTTCCGTATTCAGGGTCATTGTCATGCTACATTACCAAATTTCTGAGCTTCAGCTGGTGGACAGCCACCCTGACATTATTCCGTAGGCTACCTTGATAAACTTGAGAATTCATTTTCCCCTCAGTGATGACAAGTGGTCCAGCCTTGAGGCAGCAAAGCAGCCCCCAATCATAATGCTTTCTCCACTGGCGTATGATGGCATTTTCATGTCAGCAGCTACTGGAAGTGTTTGTTGGAGGTCATTGCTGCCAAATGATGTTTTATAAGTTATTAAATCCAAAGGTTCACTTCCTTCTTCTACCAGCACTGTGAATGTTTCATGGATGCATCCATGGTGTGTGTGTGTTTATATTTATATATCTATATATTTATTCCATCTAGCTACAATGCTCAGCACTGGGTGTGTTTATATTTATATATCTATATATTTATTCCATCTAGCTACAATGCTCCGCACTGTGTTTTTATATATCTACATATTATTCCATCTAGCTGCAATGCTCCGTACTGTGGGTGTTTATATATTTACATATTTATTCCATCTAGCTACAATGCTCTGCACTGTGTGTTCATATATTCATATATTTATTCCATCCAGCTACAATGCTCTGCACTGTGTGTCTGTGTGTGTGTGTGTGTGTGTGTATATATATATTTTATAGTAATATGTACATATGTATATTAGCTGCTCTTGCTTGCTTGTTTTTTCTTGCCTTCTGATTGTTGCTCTGAGTGTTGCTATCCCTGTGCTGTTGCAATCCTGGAATTTCCCCGTTGTGGGACTAATAAAGGCTTATCTTATCTTATCTTATCTTATTAAAGACATTAAGTTATATATATTATAGTTGTTTGTGTTAGGTTAAGCACATAGTGTTTGTCTATACCTGGGACTTAGATGTAGATCGGATTACATTTTATGACCAATTAAAGCAGAAAACCAGGAAATTCCAAAGGGTTCATATTTTTTTTTTTTCTTGCATCTATATCTGTTAGCGCAGCGGTCCCCAACCTTTTTTGTACTAGGGACCAGTTTCATGCATGAAATTTTTCCGCGGACTGGGTGGAGATGCGGGGGTTCCAATAACAAAAACCTTTGTCAGTTCAGAGCATGTAATCTGAAACTATTACACTTTATATTCAGCAATTACAATGATTCTACAGCATCATATCAACTCACCATAATCAGTGGGAACTCTGGGCTTGTTTCCCTGCAACTAGAATTTTGTTTTTGGCTCATTTTTTCAAGAGTTAGCTTGTGTCACTGATGCGTGAAACGTCGCGCCAGAGTCAAGAGCGGTTGTGAGGCGAGGGAGGAAACAGTTGTTTTTCAAAATAAAATCTCCGCAAGACTAATGGAAAAAAATAGCTTTAATATTACCCACAAGTTTTTTTCTTTGCGGCCCGGTACCAAATGATCCATGGACCAGTACCGGTCCGGGGACCGGGGGTTGGGGACCCCTGTGTTAGAGGACTTTTAGGCTTCATGTCTATATAAGACTGCTTTACCTTAACAATTTGTTTTAAACCTAAAAACATCTGTGTTGCTGCACAGCATTGGTTGTTGAATACAACTCTGTTCTGACTGTTCAATGGAAAATCAGCTATTTGGTGGAGGGACACGGTGACAGCAGAGCTTGATTTGTATTGGATCCTGCCAGGACAAGATCAATTAAAATCAATTAAATCTTAATAGTGAAACTGGTAGATTTATCAGATTTATTCCTCTTCAGTTCAGTCATTTTAAAACATTTTTTGGGTGGTTATCAATGGTGAAGGCAATCTAATGACAAAGAATGGGGATATTGCTTTAAAATAAGACTTTATTAAAGACTTGTTAATATTTATGGGTGATTCTTCAATTAGGGGCATTTTTGACATTTAGAATTTGGAAAAAAAAAAGTTCTTTAATCTCTATTTTTTCTGTTTCAAAAGGTTTAGCAATTGGTCTGGAACACAAATCTGAGTGTAGCTTTGATATTACTTCATGACAATTTTGATTTTTTTTTTTTTTTTGTTACTTATTTGTACCCGTAGGTAGATTTGGTTTGCAGTCTGGTGACAAGCCACCGGCTGCCGGTTGCTGCGTGCGCGAATCAGGTTTTTCCATCCATATTCCCTCCATGTCCTTGAACTTGTTGATGTGTGTTGTGTTTTCCATATTTCTTGCCAGTTTTCTTCTGTTATGTTTAAATTTAGCTCTTTCTCCCATTTCTCCTTTATATAGTTACTTGAATGTTTGTTTGCCGTAAGTTTCTGATATAGCTTTGAAATAATTCTTATTTTATTTCCTGCATACGGGCTTAAAATGAATTGTATAATCTCGCTCACATCTGTGTGGAGGTTATGCCTAATCTTCCTCATATAATAATCTCTCATCTGCAGATATCTGAAGAATTCCGATTTTTCTAGTTTAAATTTTCTTCTCATGTTTACAAAACTCCCAAAATCTTTTTTCCCCATATTGCCCCATGCTGTGATTCCCTTGTTCACCAGATTTTTTGTATCCCCTATCTTGCTTTGCCGGTTCAAACTGACTGTCAAGTGCTACCCATTTCAATAGTTTTATGTCCTCCTTTATATTATACTTTTGTACTATTTTATACCACAGTTCCAAAGTAAATTTAGTGATTGGGTCTATTTGTTTGATTTGCTTATATGCATCCTTATCTCCTATTATGCTTTGTACTGGGAGTCCCTCAATTTCCTTTTCCATTTCTTTCCATTTTGCCTCATATCCTCTGTCGCACCAACATATGATATATCTTATTTGTGCTGAGTAGTAATATTCCTTTAGACTCGGTAGACCCATGCCTCCTTTCTCTTTTGGTAATTGGAGAGTTTTATATTTCACTCTTGACTTTTTACCTCCCCAAACAAATCTCGATATCATCCTGTCCCATTTTGAGAACTGGGCACCAGGAATCTCTGTTGGTAGAGCCTGGAAGCGGTAAAGCAGTGTAGGTTGTATGCTGATTTTGACTGTCTTAATTTTTGAATTCAGATCCATATTTAAGATTGACCATCTATCAATATCTTTTTTTATTTCTTGTTCCAACCTATCATAGTTTGCTTTATAGATTTTGCTTAAATCTTTAGGTATGTTCACTCCAAGGTATTTTATTTCTTTTTGTTTCCAGTTTAGTTTGATCTTATCAGTTATCTGGTTTAAAGGGTTATAGTGGAATGTCAGTATTTGTGTTTTTGTTATGTTTATCTTGTATCCTGATAATTTTCCAAAATTTTCTATCAAGTCCATCATTTCCATTATTGATTCATTTGGTTGTTCAAGGTAAACTATAATATCGTCTGCAAATAGCCCAATCTCGTGTTCCACTCCCTTTATTGTTACACTTTTTAATTTCTTATTTTGTCACATCGCTTGAGCCAGTGGCTCTATGAACAGAGCAAACAAGGTGGGCGATAGGCAGCATCCCTGCCTAGTTGATCTTTGTATATTTACTTTGTCTGTTAAGCTACCGTTTATCTTGATTCTTGCCACAGGTTTTTGATACAGTGTCTTTATGCATTGTACTAATTTTTTGTTAAATCCAAAGCGTTCCAGCACATTATATAGGAGCATCCAATTAACCCTATCAAATGCCTTTTCTGCGTCTAAACTCATTATTACTGCGCTTTTCTTTTCTTTATGTATTTGATTAATTATATGTATTGTTCTCCTGATATTATCATGTGTTTGGCTTGTGTTTATCTTGTGTTTATCTCTATGAAACCAGTTTGATCATCCTCTATCAATTCCGTCAAGATTGTCTTTATTCGTTTACAGATAATTGTTGTATATATTTTATAATCCACATTTAATAAAGAGATTGGCCTATAGTTTCCGCATTGTTCCCTATCTTTCCCTGGCTTTAAAATAACTGAAATAATGGCTTCGTTCCATGATGGAGGTATTTTGTTGTTGTTTAATGTCCAATTAAATGACTTTAGGAGCTGTGGCATGAGTTCTTCTATAAACAGTTTATAAAACTCAGAGGGGTATCCATCACTACCTGGTGATTTACCATTTTGAAGTGACTTAATCACATCTTTAATCTCTTGTGTTGTTATTTCTGCTGTTAGCTTTTCATTTTGTTGGTTTCCTATTGATGGCAAGTCCAATGTGCATAGAAATTTTTTAATATCCTTAACATTTGTCTCTTCATGTTGCGAGTATAGTTCTTGATAGAATTTATGGAATATTTCTTCGATGTTTTCTGGGGTAACTGTGGTTTTATTTGTGATGGGGTCCTTAATCTTATATACATTATTCACTGTTTGTTGTTTTCTTAACCATTTTGCCAGCAGTTTTGTGGCCTTTGGCCCCGTTTCATAATATTTTTGTTTTAAATATCTATTTTTCCTTTCAATTTCATCTATTTGTATTTCTTTTATCTTTATTTTTTCTTCCTTAATTTCTTGATATATTTTTGGGTCATTTGTGCTTTGATGTTTACGTTCTAATTCCCTCAGTCTCTCACATCTTTGTTCATATGATTCCAGTTTAGATGTTTTTGCTTTTCCTGATTCAACAATTAATTTACCTCTTAACACGGCTTTTAGTGCATCTCATAGTATTGTTGGGTCCACTTCTCCATTATCATTCTCCTCGATATACTCATTTATGTTTACCTTTATTCTTTCTTTCATTTTCTCATCATTTAATAGTCCTACATTAAGTTTCCATGTTGTTTGTCGTTTTCTATTGTTTAAATATATTTCCATGTATATAGGATTATGGTCTGATATTTCTGCCCCTCCAATCCGACAATTTCTCACCCTGTGTCTGTCACCTTCATTCATAAGGATGTAATCTATTCTAGAGTGTACTTTATGGACTGCTGAATAATGTGTATAGTCTTTTTCGAGTGGGTGCAGGTCCCTCCATATGTCTACCATACCGATTTCTGCCAGTGAGGTTCTTATGAACTTTGCTACATGTTTTTTTGTCTTCTTAACACTTGTGTCAACTTCATGATCCATGACGGCATTTAAGTCTCCTCCACAAATTAGGACTCCTTCACTGTGTGTTGCTATGAGATCAAACAGTTGTTGAAAAAAACCCTTGTCACTTTCTGGTGGGGCATAGATGTTCACTAATGTGATCTGCATACCATCTATTCTTCCCTTTATTATTACATATCTGCCTTCTTTATCCTGGATTTCTTGTTCACATTCAAATTGTATTTTATTTGAAATTAGTATCATAACCCCCCTTTTAGTTCCTCCCTTAAATGAACTGTAGTAGGAGTTCTTATAGCCAAATCTCTTTAGTTTCTCATGTTCTGTCTTGTTCAAATGTGTCTCTTGCATAAATATAATTTCGGCTTTTTCCTTCTTGAATTTTCTTATTATTCTTTCCTTTTTAACAGGTGAGTTCAGACCATTCACGTTTAATGTCATTATCTTAAGATTTTTAACCATATTCATGTTTTTCCATTTTTTTAACTTGTGCTCCTAACCCCTTTAACAACAAAACTAACACATATTTGTACAAAAACACATTAACGAATCTCGACCTCCGTACTTTGGGCCTTTCTTCTGCCCACTGGTCCCTGTTGGTGGGTGGAGGGATTGTCCTCACCGAGTGTAGGGCCCTCCCTAGACCTGTATTTACTATCCAAGTAATAGTCATTAGTCTAGAAATGTCCAACAAAAATCACTTAAACCTCTCCTAGCCATTTGTTTCTCTTTTACCTTATCTTCTTGGCCTTCATTTCTTCTGTGTCCTTCTTAATCTTTGTTATAATCTAGGCTTTCCGTTGAAAGCCTTGCAGTTTTTCTTGGGCCCGGTGCACCACGTCCGTCTCCCGCCCTCTGCCATTCACTCGCCTCCACTCCGGCTGTCGCGATGCGTTCCGTGCCGCCGCTGCTCCAGCCGCTTCCCCCGGTACGCTCACCACAAAGCCTCGCTCCGTCATGTCCCGCGCTGCCTCTCTGGCCATGTTGTAGGTTTTCACGCCGTCCTCCCAATGAATTCTCATCTTCGTTAGCGGCGTTTGGAATTTAATTTTTTTCTCTTTCAGCATTTTTTTAATGTTGGCATATTTCTTTCGCTGCTGCACAATTTCTGTTAGGTAGTCATGGTCAAAGAATATCTGTTTGTCGCCGACTCGTATCTTTTTTTTCCCCGCTTGTGTCAGGATTCTTTCCTTTATGTCGTATTTTAGAAAGTTTACCACAACTGACCTGGGTGTAGAGTTTGGATTCGGGTTCTGTGCCAAGGCTCTGTGCGCTCGTTGGATCTGCAGGTCTGTTTCATCGGGCAGCTCAAGCTCTTTTTTTAAGAAATGATCCATGAATTTCGTCATCGAGTTGCCTTCAATGCCCTCCGGAATCCCGAAGATGCGTATATTGCTCCGCCTGGACCTGCTCTCAGGTCGGTTATTTTTCCTGCATCCTCTGTGTTTGTGCCGTCAGGGTCTGCAGCCGCTCGCTTGCCTCGGTCTTCCAGTCTTCCAACTCTGATATTCGAGCCTGTGCTTCTGCCATACACGCCCGTTGAGTGCGCAGTTCCTCCATGGTTTCAGCTAGCTTGCGTTCCATTTCTTTTCGGAGATCCATAATTTCCTCCTTCATCTCTTTTTTCAGTTCTTCCTTAAGAGCCGTTAAATCCTGTTGGAGTTGTCGCTTGAAGTCTTTTATGTCTTTACTTATATTGGCGAAGCCAGTGTTCATAATATCGAGTTTGGCGTCCTCCATTTTCTCTGCTGTAGTCACCTCGTTTTTTTGGGCCTCGTGTTCAGTGATTTTTCCTGCGTTGTTGAAGAGGGATTCTTTAGTTTTACCCTGTTTTGTCCGTGTGCCCGGCTTCTTCGTGTTTTCATCCCTTGGTTTATTGATCCATTTATGTCGAGTTGGCTATTTACCAACGATTTTTAATCCGACTAGGGAGAGCTCTCTGTTTAAGCATTATGTCTCTCCGCCATCTTCCCGGAAGTCAGGGACAGCGATATTTAACTATAAATAAATAGTAAATTGAACAAATATAAACTAAGATAAGATAAGATAAGATAAGATAAGCCTTTATTAGTCCCACAATGGGGAAATTCCAGGATTGCAACAGCACAGGGATAGCAACACTCAGAGCAACAATCAGAAGGCAACAAAAAACAAGAACAGCTAGTAAACATATGTACATATTACTATAAATATATATATATAGACACACAGTGCAGAGCATTATGGTTGGTGAATGTGCAGCAGAAAGTCTAAGCTCTCTCTCCGCGGATGCAGCGGGCCAGCTGGAAGTCTGAAAAATATCTTTTTAAGTTGTTATGAGGAAATGCAAAGTAAAGGTTTAAAAGTTTAAAAGTTTTTCAAAGTTAAGGTTTTTTCTTCCGGCATTCAGAGAGAGCAGACGCTTTTCTCCCTCCTCTCCCTCCTAATCCTCTCCCTTCTGATCCCAGCTTGCAATGTTGCGTTTTTGTCTGTGTTTAGTCGCTCTTCTTCTGCTGAATCTTAATCTAAACGGAAATTATGGATCTGGAAAGCGGCTTAAATGTGATTGTCACCACTTTAAAAGAAGATCGGGTCAGGGGGGACCCAAGGGGAAGACTCATGGACATTGGGAACTCATGCGTCTGTATGATTCGACTGGAGATGCAGAAGACATCTATTGGCTATGATCACAGGACTTCTACTTTGGCTTTTGGAGTTTCCTGATGTTTCAGAAATTGAGGAAGGTGGAGAGCTGTTCAAATGCGGACCCAGGCAAGCTCCTTCACCATATTCGACCAGTTGGGGAGTGCACGAGGTGGCATGGTGAACTGAATGGTAATTGATTCAGATGGTAGGAATACATCTTGAGTCGCTAGTGCTCTCCAGGGAATGTTTTTTAAGCCTGTACATGGAAATTATGAAGCACAGAATCGCATGAGAGAGGAAAATTCTATTCTCTGAGTGCACTGTGCAGATTTGACCTTGGTTTTTTTTTTTTTTTTTGGTGCCCTGTTTACATTCCTCCTCAATGAAGATAAGGTGGAAGAGGCGGCTCTGCTAACCCAAACAATCGACAAACAATTGCTGTTGTTTCAGCAGACTGAACTCTTCAAGGACAGTGTTACCATGTGTCTTCAAACTCTGCCATCTGCAAGCACGAGAGAGATAGACTCTGGACTTGCTTATAGATCACATGATTATAACATCCATCCACTGCCAGGAGGCGCCCTCTGCTGTTCACTAGCAACTGACACACGCACACTACACACTGCATACAACATCACATGACTGATACATACACTGACACATATACACACACATTGTCTCTCTCAACTTTTGTTTTTGTGTGATCTATTGTCTGCTAATTGTGCATTGGAGAGTTTTTTTCTATGTAATCACAATTTTGGTCATAAAATGAGCTTTATTTTGATTAACAATGCTTTTTTCTCTCTGCCCATTGTGTCACTTCCCTTTCCCCTCATTCCCTTCTTTACCCTCTACTGCTGACAGGCGCCTCCATGGCTGCCGCGTCATTGAGATGCGCTTATTCAGCGCGCCCAATGTCAAGTCAAATTCCTCGTATGTTTATGTTTTTTATGTAAACATGCTTGGCAATAAAGCTTTCTGATTCTGATTCTAATGAATTTAGCACTTTTTATCGCTTTATTATAGAGGGGAAGTCAAAAAGTCTGGGTTGGCGACAAGCACAAAACAGTGAAATTCTTGCACATTTGAATTTTCAACACACTGAAAAAGTATTAAAATGTCATCATTGAGACACAGTTATTTTTTTCATAGCTACTACAACCTAAAGTAAACAAAAGCAATCATTGTTTTTTCTAAAAAACATTTTTTTCTTTAAAATCTACCCTGGGGACAGAAAGACTCCCTTAATTGAAGAATCACCCTTATATAGTTTATAATAATATTTTTCAACCTTTTTTAAACCAATGAACCCTTCTTACACTGAAAAAATCTTGGGGCTCATGCATGTGCGCCAGCACTTTGATGTATTCCAACTGCATCGGACCTCAGTATGGAGCAATAAGGTTTTATGCTCCACTCCAGTTTCCTCACACAAAGATGTAAATATGCGGCTTTTCAGAGGTCTTGTCTTCAGAAAGTTTACCATCCACACGACTGGTGAAGTCTTGGCAACGAGTGCCTCGCGATGCAAAACAGCAACAACAACAAAAAACACTGCGTAAAAACAACATCTGAATGTCTCTCTTTCAATCGGCTAATGAAGCCTTTATTGTGCCTGACCATAGCGGCTGATCCATCAGTACAGGGCCCCGTTCCTTCCCTCTGGGATTAATCCTTATTCAGTGTGTGAATGTGTGTGTGAATGGATGAACTGCAGGATCTGTAAAGCACTTTGGTCATCCTAGATGAGAAGAAAAGCGCTATATAAGTGAATGCCATTTACCATTTTAATAAAGTATAACAAATAATAAACAGTTCAGAGACTGAATCTTTCTTCTTCAAATATTTATCCATCACTGTTTTTCATCTTGTCACTGCAGCCTCTAGCATGTATTAAAAAAAGGCATTAACCCCCATAAAACACATGGAGAACAACAGGAAAAAGAAGAGCTATTATTACTGCCTTCATACTGCCACCAGTTGACATGGAAGCAATACTACAGTGGAGTGGCAGTGGCTCAGGAGACTGTGAGGGTCGTCAAATAACTGGAGGACTGGCGGTTCAAATATCCCCAGTCATCCTGCCATTGTGTCCATGAGCAAAACACTTTACCCACCTTGCTTCCAGTGTCCGTGACACTGGTGTATGAATGTGAATAAATGTTTGGTGGTGGTCAGAGAGGCCGTTGGCGTGGATTAGCAGCCACGTTTCTATTAGTGTCTGTCTCAGGTGAAGGAATAATGAACTAACTGTAAAGCGCTTTGAGATGTCACGGCATGTAAAGCGCCATATAAATCTAATCCATTATTATTATTATTATTATTATTATTATTATTATTACTACAGGCATCTATGTATACATGTCAACAGCAAATATTTTTTTTTGGACCAGTTATGAAGTGACAGACAATTTGTTGAGGACCCCTGAATCTGGTCTTAAGGACACCCTGGTCGAAAAACAGGGGTTTAGAAGCCTGTGCTAGAAATTTTATGGATTAATATTTCATTAATTAATCAATAATAGGCTGTTTTAATACAGGAGAGAAAAATGGAAATGGTGACCTGTTTTTTCCTAAATAGTGAGCCCACACCTACAGTATCTGTTCTCTCAAATGTCAGATATCAGTTTTTTCGATTACTCTGTTTACTCATTTGCAGATTTTTACTATTTGATATTACTCACTAAGTTACTAGCACTTTAAATATTGTCATCATTTATAACCAAAAGATCTCTTGGTTTTCCAAAAACAATGACAGTGAGAGTGAATGGTTGTCTGTCTCTCTGTATTGGCCCTGAGATGGACTGGCGATCTGTCCAGGGTGGACCCTGCCCCCGCCCAAAGATGCTGGGATAGGCTCCAGCCCCCCTGCAACCCGAAAAGGATTAAGCGGAAGAAGATGAATGAATGAATCTGCCATCTTCAACATATGAAATGTCTTAAAATTTATTTATAATAATTGCTTATTCATGGTTTATAGAGCATGTATAACCTAATTAATAACCTACTTGAATTATTTAAACTATTTATAACTCCTTTGTTAGGGTAGTCCTGTTGTAAAGTGGTACTGGAATAGGCAAAGACAAAAAAAAAATGATAGTATAAATAAATAAATTAGAAAGTGTGCGTTTGGTGATGAGCATTTGCAGCTGTTAATTTGATGAAACTGATTTATTTACTCCAGTAACGCAATGTGTGTGGGAGTAACTTAAAAAATAACCGCTATTGCAGTTAGAGACAGTGTGTGGGTTATTTATGCATTTCATCTGCTCTAAAATCACACACACACACACACACACACACACACACACACACACACACACACACACACACACACACACACACACACACACACAAACAAACTCAATTAAGATATCAAGATTTCAGTCTTTGTTTTGACAGAAAACATTTATTCGTGTGATGGCTGGTTTTACTATTACAGGGCTTGCAGACAAGAAGAAAGCCTTGAAATCTCAAGAGTCTGCTCTGTTGTACTTGCTGCAGCAATTAGTAAATCCCTGAAAATATTTGAAATTAAAGCATAACTCAAAATCAATAAGAAGTCAAAAAGTCAATCCTACCCACATTAAACTTAGCCTATTCACTATTATTAACAAAAAATTGCATGTTCATATCACCAACATTTCAACATATTCCATACTGTACTTGTTGCTCATTTCTTAAGGGTAGATGCTATAATATTTCCTGGCACAATATCACTGCATTGCACCTCACCAGGTGCTGGTGGCATGATTGCCGATTGCAGCAAAATCTTTTTTTTCTCTTTCTGGGAAGCGGCTCTCAAATCCTGCATCCAGCCTGGCAATAAAGAACCATGGAAACGCAGAATCCATGTTAGCCCCTACAGCCGGTGCAAAAGAGAAGATTCCAGGCCCTAAATACAGAATAATGAGGCATTAAAATCTGGGGGCTGAGGAGAGCAGTAATAAGATTGAAAGAGGAAGTGGAAGTGTGGAGGGTAAGATGGGAAAAGGGACAATAGTTTTTTTTTAGAGGAAGGGAATAGAGAGGGAAGGAATGAGAGGGGAGAGTGAGAGATAAGGCTGGTGGCTTATCCAAGTTACTGGGAAAGGATTAAGTGATGTGCCACTTCGGTAGACTGGATGTGTGCGCATGCATACGCACAAAGAAACGGCCCCGATCAGTTCTTGCAGAGATGTGCACTCACCCTCTGAGAGACACACACACATCCAGGCATGTGCTGAGAGGGGTTAAGGAGCTGCGTTGCCCTCTGAGCCAGTCTTACTGGGCCGTAATGACTTTAGAGGATGTTGGATTCTTTTTATCCACCAGTGTAATATAATAAAGCAGAAAGGAGGGAGCTATCTTCTCCAAGCTGCTTCCACGGGCCTCTGCGGACTATCACACCCACTTCTTTTTTTTGTTCCACCTTTCTAACTTCCACCGTCCTCATCTCACTCTTACTTCCTCTAATCCCTGCTTCTTGATGAAATACTACATCCTTCCTAACCTTGACCTCTTCCATGGGATTTCTTTACATACTCTTTGACTTTACAGGTGTATCAGGTTTGTTCAGCCTTCTGTTTCCCCCTTTGTTCCAATCTTCTTCACTCCTCCAGTGTCACATATGACAGTGAAGGGTTCCTGAACTGCTCCGCCCTCAGTCACATGCCAGTTTTGGGGTTTTTTTTTGCAGATACTTGGGTCAGGTTGCCTGCTGCTCTGGGACCCCCGGGTTATCTGTCCACTTCCACTGCAGCCCTACAATTCTTTGTATTCTCTCCATCTTTCGAAGGTGGGTGAAAAGATAGCTCTCCTCCCCAGGGGCTGCCTAGAGACTGTCGGTCTTGACTGACTGGGAGCTGCATTTCAGAGTTTTTTCTTCTAATCCCTATTATTGGATAGTTTACCAAAGACAAACCACATGCTGCGATATCCAGTTGTTTGTAGCACAGAGTTTAGAATGTGACCACCAGAGTGAAAGGAGAAGGGTCACAAAGCAATCTGAGAAAAGAAAGTGAAATATCGCATTATAAAAGATTTATTTTTTTATTTATTTTACTTTGTTCCTTCAGGCCAAAGGCATTAGGATAAAAATAGGCACCATAACCACTTTATTTTTCAGTCACAATGACAGCACAGAGCAAAGAAGGGCTTTGATTCAGATAATGAAGACGAAAATAGCTACAATGAAATAACATTTAACAAAATGGACTGGTTCAGGTTTAAAATGAGTTTTTGTCTGAGGTCATTTCCTGAAATTTGAGCAGTGTTTGGCATCTCTTATTGAGATACAGTAATTTGGTCTAATTTAATTACAATCCCTTCCTACACCATGAGAACACCTTGTAAAAATTACTTGCAAGGGTAAGAAGAAGGTTAGTGCATGCATTTTTGTTGAAAATATTTCTTGATTAGATACAGTATGATTTTCTCTGAATATCCATCCTCTACCGCTTATCTGGGGGTCAGTGGGGGAGCAGTCCAAACAGAGTAGTCCAGACTGCCACTCAGTGCACAGAGCACCATGATCCCCCCTGCAGGTGGTAAGCCCACTGGAGGGCAGACCCATGTGGCTCCTGTGGGTACACTGGGTCCTTGATGTGTTCCCCCCCCCCCCCCATATACAGATCTTCTGTACCACTCTTAGTCTCGCCCTTCACCCAGGATCAGTCTATCTTGGTAAACCCTGCAAGGGGCAAGTTGCCCCCGACATCATAGTACCTGGGATCATTAAGCTGGATTCATGCTGCACCTCTGCTATCCGTGTATGTGTAACCAGAAACCTTATGTGACGAAATTTACATCATTGTCTCCACTTCGCTAGTGTCTGCACTGCTCGACCGCGGACGACCGTGTGCAGCCCAAATTTTGTGACCGTGCCGCCTGCCAATGACCTGAACGCACTGAAAAGCGCATGTGCATGACTGAAGGTCCCATTCACAAGGTGGCGATATCGGCACAGAACACCGTGACAAAGTAGACAAAGAAGACAATGAGGAAGCAGAAGACGAGAATAAACATAAGTATATCATACATAAATATAAATTACATAAATATAACCCAATTTTAGGTTAAACCCAATTTTGCCATAGTTTATCGTCCTCCCTCAGCCTACTCAGAGTTTTTATCCAAATTTGCTGAATTCTTAGAAGATTTCGTGCTGAAATCAGATTAATATGGCATTTAATTCAATATTAGACTCAATGGGTTTTTTTCAGAAAGTAGGAAATTCTACCCATTATCTCCACCACACGTTGGACCTTGTTCTGACATATGGCATAGAAATAGAAAATCTGGTAGTGTCTCCTCATAACCCTGTACTGTCAGATCATTATCTGTTAACTTCTGATTTTACTATTTTGCTCCTAAAGAAAAATATTACTATAGTAGATGCCTCTCAGATGATGCTGTTACCAAATTTATGCAGATTTTTTCCTCTATGCCATGTGTCAACACAACGGAGATAAGCTATGGAGAGCTTGCCCCTTCTGTAATTGATAGCATGGAACATAGTGTTACAGCTTCTCTGCATCAGACTCTACACATGGTGGCCCCTTTAAAAAAGAAAGTCTAATCAGAGATTTCTAACTCGTTGGTTCAACACAGAAACTCGTAGCTTAAAACAGAAGACTCATCAGTTAGAAAGAAAATGGCGCTCCACTAAATTAGATGAAATCTATTTAGCTTGGAGAAATTGTCTTCTAATTTGTAAAAAATCTCTTAGGAAAGTTAGAACAAGTTATTATTCCACATTAATAGAAGAGAACAAGAATAATCCCAAGTTTCTTATCAGCACTGTAGCCAGGCTGACAAAGAGTCAGGACTCTGTCAATCCTAGCATTCCCTTAGAGTTTACTAGTCAGGACTTAATGAACTTTTTCAATAATAAAATTTGATCTATCAGAGATAAAATCCGTCAGATTCTTCCACCGTTAACTTAAATACAGTAACTACGACAACTCCTTCAATTGATATCTGTTTGGATGAGTTTACTCCAACTGACCTTTTAGAGTTAGATAAAATAATTTCCTCATCCAAGCCTTCAACTTGTCTTTTAGACCCTATTCCTACCAGGTATTTTAAAGAAATCTTCCCATTTATTGGTAGCTCTATTCTTCATATAATCAATTCTTCATTAACATTAGGCCATGTACCGCAGGCTTTTAAAACTGCTGTAATTAAACCCTTACTCAAAAAGCTGGATGGGCTGCACGGTGGCGCAGTGGTTTAGCACTGTGGCAGCACAGTTTTACCCTCAGCCGGGGGATCGCGGGGATCATGAGATCGTGGGTTCGATCCCAGCCCCCGACCAACAGTGAGCTGTGTGGAGTTTGCATGTTCTCCCCGTGTTGCGCGGGTTTACTCCGGGATTTCTCCGGTTTCCTCCCGCATACCAAAAAAAAACATGTAGGTTTAGGGCGCTCGCGCACACAGCGACCAGCAGCCGGTGGCTTGTCACCAGACTGCAAACCAAGTCTACCTACGGGTACAAATAAGTAACAAAAAAAAAAAAAAAAAAAAAAAAAAGCCAACGCTGGATCCAGGAGTTTTAGCTAACTATAGACCAATCTCTAATCTCCCTTTCATTTCAAAAATCTTAGAAAGCATTGTTGCTATGCAATTATTTGACCACTTGCAGGGAAATGGTTTATTTGAAGAGTTTCAATCTGGGTTTAGAATCCATCATAGTACTGAAATAGCTTTAGTGAAGGTTACTAATGACCTCATCGCATCTGATAATAAGATAAGATAAGATAAGATAAGCCTTTATTAGTCCCACAATGGGGAAATTCCAGGATTGCAACAGCACAGGGATAGCAACACTCAGAGCAACAATCAGAAGGCAAGAAAAAACAACATCTAGTAAACATATGTCTACTCAGAAAACCATGACTACTCAGAAAACCATGACTACTCAGAGTTGGGACCAGGAAGCAGAGTCGCAGTCTTACACGCCTCTCTGCAGCTCCTCTTCATCCGCCACCCCTCAGCTTAGCCCCTGTCTTCCCCATCAGAGAATCGTTGTCTGCTCCCTCCAAAGTAAATAAAAATATAATGTATAAGCATCCCAAAGTGATAAAGCAAAATATTGGTAAAACTCAAATTAAACATAAAGCCTCTAAATTGAATGATTTGGCCTCTGTTCCTCCTCATAATTTAAAAATTAAATGTGGTTTATTAAATATTAGGTCTCTAACTCCCAAGTCTCTGTTAGTCCATGATCTGTTAATTGATCATCAGATTGATTTAATTTCCCTTACAGAGACTTGGTTAGGACAAGAGGATTATGTTGGTTTAAATGAATCAACTCCCTCTGGTTATTTAAACTGTCAAAATCCCAGAAGTTCTGGTCGTGGAGGAGGAGTAGCAGCAATTTACCATTCCAAATTACTAGTTAATGTAAAGCAAAAAACATGTTATAATTCCTTTGAGGGCCTGGTCCTCAGTGTTGGGCACTTTAGCAATTCCAGGTTAAACCCAATTTTATTTGCCATTGTTTATCGTCCCCCATCAACCTATTCAGAATTTTTATCCGAATTTCCTGATTTCTTAGCTGATTTAGTGCTGAAATCTGATAGAATAATTATAGTAGGGGACTTTAATATACATGTGGATGTAGATAGTGACTGCCTTAATGTGGCTTTTAATTCAATATTAGACTCGATTGGGTTTTCTCAGAAAGTAGGAAATTCTACTCATTACCTCCACCATTCATTGGACCTTGTTCTGACATATGGCATAGAAATAGAAAATCTGGTAGTGTCTCCTCATAACCCTGTACTGTCAGACCATTGTCTGTTAACCTTTGATTTTACTATTTCTGACTATTTGGCTCCTAAAGAAAAATATTATCACAGTAGATGCCTCTCAGATGATGCTGTTTCCAAATTTATGCAGATTGTTTCCTCTATGCCATGTGTCAACACAACGGAAATAAGCTATAGACAGCTTGCTCCTTCTGTAATTGATAACATGGTGGATAGTGTTTCAGCTTCTCTACATCAGGCTCTAGACTTGGTGGCCCCCTTAAAAAAGAAAAAGTCTAATCAGAGATTTTTAACTCCTTGGTTCAACACAGAAACTCGTAGCTTAAAACAGAAGACTCGTCAATTAGAAAGAAAATGGCGCTCTACTAATTTAGATGAAATCTATTTAGCTTGGAGAAATCATCTTTTAATTTATAAAAAATCTCTTAGAAAAGCTAGAACGAGTTATTACTCTGCATTAATAGAAGAGAACAAGAATAATCCCAGGTTTCTTTTCAGTACTGTAGCCAGGTTGACAAAGAGTCAGGACTCTGTCAATCCTAGCATCCCCTTAGAGCTTACTAGTCAGGACTTTATGAACTTTTTCAATAATAAAATTTCATCCATCAGAGATAAAATCAATCAGATTCTTCCCACAGTTAACTTAAATACTGTAACTACTACAACTCCTTCTATTGATGTCTGTCTTGATGAGTTTACTCCAATCGACCTTTGTGAGTTAGACAAAATAGTTTCCTCATCCAAACCTTCAACTTGTCTTTTAGACCCTATTCCTACCAGGTTATTTAAAGAAGTCTTCCCACTTATTGGTAGCTTTATTCTTCATATAATCAATTCTTCATTAACTTTAGGCCATGTACCGCAGGCTTTTAAAACGGCTGTAATTAAACCCTTACTCAAAAAGCCAACGCTAGATCCAGGAGCTTTAGCTAACTATAGACCAATCTCTAATCTCCCTTTCATTTCAAAAATCTTAGAAAGAGTTGTTGCTATGCAATTATTTGACCACCTGCAGGGAAATGGTTTATTTGAGGAGTTTCAATCTGGGTTTAGAATCCATCATAGCACTGAAACAGCCTTAGCGAAGGTCACTAACGACCTCCTCATTGCATCTGATAATGGACTAGTTTCTGTACTTGTCCTTTTAGATCTTAGTGCAGCTTTTGATACTATTGATCATAATATTCTACTTGATAGATTAGAACACTATGTTGGACTTAATGGAACTTCGTTGCAGTGGTTTAGATCTTATTTATCTGATAGGTTCCAGTTTGTTCATGTAAATGATGAGTTTTCTCTCAGCTCAAAGCTTAGTCATGGAGTTCCACAGGGATCTGTGCTTGGCCCTACTCTTTTTAGTTTATATATGCTTCCGTTAGGCAACATTATTAGAAAGCACTGTATACATTTTCACTGTTATGCAGATGACACACAATTATACCTGTCAATGAAGCCAGATGATACTAATCAATTAGCCAAGTTAGAAGCCTGTCTTAAGGAAATCAAAGTTTGGATGACTTGTAATTTCCTGCTATTAAATTCAGATAAGACTGAAGTCATTCTTGTTGGTCCAAAAAACCTTAGAAATTCCTTTCCAAATCAAACTTTCAGTTTGGATGCAGTTACTCTTTCTCTTAATAGCTCTGTGAGGAACCTTGGAGTTATTTTTGATCAGGATTTGTCCTTCAATTCACATATTAAATTTGTTTCTAAGACTGCCTTCTATCATTTGCGTAATATTGCCAAGATTAGGAGCATCTTGTCTCAGAGTGATGCTGAGAAGCTGATCCACGCTTTTGTTAGCTCGAGATTAGATTATTGTAATTCTTTATTATCAGGTTGTCCTAAAACATCTTTAAAAAGTCTTCAGCTGATCCAAAATGCTGCAGCAAGAGTTTTAACAGGTACTAGAAAGAGAGATCATATCTCTCCGGTTCTGGCCTCCCTTCATTGGCTTCCCATAGAGTTTAGAATTAAGTTTAAAATCCTTCTTCTTACTTACAAAGCTCTAAACAATCAGGCTCCTTTTTATTTAAAAGATCTGATACTACCGTATCATCCTAACAGAGCACTACGCTCCCAAAATGCAGGTTTACTTGTAATACCTAGAATCTCCAAAAGTACAATGGGAGGCAGAGCCTTCAGTTATCAAGCTCCTCTCCTGTGGAATCAGCTGCCAATCTGGATTCGGGAGTCAGACTCGATCTCTGTTTTTAAGAATAGGGCTAAAACCTACCTTTTTGATATAGCCTACAATTAGGGAGGGATCATGTGTTTTCTGAACCCTCCCTTAGTTATGCTGCTAATAGGTTTAGTCAGCCGGGGGACCTCCAGTAATGCACTGGGCCTCACTCCTTTCCTCACTCTCTATGAAATATTTTTTTTTTTTTTTGCTGGTCATTAACATTTGTTTGTTCTCTCCCATAGATTGAGTCCCCATCGTGCTGTTTGCTCTCTACATGTCTGTTCTTTTCTTCTTCTCTATCCCCTCACCCCCCAGCCAGTCGCAGCAGATGACTGCCCCTCCCTGAGCCTGGTTCTGCTGGAGGTTTCTTCCTGTTAAAAGGGAGTTTTTCCTCTCCACTGTCGCCAAGTGCTTGCTCACAGGGGATCGCCTGATTGCTGGGGTCTTTCTGCAACTGTGGGGGTCCTCCCTACAGTTGATAGTGCTATGAGATGACTGTTGTTGTGAAATGGCGCTATATAAATAAAGTTGAATTGAATTGAATTGAATTGAATTGAATTGAATGTCCATATTACTATAAATGTATATATATAGACACACAGTGCAGAGCATTATGGTTGGTTGGTGAATGTGCAGCAGAAAGTCTAAGTTCTCTCTCCGCGGATGCAGCGGGCCAGCTGGAAGTCTTTGGGCATGATGGTGACCCCCTTAGCGAAGAAGAGACCACCAGGTGGGCCTCGCTGGTCTCCTGCAGAGCCATGACGGCGAAGCTCAGGAAATGCAGGACGGTCTTGAAGTCCTGAGCGATCTCCCTCACCAGGCGCTGGACGGGCAGCTTACGGATGAGCAGCTCCGTGGATTTCTGGCAGCGACGGATCTTTCTCAGAGCCACGGGCCTGTGACGGCGAGGCCTCTTCACTCTGCCGGTGGCCGGAGCGCCTCTCCGAGCAGCCCTGGTGGCTAGCTGTCTCCTGGGGGGCTTCTTCCTCCAGTAGATTTTACGGGCGGTCTGCTTGGTTCTTGCCATCGCTCTTTATTATTCTGTCTTATATTTCTTGCACGCCGCCTAAACTCCAGCCCGGCACCCGCGTCGTTTTCGCTACAGCTCCCGGTATGTCGAGTTTCCCATTAGCACCGGGCGGCAGCCAAGTGCTAGCTAGCACTAGCTCCTCCCCGCTGTAACGTCTCCCGCTGCAAACCGTGGCTCCATCCGCCGACCCGGGAGACCCCCGGGGCGATCCGTGCGTCCGTGATATATATACAGAGTGAAAGGTGTAGAAAGAAGAAGGAAGATAAAAAAAGGGCTGTTGCAATGGGCAGCCTACTCGTGTGGCGCCACCGGTCCGGCGGAACCGGAACCGGAAAAAAAAAATGGACTTGTTTCTGTACTTGTCCTTTTAGACCTTAGTGCAGCTTTTGATACTATCGATCATAATATTCTACTTGATAGATTAGAACACCATGTTGGACTTAACGGAACTTCGTTGCAGTGGTTTAGATCTTATTCATCTGATAGGTTCCAGTTTGTTTATGTCAATAATGAGTTTTCTTCCATCTCAAAGCTCAGTCACTCTTTGACCTTCTCTGAGTCCAACACACACTCATTTGTAGTCATTTGTAGTCTTCAGTGTGAAATATACTGTCTGGGTTTTTCCATTGTATTTTTAATTGCCCAGGACTTGCATCCATATGCAGCATTTTGGAAAATGAATGTACACAGGACTCACAGCTATATTTGCTACTATGGTTCTAGAGAGCACTTAAGTTTTACAGTGTTCCCATGCCAGTAACAAGATACTTTCTGGAGTACAGTTGTTATCTTGGGATATCAGGGCGCCCAAGTATTCAAATCTGGGGACATCCTGTAACCTATACTGTGGACTGACATATTTCACTGAGTCTCTGTTTTGGTTAGTCTTCATTTCCTAAGTACAGAATGTTTATGATCATATTCATGATTATGATTATTAATGGGTTTTCTTTCAACTCAAAGCTCAGTCATGGAGTTCCACAGGGATCTGTGCTAGGCCCTACTCTTTTTAGTTTTTATATGCTTCCGCTAGGCAACATTATTAGAAAGCACTGAAAACATTTTCATTGTTATGCAGATGATACACAATTATACCTGTCAATGAAGCCAGATGACAGTAATCAATTAGCCAAGTTAGAGGCCTGTCTTAAGGAAATCAAAGCTTGGATGACTTGTATTTTCCTGCTATTAAATTCAGATAAGACTGAAGTCATTCTAGTTGGTCCAAAAAACCTGAGAAATACCTTTCCAAATCAAACTCTTAGTTTGGATGCGGTTACTCTGTCTCTTAATAGTTCTGTGAGGAAACTTGGAGTCATTTTTGATCAAGACCTATTTTTTAATTCACATATTAAACTTGTTTCTAAGACTCCCTTCTGTCATTTGCATAATATTGCCAAGATTAGGAGCATCTTATCTCAGAGTGATGCTGAGAAACTAATCCGCGCCTTTGTTAGCTCTAGATTAGATTATTGTAACTCTTTATTATCAGGTTGTCCTAAAACATCTTTAAAAAGTCTTCAGCTGATCCAAAATGCTGCAGCAAGAGTTTTAACAGGTACTAGAAGGAGAGATCATAATCTCTCCGGTTCTGGCCTCCCTTCATTGGCTTCTCATAGAGTTTAGAATTAAGTTTAAAATCCTTCTTCTCACTTACAAAGCTCTAAATAATCAGGCCCCTTTTTATTTAAAAGATCTGATACTACCCTATTATCCTAACAGAGCACTACGCTTCCAAAATGCAGGATTACTTGTAATACCTAGAATCTCCAAAAGTACAATGAGAAGTAGAGCCTTCAGTTATCAAGCTCCTCTCTTGTGGAACCAGCTGCCAATCTGGATTTGGGAGTCAGACTTGATCTCTGCTTTTAAGAATAGGGTTAAAACCTTCCTTTTTGGCATAGCCTATAATTAGGGAGGGATCATGTGCCCCTGAATCCTCCCTTAGTTATGCTGCTAATAGATTTAGACAGCCGGGGGACCTCCAATAATGCACTGGGCTTCACTCCTTTCTTCACTCTCAATGAAATATTTTTGTTGATCATTAACATCTGTTTGTTCTCTCCCATAGATTGAGTCCCTGTCGTGCTGTTTGCTCTCTACGTGTCTGTTCTTTTCTTCTCCTTCTCCATCCCCTTACCCCCCAGCCAGTCACAGCAGATGACTGCCCCTCCCTGAGCCTGGTTCTGCTGGAGGTTTCTTCCTGTTAAAAGGGAGTTCTTCCCCTCCACCGTCGCCAAGTGCTTGCTCACAGGGGGTCGCCTGATTGCTGGGGTCTTTCTGCAATTGTGGGGGTTTCCCCTACAGTTGAAAGTGCTAAGAGATGACTGTTGTTGTGAAATAGCACTTTATAAATAAAGCTGAATTGAATTGAATTAAATACTTCAGCAGCAGCAGCATCTTCGTGGAAAAGGAGTGAAAACCAGGAAGTCAAACAGCAGAAAGCAAGCAGCGTTTCTTCGTTGGTGAAAATCCTGCGTCAGCGCATTGGCGCTACCTATTGGGCGGGAGTGAAACTACAAATGATGGTTATGCGCATGCATCAACCTCTTGGCCTGGGTAGATGAAAAAAGTGAGCATGAACAGCGCCGCATGCATGCTGGGCTCATCCAAAGCGCACGTGGACCAAAGCAGACGAGAGGGGAAATGCAGCATGAATAAGGCTTTAGGGCACACAAATCCCAAAGATCCTACAATCCTCCAAACTGTTTCACAACCACAACTTGGTAATGGCTGAGAGAGAGACAAAGAGATTATTATGGTTTGGGTTTCAATGTTGCATTCAATGACTAATTCAGAAGATATTATTTCCGTACATCTGCTGTAGGTGTAGGAGGTATTACATCCTACACCAGGGGTTGGCAGCCCGCAGCTCTTCAGCCCCATTATTGTGGCTCTCTGCAGTTTTCATCTCAAAACTAAACAGAAATAATGAAGGTCATTATTGTGTATTGGACACATTTTTCAATTGAAATGCATGCTTTTGTAAACATAAAATGTACATATTTTAAATGTTTTATGTTGTCAACTAAAATATGCACCACGTCTGACCAAACTTAATAGCGGGTTCATATGCACAGCAGTGATGTGCTGATGTTTGTGAGTGGTGAGACTCTGACTCTTTCAGAGTCAGATTTACAAATATATGAACACAATAGCATAAGCTTGAATTTAATTTCAGTTGAAAGTTTGCATGCTTTATGATCTGCTAATTGTACATTATAAAATCCAATGCTATAAATAATTTATTAACAAAACAACTAAGACATTTTACTGAATTGCCTCTTGATAAAATGTGCAGTGAATTTAAGTTCAGTTCTGCAATGCATGTCTAGAGCTTTTATTGTGAAGGGAAGAAGCAGAAATAGTAGTACACTCCATTTGCTTTTGTTTTGTAGAAAGACAGTTAAAGTTCTGCTGACTAACTCCATGCCTCTATGTTTTCATTTCATTCAACACTCCTGAATATAAACAAAGTGCAAAGACCCTTGGCTACACAAATAAAATGTATTAAGTTAATTTACAAACAAATTTGGGGGGCCCAAAATGAATTATAGACTATGTGTTTCAGCCAAGGACGAACTAAAATTATAGTGGCTCAGAGAGTGCATTCGCTGTGCACCCTGTAGCTCCACAATTCAATACAAATTCAAGTATATAAAACAAGTATGCATGGTCGTACCTTTACTTGTAAATGAAATCCATCCGCCTGTCCCTCTAGCCAAAAATCTCAGTGACTTTGCTGTAAAAGTCCCCCTTGTCTTCTTTTAGTTTTAAAAGTCTCTCTGTTTCAATCGAGATTACTGCCAGTTTTGATTGAAAGTCACATTTTGAGAATTTTTTTAAGTTTAGCTATAAATTCTTCCATTTTCAGTCTGTATAAAATAGAAGCACAAATCGAGTACTCGGTACTGTTGACTTTCTGATTTCATCTTTAGCTAATGCGGCATTTAGCTTTGGCGACGGCATAGAAGAAGAGCAACCGGGACAAACTCCTGTGCCTACGGTGCTCAAGCACCCCACCCCCCGCCCTTTCGTTGGAGCAACATTACTGTGCAGCCTCTCACCATGATTTTTAACAAAAGTTTTATGTCAGATTAAGAAGACTAAATATGTTGTACACACATATTAAGTACATTACATAGACTACGGAAAAGGAGGACACAATAAAAGCTCCTACAAACATTACATTTCTGACTTACACAGAGCTGTCACCAGGAACGCGCATCTTGCACGAGCTCTAACTGGGCGGTGGAAGATTGTACAATCCTTTTGAGGTTGCGTTTTTTTGTTGCTTCACCTGGCCTCTCTTCCTCGTATTTGAACAGGAAATGTGCAGATTCAGCAATTTTAAATATATAAATATTGTTGAAATGATAGCAATCACTCAGAAATTACATTTAGATCTACAAGACAAATTAGTGGACAAATAATAATATATTTATAATTCTTTATTTTTTTATGTAACGCCTCCCTGACCGCACATCACTGATGCACAGAGAGCACCAGCTGACTGCTGATCTTCCCGCCCTCAGATAGATAGATAGATGGATGTAGTTTATTGATCCCAAAGTGGGAAATTACAGATACGTACAAATCCAGAATAACACAAAAATCACCAAGAAAAATAGAAATACAAACTTTTCCAGAATACAGCCTTTGCCAAAAAGCAAAATGCTGGAGATCAGCAAAAAAAGAGGGATTTCAGAGCTTCCCCAACTGATAGATGCAGACTGACTGGAAAAGTTTCACTTCATCCTGGACATGATAAATCATCTAAACTCATTGAATGAATGTCTCCAAGGTAAGGGAAGTACAGTTGGTTCTGTTTTATGTTCATGCAGGATGGCTGATTGCCGTCCATGGTTGAAGATTTTAAAAAAGGAAAACAGACATCACCCTGAAATTAATAAATATCCTTAAAAAAAATATTTTTATTTATTAAATTTTCTTTTTGTGATTGCCACCAAAGTGGTGGCTTAGAGGTAGAATATCTGCCCCACAATTGGGAGGTCGGGGTTCAAGTGCCGGCTGGGTCATGTCAAAGACCATATAAAAATGGAACTTTCTGCTGTCCAGCTTGGTGCGCAGCAAAAATGGAATGGAGGAGGGAAATGTGGGCGGCAGTGGCTCAGGAGTTGGTGGTTCAAATCCCGCTCTCCCCAGCCATCCTGCTGTTGTGTCTCTAGGCAAGACACTTGACCCACCTTGCTCCAGCGTCCATGACACTGGGCATGAATGTGTATAAATGTTTGGTAGTGGTCGAAGAGGCCATTGGCACGGATTGGCAGCCATGTTTCCATCAGTTTGCCCCAGGGCAGCTGTGGCTACAGTAGTAGCTTACCACTACCAACGTCTGTCTGGAGTGAATGAATAATGGACTCAATGTAAACACTCTGAGATGTCACTTGACATGTAAAGTGACATATAAATCTAATCCATTATTATTCTTACTGTAAACTACCTGTAAAATCTAATCTATTATTATATTATTAGCCTACAGCTGTTTATCCCTTATTTCAAAATGGGCTATTTTCCCCAATTTTGAGAAGGTTTAAATGTCAGCCTGCATAGTCTCATTTTCAGTTAAAAGTGCACTGAATAATATTTTTGGTAATTTGCAGATGGAGCATAAAATCATTTAGTTTTCATTGTCATATAATCATTTTCAGCAAAAATTGTGTTTTTTGTATTGTAAGATTACCTTTTTATACACAGGAAGAGGGACCGTCTCCATGTAGGCAGCCATCTTGGATCACCGTAATGTCTTTTCAAGTTTTATGAATAATTCTATCAACACAAATGACTTCTGTAGGTTATTGTGAATGCTTAATAAGGGAGGAATGCCCAGTATGAAGGAAAATATTTGCATTTTGGTATCTGACAGCTAGATTACACTAGATCAGGCTCATTCAATTAGCAGCCCGCGGGCCACATGCGGCCCAGAACCAATCTCCAAGTGGCCCAGGCCACGCCAAGAAAATATAAATTTAAGAAAAAACTATGAAGGAATGACCGTCTGCAAGCGCGTACACAAACAACGCGTGTGACCGTCATCCACGCGGAGTTCAGAAGCGCCCTGCCCACGTGAGCGTTCCAGTTAAAAACTAAAGGAAGAAATACTCCAAACATATATACAAGATGACATGTAAAATCACATAAGGATTGTCATATCCAGTCTGTGTTGTGTTGTAGCTTAGTTGTTTTTTTTTTGGTCACATTTTGTCTTAGCTTTGTTCTGAACTGTAATCGCTCTTGTTTTGTTTTTCTTTTGAATTCTTGGATGGAATATGGGTGGGCAATATAAGCTGCGGCTTCAGCCATCATCCATTTCGGATAACTTATGTTGAACTGTATAATCAGAGGAGTTATTGTCTAATTTGACCTTGTTGGATTTTCTTTCCCCCTTTGTTATATTATTCTGTTTCTTTTTTAATCTTTACTTTTAATCTATCCAAAATAAAAATAAAGATTCAAAGATTCATTCATTCAGTTAGGCAGAGGTTTTCTAGCGTTGCTGTCTGAGAGAAACATAAGTGTATTAAAGTACTTTAAACGCAGAAAAACGCAGAAGAAATATGTAAGCAGTGGATGCATTTATGATGGCTTTAATCCGCTGGAAACGGGAGCAATAATAATGAAGAGTTGTCATGCCGAGTTCTGCTCTCTTGCCGAGAATTGCATCCCATCGTCATAGACATGTGGAAATGGCCGGGACTGGCGCGGACCATGTGCAACAACGCGCATCTAAGGGAGTGATGCTGTAATACCACCAAGTCTAAAATATAACCCGAGAGCCAGGCTTGTAAATGGGCTTTAAATTATGTTTATTCGCCAGACATTTTAGTGTTTCAAAGGGGGTTAGAAATCACAGTGATCCAAGTATACATGATAACAGAATAAAATGACTATCCTGATTTTTTTTTTCCCAGATTCTTTGAGACTCTTGGATTCTTTAGTACATCCACATGTTTCAAGTTTAAGGGTCAGTTTATTATGTATGTGTCAAACTGGTGCAAACTTGTTTTTGAGCATAATTTATTTACATATTATTACTACATTGTGGCAACCTGGGGAGTGCATAATGGTTTACCACCTTAGACAGGAACAAAGGACGCGAAGTTAACCTTTTGTGTGTGAGAAGCTTCTAGATGCCCTAGTAAGATAACAGGGAGGTGTCAAGGATGAATGGACTGACTGCAGTTGGACGGGGAGATTATCTTTTGTGTGTGAGAAGAGTCTAGAAGGAGATTATCTTTTGTGTGTGAGAAGAGTCTAGAAGGATGTCATGTTATTTAAGGGAAGAGTTCCTACTTGTATGCCATTCTGTCTATGCTCCTTGTGTGAGTCGTGTAATAAACCGCCTGAACCAAATCCGCCTCATTATTTACACGCTCCACACTGGTGACCCAAGACGAATCATGGAATACGACGGAAGATCCCCGGAGCCAACCTCGACTGGAACCCCCAGCTTCGCGTGCGCTGTAGCGATCAAACTACCTGATTTTTAGCAGCACAACCTGCGCTCCTGGTTCCACCTAACCGAGGCGCAGTTCGCCCTCCGAGGGATATCGGCGGATGATACGAAATTCCACTATGTGGTCACAGCGCTCGATGCCAGCACGGCTCAGCACATCGAGAGCCTGCTCGATCAGCCACCAGCTGACGACAAATATGACGCGCTGAAGGCTGCCTTCATCCAGCACTACACGCTCTCAGATGGTGAGAGAGCAGAGAGGCTTCTGACGCAGACCGAGTTGGGAGGCGGTTCGGCCGTGGACATGATGGAGAAGATGCTGAGGTTAAAAGGCACGGACGACGACCACTTCATCTTCACCCACATTTTCCTCAGGAACCTTCCGACAGCGGCGAGAGCGGCCCTGGCCAATTCGTTGTTGCTGGCCAAACGGGACTATCGTGCGCTAGCCCGGGAGGCAGACCGGATCATCGTCGCCACCAAGGCTTTCGTGACCATTGCGGCAGCGACGGAGCCCAGCACGTCGACACGAGGAGGCGAGGAGCCGCCGACGGCAGCAGCAGCGGGGGCCAAGGAACGTAGAAGTGACACGCTTTGCTTCTACCACCGCCGCTTTGCAGAGAGGGCACGCAAATGTATACCACCGTGCCAGTTCAAGCGCTCGGGAAACGCCAAAACCGGGGGTCGGCAGCAGCCGCGACCCTCGGGGAGGAGAACAAGCTGCTCTATTTGACGGACGCACGCTCGGGGAGGCATTTCCTCATGGACACCGTTGCACAGAAGAGTTTCATCCGGCCGACCTACGCTGACTGGCTGGCAGGACCCAGCGGCCCCGAGATGGCAGCAGCAAACGGCTCAGACATTAAGACCTTTGGTGAGAGGACTCTACTCTTGTCTCTACACGGTCGTACATTTGAATGGACTTTTGTTGTAGCAGCATTGAATTACTATATACTGGGGGCTGATTTTCTATGTGCACATGGGTTGTTGGCAGATATCGCTAACAGGCGCCTGGTTAATGCGTCTTTTGACTCTCTCCCCTGTATAGCTCGAGTGACCCGGCCAACAGCACAAGCCAACGTCACAGCAGCATGCGGTAAGTTCCACACACTGCTCGCTCAGTTCCCAGCACTCACAGTCCCGACGTTTTCAGCAGCTATCGCTAAACGTGGGGTGGAGCATTTTATCACCACCACCGGGGCGCCTGTTTTTGCAAGACCTCGGCGCTTGGACGCAGCTAAACTGGCCATAGCGCATGAGGAGTTCGCTAACCTAGAGAGGTTAGGCATCATCAGGCGCTCAAACAGCCCATGGGCTTCCCCGCTACACATGGTCCCTAAAGCTGAAGGTTCGTGGCGACCTTGCGGCGATTTCCGCAGGTTAAACAACGCTACAGCACACGACCGCTACCCATTTCCCCACATTCAGGATTTTTCCGTTCACCTCGCAGGAGCGCGCATTTTTTCTAAGATAGATTTGGTCCGTGGTTACCACCAAGTCCCAGTGCACGCTGAGGACATACCCAAAACAGCGGTAATAACTCCGTTTGGTTTATTTGAGTTCTTGCGCATGCCGTTTGGGCTTAAAGGGGCAGCACAGACGTTCCAACGCATGATGGATGCAGTGCTGCGCGATCTCCCTTTCGTGTTCGTCTACCTGGACGATATCTTGGTAGCCAGCGCGTCTGAAGACGAACACGAAACCCACCTCACGACGGTTTTCCGAAGGTTGGAAGAGCACGGTTTAATAATCAACCCAGCAAAATGTCAGTTCGGGGTGACGGGGATTGATTTTTTAGGGCACTGCGTCTCTCCTGAAGGAGCGGTTCCGCTGCCTGACAAAGTGCGCGCAGTGACAGATTTTCCCCGACCGCAAACGGTCAGGGCGCTACAAGAATTTTTGGGAATGGTGAACTTTTATAACCGTTTCCTTCCCTGCGCAGCGCAGCTCATGCAGCCATTGTACGCTGCGCTCAAAAAACAGAAACCCGCAAATAGGGTCGAATGGACCCCGGAACGAGAGCAGGCGTTCTCGGAAGTTAAAGCAGCCCTGGCAAACGCCGCATTGTTGGCACATCCAGACCCAACGGCCCGCATAGCCCTCACCACTGACGCCTCAGATGTGGCCATAGGGGCTGTCGTGGAGCAGCGTGTCGCCGGGGCTTGGCAGCCGCTTGCCTTTTTCAGCAGAACCTTGCGCGACAAAGAACGTAAATACAGCGCGTTCGACAGAGAGTTGCTGGCTCTCCACCTGGCCATTCGCCATTTTCAGTTCTGGCTGGAAGGGTGCAATTTTACTGCGTTCGTTGACCATAAGCCACTACCATTCGCGATGGCCAAAGTTTCAGAACCTTGGTCGGGCCGGCAGCAGAGGCAGCTGGCCGCGATCTCAGAGTTTACTACCGATATTCAGCATGTGTCGGGCAAACTGAATGTAGTGGCAGACTGCCTCTCGCACGCTGTTGTGGCCCTGGTCTGTGTAGGGATGGATTACGCAGCCATGGCCGCGGAGCAGGCTAGTGACGCGGAGGTGCGCACGCTCCAGTCTGGACCAACAGGGTTAAGGCTGGAGAAGAGGATGCTGCTTAACGGCATTCCCCCCTTAATCTGCGACGTCTCCACGGGTCGCCCACGGCCTGTGGTTCCGGCCGTGTGGTGCCGCCGCATGTTTGAGTCGGTTCACTCTTTGGCACACCCAGGGGTGCGCGCGTCGGTAAAAATGGTAGGAGAGAAATATGTGTGGCCGGGCCTTCGCAAACAAGTGAAAGAGTGGGCGGCAGCCTGCGTGGCGTGCCAACGAGCCAAAGCTCACAGACACACGAAGTCTCCTTTGGAGCCGTTTCGCATCCCGGCTAAGAGGTTCGACCATGTCCACGTGGACCTTGTAGGCCCCCTTCCGCCATCACAGGGGTACACGCATCTCCTGACAATGGTGGACCGCACCACGCGCTGGCCAGAAGCGGTTCCGCTGGCGGCAACCACGGCCGAGGAGGTGGCGCGCACGTTTTTAACAGCATGGGTGGCGCGTTTTGGAGTTCTGTCGGACATTACGTCCGACAGAGGCTCTCAATTTGTTTCTGAACTCTGGTCAACCATGGCCCGCAGCCTAGGTGTCTCAATTCACCGCACAACCGCGTACAACCTGCAGGCTAATGGGCTATGCGAATGTTTTCATAGGTCGTTAAAAGCGGCTCTGAGGGCTTCACTGACGGATGCAAATTGGGTAGACAGGCTACCATGGGTTTTATTGGGGTTACGTTCTGCGCCTAAAGAGGATCTGGAAGCTTCCCCGGCAGAACTCGTTTTTGCACAACCACTCCGGCTGCCTGGGGAGTTTCTGCCAGATAATCCTGCGCCGGGCAGCTCCCCATCTCAGCTGCTGCAGCATTGCATAGACTCAAGCACGCTGCCGGGCCCTGCCCACCACAGTTTTCCCCGCGTTTTTGTGCCTAAAGCTTTGAAAAACGCAGAGTTCGTGTTTGTCAGACACGACGCCCACCGCCCCCCACTGCGCCCACCTTATGATGGACCGTTTAGAGTGCTGGAAACAGGGGATAAACATTTTTTGCTAGACTTGGGGGGTAGGAGGGAAAAAATTGGCATAGACAGACTCAAACCTGCTTTCGTTGTGGCTGACGAGCAAGTGCTGTTGGCGAGGGCCCCTTGGCGTGGAAGACCCCCACGGGGCGCTTCCCAGAGAAAAGATTCTCCAGAGCACCCACACGGACAGTCAAAAAGTTTTCACCCCCAGACATCAGCCCCCCAGCATGGCAGCGCCATGGAGGCAGCGAATCCTGGCTACAGCAGATACGGCAGAAGACTGAAGCCCAAGCAGCATGCAGACTGATGTTGATGGTTCTACAGCATGTGGACTGATGTTAATGGTTCTATCACAGCATGTGGACCGTTACCCTTTTGTCCTATCTAAATTGCTGGGTGGGGGTGTGTGACAACCTGGGGAGTGCATAATGGTTTACCACCTTAGACAGGAACAAAGGACGCGAAGTTAACCTTTTGTGTGTGAGAAGTTTCTAGATGCCCTAGTAAGATAACAGGGAGGTGTCAAGGATGAATGGACTGACTGCAGTCGGGCGGGGAGATCATCTTTTGTGTGTGAGAAGAGTCTAGAAGGAGATTATCTTTTGTGTGTGAGAAGAGTCTAGAAGGATGTCATGTTATTTAAGGGAAGAGTTCCTACTTGTATGCCATTCTGTCTATGCTCCTTGTGTGAGTCGTGTAATAAACCGCCTGAACCAAATCCGCCTCATTATTTACATGCTCCACAACATATGCATTATTTTTTGATCATTTATTTTCAGTTAATGTTGTAATGATGTTCTTGTTACAATTTTGATGATGACAGAAATTGTTTTTCATGTATTGTTCATTGCTGAGTCAGCTTTCCAATAAAATGTGTTAATTCCAGTTGGTGTCTAAGTGTGGATTTATTCAACTAGATGAACTTCTTTGTAAGGGGGATTTGTCTTGGTGTGTGTGTGTGTGTGTGTGTGTGTGTGTGTGTGTGTGTGTGTGTTGGATGAGACTTTAAATTTATTACCATATTTTTCTCATTATCAGCCACTTAGGTTTGTAAAAATTCTGGCATGTTATTATTACCTGTTGTAGGAAACTCGCAGATTTGCCAGCCTCTGAGTCACAGTAAGGACAGGACGCATGAACACAATACATGCATGGCACATTACATCACAATACATGAATGGCACATTGCATCACGATACATGAATGGCACATTGCATCACGATACATGCATGGCACATTACATCACAATACATGCATGGCACATTACATCACAGTACATGAATGGCACATTACATTTCAGTAGTGCAGCTGGAAAAACCAAGAGAAGAGAGCTGACTGTCCTGTGTGTTGTGGGGGGGTTGAATCAACCCGCCACACGCTCTCCCCCAGAGGGCACGGCAGGGGGCCGAGACCTCGATAATCCATCTATGGGAGCGAGCTGTGGGAGAAGCTGGTTAGGCCACACTAAACATGTAGTAATAAAGCTATAAAGTCTCCTAGGAGCCCAAAGTAAAAGACTATGCCTGCTTATATTTGCCATAAAATGCGATTACGATCACTTCCATATTGCAAGAGACCAAAGCCTTCAGAGTTTTTGTTTAAAGGTTCTATATTGTAGCCTGCTGACAACTGTTTGCTTTGCAGTTGACTTGACCTCCTATTATTATTGTAATGCATAAAAGACAGCAGTCATGCACTTTTTATTCCATTTAACCATATTTATTTTTGCAGAAATAAAATACAAAAAGTAAAAAATAGTCAATGTACACAATTAATTTATCAAAAAAGGTTAATTTATAATAAATATCTAATTTATTACAAATATAATATGCCTTTCTATATGTTTAATGAATTTCTTCTGATGACAAAATAGGAAAATTTAAGTATAGCCTATTTATAAACTGACTTTCCTTTTATTGAAATGCTACATCATTTGACAGGATTAATTTGCAGTTGCCAGAAATGGTACCCACTGCTATCTTCACAGTGGAAAGACTGAAATGCATGAAATTTGCTACAGTTAACAGTTTTCTTGCCCTGACTCCCCTGCAAAAAATATTTTATGTTTGGACCAAGAGAAGGTGACCTTTGGGATGGAGGCATTTTCCGGCAGGATTAAATTGCAGTTGCCAGAAACGGTACCCACTGCTATTTTCACAGTGGAAAGACTGAAATGCATGATATTTGCTACAGTTAGCAGTATTCTTGCCCTGACTCTCCTGCAAAAAATGCTTTATGTTTGGACCAGCAGAAGGTGACCTTTGGGATGGAGGCATTTTCCGGCAGGAGTAGTTGCCAGGAAATGCACAGAGTGTGATTGAAGAAATTTACTACCTTTATTTCCGTCATGGATCGTCACCTTATCGTGGTGGGGAGGTTTTCATGCCCTAGTGATCCCAGGAGCTATGTTGTCCATGGCAATTTGCCTCTGGTAGAGTCACCCAAGACAAACTGGTCCTGAGTGAAGGGCCAGACGAAGAACGATCCAACAGACTCTCATAATAAATATTAGAACAAGGATTCAGTGTACCCCACCCGGTATGGGGTTACCAGGGCCCCACCCTGGAGCCAGGCCTGGGGGAGGGGCTCGATGGCTAGTGCCTGGTGGCCAGGTTTCTACCCATGGGACCCGGTCAGCCTCAGTCCGAAGGAGTTACATGGGTCCGCCCTCCAGTGGGCTCACAATCTGCAGTAGGGATTATGGGGGTCCGGTGCTATGTGGATCAGGTGGCGGTTAAAGGCATAGACCTTGGCGGTCTGATCCCAGGATTCCTAAACTGGCTTTTGGGACTTGGAATGTCACCTAATTGGTGGGGAAGGAGCCTAAGCTGGTGCATGAGGTTGAGAGATACCGGCTAGATATAGTAGGCCTCACCTCAACACACAGCTCTGGTTCCAGAACAAGTCTAATGGAGAGGGGCTGGAGCTTGTTCTACTCTGGAGTTGCCCCGAGCAAGAGGCGATGAGCAGGGGTGGATATTCTTGTATTCCCCCACCTTGCTGCCTCTATATTGGCATTTTCCATGGTGGATGAAAGAGTTGTTTCCCTGCGCCATCAGGTTGGGAAACGGGTCCTGACCATCATTTGTGCCTATGCATCAAATGATGGTTCAGAGTACCCACCCATTTTGGAGTCTCTGACTGGGGTGCTGGAGAGTGCTCCTCTTGGAGACTCCATTGTCCTACTGGAGGACTTCAATGCGCACGTGGACAATGACAGTGAAACCTGGAGGGGTGTGATTTGGAGAAACGGCCTGCCTGATCTGAACCTGAGTGGTGTTCAGTTATTGGACTTCTGTGCTAACCACAGTTTGTCCATAACGAACACCATGTTCAAGCATAAAGGTGTCTATATGTGCACTTGGCACCAAGAAACCCTAGGTCGCAGGTCGATGATCGATTTTGTTATCATGTCATCAGACCTGCGACCGTATGTCTTGGACACTTGGGTAAAGAGAGGTGCAGAGCTGTCAACTGATCACCACCTGGTGGTGAGTTGGATCCGATGGCAGGGGAGGATGCCATTCAGACCTGGTAGACCCAAACGTATAGTGAGGGTGTGCTGGGAACGTCTGGCTGAGGCACCTGTCCGGGAGGTCTTCAACTCACACCTTCGGAAAAACTTCAACCACATTCCGAGGGAGTCTGGAGACATGGAGTCTGAATGGGCCATGTTCTCCACGTCCATTGTTGAAGCAGTGGCCACGAGCTGTGGCCGCAAGGTCATCGGGGCATATTGTGGCAACCCCCGAAGCAAGTGGTGGACACCAGTGGTGAGGGGGGCCATTAAGCTGAAGAAGTCCTATCATGCTTGGTTGGGAGCAGATGAGGCATACCGGCAGGCGAAGCAACCCGGGTGGTTGCTGAAGCACAAACTCGGGTATGGGAGGATTTTGGTGAGGCCATGGACCAAGACTTTCGGTCAGCCTCGAAGAGATTCTGGCAAACTGTCCGGTGGCTCAGAAGGGGGAAGCAGCTCCCTGTCCACACTGTGTATGATGTGGATGGGGCGCTGTTGACTTCGACTGGGGATATCGTCGGGTGGTGGAAGGAATACTTTGAGGATCTCCTCAATCACACTGATGTGCCTTCCATAGATGAAGTAGAGCTTGTGGACGAGGGGGATGACTCGCCTATTACAGGGACTGAGGTCGCCAAGGTGGTTAAAAATCTCTTTGGTGGCCGGACCCCGGGAGTAGACGAGATTTGCCCTGAGTACCTCAAGGCCCTGGATGTTGTAGGGCTGTCATGGTTGACATGCCTCTGCAACATTGCGTGAAGGTCGGGGGCAGTGCCTTTGGCATGGCAAACCGGGGTGGTGGTTCCTCTCTTCAAAAAAGGGGACTGGAGGGTGTGCTCCAACTTTAGAAGGATCACACTCCTCAGCCTTCCTGGGAAAGTCTATGCCAAGGTACTGGAGAGGAGAGTCTGGTCGTTGGTCAAACCTCGGATTCAGGAGGAGCAATGTGGTTTTCGTCCTGGTCGTGGCACATCGGACAAGCTCTTTACCTTCTTGAGAATGCTCGAGGGTTCATGGGAGTTTGCCCAACCAGTTTACATGTGTTTTGTGGACTTGAAGGCATTTGACTGTGTCCCTCGTGTTTTTTTGTGGGGAGTGCTTCAGGGGTATGGGGTATCAGGCTTGTTGTTACGAGCTATTCCGTCTCTGTACAACCATTGTGAGAGTATGGTTCGTATTGCACACACTCGATCAGACTCATTCCCAGTGACAGTTGGACTCCGCCAGGGTTGCCCTTTGTCACCGATCCTGTTTATAATTTTTATGGACCGGATTTCTAGGCGCAGCCAGGGAATGGAGGGTGTCATGCTTGGTGACCACAGGATCTTATCTCTGTTGTTTGCAGATGATGTTGTCCTGCTGGCTTCATCCAGCAATGACCTATAGTTCTTACTGGGACAGTTTGCCGCTGAGTGTGAAGTAGCTGGGTTGAGAATCAGTACCTCTAATTCCAGGGTGGGGCCCTGGAAATCCCATACCGGGCGGAGTACACTGAATCCTTGTTCTAATATTTATCACAAGAGTCTGTTGGATCGTTCTTAGTCTGGCCCTTCACTCAGGACCAGTTTGTCTTGAGTGACCCTATCAGAGGCAAACTGCCACGGACAACATCGCTCCTGGGATCACTAGGGCATGAAAACCCACCACCACCATAAGCCGACGATCCATGAGGGAAATAAATGTAGCAAATTTCTTCAGTCATACTCTGTGCATTTCCTGGCAACTACTCCTGCTGGAAAATGCCTCCATCCCAAAGGTCACCTTCTGCTGGTCCAAACATAAAATATTTTTTGCAGGAGACTCAGAGCAAGAACACTCTTAAGTGTAGCAAATTCTGTGCATTTCAGTCTTTCCATTGTGAAGATAGTGGGTACCATTTCTGGCAACTGCAAATTAATCCTGCCGGAAAATGTCTCCATCCCAGAGGTCACCTTCTCTTGGTCCAAACATAAAACATTTTTTGCAGGAGAGTCAGGGTAAGAATACTGTTAACTGTAGCAAATTTCATGCATTTCAGTCTTTCCACTGTGAAGATAGCAGTGGGTACCGTTTCTGGCAACTGCAAATTAATCCTGTCAAATGATGCAGCATTTCAATTAAGGGAAAGTCAGTTTTTAAATAGGCTATAAATTTTCCTATTTTGTCATCAGAAGAAAGTCATTAAACATATAGAAAAGCATATTATATTTGTAATAAATTATATATTTATTATAAATTAACATTTTTTGATAAATTAATTATGTACATTGACTATTTTTTACTTTTTGTATTTTATTTCTGCAAAAATAAGTATGGCTAAATGGAATAAGAAGTGCCTGACTGCTGTCTTTTAGGTATTACAGTAATAATAGGCGGTCAAGTCAACTGCAAAGCAAATGGTTGACAGCAGGCTACAATACAGAACCTTTAAACAAAAAACTCTGAAGGCTTTGGTCTCTAGCAATATGGAAGTATTCTTAATCACATTTTATGGCACATATAGGCAGGCATGGTCTTGGTTCTTTGGGCCCCTAGGAAACTTTATAGCTTTACTACTACATGTTTAGTGTGGCCTAACCACTTGAATTAATGTAGAAAGAATTGAGAGTGTGACAGAAGAATTGACATAGATTTATTTTTGTATTAATATCTGAAATTCTGTAGGAAAGTGCATAACAAAGACACATGACATTGACAAAGGGTAGTGTTGGATATGAAGGGAGAAAGAGGACATAAAACACACAAGCCTATTTAAAGCTACACCTGCACTTTGGAATACTGACACCAAAAAAATTATGGAAAACCAGAAGTGAAAGGGGTTTAACGGTTTGTTCCATTTTAGCAGCACACTGTGAAGACAACACATGTAGCATTATCAGTCCAAGACAGAAATAAGCTAGCTACAATGCCACTTCTTGCGTAGGTGGTTGGGCCTGCCTCGCAGCCTCAGCAGCATTGCGTTATATGGGAGAAACAACAAGCTTCAACTACCATTCAGTAGTCTGTCAGAGGAATTCATAGTTTCCCGGGCAAGAGAAGTGATGCTGTACAGAGATTCTAGTGACATCAAAGTCTCATTGGCTGGTATTCAGGTGAAGACGGGAAGGAAATTTAAAGCCCATGAAGTTGTTGAACAGGCTGAGGCACGGCTGCAGTTCAAAGAGTTGGTGGGGACAGTTGCAGCAGGGCAAGCAGGCCTTGGGAGCAACCCAAGACCTCAGTACAGCAAGGTCCAGGGAAAGGAAAGACGTCAGTTGGTTCAGGATGAAATCAGAGTGGGACTGGAGGAAACACGAACCAGCAGGATAGTTGGAATGCGCCAGCAGGGGGCATGGACCAGGTGGGAGGAAGCAATGGAACGTAAAGTCTCCTGGTCAAAGCTCTGGAGAGCGGAGCCACACCGGATCAAATTCTTGATCGATTCGGTGTACGATGTTCTTCCAAGCCCAGCCAACCTGTTCTCTTGGGGTCTGACAGAAGCCTCTTCATGCTCTCTATGCCAGGAAAGAGGTTCCCTGGAACACATTTTAAGTAGCTGCCCGAGAGCCCTCAGCGAGGGGTGCTATCGGTGGAGGCATGACCAGGTACTGAAGGCTGTAGCAGAGTCAATCAGTGCAGGGATCTCTTTCAGCAGGCAGCAACACCCAGCAAAGCATGCCATACCCTTCATCAAAGCTGGTGAGAAGCCATAGCATTGCACAAACCCATTGGGGGGGCTTCTGGCAACTGCACGAGACTGGCAACTGAAGGTTGACCTGAGAAGACAGTTGAGATTCCCTGACAACATCATCATGACCACACTTAGACCAGAAATGGTTCTTGTGTCAGAATCTTCCAAGCAGGTGATCTTGTTGGAACTAACTGTGCCCTGGGAAGACCGGATGGAAGAGGCCTTTGAAAGAAAGAGGGCCAAGTATGGGGAGCTTGTTGGTGATTGCTGTAGTAGGGGATGGAAGACCTGGCTCTACCCCATAGAGGTTGGCTGTCAAGGTTTTGTCGGTCAGTCACTCTGCAAGGCCCTCAGGCAGTTGGGGATCAGAGGGAGACCCAACAAGAAAACCATCAAGAACATCACTGATGCTCCTGAAAGAGCATCACGATGGCTGTGTATCAGAAGGAGTGATCCGTGGACGTCTCGAGCCACCTAGACACAAGTCGGGGTTTGATCAACCCTGGCTGGGTCGCCTGTGAGAGGGTGTATGATGTATAATGACCCGAAACACCCGATGATCCCAGGTTACATCACTGATGATGTGTCTAGGCAGCACCATAAGGTGTGTGTTAGAATCAATGCAAATCTTGTCCGAGCATAAAATATTTCTTACAGTTAGAGGAATGATACTAATAAATGGAGAAATTAAATGCATTTCAGTCTTTACACTGTGGAGACAAAAATATATGTAATTTTGGGAGGAAAAAAATGCAGGAAAATGCATCTGCCCCAAAGGTCGGTCATCTCCACAGTCCTGCCCTGACTTTCCTGCAAAAAATGTTTGATGATTGGACCAACAGAAGGTGACTTTTAGGATGGAGGCATTTTCCAGCAGGAGTAGTTGTCAGGAAATGTACAGAGTATAATTGAAGAAATTTACTACATTTATTAGCTTCAATCATCATAAGTTCATTCTGATTGCAACAGAATTTCACACCAGAGAAAATTCAGGTTTTTGTGTGTGTGTGTACAGTGGGGCAAAAAAGTATTTAGTCAGCCACCAAGTTCTGCCACTTAAAAGATGAGAGAGGTCTCCAATTTTCATCATAGGTATACCTCAACTATGAGAGACAAAATGAGAAAAAAAAATCCAGAAAATCACATTGAAGGATTTTTAATGAATTAATTGGTAAATTCCTTGGTAAAAATAACTATTTGGTCACCTACAAACAAGCAAGATTTCTGGCTCTCACAGACCTGTAACTTCTTCTTTAAGAGGCTCCTCTGTTCTCCACTCGTTACCTGTATTAATGGCACCTGTTTGAACTCATTATCAGTATAAAAGACACCTGTCCACAACCTCAAACAGTCAGACTCCAAATTCCACTATGGCCAAGACCAAAGAGCTGTCAAAGGACACCAGAAACAAAATTGTAGACCTGCACCAGGCTGGGAAGACTGAATCTGCAATAGGTAAGCAGCTTGGTGTGGAAAAAATCAACTGTATGAGCAATTATTAGAAAATGGAAGACATACAAGACCACGATAATCTCCCTCGATCTGGGGCTCCACGCAAGATCTCACCCCGTGAGGTCAAAATGATCACGAGAACGGTGAGCAAAAATCCCAGAACCACACGGGGGGACCTAGTGAATGACCTGCAGAGAGCTGGGACCAAAGTAACAAAGGCTACATCAGTAACACACTACGCCGCCAGGGACTCAAATCCTGCAGTGCCAGACGTGTCCCCCTGCTTAAGCCAGTACATGTCCAGGCCCATCTGAAGTTTGCTAGAGAGCATTTGGATGATCCAGAAGAGGACTGGGAGAATGTCATATGGTCAGATGAAATCAAAATAGAACTTTTTGGTAAAAACTCAACTTGTCATGTTTGGAGGAGAAAGAACACCATACCTACTGTGAAGCATGGGGGTGAAAACATCATGCTTTGGGGCTGTTTTTCTGCAAAGGGACCAGGACGACTGATCCGTGTAAAGGAAAGAATGAATGGGGCCATGTATCGTGAGATTTTGAGTGAAAACCTCCTTCCATCAGCAAGGGCATTGAAGATGAAACGTGGCTGGGTCTTTCAGCATGACAATGATCCCAAACACACTGCCCGGGCAACGAAGGAGTGGCTTCGTAAGAAGCATTTCAAGGTCCTGGAGTGGCCTAGCCAGCCTCCAGATCTCAACCCCATAGAAAATCTTTGGAGGGAGTTGAAAGTCCGTGTTGCCCAGCGACAGCCCCAAAACATCACTGCTCTAGAGGAGATCTGCATGGAGGAATGGGCCAAAATACCAGCAACAGTGTGTGAAAACCTTGTGAAGACTTACAGAAAACGTTTGACCTCTGTCATTGCCAACAAAGGGTATATAAAAAAGTATTGAGATGAACTTTTGTTATTGACCAAATACTTATTTTACCGAGGAATTTACCAATTAATTCATTAAAAATCCTTCAATGTGATTTTCTGGATTTTTTTTTTCTCATTTTGTCTCTCATAGTTGAGGTATACCTATGATGAAAATTGGAGACCTCTCTCATCTTTTAAGTGGGAGAACTTGCACAATTGGTGGCTGACTAAATACTTTTTCCCCCACTGTATGTGGGTTCTTTCCTTGGCATGTTTGATTTTACTTCCTCTAAAAGTACATGTCTAAAAGTACTATACTGAATACTGTCTCAGATTTTTTTTTTTTTAGCAGTCATCTGAAGGCTGACTTTTATTTTGACAGATCACACTGTGGTTGACCTATTGTAAGTTTTGATTATAATTCCAACCTTTTTACTTTATAGTGCTTATTAAATATCAGATGTCTCATGTTTGTGTGTTAAGTCTTGATAAAAGTTCTCCTGTCTGTGTACAGCTGCATACAGTCTCTGTTCTGCTACATCTGCAAAATGTCAAAAATGTCATCAGTTCAATTAATACATAATTATTTTTTTTTTTTGGACTTTTGTACCCGTAGGTAGATTTGTTCTGCAGTCCGGTGACAAGCCACCAGCTGCCGGTCGCTGCGTGCGCAAGCGCCCCTTAACTCCCTAACCTGCATGTTTTACAATATGCATGCATGCATGCATATTGTATCTTGTAGGTTCATGATTAAAAGTGAAGCTATTGGGCATCTTACATGAAGAATAAACTGACAGGTAATAATAACATGCCAGAATTTTTACAAACCTAAGTGGCTGATAATGAGAAAAATAAGATAATAAACACTCACACCATCACGGACTACATCAGCTTCTGTGTGGACAACACCGTACCCACCAAGACCATACGGTGTTGCTCGAACAACAAACCCTGGATCAACCCTGAGATAAAAACACTTCTGAGAGAGAAGAAGAGGATCTTCAGGTCGGGGAACAGGGAGATGCTGAAGCCGGTACAGAGGGAGCTGAGGAGGAAGATCAGAGAAGGCAAGGACAGCTTCAGGAAGAAGATGGAGGACAAGCTGCAACAGAGCGACATCGGTGGGGTCTGGAGAAACCTTAAAACCATCTCTGGGCTCCAGAATACCTCCTCCCAGGCCATGGGGGGCAGGGAGTGGGCGAACAATCTGAACCTGTTTTTTAATAGGTTTGACCAACCGCCCTCCCCCCCGACTGCACAACAACCACTGCGGCCTCTAAAGACATCGAGTCCTGCTGCCCACACCCCACTTCACCAACACCCCCCCCCCCAACTCCCAACACACAGCCCCCCAACCTGACCCTCACTAAGACCCAGGTGAGGACGGAGCTGAGAAAGATCAAGGCGAGGAAGGCGTTGGGTCCGGACGGCATCAGCGCAAAGCTCCTCAAGTCCTGTGCAGATCAGCTATGTGGGATTGTGGAGCTCATCTTCAACCTGAGCCTGAAGCTGGGGAGGGTACCACAGTTGTGGAAAACATCTTGTATGGTACCTGTACCAAAGACCTCCCGCCCCAAAGACCTGAACAGCTACAGACCAGTGGCCCTGACATCCTACATGATGAAGACCCTGGAGAGACTGCTCCTTGCTCACCTCCACCCCCTGGTGGGACCAGCGATGGATCCACTCCAGTTCGCCTACCAGCATGGCATTGGGGTGGAGGATGCAGTGATCTTCCTCCTTCACCGTTCTCTGTCCCACCTGGAGAAGCCCGGGAATGCGGTGAGGATCATGTTCTTTGACTTCTCCAGTGCTTTCAACACCATCCAACCAATGATCCTGAAGGACAAGCTGCTGTGCGCAGGGGTGGACCAGCACCTGTCATCATGGATCCTGGACTACCTCACTAACCGGCCACAGTTTGTGAGAACCTGGGACTGTGTCCGACACAATCATCGGTAGCACGGGGGCCCCCCAGGGAATGGTTTTGGCTCCCTTCCTGTTCACCCTTTATACTGCGGACTTCTCACACAACACAACACACTGCCATCTACAGAAGTTCTCTGACGACTCTGGAATCGTTGGCCTCATCTCCAACGGAGATGAAGGTGAGTACAGAGGACTTATCCAGGACTTCGTGGACTGGTGCCATAGAAACTGCCTCCAGATCAACGCAAGGAAAACTAAGGAGCTGGTAGTGGACTGTTGCAGGCAAGGACAACCCCTCACGGCACCAGTAAACATACAGGGAACAGACATCGAGATGGTGACATCCTACAAGTACCTGGGTGTTCATCTGAACAATAAACTAGACTGGTCACACAATACCGATGCACTCTACAAGAAGGGACAGCGCAGGCTGTTCCTACTGAGAATACTCAGGTCTTTTGGTGTTCAAGGGGCGCTGCTGAAGACATTCTACGACACGGTGGTGGCATCACCCATCACTTTTGGAGTGGTCTGCTGGGGCAGTGGCATTACAGCAGCCGATAGGAAGAGACTGAACAAACTGATCAAGAAAGCTAGCTCTGTCCTGGGGAAACGCCTTGACCCAGTGGAGGAGATGGGAGAGAGAAGGATGGTGGCTAAACTGTCATCTCTGCTGGAGTCCGAGTTCCACCCTATGCAGGACACACTGAATGCACTAAGGAGCTCATTTAGCAGCAGACTACATCATCCTAGGTGCACAACCGAGAGGTTTTGCAGGTCCTTCCTACCTACGGCTGTCAGACTGTACAACCTAAGCAGGGCTGCTCGCAGAGATAGCAAAAAGACGTGACAACCTAATAGTATTGAATGCAAAAGACGCAATAGACTTACACAATGGTCCCCTCCGGTGTACAACTAGGAAAATACCGGTAGCTATGGAAGGTGACAATATGTATGGGTACATAATCATACCATGTAGGATAACTAAGTAGACGGTTATGCTGTTTCATTCCATCTAGCTACAATGCTCTACACTGTGTGTGTTTATATATTTACATATTTATTCCATCTAGCTACAATGCTCTGCACTGTGTGTTTATATATTTATTTATTCCATCTAGCTACAATGCTCCGCACTGTGTGTCTATATATTTATGTATATATGTACATATGTATACTCGCTGCACTTGTTTTTTTCTTGCCTTCTGATTGTTGCTCTGAGTGTTGCTATCCCTGTGCTGTTGCAATCCTGGAATTTCCCCATTGTGGGACTAATAAAGGCTTATCTTATCTTATCTTAAATTTAAAGTCTCATCCAACACACACACACACACACACACACACACACACACACACCAAGACAAATCCCCCTTACAAAGAAGTTCATCTAGTTGAATAAATCCACACTCAGACACCAAATGGAATTAACACATTTTATTGGAAAGCTGACTCAGCAATGAACAATACATGAAAAACAATTTCCGTCATAATCAAAATTGTAACAAGAACATCATTACAACATTAACTGAAAATAAATGATCAAAAAATAATGCATATGTAATAATAATATGTAAATAAATTATGCTCAAAAACAAGTTTGCACCAGCTTGACACATTCATAATAAACTGACCCTCAAACCTGAAACATGTGGATGTACTAAAGAATCTAAGAGTCTCAAAGAATCTGGAAAAAAAAAAAATCAGGATAGTCATTTTATTCTGTTATTATGTAGACTTGGATCACTGTGAATTCTAACCCCCTTTAAAACACTAAAATGTTTGGCGAATAAACATAATTTAAAGCCCATTTACAAGCCTGGCTGTCGGGTTATATTTTAGACTTGGTGGTATTACAGCGTCACTCCCTTAGATGCACATTGTCACACACGATCGCATGCCAGTCCCGGCCATTTCCACATGTCTGCGACGATGGGATGCAATTATCGGCAAGAGAGCAGAACTCGGCACGACAGAGTCACTTAGCAAACGTGTGGTGAGGCTTCATACTATATGCAGAGAAAAGCAAGAGTGACTGAATTGCTGAGGACTGACTTCACCAGCTACGACAATATCTACCTATCCATCCATCCGGATGGATGTTTTGGTGGATGGAGGTTTTTCCTGCTTTCTGGGTGGTGAGGAGAGTTCTAAAAAAATATATAGAAATATTTTAACAGAAATAACCACATCTTTGGTCATTTAAGTCAATTTATTTCATTAAAAATAATTTTATTAATATTTTTTTCTTTGAAATCAGAGTTAAATTATTGTTCTGTTCTGGCTCGGCAAACTTATGGTCAAAAGTGTAAATTGTTTAAGGAAAAAAAGTCAAAATTTTACCACAATCTGTTTCAAATTTATTAAAAAACAGTAATTTTATTGAAAAATAAACAAAAATTAGCCATAAAAAATCCACAAATTTATAAAAAAAAAAGTCTCAAATGTACAAGAAACATAATTTTTACAAGAGGAAATTACAAATTTGAGGAAAATAGTTTCAAATTTAGATAAATTTACAGAGAAAAGTAGACAACTACAAGAAAATTGTTATAAATTTTGGAGAAAAACCTCAAACCTTACTCAAGTTTTTAAGTGGGTGCTTTTTGCATCCTTAACTCTTAGAATTTTTTGGTTGACTGATATGTGTGCGTAGTGGAATGTGTAGTTATAAAAAGAGGTTCCGACTCACATGTGGTGATTTAAAACAAAACAAACCACAATAGTGGATGTGTAATGTTTGTTAATGTTATCAGTCTTTTCTTGGGGGGTTTGTGCACTGAAGTCTTTGACAGTTCATTTTTTACTCAGCTAAATGCACTTTGTGATGTGCCAAGGTCAATTATGATCAGGATGTAGTATAACTGATTTCAAAAGGGAAACTAATGTTAATGCCACTAAGAGTGCAGTTTTTATGCACTTTGAGATATGCCTGAGTAAGATGTGACTAAAATGGTTATTTACAGAATTCCCCCCTGTGGTTATATTAATCATATATCCCATAACCTACATATGTATAAGCATGATAGAATGTTTGGTGATTACATATGTACAAGACCTCACGCCTCAGAACAGGACAAGAGGTCTCAACCGCCAGCGAAGATCAAAGAGCATCCGAGGCGCAGCGGTGGAGACCAGATCGATCGCCCTGACTTCCCAGGGCCAGGTGGAAGAGACAGAGGACAATGGAGGAGATCGATCGCCCTGACCACCCAGGGTCAGGTGGAGGAGTAGGAAGACAAAGGAGGGGGGATTAAGCTAATGCGGGATGTCAGCTTTGATGTGCAATGTCTTTTGTTATGTGCAGGTATAAGTATGTAGGTCTGAATGTGTTCGACCTCTTATTTCTGCTTCTGCACTGAGATGAGACTTGTTAGAGGAGCGAAGCTGATAATAAACTTTGGTTTATAAGTCACATCGCCTCGTTATTCCAAGCTCTTCTACACTGGTGACCCTGACGCGAGGATGGAACAGAGGCGTTCTCCCGCGATTGACTCATCAGAGGCGACCCAGGCAGACGCCGGCGCCCATGCAGACAGGGGAACAGATGGACGACGTTCCCCCACGGCAGAAGCTACAGAGAGGGCTCAACCGAGCACCAGCTCCGCCACGAGAGCCGAAGGAAGGCGCTCTCACCCTGCGGACACATCAGGGACGGCCCACACAAGCGCCGTCACCGTCAAGCTGCCGGACTTCTGGCAGGAAGACCCGAGCTCGTGGTTTCAGCAAGCTGAGGCTCAGTTTGCACTAGCGGGCATAACGGCAGACGACACAAAATTTTATCACATCGTCGCCAAACTCGACGCTGCCACTTCGAGATGTGCGCGGAGCATAATCCAGCGGCCGCCTGCCCAGGACAAATATAGAGAACTGAAGGCGACCATCGTCGAGAATTTCATCCCCTCAGCCGAGGAGAGAGCAGAGAGGATCCTGGCGATCTACGGCCACAGAGGATGCAGACCCAAGGCCCTCATGGAGGACATGCTGCGGCTCAAGGAAGAGGACAACGACAACTTCCTCTTCCAATATATCTTCCTCAGTACTCTGCCGCCACACATGAGAGGGACGCTTGTCAACATGCGGTGCAGCACCCAGCAAGACTTCCGCGCGCTGGCTCGCGAAGCGCAGCGACTCGTCAACGCCTGCAGTGAACAGACGGCCACAGCAGCATCCGCAGATCTCAGCGCCGATGCCCAGATCAACGGGGAGCCACAAACCACTGAGCAGAGCCCGCCCACCATGGCGGCGACACGACCAAGACGCAACAGACGGAGCGACATCTGTTATTACCACCACCGTTTCGCTGAGAAGGCTTACAAATGCATTCCCCCCTGCAAGTTCAAGAGTTCGGGAAACGCCAAAGCCGAGAACCGTTAACGGCTGCGGTTCTCGGCGAAAAAAACAAGCTTCTCTATGTAATCGTTGGACACACTGGCAAACAGTTCCTAATTGACACCGGAGCTCAACTGAGTTTTATCATGCCCTCCCACGCAGACCGGGCCATGGGCTCCCGGGGCAATGGAGCGATGGCAGCCAACGGCTCCATCATCGACACTTACGGTGAAAGGAGCCTGCCCCTCTGCATTCATGGCCGCAACTACAGATGGACATTTATTGTAGCGGCGGTGAGTTTTAACTTGTTGGGCGTTGATTTTTTGTGTGCACATGGGCTGTTAGTCGATCTAGCAAATAGACGCTTGGTTAGTGCACTGTCATTTTCTTCTATTCCCTGCTCAGCTCGAGTTTCTCCACCACCCGTGCAGGCCAACGTCACTACAGCAGGAGGTAAGTTTGATCAACTCCTCACCCAATTTCCAGCACTCACAGTTCCCAAATTCTCAGCTACAGTGGCTAAGCATGGGGTTGAACACTTTATTCCCACAACGGGCCCACCCGTATTTGCCAAAGCTCGGCGCTTAGACGCGACCAAGCTCGCCATAGCTCGGGACGAGTTTACCACCCTTGAAAAACTAGGCATTATCAGACGCTCAAAAAGCCCCTGGGCATCGCCACTACACATGGTCCCGAAAACTGACGGTTCTTGGAGACCGTGCGGTGATTACCGCAGATTAAACAATGCGACAGCGCATGACCGCTACCCAATTCCTCACATCCAAGATTTTTCACTACATCTGGCAGGTGCGTGCATTTTTTTCTAAAATAGACCTGGTCCGCGGCTATCACCAAGTCCCCGTTCGAGCGGAAGACATTCCTAAAAAAGCTGTAATAACCCCCTTCGGTCTTTTCGAATTTTTGCGGATGCCTTTTGGCCTCAAAGGCGCTGCTCAAACCTTTCAGCGGATGATGGACACGATATTACGCGATCTCCCTTTCGTGTTCGTCTACCTCGACGATATGCTGGTAGCCAGCTCGTCGGAGGAAGAACACGAACAACATCTCACTATGGTTTTTCAGAGACTAGAAGAGCACGGGTTAATAATCAATCCAGCCAAATGCAAATTCGGCGTGTCACAAATTGATTTTTTGGGACACAGAGTTTCACCGAAGGGGGCAGTCCCACTGCCAGACAAAGTTCGCGCAGTAAAAAATTTTCCACGGCCACAAACGGTCAAATCGCTGCAAGAATTTTTGGGAATGGTTAATTTTTACAACCGTTCCCTCCCCCGCGCAGCTCAACTCATGCAGCCCCTGTATGACGCACTCAGAAAACAAAAGCCTTCCAACGCGGTCGAATGGACCCCGTAGCGCGAACGCGCCTTCGCGGAAGTAAAAAGTGCTCTAGCTAACGCCACATTGTTGGTTCACCCTGATCCCTCGGCCCGCATTGCGCTAACCACAGACGCTTCAGACCTGGCCATAGGGGCAGTCGTGGAACAACACGTTGGCTGAACCTGGCAACCTTTGGCATTTTTCAGCAAATCGTTAAACCAAACTGAGCGTAAATACAGCACTTTTGACAGGGAGCTGCTAGTGCTTCATTTATCCATCCGCCACTTCCAGTTCTGGTTAGAAGGGCGGCGTTTCACGGCTTTTGTAGACCACAAACCGCTCACCTTTGCGATGGCTAAAATTTCAGAACCATGGTCAGGCAGGCAACAAAGACAGCTAGCTGCAATTTCAGAGTTCACCACAGACATTCGACATGTGGCAGGCAAACTTAACGTGGTAGCAGACTGCCTCTCTCGCGCTGTGACATTGCCAGAGCGCGAGGAGACAGATTATACTACCTCAGCCGCAGAACTTTTCGCCAACGCGGACACATACGCGGCCCCAATCCACGTAGGGATAGATTACGCAGCCATGGCGGAGGAGCAAAGCAGTGACGTAGACGTGCGCGCACTCCTGTCTGGACCAACAGGGTTAAGGCTGGAGGAAAGGGGTTTACGCGACGGTGTACCCCCCCTAATATGCGACATCTCAACCGGCCGACCTCGCCCGGTAGTCCCAGCTGCATGGCGCCGCCGTATTTTCGACTCAATTCACTCCCTCACGCACCCGGGTGTGCACGCCTCGGTTAAAATGGTCGCCGAAAAGTTTGTGTGGCCCGGCCTGCGCAAAAACGTAAAGGAATGGGCAAAAACTTGCATGTCTTGTCAGCGCGCCAAAATACACAAACACACAAAAGCCCCTCTAGAGCCTTTTCGAATCCCAGCTAGAAGGTTCGACCACGTTCATGTCGACCTCGTGGGACCACTACCTTCCTCTCAAGGTTTCACACACCTGTTAACGATGATAGATCGTACTACGCGCTGGCCTGAGGCGGTCCCTCTGGCGTCAACCACAGCGGAGGAAGTTGCTCGCGTTTTTTTGACAAACTGGGTGGCACGTTTCGGTGTCCCATCGGACATCACGTCCGATAGGGGGCCTCAATTTGTCTCAGAGCTTTGGTCAGCCATGGCCAGCAGCTTAGGGGCGACAATTCACCGCACCACCGCTTATCACCCTCAGGCTAATGGGTTATGGGAGCGCTTTCACAGATCTTTAAAGGCCGCCCTCAGAGCCTCACTAACGGATACAAATTGGGTAAATAAACTTCCCTGGGTTTTATTGGGGTTGCGTGCTGCGCTGAAAGAGGATCTAGACGCCTCCCCAGCAGAATTAGTTTTTGCACAACCTCTCAGACTCCCAGGTGAATTTTGACCAGAGAACCCAGAGCCTAGGCAGCTTCCAGCCCTGAGGGTTTTAGGCAGCAACGGACCGGACACTCTCCCCGGACCGGCACATCACTCTTTTCCACGGGTTTTTGTCCCCCAAGCTTTAAAAAACGCCGAATTCGTTTTTGTTAGGCATGAAGCTTTAAAACCAACCCTCCGTCCACCATACGATGGACCATTCAAAGTGCTGGAACCTGGTGATAAGCATTTTGTGCTTGATTTAGGGGACAGAAAAGAAACAGTCAGCACTGACAGACTTAAACCTGCCTTCTTGTTGAGAGACGAACCTGCACGGTTGGCGAGAGCACCTCGGCGGGGTAGACCCCCCAAGAAAAATGACTCAGCCCCCCTGCAGGGAACAAATAATCACTCTCCTCCCCAAGCTGCAGATTCCTTACAGGAAGGTCCCGCCAGGACGCCCAAGCGGACCCACAGCAGATTCGGGAGAAGATTAAAACCCAGACAGCACAGGGACTGATGCAAACTAGCCAAAAGTTGTTAACTATTTTATCAGATTGTGCTGTGACAGTTTTAAGACTGATTTGTGATATTACTACGCTGTTATGATTACCACTGAATTCTCTACAGGAGCATAGCTGCTGGAAAGTTTCTTCCTTGTCAAGAGGTTTAACAGTTAGTATGTCATAGCAATTATCTTAAACTGTGGCCTTTTTTTTTTTTTGATTGTCCTTTTCTTAGTCGTTTGGGGGGGGGGCTGTGGTTATATTAATCATATATCCCATAACCTACATATGTATAAGCATGATAGAATGTTTGGTGATTACATATGTACAAGACCTCACGCCTCAGAACAGGACAAGAGGTCTCAACCGCCAGGGAAGATCAAAGAGCATCCGAGGCGCAGCGGTGGAGACCAGATCGATCGCCCTGACTTCCCAGGGCCAGGTGGAAGAGACAGAGGACAATGGAGGAGATCGATTGCCCTGACCACCCAGGGTCAGGTGGAGGAGTAGGAAGACAAAGGAGGGGGGATTAAGCTAATGCGGGATTTCAGCTTTGATGTGCAATGTCTTTTGTTGTGTGCAGGTATAAGTATGTAGGTCTGAATGTGTTCAACCTCTTATTTCTGCTTCTGCACTGAGATGAGACTTGTTAGAGGAGCAAAGCTGATAATAAACTTTGGTTTATAAGTCACATCGCCTCGTTATTCCAAGCTCTTCTACACCCCCCCCCCCCCATTTTATTTAATTGTTGTTCAAGAGGAAAAATATTTCTACTTCAGTTCTACTCAACCCCAGCACTGTTATTGTGTTTTTATGCACTTTTGATGTGCCTTTGTCATGTGCCAAGTGCACATTTAAAACCAAGACAATGAATAAAAAGTGCATAATTTTCGTCATATTGATCTGTGTTGGTTTGAAATTTGTCATTCAACAGATTGCTGAACATGTGCAGCCCAGTTACATGTCTTGATTTCAAATTGTGGCCCAACTGATTTTGTAATTGAATAACCCTGCACTAGATTACACACTGACTGCACCATGTAACATTTTTTTCAGAAGAGTCTGGCTTTTTCATTTGTGGTGACACATAACAGCAAGGTTGCATCACTTTTCTTCACTGATGTAGTATGAATTCATGAATGCTACATAAACTACATTTCTTGTATATTCACTGATATACTGTATATTAAACTTTATAAGCAGCATAATCTTTATTTTAATGGTCAAATAGCTGTTGTGGCTCCTAGCTACTGCTGTTTTAGTCAGCAAGGGGCAAAATGGCTCTTTGCTTGGCAAAGGTTGCAGACCCCTGTCCTATACAGACATTTAGACAATCAACCTCTAGTGGCTGTGTAAAAAATGACATGAAGTGGCATGGCGAAGGATTATAGTCGTAAGGTATGTAAACGAGACCCTCACCTTTTTTTTCCTCTAATTCAAACAATTTCCCTTACATGACTGTTTCGGCCTCAACTGGGCCAAGGCCAGAATTACCTATATTTACCTGGGATTTCAAAGTCTGTTTCGGCCCTTACACCAAGGTGGATGAACAGTCGTTTTCGTCCTTTTAGACAAGGTAGACATACACCTACTGTATATCCTAGGCTGGAATTTGAACCCACAACACCTTGATCTCAACACCTCCGGCTCTACCACTGATCCAAAGAGGAATTCCTCTGCTAGCATTTGGCTAGTAGTGGAGGTGTATCCTAAGGTGTCAGAAACTGCACCACTGACTAATTCCTTTATGGAGGAGGATTCATAACACCTCCCCCTTTAAGGAAGTGGTGCAGGTGTCAAATCCCGAACGAGCCCCCACTTTCCTTTATGGAGGAGGATTTGTAACAATGACCCATCTGAAATATGTATTTAACTCATTAACGAAGAAAAAAAAAAAGAGGGCAGAGACAAAAAGACAAGATGGTAGGGCTGGGCAATATAGGTTAAAATCATATCTTGATATAATTATGTATATCAATACTCGATATTTATACATATATACACTACCGTTCAAAAGTTTGGGGTCACTTAGAAATTTCCTTATTTTTGAAAGAAAAGCACTTTTTTTCAATGAAGATAACTTTAAACTAATCAGAAATACACTCTATACATTGCTAATGTGGTAAATGACTATTCTAGCTGCAAATGTCTGGTTTTTGGTGCAATATCTACATAGGTGTATAGAGGCCCATTTCCAGCAACTATCACTCCAGTGTTCTAATGGTACAATGTGTTTGCTCATTGCGTCAGAAGGCTAATGGATGATTAGAAAACCCTTGTGCAATCATGTTAGGTCTGCAATGCTGTAATTGCTGAAAATGGAGGATTCTTTGACGAAAGCAAAGTTTGAAGGAAAAAATTATTATTTCAAATACAAATCATTATTTCTAACCTTGTCAATGTCTTGACTATATTTTCTATTCATTTTACAATTCATGGTGGTAAATAAAGTGTGACTTTTCATGGAAAACACAAAATAATTGTCTGGGTGACCCCAAACTTTTGAACGGTAGTGTATGATATAAAAACTGTATGTGTTACGTAAAATACAAATTATGTTGAGAACACAATTTTGGTAAAAATCACCAGCAAATAACTAAATCAGTTGTATACATATGCAATTTAAATTTATACAGTAGGTAGTACACAACATTTATAGTTTGGTCATCTCCCCCCTCCCCCCCCCACACACACACATTAATAGGTGCTTTAGTTTATGGAACTAACCTTTAGTTTTAGCAGTGGTTACTGTGTAAGGCTACACATTTCTAGATGTTTCATCTTGTGGACAATACAGTCATGTGAAAAAATTTGGACACCCCATTAAATATTCAGTTCTTTATTAGGAAATGTTCACCTATCTATGTCTAACCTTGTTTTTGTTTTTATTTGCATTTTTTAAAATTTATTTTAGCCATTGTAAGTGGGAATGAATGTGGGGGTGTCCTAAAAAAGATGGGGGATGTCCTAATTTATTCCTATTTGTTTAGAATTACATTTTACAGAAAATTTGAAAAAAAGTCTTTAATTCATATTTGTGTAGTTATATTACATGAATCTCCCAGTATTTTTAACATTGATATTATATATCCATATGTCCAAATATATTAAAAAAAACACAGGCTTATACAGGGCATCCTAATTTTTTTTACATGACTGTATTAGGATGTTAGCCCTGTAAGTTATTCTTACTGTAAATTAAGTTTTTACTGAGCATTATGCATTGGCGTTTTCTTATTTTGTAGAAATTCATTCAATACTGCACTCAACTCACTAATGGAGAAATTAATCTGTGGCTAAAAATACTGTATCTGTCCACTTGTTCAGCTACATTGTTTTCACAAAACCAGCCCCACTGTTGGTAGGCATAGCAAGCAGGCCCACTGGGATGGTGTTCCAGGTTGTCAGGACATCCTGCAGTGCCACAGCTACATGTTCACCAGCTTGGTCTTGGGGAAAATAGCTGATGTGGAGACTGGAGGCTTATGTTCTATCGGTTATCTTGGATGGGATGTCTGCAGTCACGGTGCCCCAGCCGTGGCCTTTCCTGTTCATTGCTCACTGGAGAGCTGATGGGCCGGGATTGATGGAGCAACGGACGGTGTGAGATGGCTCACAGGTGAGTTTTTTTTAAAAAATTCCATTCATTTTTAATAACGCAATTAATGTTGCTGGAATTAAAAAAGCAGACTCTTAAATGTGAAAGTTGGCACCCACCCGGGCAGTCTTTGGCACTGCACACAAAGGAGCCACTACAGGCAATGCACTAGTGAGAATAATGTGAAATATTCCCTTTGCACACATTTGGGCATAGACTCATTACTTTCGATTGATTTTTGACCACAATAATTACACAGTGAATCTGAGATTAAGACAGCCTTTACACTTGGCCATAAAAAAACAAAACAAAACAATATGCCATTCTGTGTATGGAAACAACTAAATTTGACAGCTGTGTAGCTTTCTTTCTTAAGGGTAAGGCTGTATGTGAAGGTGCTGCATCTGTAATGTGCAATAACTGCTTTGCCTCATCTCTAGTGAAGAACATGCTCACTGTTGTATTTCGTCAAGTGTATAAATTTAGTTTACCTACAATTACAATTTTGAATCCGACTTCACACATCTAGATGGTGAAACGGATCTTTTAATACACAAGCACGGCATTGAGTGTAACAATAAAATCAGCTCTCCCCCTCGCCCCGTTTTCTTCCCTCTACCCCTCCACTCTCCATCTATCTTACTACGACACAGAGTGTTTGTGCATTTATAGCTGCTGCTGGTGGGGGGTCTAATTTAATTCACCAACAGCCAGTTCCAGTTCACATTAACGCAGCTTAATAAAAGACTATTAAATTAGCGCAAGGAACTCCATGCGAGTGTGTGCGCACATGCTGTGTGCAGAACCACAATGGGCGACTGTCACTGACGTAGCCACACACTCCAATTAGGCTCACTGTCAAATTCTCACATATGCAATGCCAAGTTGGCTCAGGGAAGAGGGAAGAGAAAGAGTTGAGGGAGGCAGTGAACGGGTAGAGGAAAGTGGAGGTGTGAGCAACTCTAGCATTGCCTCAACTCCAGAAAGAATAAGGTACATATGTGAGGACGTGTGTGTGTGCTTCTACCAGGCTGTGCATGAATTCTAAGTGTCTAACTTTACTTGAATTGATCCCCATTAAGTCTTTACAAAGGGCAGCAATTTGTCAAAGTCTGACACCACCTTTCATTTGCTGACACCTTTTCAGTTGGATGAGGAGTCGGTGCCGACAAGCAGCAAGAGGAAAAAAGAAAAAAGGAGACGTACTGAGCTGCTGAAACATGCAACATTACGCTCCTCAGCTGACTGGCAAAGTTTTCTCCAGCTAAAGGTGCGAGGATGTCGAGGAGGTCAAAGTTGTAGCAACAGTTATAGCAACATCTGTTCAGACAAACGCGTGAAAGCAAGACAACTGTTACGGTAACGCTCTGCTTTATGTACGTTTTTGTGGAAGTCGCCATTCTCAGCTGGGGCCCAGTAATTGTCCAGGATTGGAAATAAATAGTGGTGCATTGCTACCACCGCCTAACCTTGCACCATGCAGCTGTCTCCCCCAATCAAAAACAGAGGTTTCCACGGCAACCTCAATCCCATGTCTTCCACAGTAATAAGGCGGGAAAAGGAAGGCACAGCACTGAGGGCGCTAGAGGGAAAAGGAGAGTAAAACAAAAAGTGTCTTGGAGAAAATATGTAAAAAAAAAAAAAATAATAACTGCGATTTAACTGTGGTGCTGACTTGATAAGAAAACAAACTAGTTTCCTTAAAAAAAAAAATTCATCAAGATTGTGTTTATCTCATTTTGCCACCAAGTCAGATTCAAAACATCTCATAAAGCCCATTCTTCCATTTTATTTTATCACCCATTCTGCTCCGTTATCCAATATATTGGCAAAATATCCCCTATATTTCTGTAATTCAACCAATTTAATTAAAAGTGGGTGGGTTTCTAATAAAAGCCAAATGGCAGATAGCAGTGCCTGGGCTTTTTCAGGAGCTTGTTTAATCAGAGAATTGTTGAATGGGAGAAGGCAATAACAGAGTGAATAGAGGCTGGTATTTGTAAAGAAATGTCACGGTGAGAGAAAAGATATGAAAGTCACTGGCTGAAACCTCTAATATGGTGCTGAGTTTAATATATAGGTAATACGTGCATCGTGTCTGTTGGGCTAGAGCTGCCTAATCCTCATGAGGAAGTGCAGTTTGTAGTTGGAAGGAGGCCTTCACTGACAAAACTGACAGACACCAGAGTCTGACAGCAGGACAAATATCCCAGTCACTGATATGAAACACAGCACAGAAAATGTGCGTCTGACAAGTTTCATTGCTAACAAGTCATATAAGCAATTTATGAACTGCATTGTTATTCTACATCTTGATCATTTAATAGTTTTTCCCCCATGAAGCTACAACAAAAAGCAGAATGGTATCAATTAATGATGTCGTCACTTTGCTTTAATCAAGATACCGCATACCTCAAGTGTAATACTGCTTTTATACAACGGTTCCATGAGCACAGTTTTTGATTTAACATTAACCCCTTGCACTCTGGGCAATTTTCCTAAAAATGCCAAAAAATAACATGCCCAAAGTAAATCGAAAGCTGTTCTTCAACCCTTTGCAGCATCTTCATGGGGTTGGTCTCATTTAAAAGAAAACACTTTGAATTTTTTGGCAAAAAAAACATAATCTCTCTACGTGCTCCGGCCACTGAGTTACAGTCATCTAAACATACGGAACTTGAAGAAAATAAATTTGGCCACGGTGTTTTTTTGGATACAAATGCTTGCAAATAACACACAACTGTCCGATCTGGCTGGAAAATGCAACAGAAATGTAGAACCAAGTGTTATCCAGCTGAGGTCCAAATTTTGTAACAATACCACAAAAAATGAATATTTTACACAGCTTTGTTCTCTGGCTGTTCCCAGGCGTTTTGGAACTGTGCCAAATTGTGCCAAGTGGCACAGTTTGGAAAAACGTCTGTAACTTTTGAATAATTTAATGTAGAATCTTCATTTTAGGCTCTAATGAAAGGTCACACTCAGGGCTGTGTCTGTGTGTGTGTGTGTGTGGGGGGGGTCGTCCCCACCCCCGCTACCAAGGACGGAGTTCGGCCCTCGCTACATGACGGATTACACTCGTTGCATGTTTCCACAGCAACGCTGTCACAGCGGCTTCCCCCCCCCCTCGCTACTGTGTGTGTGTGTGGGGGGGGGGGTTGTCCCCCCCCTCGCTACAGAGGACGGCCATCGCTACATGATGGAATAGACTCATATGTCTATGTGGCGACGGCTGCGCAGTCAGCGCGGCTTCCCCCCGCAGACCGGGGGCGTTCGGACCGTGAACGCCCCCCCCCGCTCCTCTTCTGCAGCGGGGGGGGGGGGGGGGCGTTCACGGTCCGAACACAGCAAATGAACCGTTTATCGTGGCGTACGCACTTCGTACTTCGTGCGCCGTACAGTTGTAATTTACCGATCAGTCAAAAGTCATTTTTGGATTACAGTTTTCAGGGAGAAATAATAAATTAGCTTATAACACCTTACCTCTTCACAGCAGCAGAGTCCTGGCGAACTTCTCTTCCCCATTGTCAGACGAACGCGACGCTGGTCCGCTCGTGGATCCCGATCAAAACATAATTCCAATATTGCGGTTTTGGTGAATGATTTACGACCTTTGTCGTTGGCCTCCATCGGTCTCTGATGACGGAAGAGAATCCTAAACATCTATTCTGCTGGAATGAGTGCAGGTCCCACTTGTGGGTGTTCTCCATGCTGCTGGGTGAGCCTGGGTCTGTAGCAGGTTCGTCCAGTGTCCTTTTTTTCCCATCTGCTGTAACAGTAAATCTCTCTTCACCCAGCCCGAACTTCTGTGTTTCAATTGGCTCCTGCATTCACAGTAGGCGGGTCCTCCTTCCTAGGTTTTCATTCATTGGCTCTTCAAGGTTTCAGAAACCCAATTCAAGGCTCTTATTAGTCGAATGAGAGGTCAATCAGATGAACTAATCTGTTCGCGGCTGTGTCTGCAGCTTTTTTTTTTCAGTGGTGCTTGGAGGTCACACCACCTACATCACCACCATCAGTATCTCTATCATGCGTCATGCGTCCGAGCGCGCACGAGTGCGCTCTCGTGCGCCCTAGGACGCAGAGACTTGCCCACCCGCAGAACAACGGAGTGCAAGTGGTTAATAAGTAAAAACATGATTTATTTAATGTTGCATTGTTACTCCAAGATTAGTATTTCTACGTGTAAAAAATACTGGCGGCTGCCAATGGTACCCCTCAGCCTCTTTGTTGTTGAGATTTAGTTTATATGGCATTTTGACCTTGACCTTTGATCCCAAAACCAGTCACAGTTAAGGGTCACAGGGTGAACCTCTGTAGAGTAGTTTGTAGTCTAGGTTAGTTTGGTGACCCTTTTACTTGTTTTATATAATAATAGTGCAAAAGGAATGCTAATGTTGACCTTTGCCCTCAAACCCATAGTCAGGTCAGGGTTTAAGCCGTTCAAGATTTGTCTTGGATACATCGATGATATTGAGCCTACATCATTTCTTTCTGTAGTCATTGCGTTCACAAGAATTAAGGAAAAACTGACCTCAACCTAAAGGTCACTAAAATTGGAACTTGTCTGAGATTTGTCATAGATACAACTATGGTACAGATTTGAAAAGCATACGTCATTTCTTTCTCTAGTTATCGCGTTCACAAGGTAGGTGTTAACGCTACAGTCCATCTGTCCAATAGGGTGACAACAATACCCCTTCAACCTTTAAGAGGCTGAGCCATAACAAGTTGCTTAAAACTGCTACACTTGAATCTTGCTAACATAAACACAAAGCACAATATAGTATGTGATAGCTTTATTGTCATTTTAAACATACACTATGTTGAATGAAATTTACTGTTTTTGACCAGTTACTGTCCATTGCTTTTAATTCTGTTTGAGCAGCTTGTTAGCTAATTAGCTTTCTTACCTGCCTTTGGGATTCCTCAATGATGCCACTATTCTGTTACTATCACAACACAGCTAGCCCTAGCCTAGCCTATCTGGAGTCTAGATCAGGATGATACAGTGCACCCGGAAAGTATTCACAGCGCTTCACTTTTTCCACATTTTATGTTACAGTCTTATTCCAAAATGGATGAAATTAATTTTTTTCTTCAAAATTCTACACACAATACCCCATAATGACAATGTGAAAAAAGTTTTTTTTTTGAGATTTTTGCAAATTTATTAAAAACAAACTAAGAAATCACATGTACATAAGTATTAACAGCCTTTGCCATGAAGCTCAAAATTGAGCTCGGGTGCATTCTGTTTCCACTGATCATCCTTGAAATGTTTCTACAGCTTAATTGGAGTCCACCTGTGATAAAGTCAGTTGATTGGACATGATTTGGAAAAGCACACACCTATCTATATAAGGTCCCACAGTTGACAGTGCATGTCAGAGCACAAACCAAGCATGAAGTCAGAGGAAATGTCTGTAGACCTCCAAGACAGGATTGTCTCAAGGCGCAAATCTGGGGAAGGGTACAGAAAAATTTCTGCTGCTTTGAAGGTCCCAATGAGCACAGTGGCCTCCATCATCCATAAATGGAGGAAGTTCGGCACCACTGGGATTCTTCCCAGAGCTGGCCGGCCGTCTAAACTGAATGATCAGGAAAGAAGGGACTTAGTCAGGGAGGTGACTAAGAAACCAATGGTCACTCTGTCAGAGCTCCAGTGTTCCTCTGTGGAGAGAGGAGAACCTTCCAGAAGGACAACCATCTCTGCAGCAATACACCAATCAGGGCTGTATGGTAGAGTGGCCAGACAGAAGCCACTCCTTAGTAAAAGGCACATGGCAGCCCGCCTGGAGGTTGCTAAAAGGCACCTGAAGGACTCTCACACCATGAGAAACAAAATTCTCTGGTCTGATGATACAAAGATTGAACTCTTTGGCACGAATGTCAAGCGTCATGTTTGGAGGAAACCAGGCACCGTTCATCACCAGGCCAATACCATCCTTACAGTGAAGCATGGTGGTGGCTGCATCATGCTGTGGGATGTTTTTCAGCAGCAGGAACTGGGAGACTAGTCAGGATAGAGGGAAAGATGAATGCAGCAATGTACAGAGACATCCTGGATGAAAACCTGCTCCAGAACGCTCTTGACCGCAGACTGGGGCAATGGTTCATCTTTCAGCAAGACAACAACCCTAAGCACACAGCCAAGATATCAAAGGAGTGGCTACAGGACAACTATGTGAATGTCCTTGAGTTTCCCAGCCAGAGCCAAGTCTTGAATCCAATTGAATATCTCTGGAGAGATCTGAAAATGGCTGCGCACCAACACCTCCCATCCAACTGGATGGAGCTTGAGAGGTGCTGCAAAGAGGAATGGGTGAAACCACCCAAAGATAGGTGTGCCAAGCTTGTGGCATCATATTCAAAAAGACTTGAGGCTGTAATTGCTGCCAAAGGTGCATCAGCAAAGCATTGAGCAAAGGCTGTGAATACTTATGTTCATGTGATTTCTTAGCTTTTTTTATTTTTAATAAATTTCCAAAAATCTCAAACTTTTTTTCACATTGTCATTATGGGGTATTGTGTGTAGAATTTTGATGAAAAAATGAATTTAATCCATTTTGGAATAAGGCTGTAACATAAAGGTGGAAAAAGTGAAGCGCTGTGAATACTTTCCGGATGCACTGTAAATACAATCTCAGCTCATCCATCTTGTTGATAATTGACCTAACATTTGCAATAGAAATACTGGGGAGTGGTCATGTATGCTTATGTTGATCTTCTCTTAGTTGTGGCTGTGGCGCAGGTGTAGTGTAGCTGACTACTAATCAGAAGGCCAGTGGTTCGATTCCCGTTCTGTCTGCAGTATGCATGTTGAAGTGTCCTTGAGCAAGACACTGAATCCCCAGTTTCTCCTGGTGAGTCAGGCCAGCGCCTGTGCATGGCAGCTCTGCCGCCATCAGTGGGTGAATGTGTGTGTGAATGGGTGCATAGCAGGATCTGTAAAGTGCTTCGGTCATCCAGAGATGAGTAAAAAGCACTATATAAATGAACGGCATTTACCATTTCTTATTGCCGTCTTCAGATTAAGTCAAGTCAGTGGCATGCATTATGCTGTAAAGCTTGAGTAGAAACTATTTGGTGTGAGGCTCTAATCTAAACTTTGTATAATTTCCCTGTTTGGGATCAATAAAGTACAGCTATCTATCTAATTTTAAAAGTAAAATAACAGAGAACCAGACTAGCATGAAACCAGAGCACAACAACACAATTTCAAAGTTGGCAAAGTTGTCTCTTTTAAGACAGCGCCTCACTGTGGAAATTAAGGTATACAACTTTACAATTCTCGCATCATAAGAAGCCACTGATAGTTACTGTAAATGAAAACTATCTGAACACTACTGTAGCAAAGTGATACAGATACAGTAAAGTGTCCAAGAGTGGTGATCATCTGGAATCCCTACTGTTCAATCATCCAAACTGATACATAATATACACAATACAGACCTGAAAAACATAAGGGAAGCATCAAAATAAAGTGAAATTTGCAGCCTCTAAAATAAATATGGAAAAAATAAGCGTAACTCATGGTATCACAAATGCACTGGCGCATGCGACGTAAATTTCATCATGTTCCCTTTCGCAGAGGGTGAGCATAATGTGAGCTTATGCAGCCCAAAAAAGGGACCGTGCATCTCGGGCATGAGAGATTCACATTGAACTGTGCATGTGCCAGGAAAACTCCCACTAAGGGGAGGCAATAGGGCAATTTCTGATATACAGTAGGAAACAATATGGACGCCAGTTTCAAGAAGAAAACATGCTTCCATCTTTTTGCCTGTCTGTTTTCCTCCTCAGCCACTATCAATAGCAGCAACAAAAGCTCCCATTTCTCGTGGTCATCCTCGTACTCGCACACCTCCGCCATTTTTTTAAAAATGTTCGTCACCGTGCTCTTCTTCTGCTTTTGGATTGTGGCTGTTCAAATCAGCTTGATGGCTTTTAGCTGCCAGTGACATTACTGGAGATTTTAATAAATGTGCATTTGTGAAACGCAGCTGCTGAAGTGCCTCAGAGCAACAGTGTTGCATACAGGAGCGCTGTCAGCAGACCGCATGCCCTTCTTCCTTGAGCTACACTGATCGGTGCTTTATTCTCTAAAATGATCAGAGCATGCACCTTGTAATGACATTGTACAAGTAATTGATGAGCTCCTCACCTTCAATTTATTCTAAAATACTTCACTTGGGACATACAGTATATTTACATGTGATTCTTCATTACCACCACCAACTGTACACGAACAAATAACTAAATAATCAATCCCGTATCCAGTATTGTGATCTGGACTGACCTAAAATTTTAAAACTTAAATGTTTAAGTGTCCTGCACCTTTGGTAAAATACAAATCCATCAGTTGGTTTTTGTCCAATTCTGCTAACAAACAAATCAGTTATGACAATGATGGAAGTACTCATAATGCTGCCCCCTCCAAAAAAAGTTGACAGCCTGATCGTCCATTCAACAACCCTGATGGACTCAATGCTCCTATAAGTCATTTTATCTGATATGGGTGTGCGGTACGCCGGCTCCATGGCTGAGAACAGGAAGGCTCTGCAGAGGGTTATCAACAGTGTCCCCAAAAAATCATCAGTGGCCCTCTGCTCTCCCTGGAAGACATTTCCAGATCTTCCTGTCTCAGCAAGACCAAGGCCATCACAGGAGACCCCTCACATCCCGCTCACCACCTGTTTGACCTGGTTCCCTCTGGACGACGGTTCAGATCAGTCAGGTCCCACACCTCAGGACTGACAAACAGTGATGGCCCCTTGGCCATCCGGACTGCAAACAGCCAGAGGCCCCTTCTCCCCACAACACTCACATGCATTGAACTGACGACCTTTTAATTATCATTAAAAAAAACCCCCAAAACTCTCACCTGCTTTTGCACTCTGCACTTTTCAGTGCATTGATCTACCCGCGAAGCCACTACCAATGTATGTATTTTTTATACTTCTTATCATTCTACTTATTGTATGCTATTTTATTTAGATGTGTGTTTTGTAACTCTGTTTTTATACACGACTTGCAAAAATTTAGATATGGTCATCTTTCTGGTGAAATTTCAGGATGCACCTAAAATGCACTATAACCTTTAAAGGTGAACTTAATTTGACCTTCTCTAACCTTTTGAATGCACATTTCCAACTGTTCAGAGTTCCAGTACTTTTTGCATAGCTTGCTGTTCTCTAACCAAGGTGCTTAACGGTAAAATTCACAACAGGTATTTGATCCATGAACTGACCAATGAATTTTCTGGTTCAATTAGAATTGGAATTTAAACAGTCCTCTTCATCATGCTGTTCACATTTGACATCATGAGACCAAGATGACACCTAACAATTGATCAACAGTACTTTGCCATTGCAAGGCTTCAAACAAGATGTTCTCAGAGGGAAGTGGCCACTGAACTGAGAGTGTCATCAGCAGATTGTAATAGAGATACAGAGTGACTGGAAGAGTCACAGAAAGGTGTAGAAGGGGACCTCCTTTGGCCACATCCCACGCTGATGGCCGCATCATTGTGAACAGTGCCCTGCGGAACTGGATGATGAATGCCACTCAACTCCAGGCACATTTAAGGGAGGCAAGAGGCACCCAAGTGTCAGGTCAGACCATTCAAAACCGTTTACATCAGCATGGTCTGCATGCTAGACGACCTGCAAGGGTACCTGACCACACCACCAGGCACAGGCGTCATCGTCTTGCATGGGCCTGGCGGCATTTACGCTGGACAAGGGACCAGTGGGCCTCAGTGCTGTTCTTTGATGAAAGTCGATTCACGCTGAGCAGAAATGATGGCTGCCAACGATGTTGGAGACGTCAAGGAGAGCGCTATACATCAGCCAATGTTGTCACCATGTTACAGTCTGGGCAGGTGTGTCTAGTCAATACAGAACTGCCCTACACCTTGTGAATGGTACAGTGACAAGCCAGTACTTCCTGAATAACATCATTAATGGGACCGGAGTGGTGGCCTAGTTGATACAGCATCCACCCCACAACCGGGAGGCTGGGGGTTGAAGTCCTGGCTGGGTCATACCAAAGACCATATAAAAATGGTACTTCCTGCCTTCTAGCTTGGTGCTCAGTGTAATAGAATGGGGGAAGGATAAGTTGTTTGTAGCGGCGCCTTGCATGGCAGCGACCCCTCTGATTCTAGATGTAATTAACATTGTAGATAGGAGAAATGTAATTTCATTGTATTGTACGTGATTGGCTCCATGGAATGAATGACAGCAAAGTTGGCTTCTTCTTCTTAATCCTGTCATTGTGCCCCTGCATGAACAACACAGGCCTAATTTCATCTTCATGGATGACAATGCTCCAGCTCATTGAGGTTGCATCATTGGTTGCTGGAGGCTGGGGTACCTCAAATGGAGTGACCTGCACTTTCTCCAGACCTGAATCCCATAGAAAACCTATGGGATCAGCTGAGTCACTGTGTATAGGCTTGTGACCCTGCACCCCACAACCTCAATGTCCTGAGGGCCGCCCTTCAAGAAGAGTGGAGTGCCATGCCTCATCAGACAATAAGTCGACTTGTGAACAGCATGAGACGTCGTTGTCAAGCTGTAATTGATGCTCAAGTGCACATGACAAGTTATTGAGACATTGACATTTTTGTTGTGGTATACCCACCACTGTTGTTGGCTTTTGTTTCAGTAAATTGTTTGAGATGAGGAAACCACCATTGCATGCTTTTACTTAAATGCCCTACTTTCACGATATAATATCACTGTAGCATGAACTTTTTACATTTTCCATAAATTTCACCCAAAAGCCAAATATCCCTAACTTTTTGAGAGTAGTGTCCATTTTATTTTCCATACTTTACCTTACTGCACAGTAGCCTGGTGGAGCACCCCCAATTTTGTTGTACTTCACAACTGTACAATGACAATAAAGCCTATTCTATTCTAAAGTGTGTGGACTGACTGATGCCAAACTGTGATGGCGACAGATCAAGATCAAACTATGATCAATACATTACTACTCACAGCTGTTGTTACCGAACTAGAATCACATCATCACAACGTCACCTGTGTGAATGTGTCCCCGTATCCAGGAGCAAATGAGCAGGTACCCCGTAAGGGCATTAATATTCTGTGTGTCTGCTCTGGGAGTGTGTGTGTGTGTGTGTGTGTGTGTGTGTGTGTGTGTGTGAGATAACAAGTCTATCATTCTGAGGGTGGCCAACCATGTCCATATATAAGTGGAAATGCATCTCGACTGAGTCTTTCTCTCTCTCTCTCTCTCTCTCTCTCTCTCACACACACACACACACACACACACACACACTCAGAGAGGGTTAAGTGTGTGAGTACACAGTAGTACTGCGAGCTGTGTGTTGACCTTCAGGGTTATCTGGAAGGTTCCTCCGCACCTTGCCAGTAGCATCCCCCAACCCCCCCAGTCACCATGGAAACGCAACTAGCAGGGACAATATGTGCCCTGTCCGGTGCGCTGCTCAGGTGATTGCACTGACGAAGGCACCTATATGTGATGACACGTACAGTTGCGACAGAAATGCAGGCAACGCGTTCACACACGTATCAATGCGTACATGCATACAGCGGTGTTCCCGTGTCCTGCACTTCATTTATCCCTCATTTCCTTCACTCTCCCCTCCCTTCTCCGTCTTAATGAAACCATGAGCATGGCACACAATCGAGCCCTTGGGCCTGCACCGCTCTGTCAGAAGGGTGCACACCCCATTTTCAGTAGAGGGAGCATTATTAGCGTGCCGTGACAGGAGACAAGCCGTTCAGCACAACACTGCACACGTTCAACTCACAAAAGGCACAAAGACACACAAGCTGCGGTCTCATCACCAGTGGATCACTGGGATTTATTTCTGCACCAGCAAGGGTGTGCTGGCACAACTTGACAATAAATCAACACATCGTACACTCCAGAGTAACGAGTCAAGATTGTAAAATCAAAATCTGAGAAAGATGGCGAATAACAAAGAGAAGGAGCACATTTTTTTTCCCTAGTAGTGGTCACAAAATAAATGAAGTGAACAGGACAAAGACAGAGCGAGCAGAAAAAAATGAACAGATTTTAAATCACTCTTTTTCCACTTCTCCATTGCTCGACGTGTTCCTGTTGTGCCGTCAGCCGTGATTCTTCACAGAGCTCTGAAATAAGTGAGAGAGAGAGAGAGAGAAGGGAGGGGGACAGTGGACAAGAACAGAAACTGTCAAATCATAATTTTACATAAACCATGTCAAAACGGAAACTAACAAACATGAGGATGTGTCATCGGAAATCTGGTCCCTCACACAAACACACCAGTCAAGCAGACACATACAGCAAACTAAATATCAGTTTTCCTGGGCTGTTTCACCCAACATGCCACTGTTGAAGATAACTTTTATATCTTTGCAGCCGTAACGCTCTAATATTATCCTCAATAACTTAGAAACATTATTTTGTCAGAATCTGTGGCTCTATCAAAAAAAAATAAATAAATCATTCAGTGATTCTCTACCACCAACTTGTAATAGAGTAAATTTCAATGTCAGGGCATGTAGCTCTGTGATCTCCTGGATTACTGATTACCTGACAGGCAGACCACAGTTTGTCCAGCTGGGCAGTGTCTTGTCTGGACTGGTGGCTAGTGATACGGAGCTCTACAGGGGACTGTGCTCTCTCCTTTTCTTTTTACCTTATACACCACTGACTTTCAGTACAACACTGAGTCATGTCACCTGCAGAAATTCTCTGATGACTCAGCTGTTGTGGGATGTATAAGAGGAGGAGAGGAGGGGGAGTACAGGGCACTGGTAGACAGATTTGTGGAGTGGACGGAGCAGAATCACCTGAGGTTGAATGTCAGCAAGACCAGAGAGATGGTGATTGACTTCAGGAAGAGGAAGGCTCTTTCTCAGCCACTACAGATTAGGGGGGAGGATGTGGGAGTGGTTGAGGACTACAAATACCTGGGTGTCAGGATCAGCAGCGGGTTGGACTGGAGATCCAACGCCGATGCTGCGCACAAGAAGGGGATGAGCAGACTCTACTTCCTGAGAAAGCTGACATCCTTCAATGTGTGCAGCAGGATGCTGGAGCTTTTCTACCACACTGTTGTCACCAGCGCCATCTTCTTTGCTGCTGTCTGTTGGGGTAGCAGTATCAGGGCCAGAGATACCAACAGACTTGACAAGATTATCAAGAGGGCTGGCTCTGTAATTGGTCTCAGACCGGAGACCTTTGAGACAGTGGTGGAGAGGAGAACACTAAATAAACTGCGATCCATCATGGACAATCCTGATCACCCCCTCCACCACACACTAGATAGACAGCGAAGCACTTTCTCCAGTAGACTACTACAGCTTCGCTTCGCTGCCAGGTACAGGAAATCTTTCCTGCCACATGCAATTTCACTGTACAATAACTCACTATGATGTTGTATTCTGGTCATAGCTATGCTGCCACACTGCACCTTACAGACTAACTGGTACCTCACATTTCACTCTGCTCCTGATAGTCCTTCTTGTGCAATGGGATGATTCATGTGTTTATACGGGTCATCATATATTAAGCTATGATGTATATAGGTTTTTATAGTCGTGTTAGTTTTTACTTTCCATGGGTAATGGTGCGGTGGCGCAGTGGTTAGCACTGTGGCAACACAGCAACTCACCCTTGGCCATGGGATCCCTGGTTTGATCCCAGCCCCTGACCAACAGTGATCTGTGTGGAGTTTGCATGTTCTCCCCGTGTCTGCGTGGGTTTACTCTGGGAATTCTCCGGTTTCCTCCCACAGGCCAAAAACATGCAGGTTAGGTTAATTGGAGACTCTAAAGTGGCCCTAGGTGTGAATGTGTGTGTGAATGGTAAAGGGATAGCGCCGTACCGTGGCTGCTTCATCCATCCAAGTGGATGCCCTCAATTTCCCCTCTCGGGATCAATAAAGTATACAAAATAATTAAAAAAAAATAATCCCTTTGTCTGTCATGTGTGTGTTTCTGTTGTTTGGTTGTCAACTGTCATGCTGCTGTTACACTGTAATTTCCCAGTTTGGGATCAATAAAGTACATCTATCTATCTATCTATCTATGAATAGTGAACAAAATAAAACAATGAAAATTTGGGCTTTTCGGGCACTACCCTGGCTTACTATCTCACGGCCGTTAATTACTTGGTAAATTAGTTAAACATGACAGATTAATGTAGTTAAAAAGTGAATGCATGCTTGTAATTTTGTTGGAAATACATTATTTAAAATTGACTTTTACCACATCAATAAAAAAAGATGCGAATCAAAACACAAAAGGCTTGGAATACTATCCTTGTAAAGAATATAAAACATATAAAAGTGTACTTCTGAAATTAAATTCTGAAAAGGAAATGAAAATTTTCAAAATATTTAAATTTTGTTAGATGCACCTGTATATTATGGGTGGGGAATATAATCATGTTTGCAATGCATTGCAATTCTGTGAACGATTCCGATTCGATACACAAATGTCAAGATTTTGATTCTTGAACATTAATTAATAACGTAATTCACTTTGACAGAACGAAAAAAGCGAAACCTGGACATGCTAAACTGTAGTGCTAGACAGTTTGTGGTCCACATGACTGCACGCAAGCCCCGCCAACCTGGTCCAAAATGCCATACATGCAAAACCACACCGGATGCCCCCTGATCTTCAGTGTCCATTGGAGCACAGGAACCATAATAATTCGATATATAGTGAAATAATTAAATGTGCATTTAAATGAAATAAATGATCACTTTAATAACATTTGAAAAAAAGAAGCATTGAGAATTGCTTGAATCTGCTTGGATCATGAGCTGTTTAAAGATTCCCACCCCAACTATACATGCCAACAATGTGAACCATCACTGTATGTAGTCACACATTCTGGTATGTCACATATTTAGGTGCAACTCTGGTAAGGAAAATTTCTTGTACTCACTTTTTTTCCCTCTTGTGGCGAAAACGACCATGTGAACTTTTCTATGTTGCAAAGGAACTGAACCAAGGGGAAAAAAATAATATAAAAAATAAACCTCTCAACTGATTTGGACCAAAACAAACTAACTTAGAAAGACTCCAAGCTATAGTTCACTTAGTGACCAGAAGGTGTCACTAAAACCCGACCTGAGCTCTACTAGCAGACAGAACAAGAGAAAAAAGCGACAACACATTTTAAAGTGATTCTGCAATTAAAATCAACTCATTCCCATAGTCTAAAACTTACAATGCACACACATATGAAGATGCATGCGCACGCTGCAGCTGGCAGTGAGTGAGAGTTTGGGCGTCTTGTGATTTTTAATATTATATGCATGAACTCACTGCAAAACAAATCTTCCTATTCCTACCTCTATGGGTATCAATAAAGTAACCTGAAAGAAACCATAATCTAGTGATAACCGTTGCACACTTGACAGATTTGGACCATAACTATAACCACACCAGAATCTATTTACTTTTTCATTTTGGTTGAACTGCAGTGTACCAATGACTGCAACAAATGTCAAGCTTTACGCAGCAGCCACAAGCATTTGTGGTACATGCCCTTCTTTGATATTTTGTAGAGACGTTCTACTTTCAGTCTACATTTTCTGTAATTTCACTTTAAAAATCCCATTTTTATTTGCCTATGGTTTGCTCCTCCTGCCTGCACTGTTGCCATAGCACCAGTGGTAAGGGCAGAAGTGAGAGCAGAGAGGCTAAACATGGCGAGGGAGAAATGAGAGTAGCTGTGGAGGGAACAGTCTTATTTTATTTAGTCCTTACAAGCTTTGCGATGACTAGGGAAGAGAAGGTGGAGTGGCGTGAGCTGGATTTATTAGGAGGTTGCAGTAGTAAATAATATTTTGTGTATGTAATGACACTATTAAATGACAGCTTAAATAAGATGATTGTCTCCAGTCTCCAGTTGGCTAATCACTAAATATAGAGGGTACAATGTAAATGTTTTCCCATGCATACTGTGAAAATAGACAAAATAGTCCATAAATTCTCTATGCAGTCATGGGCAGCAGAAATGTTGTCTTTTAACATTTAATTTAGCACAAGTAAGTCTAGGTAATCAGAGAAATGAGGGGCATCAGATTCATTAAAAGAAAAGCTAAGAAGCTGTTCCTTATTTATAACGTGGATATGGTATCGCTAATCAACATTCAAACTGGTGTGTGTTTACAAAACAAAGTTTACACAACAATCAACTACTGTACCGTAAACATTTATTTATGAGAGAAAGGAAATGCCAGGACAGACTGTCCTGGTGGCTTAGCTAAAGAAAAAAAAAACCTGGACTGGTTTGTGGTGGATTCTAACTTAATCCATTTTACCAGATGGCAAACTCCTTTATAAAAGCGTGTAAAAACAACATTTTAAAGAAGAAAAAGCTCATAGTGATGCAGCTACTGTACCTCACAGTCGCCAAGTTAACTATTAACTAAAGTCCAGTCACTCGCTGTAATAATTATTTCAAGATACCGCCCTCTGGAATAAAAATGCAGAGATTAAATGGAAAGATTAAAAAATATCCTCTGGAGAATTCTGGCAGATTATTCTGTATTAAAATGTGCCCCCCTTGACCTGGCAGGGTTTAAAATGAGATAAAAGTATTAAGTATTGTCTTTTTTCATGTAATGTAACACTTGAAGCTGATGATAATTATTTTTTTAAGAAAGCCTGTTTACTCTAGGGTATAACTAAACTCCTCCTGCGAACACATGTCCAAATACACAATCGCAGAAAGAGGCACGGGGCAACACAGGGTTGGTGAAGCATTAGCTTGATGCTGCTGGGTGGGCTAGTTGGCATGCTAACTACCCCAGTGCTCGGCTGGCAGGCAGATATGCTGGCGGGCAGGTTAGCTGTTCACTTGCCAAGTGCATCCGAGGGCATCGCAGCCTGTGCCTTTGAATTGGAGATGAGCGGCAAATGTGACAAGGGGATTTAGCTTTACTGTTCCACTCACGTCCTGAGATATAAAGGGGGGAAAGAGTGCATGTGTGCATGAGAACCCCCCACATTTGTGTGAAAGTGGCTGTTTATGTGTGCAGGGGTTTATGCGTGCAAGTGTGTGTGTGCGCATACGTGCATTCTTCTGGGAGTACGCTGACAGGAGTGTTTGGTACCGCCGCACTCTTACACAGCAGTGTGATGGAGGATTATGCCTAATGCATACTGTATGAAGTACTTCCTGAATTTCAAACTGACCCCTGGCACCACCCGCCGCACACACAGTTCAATTTGGTGCCCCAAGTCAAAATTTGGACCGCCGCCATCCACACTCGGATAATTTAAAGACAGGAAAAGCTTTTTATGCACAACACGGTGGGCTGGAAGGGCAGCCAAATGTTCTGACTCAAGGTCTGTGCTGAATTCTAGACCCGCCTTAATTTGCCAGTTGATTAGATGCACCATGCTAAAGAGTAAAACATTTTTACACAACTACAAAGTTCACCCTAATAAAGTTATGGTGTATGATTTCACAGTATTTTAGTTGATATGACTGATCTCCGTTATCTTTCACCGTCTACTTCAATGAGATCAAACTTATAGTGCTGTGAAAAAGCATTTGCCCCCTTCCTGATTTCTTATATTTTTTGCATGTTTTCACACTTAAATGTTCCAGATCAAATAAATTTTTAATATTCGACAAAGATAATCTCAGGAAATACAAAATGCAATTGTTAAATGATGATTTCATTTATTAAGGGGAAAAAGCTATCCAAACCTACCTGGCTCTACGTGAACAAGAGCACTCGGAGGCGAGTGCAATATCCCCCTCCACCGTTTTCTTTGAAGATCCCAATACTTACTGACAGAGAGAAGTTTCCAGGGTAAACCTGTGTACCAAGTTTGGTGACCCTATAATATTCCCTATAAGGCATAGGGAATGTTAACCATGACTTTTTGACCCCAAACCCATAGTAATAATGCAAAGGGAATGCTAACCTTGACCTTTGAGCTTTTGATCCCAAGCCCATATTCAGAGGTTATGATCCCAAGGTGAACCTGTGTACCAAGTTTGATGACCCTAACTTTTTTTGTTGTTGAGATATAGCTTATAAGCTATTTTGATGTTGATCATTGACCTTGTGATCCCAAGTCCATAGTCACAGTCACACTTCAGGGTCACAGGGTGAAACTGTGTACCAAGTTTGGTGACCCTAGCTTTACTCGTTGTATAGTAATAAGGCATAGGGAATATTAACTTTGACCTTTGCCCTTTTGACCCCAGACCAATAGTTAGAGGTCAGGATCCCAAGGTGAACATGTGTAGCAAGTTTGGTGACCCTAGCTTTACTCATTTTATGGTAATAGTAAATATAGCATTTACCATCGCGCAAATGAAATGTTAACTTTGACCTCTGACTAGGACTGTAACTAACGATTATCTTGGTAGCCGACTAATCTAATGATTATTTTTTTGATTAGTTGACTAATCACCATTATTTCTGTCATGTCCGCCATGGACACGGCTCCTGTTCAGGGCTCCAGTGCATGTTTAACCTCACCTGTTTAAGCCTGCACACCTGTGAAAATCACCTTGTTGTCAGTCTCTGTCTTAATATAACATAGCCGATTATAAAAACTTCCCATAGCTAAATAAAATAATGACCCATGAAACAAGTTGGAAACAGCTTAATAAAAACTGTTTGGAGCAACACAATTAAATAACAGAAATTAAAACGCAGTCTTTTAACACAAAAATAAAATGCAAAAACTCAAATAGCAGCTTCCGCTGCACCATGGAAAGCTGTTGTATCCCTGCATGTTCAAAACAAACTAGAGTAACATTAAAATCCATAAAAGTAAAAAAGAAAACAAACCAGTCCATCTTATTAAAACCTTTCTGGGTCTGGAAGTTTAAAAGTTCAATTGGGCTTCAGATGAAACTTAAAGGACCTTTTTCCAGACCAAAATATCAGCTTGCAAATGCTTTACATTACAGTGCAGGGATGTCAGCCTTCACTACACATACAGTGAAATATTTAAACCATTTTAATTTATTTTTGATGATTATGGTTACAGTTTTTATAAATTAAATTACAAATCATGGCACTGTAATTTACTGAGATGCACTAATATTCTGAATGAGGGCTGATATTACCACGACAAAAAGAGGGAAGACAGGATAGTAAGCCACTCCTGTAATTCCCTAATTTAGTGCACTTAACACATTAGCCAGCAGAACTGAGACAGCTCAGCCATCAGCAGCCATCGTCAAAGAGAGATTATTGTCCGACAAGTAAACCAACATGAGCAGCACATGCTAACAGTTTAATCCATTTTCTAAAGCTGAGACAGTCGCTCAGTCAAAATACTAGTGCATGCCCGTAGAAAGCAAGTATTCTTGTCTGAAAACAGATAGGCCAATTAGGCTTTTCAGGCCCAAATGTAGGCTGTGTTTGAAAGTGGAATACAAAGAGGTGTAGCCTATATGTAGGCAATCACACATGTTAGACTCTGACAAATATAAAAGGGACTGAATACTAAGATTTATTTGATTGTGTGAATATTAATTACAGAATTATTGAAAATGAATGGGACATCCAATATTAGCCACTGTTTAAGAACCCTTAATTATTTGTTTGTTAGACTTATTTGTGATCTTTTTATGAGTTATATTCATAACTAGCGCATGCCCGTAGAAAGCAAGTATTCCTGTCTGAAACAGGTAGCCCAATCAGACTTTGCAGGCCCAAATGTAGACTGTGTTTGAAAGTGGAATACAGAGGTGTAGCCAGGCAACCACACGTTAGACTTTGACAGATATGAAAGGGACTGAATTGAGATTGCTTGTGTGAATATTAATTACAGAATAATTGAAAATGAATGGGACATCCTGATATGTAGTGTAGTAAGATGGCGGCTGTGGGTGTAGTGGGAGGTGACGACCCACCTTTCCAGTGGTGGCGTCACCAGGGGTATAAAGGGCAATGGAGAGCCGGTCTCTTCATCGTTGACCCCTTGGCCTGTACAGAGCGTCAATGGTATTGTGGTTCTTATCATTATAATAAAGTACGTTCAACAGCACACTGAGCCTCATCCTTGTTCTACCAAGTTATGGACATAACATTTGGTGACGAGGCAGAAGGTATGGAGCAAGCTTTTTGTGATTTTCAGCCATTTTTAGAGGTTCCGGGAGAGCCGCTGGTCCCCTGGTCTAGGTGGTATGCAGCTTTCCAGAATTTTCTGGTGGCTCTTGACCTTGGCGAGCTCAAGAAACAGCGTACGAGAGCTCTCTTGGTCCATAATCTCAGTATGGAGGGTCAAAGGGTCCTGGACACGCTAGGAGAGGCTGATAGTTATGAGGATGTGGTGGAGCTAATGGCGCGCTACTTTCACGCCCCGGAAAACGTCATAGTCCGGTGGATAAAGTTTCGGCAGCGACACCAGCGGACGGGGGAGTTGGTACAGAGTTTTGTTGCAGACCTACGTCAGCTGGCAGGGGAGTGCCACTTTGGAGCCCTGGAGGAAGAAATGGTCCGTGATCAATTGGTGGAGCGTGTTCTTTGTTCTGCAGCACGGTCAAGGCTCCTGACCTACCCAGGTGAACTGATGTTAGCCACAGCTACTGAGATAGCAAAGCAGTGTGAGGCAGCAGAAAAATTACTGGAAGACCTCCATGAGAGTGACATGTCAAGGCGTGGAGAACCATGTTGGAAGATGCTGGCTGTGGACTCGGACAGCGAGGATGGCATGAGTGAGGAAGAATATGTCGCCGCTGTAGGAATTAGGTACGCCCCGGGTACGCCAGAATGTTATGGCTGCGGGTCCACAAGACATCGGTATAAGGCAAGAGAGTGTCCGGCAAAGGGCAAGCGGTGTGGAAAATTACTACTAACTAACTAACTAACCTGCACTTATATAGCGCTTTTCTAGTCACAATGCGGTCTCCTGCATCACTTCGCCAGACCCTGCAAGAATTTTGAGCAGGAGGACTGAAGACGTGGAGCGGATTTCCCCTTAGCGACTCCTACAATTGTTCATACCGTCTCCCCATGCGCAGTTGAGCAGAGCTACTGCAACGTTTTGTTGGACGGCGTAGAAGTGCCGTTGATGGTGGACACGGGAGCGGTGACTTCTGTGTTGAACTGGCCCACTGTAAGAGGTCTGTTTCTGCACCACCGTGTGAGTGAACTGTCGACACCATACTTTGGCTATGAAGGAAATGAGCTGGCCATCGTGGGTTCACTGGAGTTGATGGCGAGGTACAAATCGGTGATGATGTTGAATGTCCAATTCGTGGTGACCGCTGGTGGGTCGAACATCATGGGATGTGAAATGCTCTACAGCCTGGGATTCTCGATCGCCTGCGGCGTTGGAGAGGAGTGGTCGGGCGGTGATTTGTGGGACCAACCAGCTCCGTGCATGGAGGATGAGGAAGTTGGGAACAGTGACTGGCTGGGTGTTTTGGGAGACGAGCGGGACCAGTGCCATGAAGGGCCATCACGGAAGGGTTCTGATGCCAGTGTCCAAGTTGCCCTGGATGTGGGAACTGGACAGCACAGCGGAACACATGGGACGATTTCTGGAGTCACTATGAAGGAGAGCGGGGCAGGACCAGCTGCCGCGGTTTCACGGCATGCCGGACAGCAATACCGGAGCCTGAAGAAGACTTTGGATTGCGCCGGTGGGACGGTTCGGACCAGGAAGGAAGCCCGATTACGATACGATGGACATCTGAAGCTGAGTTGAGCTCCACTACAGGCCGATGATGAGGTTTGGCACCGGGGAGAGGCTCAGGCGAGAGGACTGCGTAAAAAGCAAAGGTGACAAGATGACCAGGGGTGGCTGCGAGTGGTGACTGCCCGGGAAGATGGCTACTTGGGACTGTCGGACACAATGTGGAGACACCCAAATGAGCTGCAGCGTATGGAGGTGAAGAGACGCCGAGGCAGCCCATCTCTGGAGGCGCTCCGGGTGGGATCCACCGGATGGAGACCCAGAGGGTGGCCCTTTACATCGGGCTGGTAAAATGACTAAGGGTAATGGTTAAAGTGTTTACTATGGTTATGACCCTGAGTAAGTTGACGAATGTGTTTTCTACATATTCTATTGTGTGTTGGCCCTGTGTTAAAAAAAAAAAAGAAGTATCCCCAACACTATTTGTTTTTATACCAAACTATTTGTTTTGCTGTGATATATCTGGATTGTGCGGTGGGTGTGTTGGGGTGTGGGCTGCCAATAGATGTACGTATATATGTTAATTGTATGGTTCACTATACTGTGTTAATTTGGAAATGTATATATGTGTATTATGTCGGGATTAATTTAATTTTTAGGAACACGGCTGTTTTTCTTTTCGAACTGTAATGATTAAGGCAGCAGAATAATCCGCCTGGCCGTGTAGGGGGGAGTCAGCAGTCCCCCTGGCCCCTCTAGTTTATTTTGTGTAAATGGATAGGCCTGTTTATTTATTTTTGTACATGTGTTTCGCTGCTTAGCGGGTGAGTCGGGTTTAAATTTGGGAGGGCCTAATTGGTGTGCTTGGTATTTTTCTCTGGGGGGGGTGGTGGATGATATGTAGTGTAGTAAGATGGCGGCCATGGGTGTAGTGGGAGGTGACGACCCACCTTTCTGGTGGTGGCGTCACCAGGGGTATAAAGGGTCCGGTCTCTTCGTCGTTGACCCCTTGGCCTGTACAGCGCGTCAATGGTATTGTGGCTCTTATCATTATAATAAATACGTTCAACTACACACTGAGCCTCATCCTTGTTCTACCAAGTTATGAACATAACACATCCAATATTAGCCAGTGTTTAAGAACCGCTTGTTTATTTTTTGGCAGATCACTTCTTTGTGTGATCTTTTATGAGTTATATTCATAAATGTTGTATCTTGCACTTTGGGGAATGGGAGTTGCTCAGTCACCATTATAATTTAGTTTATATTAGGGATGAGCCGATATCACTTTTTCAAGACCGATACTGTGACTTTGAATATCGGCCGATACCGATCCAAACCCGATACCGTCTCACTCATTTAAAACAACACTACAGAACATACTTTGGTAATGACTGGTTGCAATCTGCATACATATAAAAAACATAAATTAAAAAGTCAAAGAATATATTACACATTTTAGTCAGTCCAGCAACGCTGCTGTTTTGTTTTTTTTTAATTTAAACTTTGCAACATTGGCAGCATTTCACTGGTCAGCACTATGTAAACATGCATTCTGAAATTTTAAGTGCAAGTTTATTGCAAAACTTTAAAGCTGAGTATTTAAGTAAACATTCAGATGAAATTCAAAGTGCCACTGTGCACGAGGTAAAAAAAATGCTGTAGATCTGAAAATAAAAGAACTAACCCTTTAAGTTGTATTTTTGTCATCTATTATTATTATAAGTATTCTCCTGGTGCTCAGTTTATTTCGTAGTTTATTCTCTGTCCATAGTTTTTAAATTTGCTCTTATTTTGAAGTCATACCCGTTTCATTTCATGGAGCCTTGTTAGTCCTTGTATAGTCCTGCTTCCAATTCACCGGTTATAATTTGCCATTTATGTTTCTGTCAACTACCTCTCATCAGCTGTCCATCTAAAGGTAAGCCCATGTTATGTTTCCATTCCCACGCCGCTGTTTTTTTTTTTTTTTTAACTTTCACTTTCCTTCTTTTAGTTTCATTTTTAGCGTATTACAGCAGTAAAACAGCGGCTGCTGCTGCACAACACACTTGGTCCTGCTCGGTTCTTGAGAGAATTCAGCATACTTTTTTGCTGCTGTGATACGTCTGCAAGTGTTTTATCAAGCTGGTGGTGTAAAATTGTAAATGCTGGCACCACACAGCAACACACTGGTGAGTCCCACAGACAGGCTCCAGTGATGTGACGCTCATTGCCTATGTCCACAGAAGCTGTGCGCAGCACACAAATATTAGACGGCAAACAAATATTAGCATTAAATCAAGTTAAAATGTGGCTAACAACCTCATATTTCTTCAACAGTCATGTTTCTATTTTCCTTAAATTGTCAATGCAGATATGCTGATGGAAAAGATCAAGGACAAACTCTATGGTAACTCTCAAGCATTGTTGTTTTCCATGGTGCACCTCTTAGCTTTCTTCAGTTGGTCTTTTGAATGGAACACACTGTGGCACTTGTTACCCAAAGCTGTCATCATAATTTTCCTGGTTATGAGGTTGCCCAGAACTTTAGTTGACAGACTGGACCTGAACTCAGTTTTGTTCTTGTTCACATGGCTGAATATGCGCTCACAGTCCGCAGTAATAATTCCTGGAAATGCTTTGAAGTATTCCTCACGAAACGACTTGCCATGTGTGTGGATATGGATTATCATAGTCTCTTAATTTTCTTAATCAGTGTTCATCTATATTTATTTAAGTCAGTAAGATCTCTGATTATTATACTCTTTGCTTCCTCAGGTGTTCCATTTAGTTTGATCCAAACTCTACATTTTCTTGTCCATGTTGCTTGTATCTTATTTTGTCTTTTCAGCATCCGTGCTTGCCGTGCTATTTCAGCATTAGTTTTTGTTAGACGTTCATTTAGGTAAACTTCTGTTCCCCATAACTTTCTGGCCTGCCTCAGTATGTCATTCTTTACCCAGGGATGTGATTTGGGGTTGGGGAAATTATCTGAAAATTTAGCAGGGGGTCTGGGGGACACAGTCCCCCATCGGGGTCCGGGGCAAAACCCTGGTGGGGGGGCAAGGGGGGTGAAGCCCCCCGAAGCTCCTGGGTTTTTATGATTTTTAAGTACCAGAACTGTGCTTAAATGACATAAAACAAAGAGCTGAATGCCACTTATTACTGTATAATATTGACTTATGTTCCAAGAAGATAAAATCTCTGAACTTAGTTCAGAGATTTTTTGATCTCTTCCATTTCCTCCTTCTTTGGTGGCATTTTAAATGACCTGTTGATAGTAAAATAATCTCTGCTGGTGACGCCGATATCCAATCCGACCGACCTCGAATCCAGCTGGGCCTCAGCTAGCCCTCTCCGCTGCTAGTCCCGCTGCTTACCGCCGCTGCAATTGAGCTCCTGTCCAGCCGGGGTACCGGCAACTCCTCCACCGAGTCCCGCCGCCCATCGCCGCTGTAGTTGAGCTCCAATCCTGCTCCTGTCCAGCTGGGGTCCCAGTAGATCCTCCGCTGAGCCCCGCCACCTACCGCCGTCTTCCTCAGTAGTTCCTCCGCCGAGCCCCGCCGCTGTAGCTGGGCTCCGATTCCGGCTCTTATCCAGCTGGGGCCCCGGCTGCTCCTCCACTGCTCCTCGTCTCTTACCACTGCTGTACTTGAACTCCGATCCGGCTCCCGTCCAACTGTTGCCTCGGTTGGTTCCTCCGGCGAGCCCCAATCACCGGAGACGGAGTCGCTTCTTTGCATCGGTGTTAGTTGCTATGACTAGCTATGGTGTTAGCTATAGCGATAGCGTTAGCTTAGCAAACGCTTCAGGTAAATTTAGATACGATTCCTAGCAATCTCGTGTTTGGAATTGCTTTCATGTTTTTTTTATGACTTAAAATTTTTGACTGAATTTTTAGTGAAAAACCGTAATTTTGATTAATAAAGCCGTAACCCGGAATGGGGTCTTAAAAACCGTAACCATTACGGCAAAACTGGAGTAGTTGGCAGGTATCCGGCCATTTTGCCTGGATCGAACCCGATACGGCATATCGGATTGGCTCATCCCAAGTTTATATGTGTATTTTATAGTCTATCAATAATCTCATGGAGTACTATAACAGAACATGTTTACAAATATTTGAGACCCATTGTAGTTAAGCGGAAGAAGATGGATGGATGGATGGATGTAGAGCATTCTTTTATATTTTAGCAATATTATAAGAACAAAACATCGAACATTATTATTTTTTGTAATTGTATCTTGTATACTTTATTGATCCACAGAGGGAAATTCAGGGCATCCAGGTACTGCGCCAATCCCTTCACCAGTTTCTCTCTCTCTCACACACAGAGCAGAATGAGTCATTTGGCTGCAACTTTTGCATCAGTGTTGCCTATTTGGCTGTAAATATTTAAATAAAAATGATTTATTTCATTATTTGGACAGGTTTGCATCTTGTTGTCATTTAGTCAAAGCATGCATATGTGGCCGCATGTAATATGCAGTTGATCTGGTCATTCCCCTCCACAATGAAGCAGCAGTCGGGACTTTTGTCTACCACTGACCAGACAGGCTGAGCGTGCCTCCCCCCAAACGTCTGTGGCGCGCCCGGTGGGACGGGACAGGAGTCTCGGCTGCTGCTTTACCCATGTTTCAGTGATGTCATTTGCGGCACCACGGGTCCCTGGCAGCGCCTCTTCCCCACCTCGTGTTCTCTATGCCAAGCCCCCCACACACACACAACTCGTGTTGTCTTTGGCGAATATATCCATTAGACCTACGCAATCACAGCAATTTTATGGTCTATATTTTGACTGACGGGCTCCATACTTGTAGATGCACACCTCAGCAACAAAGCACTTCTATAATCTTCGTTTGCAAAGCGTTGTGGTGACTGACAGATCGTGATGCTGTGTTATCCAATCAGCATGGTCGTGATGCTGCATACTGTCCAATCAGCATGGCTGTGATATGGTGTATTCTCCAATGAGCATGGAGTCAATCCAAAACTCCACCCACGCTTCTTGAAGCCAGGGGATGAAGACAGAGTGGTCACACAGTGGTGGCTAAACTTTTATTGATAAAAATGACACATTTTGACTGAGTGACTCCATATTCGGGGATGCACACCCTCACAGCTTCAGCAAAGCACGTTTAAAATATTAGGTCAGTGTGACCAACGGTTTGAGAGATATCTGAAGAACGAACACACACACACACACACACACACACACACACACACACACACACACACACACAGATGTCTTGAATTTATAGATAGTGTATCTTGCACTTTGGGGAATGGGAGTTGTTCAGTCATCATTATAATTGGTTTAGTTTATATGTGTAGTTTATAGTCTATCGTCAATAAACTCATGCAGTACGATAACAGGACACGAGGCCAATTGTAGTGCATCCTTTTATATTTTAGCAATATTATGAGTACAAAACACCAAATATTATTATACTCAGAAGAACAACCCCTTTGGCTGCAACTGTTGCATCAGTGTTTGTCAATAAATAAAAAATTATTTATTTCGTTATTTGGGCGGTTTTTGTCACAGTTGTCGTTTAGTCAAAGCATGCACATGTGTCCGCATATGATATGCAATTGATCTGGCTATTCTGCTCCACATTTATGGTGGTATTATTAACTTTTAATTTTTAGATAGCCATGGACCGGGAGGAGCGCCATGTTGAAGCCACGGTGCTGCAAAGGACAGCGGTGGCACGGGTAAAGCAGCAGTCAAGACTTTGTCCCATTAATCGGGCAGGCTGGGCTTGGCCTGGGAAGGACTGCGATAAGCCGGACCAGCTCTGCCCCCCCCGTGCACCTTGTGTTCTCCACATATCGATGGCCAAAACACAAAACATCCTATCTGAAAAATGCACTTTTTTGAGAAAACTAAAAACAAAAAACAACTTTTTATTTTCTTGCAGAATGCTATGCTATTTTTTTTTCCATCAGAATAATTTTATGTCACAATAAAGGGCGGGACTGTCTTACAGACAGATATGAGCAGCCTTCCTTGTTCTCATCCAAAGTGAAATCCGCAAAATAGAAAATTGTGCAGATAGGAGGTTTTGCATTTCAGCCATCAATATGCCGAATTATCCTTTAGACCTATGCAATCACGGCAACATTGTAGTACAATTTTTTAAGCATTAAATCGTCAGTATTCTCTTTTTCTGATCAAATTTGTCACCTTTCACTTCCTTGCTTTTTTTTGTGGAGCGCTCTGGTGACTGGTCGTGATGTCGTATTATCTAGTCAATCTGAAGCCCCACTCACACTTCTAGAAACCAGGGCATGAAGAAAGCAGTGGCTAAACCTTTATTGATAAAAATTACATATTTTCAGCAAGCAGCTCCATACTCAGGGATGCACACCCTTGTGATCTCAGCAAAGCACTTATAAAATCTGAGGTCATTCTGACGAACAGTTTGAGAGATACCTGAGGAATACACACACACCGACAGACAGACACTGACAGACACACAAACACAGAGATTTCGTGCATTTATAGATAGAAGAAGTGCTAACTTTACTCGCTAACCTTACCAGTTCGGTGTTTATAAGAGGCCCAACTTCAATCATCACTGGGACAGAGCACAGCAGAAACCCGCTGACAGGCAGCTGAGCCGGTGGACGGAGTGGTGGAAGGAGGATGGATGCGTCGCTGTGCTGCTCTGATACTGACAACTCTGCTTTATAGAGTTTGTATTTAACTTGTTTCATTTCTTTATTTTCTGTAAAATGCTCCCATACTTTGGAAAGTTTTGTCTTCTTCTTCTTCTTTGTGATTTTCTCTCTTCTGTGTCACCATGATGAGCTCCTCTCCTTCTTCGCTGGAACAGTTAAACTGAACATTTCCGTGGCATGGATATAAACTTTAAAATTAAACGATTCATCGGCAAAAAAATCTGCGTCGACAAATTTTTATGATTGACATCGTTGACTAATCGCTGTAGCCCTACCTTCGACCTTTTGACCCCAAACCCATAGTCAGAGGTCAGGATCCCAAGATGAACCTGTTTACTAGGTTTCGTGTAAATTTAGCATTTAGCATTAACCATCATGCAAACGGAATGTTAACGTTCTCCTTTTGGCCTCAAACCCATAGTCAGGTCAAGGTGCAAGTCATCCAAGATGTGTATTAGATACAACTCCTGTATCAATTTGAAAAGCCTACATCATTACCTCCACCAAGGAGGTTATGTTTTCATCGGCGTTGGTTTGTCTGTCTGTTTGTTTGTGAGCAAGATAACTCAAAGTTATGGACGGATTTTCATGAAATTTTCACAGATTGTCAGAAATGGGGTATTCTACAGATGATTACATTTTGGTGGTGATCCGGAAAACCGCCATTATGCGAAATGCGATTTTCCTGAATAACTACTGAACCACTAATCCTATCCATGTGAATCCAGTTGCTATTCGTATGTTTTCATGGTCAAAGAATCTGAAAACGTACACACAATAAATGTAGGATTAATATTTATGATGTAAAACACTGTATGGGGGGAACTGTGGCGCTTGGCGGAGGTCTGCGCTCTCCGAGTGCTTTTCTAGTTTCTTTAAGTAATTAGTTTAGAAGATTTAGGAGAAATCTGACCTCTGCCCTTTGACCTCAAGGTCATCTGATCAGAGTTAAATTGAAATATACGTATCATCAGTGTGTATCAAACTATGGTGCCACGTTTCAAAAAATTTGGAACAAAACTGTAGGAGGAGTTGATTTGACAAGACAGTTACCGTCTATCAAGTGAGGTGAAACAGGAGGTCATAGGTCAGGGTCTACAACTCCTACAAAAATCATTCAATCAGAGCCAAATTGCAATATGCGCATCATCAGTGTATATGAAACCCTGGTACCAAGTTTCAAAACAATCAGAACAAAACTGTAAGAGGAGTCGATTTCACAAAAGTGAGACAGATGTACGGACAGATAGACAAACGGACGGACTGACCCATAACATACCAGAGTGGTGGCTCAGTTGGTAAAGCATCCGCCCCACACCCGGGAGGCAGGGGTTCAAATCCCGGCCGGGTCATGCCGAAGACCATATAGAATCAGAATCAGAATCAGAATCAGGTTTATTGCCATTGTTCATGTAGTACACAAACTAGGAATTTGTCTCGGTACAATGCTGCAACATTAAACATGATAAGATAAGAGAAATAAACTATACATGTAATAAAGTGTAGGATAAGATTAAGTGATACTGGTCAACAGTTAAAATATATATTAGCCAGCAGCAGATACTGTGGAGAACTATATAGTGCAGTCGGTAATGCAGGAAGAAAACAGTGATGATTGACATGAGTCTGGTTGAGCTGCTGTACATGGTGCACGAGAGTCACTTAGTGTTCAGCAGTCTAATGGCAGAGGGGAAGAAGCTGTTCATGTGACGGGAGGTTTTAGTCTGGATGGACCGAAGTCTTCTACCAGAGGGGAGGGGGGCAAACAGTACGTGACCAGGGTGTGAGGGATCGGCTATGATCCGGCCAGCACGCCTCCGGGTCCTGGAGATGTACAGATCCTGGAGAGATGGGAGCTTGCAGCCGATCACCTTCTCAGCAGTGCGCACGACGCGCTGCAGCCTTAGTCTGTCCCTGGCAGTGGCTCCTGTGTACCACACGGTTATGGAGGTGGTGAGGATGGACTCGATGATGGCTGTGTAGAACTGCACTAACATCTTGGTGGGTAGCTTGAGCTTCCTCAGCTGCCGCAGGAAGAACATCCTCTGCTGGGCTTTTTTGATGAGTGAGCTGATGGTCAGCTCCCATTTGAGGTCCCTGGTGATGGTAGTGCCTAGGAAGCGGAAGGAATCAGCAGTGGTGATGGGAGAGCCTGAGAGGGTGAGGGGGGGCAGAGGAGTAGTGACTTTCCTGAAGTCTACAATCATCTCCACTGTCTTCAGAGCGTTCAGCTGCAGGTTGTTATTGCTGCACCAGGACGCCAGCTGGGCCACCTCTCTCCTGTAGGCGGACTCGTCGCCGTTGGAGATGAGCCCGATGAGGGTGGTGTCGTCCGCAAACTTGATCAACTTGACAGACTGGTGGCTGGAGGTGCAGGAGTTGGTGTAAAGGGAGAAGAGTAGGGGGGAAAGTACACAGCCCTGGGGTGATCCGGTGCTGATGCTAGTATAGTCTAAAAGCGGAACTTCCTGCCGTCCAGCTTGGTGCTCAGCAATTATGGAATGGAGGAGGGAAATCTGGGGCGGCGCCTTGCATGCAGCGGCCCTTCTGATTCTACACATGGGGTGTGTGTGACTGACACTGTTGATAGGATAAAGCACAATTTCGTTCTACTGTACATGATTGGCTGTATAGTTGAATGGCAATAAAGGGTGATTTAATTAATTTAAATAATCCCCCTTTGGCCTTCGACCGGCAGGGGATAAAAAGTAATTGCCCCTCTTTGTTACATCGTCATTAACCGATTAACCATATTTTTTGAAAGCTAAGTTCAACGTCACTAGTCATACCCAGGCCTGATTACTGTCAGATCTGTTGAATCAAGAAATCACTTAAATAGAACCTGTCTGACCAAGTGAAGTTGGCTAAAAGATCTCAAAAAGCAACACATCATGCCATCAATTCAAGAAACAATGAGAAATAAAAACCCAGAACATCATCTGAAGAATTGCAGACCTCACTTTGGACACTGGTCCATGATTCAATACCAAGAGAGAGACTGGAAAAAAATGGCATCCATGGGAGAGTTCCAAAGTGAAAACCACTACTCAACAAAAAGAACACAAAGGCTCATCTCATATTTGCCCAAAAAACATCTTGATGATCCCCAAGACTTTTGGGAAAATATTCTGTGGACTGCTGAGACAGAAGTTGAACTTTTTGGAAGGTGTGCATCCCGTTACATCTGGCATAAAAGTAACACAGTCTTCCATAAAAAGAACATCATACCAACAGTCAAGTAGTGTCATGGTCTAGGGCTGCTTTGCTGCTTCAGGACCAGGACGACTTATTGATGGAACCATGAATTCTGCTCTCTACCAGAAAATCCTGAAGGAGAATGTCCGACCATCAGTTCATGACCTCAAGCTCAAGCCCTCCAATGTGGCTGAATAAAAACAATTCTGCAAGAAGAGTGGGCAGAAATTCCTCAAAAAGACTCATTGCCAGTTATCACAAACACTTGATTGCAGTTGTTGACGCCAAGAGTGGAACAACCACTTATTAGGTTTAGAGGGCAATTACTTTTTCCTTTTGGGCCAGGCTGTTCTGGATAGCTTTTTTCCCTTAATAAATGAAATCATCAGTTAAAAACTGCATTTTGTATTTGCTCGGGTTATCTTTGTCCAATATTAAAATTTGTATCGTGATCTGAAATATTTAAGTGTGACAAATATGAAAAAAATATAAGAAGTCAGGAAGGGGCAGATACTTTTTCACAGCACTGTAGTTTTAAGTTTTAGGGAGGAGAAGTGACACACAGACTGCAATGTTAATTATCACTGTAAAAAAAAAAAAAAGACAAAATATACTCAAAAACACTGATTCACACAAAGGCAGACAGTGCATACAGACACAGAGACATGTTTTCTTTCACCTGCCAGCTTCCATCCAATTAGCGAGCGGTGTGAGGAGTGGATAGATTGCTCCGTTTCTTGGCTGGGAATCAACTTCAAACATCAACAGCACCGAAGCAACAGTCTGGATACAGTATATATATGTTCAGTCTCCCACAGTTAAAAGGTAACGGACAGCGTACATTTGACGGACACACATGCAGACACATCGGTAGCAAAAGTACAGAGACCCCTGCTCACATACGCGCGCAACCAAACAGACTCACACGCTTGCGTCGTTCACTTGTTTTTCCTGTGAAAAACAAAAATAATAGACAAGCAGAAAATCAATAACTGTCTCCTCTGCTCAGTGCTAACAGCACTCAGTCCTCTCCCACTCTCAGGGGGTACAGAGACAGTTGCCAGGCAGGACTGTCAATCAGGCGCTCATAGTGGATGTGGCTATGACTGCTTTATAAACACAGAGCCATTCACTGATTACACAGTCAGTGCAACAGCCAGAAAGTCAATTAGCCAATCAAGGACACCTCTTAATCACTTAGTCAGATTGTTATATATGTGGAGGACTATTAAAATCCAGTAAGTCATGTTTTTCAAAGGAAGGAACAAAATTGTTAGTATTCACTTTCAAGTGGATTTCACTTTCTTAACCAAATAATTTATTACTTCTGCGAATAGCAGTCGCACAACAATGTTTTTCCTTTCTGAGCCATGCTTCTGGCTACCTGGCAAACGTTTGGTCTCCACCATGGGCTCCACCAACCCCTGAGGGACATGGCTGGCTCTTTAGCTGCTAAACGATCTACAGTGTTTACTCGCCATTTAACTCTGTGTGTGTGTGTGTGTGTGTGTGTGTGTGTGTGTGTGTGTGTGTGCGCGTGCGCGCGCGCGCAGGAAAGTTGTATATGTGTATTTATTTTCTGGAAAATAGCTGCCAGCTGCAGCCAAGAGTTATGCCATGAGAGCGGTGAGATTGAAACAAAACGATACATCACTCTATAAAAGCAAGAATTTACAAAAAGGTCAGCTAAAGAAAAAGCAGAAGCTTAGAGGGCTACAGATTCAGAGTAGTGTGTGTAAGTTTATTGTCGTGAAAGAGAGAGAATTGGAATGCTGAACATAAAGTATAAAGAAAAAAAAGCTGTTTCTCTCTAGAATTATAACCTTGGTGAACACCAATTTAAAAGGTTTATAGCTTCAGTTACTATAGTTTCCACTGCACCTCATTAATCACATCTCTCAGTGGTTATTTCAACATACAGGAGGAGGAAAACAGCTGTAACTATGAGTTAATAACGACGCTGCTTAAAAAAAAAAGGATCTATGTTGACATCTTCAATAACACTTGCGTTTAATTGCTTTTTTCTGTCAAACTGGCCATGGTTGAAATAAGCCTTTTCAAAACAATATTCATTTTGTAAATTATATTCCCACTTAAGAGCTGAACAGATGACAAAGCAACCCGCAACTTGTCAAACACATACAGCCGCATCTAAAATCTTGGAGGGGGGGGAATCTATCACTTGTTGGTGATGGCTCACAGTGGAGTGTAGCAGCATGGAGGCAGCATTTAGGAGAATATTGAAGAGAACCTTCAGATGTGTGAAAAAGAAAAGGGAGTCAGTGAGGGAAGGACAGATGGGTAAGGATGGAGGGGAGGGACATGAGAGACCAGCTAATCTTTATGTGGCCCGTGCCTTCAGAAATGACGATGATGCATGTGGAAAGGAAACAAATGAGCGCTGCCAAGTGTGTGAACATGTAAAACACAAGTAAATATTTTATGCCACAATCACAAATCTGGATAAGGCATTTTAAAAAGGAAGACAGAATTAAGAACACAGGTCATTTTAATGTTCAGAACTGACTGGGCACATACTGTATATGCATGTGCATGTAAAGGTAGGCGATGTGTGCGTCAGAGCAAACATCAGCTGAATTGAGAGAGGTTGTTATCAGATCAGAGTTAGCAGGCAGGCCAAGGCTCACTGTGGGGCTCACCACCTGCTACCACCAATAGCCATACATTAAAAAAATACACATATTTGCACACAAGCACACATTCTTCCTCATTTCCGATACTACAATCCTGAATTATTGTTTTGTCTCTGGCTCCTGGATCCATCCTTTTCTTATTTTTGCTATGCTTCAGTGCTTTTTCATCCCATCCCCCCCACAGAGAGAGCATCTTCTCTTCATTCCTCCTCTCCAATTCCTTTCATCAGCCACTCCTTCCTTCTCTATCTCTCTCTTACAGTTTTCAATTAACCCTTCCTAGCTGACAAGCACTCCTAAGCCTCTTTCTCCCCTGCTTCCTTCCCTTTCATCACTCTCCATCCCTTCCCCTATTGACATGCACCTTCCTCTTTCATCCCCACAACAAAGACTCATCCCACTGTTTTGAATTTTTTTCCCCAAAACATGCCGAATTTCTTGGCTTCAACTTCTTCACCTGGAAAAAACCAAAGCGTTTTGAATGAGATGTCATGTTATTTGTTGCTAGAAATTTCTGCAGTGGGAATTCAGGGATATAAGACAGCAAAAGAGTATGTCAGCGCTAAAGCCTTTCAGTTCTTTTTTTCTGGGGCAGTGGAGGTCGAAGCATTTTGTTAGGACTGAATGTTGTCTGAGAGGTGCTTAAGATGCTGGCACTACATTTAGAAATGGACAGCTACTTGAAGGAAGTGAATTTGTGGTTAGACGTAACTTGTGTAGAAGATGTCAACTGAAGTGTGTGTGTGTGTGTGTGTGTGTGTGTGTTATACACACAAAAAACCCCCGCCAACTGAAACATAGGTGGTATTGTGCACGGGACTAATACCCCAGAATGTATCTAAACTATTACAGCCGTGGACAAAATTGTTGGTACCCCTCTGTTAATGAAAGAAAAACCCACAATGGTCACAGAAATAACTTGAATCTGACAAAAGTGGTAATAAATAAAAATTCTATGAAAATTAACCAATGAAAATCAGACAATGCTTTTGAATTGTGGTTCAACAGAATTACTTTAAAAAACAAACTCATGAAACAGGCCTGGACAAAAATGATGGTACCCCTAGAAAAGATTGAAAATAATGTGACCATAGGGGCATGTTCAACCAAGATGTGTCCTCTAATTAACATCACAGGTGTCTACAAACTTGTAATCAGTCAGTCGGCTTATTTAAAGGGTGACAAGTAGTCACTGTGCTGTTTGATGACATGGTGTGTACCACACTAAACATGGACCAGAGGAAGCAAAGGAGAGAGTTGTCTCAGGAGATCAGAAAGAAAATTATAGACAAGCATGCTAAAGGTAAAGGCTATAAGACCATCTCCAAGTAGCTTGATGTTCTTGTGACTACAGTTGCACATATTATTCAGAAATTTAAGATCCACGGGACTGTAGCCAACCTCCCTAGACGTGGCCGCAGGAGGAGACGGATAATACGAATGGTAACAAAAGAGCCCAGAACAACCTCTAAACGCATTCATGGTGAACTCCAAGGTCAAGGTACATCAGTGTCAGATCGCACCATCCGTCGCTGTTTGAGCCAAAAGCCTGTTTTCCACTAGCCCAGCACACCTCGGTATGGCTCGATTCACTTCAGTACGGCTCGGAATGCTTCTGTCTCCATTAGCACGGTGTTGTCCTTGTGCTGTGATGGTTTGTGTTAGGAGGTTTTAGAAGCGGGGCAGCAGCAGATTCTCAGCGAGGCAGGGCCACACTCCCGTGACATTACACACCCGACTGAGTCCTTATTTACACGAGACAAAAAAGGATCCAAGGATTATTGCCTTGCTCACTCTGTGGTTTTATCTCACAATTAATTTTATCTCATAATTAAGCTGCAACAACACAAGTCACTTTTGTTTTGAATTAACTGCCAAATGACCTAGAAATAATGAGCTGAAACTTGTTTTTATTCGTATTAAATAATGAGACGGTGTCACACTGGCCAACACCAAATTGTATTATTTTTTACATCCTAGGGCATTTTGGATGTACTGAATTAAAAAAATTCATGTTTTTCACCTTCAGGTCAACGTTTGGAACAACAGTATTATTATTTTCCGTTTAGATGATGCTACACTCCTTCTAAAGTATTGTAAATCTCTGAATTTGGAATGCCGATAGAACATTCAATTTACATATACTTGTACCTACTCTGACTTGGTGCTAATTTTTTATGATATTTCAATAAAAAGAACAGAAAGCTTACAAAAAGATTTCTTTTTTGGTCTAGTTAAAAATTACATTACCTTTACAATGGTTGACCCCTGACAGGAAGATCAGCATCATTTTGATCAGATTAGGCAATGGAATTTCTATGTAATTATACTGTTTTATAATTCAGTGTTATAACAGACAAACCACACTTTCCAAAACAATTCCATTTTATTATATACAAAATATTAAAAGAAAAAAAAAAACTTTGCAACACAACATGAAGGTTAATCGACATTTTATACACGCCGACCACTGAGTGTCTACACCAGCTTCCCAAACTGGGTCACGACTCGGATGAATGAATCCGTCTCTGACAGCTGTGGGTCAGGAAGGCTCGGTTGAATAATCCGTGGGGGCTGTCGCGGCGGACGCGTGGGATGATTCTACAAGGAAAATGCACACAATAAAATACAGCACGAAAGTGCAATATATACAGAAAAGACAATAGTTTTTAACAAGAATACATAAGCTTATTTCAGCGTATTGTTCACATGAATAATTAAAATAAAAGCTTTAGTCCGCAGTGTGCTGCAATAAAGCAGCGATCCATCCACAAATGAACAGCTTTTTTATTGTATAAATAAACTGAGCGTCTTACCGAATATATCTGCGAAAAAACGCACAATAAAAAAAAATTAAAACTCACCGTTAAAGGACTCCGATGTCGAGACCTCCCGGTATATTTTTTCATTCCGGGCGGCTCCGTCTAACTCGCGCTGAATACGTTCGTCTGACAATGCAGTGAGCAGACACTGCACCTCCTTATTGGTCCATGGAACACCCTTATTACGCGAAGCCATTTTTGATAGAGAATAAATGAAAATAGCACAGCAATACACTGAAAAGAAACCGCCAACAGTGGTTGCGTGCTGAGTAAAGGCGGTCGTGAAGATTCTTTTTTTTTTTTTTTCAAAAACTTTATTGAGAAGGTCGTGAAGATTTGGTAGATGATGAGGAGGAGAGGGGCGGTTACAACCTGACCAATCAGCGGCGACCAGTCTGTTAACGTCACAACACGGCACAGCTCAGCACTGCTGTACCCTGCCCTGGAGCGGGGCTGAGAATCGCGGCTGTTAAACCGTGTTGGGGCTTGTGGAAAAGCGTACAAAGCGTGCTGAGCCGTCCCGTGTCGCGCTAAAGCGTGCTAGTGGAAAAGGCCCTAAAGTGGACTTCATGGGAGATGACCAAGGAGGACACCACTGTTGAAAACAAATCATAAAAAAGCCAGACTGGAATTTGCCAAACTGCATGTTGACAAGCCACAAAGCTTCTGGGAGAATGTCCTATGGACAGACGAGACAAAACTGCAACTTTTTGGCAAGGCACATCAGCTCTATGTTCACAGATGCAAAAATGAAGCATACCAAGAAAAGAACACTGTCCCTACTGTGAAACATGGAGGAGGTTCTGTTATGTTCTGGGGCTGCTTTGCTGCATCTGGCACAGGGTGTCTTGAATCTGTGCAGGGTACAATGAAATTTCAAGACTATCAAGGTATTCTAGAGAGAAATGTGCTGCCCAGTGTCAGACAGCTTGGTCTCAGTCGCAGGTCATGGGTCTTGCAACAGGATAATGACCCAAAACACACAGCTAAAAACACCCAAGAATGGCGAAGAGCGAAACATTGGACTATTCTAAAGTGGCCTTCTATGAGCCCTGATCTAAATCCTATTGAACATCTGTGGAAGGAGCTGAAACATGCCATCTGGAGAAGGCACCCTTCAAACCTGAGACAACTGGAGCAGTTTGCTCATGAGGAGTGGGCCAAAATACCTGCTGAGAGGTGCAGAAGTCTCACTGACAGTTACAGAAATCGTTTGATTGCAGTGATTGCCTCAAAAGGTTGTGCAGCAAAATATTAAGTTAAGGGTACCATCATTTTTGTCCAGGCCTGTTTCATGAGTTTGTTTTTTAAAATAATTCTGTTGAACCACAATTCAAAAGCATCGTCTGATTTTCATTGGTTAATTTTCATAGAATTTTTATTTATTACCACTTTTGTCAGATTCAAGTTATTTCTGTGACCATTGTGGGTTTTTCTTTCATTAACAGAGGGGTACCAACAATTTTGTCCACGAGTGTATACTAAGATTATTACTAGTTTGATTATTTTGATCTGGCCCCCAGGTCAAAATAATCAAACTAGTCCCATCCAAATAGTTAAACTAAAGCTTTTGGAAAAATAAAACACCCGGATATGATTTTTTTTTTTAAATTGTCACTATGTGTTCATTCTTCATTTGTCAAAACAATGATAACTAAACAAACAAACAAATGGACCTAGAATGGATTACCTACAACACTACATAAAACTCACATCAGGTATCATCTTCCTGTTTTTTCTATGTACATACAGTGGGGCAAAGTCAGCCACCAATTGTACAAGTTCTCCCACTTATAAGATGAGAGAGGTCTCCAATTTTCATCATAGGTATACCTCAACTATGAGAGACAAAATGAGAAAAAAAAATCCAGAAAATCACATTGAAGGATTTTTAATGAATTAATTGGTAAATTCCTTGGAAAAATAAGTATTTGGTCACCTACAAACAAGCAAGATTTCTGGCTCTCACAGACCTGTAACTTCTTCTTTAAGAGGCTCCTCTGTCCTCCACTCGTTACCTGTATTAATGGCACCTGTTTGAACTTGTTTTCAGTATAAAAGACACCTGTCCACAACCTCAAACAGTCAGACTCCAAACTCTACTATGGCCAAGACCAAAGAGCTGTCAAAGGACACCAGAAACAAAATTGTACACCTGCACCAGGCTGGGAAGACTGAATCTGCAATAGGTAAGCAGCTTGGTGTGAAGAAATCAACTGTGGGAGCAATTCTTAGAAAATGGAAGACATACAAGACCACTGAAAATCTCCCTCGATCTGGGGATCCACGCAAGATCTCACCCCATGAGGTCAAAATGATCGTGAGAACGGTGAGCAAAAATCCCAGAACCACACGGGGGGACCTAGTGAATGACCTGCAGAGAGCTGGGACCAAAGTAACAAAGGCTACATCAGTAACACACTACGCCGCCAGGGACTCAAATCCTGCAGTGCCAGACGTGTCCTCCTGCTTAAGCCAGTACATGTCCAGGCCCGTCTGAAGTTTGCTAGAGAGCATTTGGATGATCCAGAAGAGGATTGGGAGAATGTCATATGGTCAGATGAAACCAAAATAGAACTTTTGGGGAAAAACTCAACTTATCGTGTTTGGAGGAGAAAGAACACCATACCTACTGTGAAGCATGGGGGTGGAAACATCATACTTTGGGGCTGTTTTTCTGCAAAGGGACCAGGACGACTGATCCGTGTAAAGGAAAGAATGAATGGGGCCATGTATCGGGAGATTTTGAGTGAAAACCTCCTTCCATCAGCAAGGGCATTGAAGATGAAACGTGGCTGGGTCTTTCAGCATGACAATGATCCCAAACACACTGCCCGGGCAATGAAGGAGTGGCTTCGTAAGAAGCATTTCAAGGTCCTGGAGTGGCCTAGCCAGTCTCCAGATCTCAACCCCATAGAAAATCTTTGGAGGGAGTTGAAAGTCCGTGTTGCCCAGCGACAGCCCCAAAACATCACTGCTCTAGAGGAGATCTGCATGGAGGAATGGGCCAAAATACCAGCAACAGTGTGTGAAAACCTTGTGAAGACTTACAGAAAACGTTTGACCTCTGTCATTACCAACAAAGGGTATATAACAAAGTATTGAGATGAACTTTTGTTATTGACTAAATTCTTATTTTACCGAGGAATTTACCAATTAATTCATTAAAAATCCTTCAATGTAATTTTCTGGATTTTTTTTTTCTCATTTTGTCTCTCATAGTTGAGGTATACCTATGATGAAAATTGGAGACCTCTCTCATCTTTTAAGTGGGAGAACTTGCACAATTGGTGGCCAACTAAATACTTTTTTCCCCCACTGTATATGCTGACTTACTGACACCATTCACATGAGAGCAGTGGTGTCAGAGCAAATTACAGTGGTGTGAAAAAGTGTTTGCCCCTTCCTGATTTCTCATTTTTTTGTATGTTTGTCACACTTAAATGTTTCTGATCATCAAACAAATTTAAATATTAAACAAAGATAATACAAGTAAACACAAAATGCAGTTTTTAAATGAAGGTGTTTATTATTAAGGGAAAAAAAAATCCAAACCTGCATGGCCCTGTGTGAAAAAGTGATTGCCCCCTGAACCTAATAACTGGTTGGGCCACCCTTAGCAGCATCATGCAATCAAGCATTTGCGATATCTGGCAATGAGTCTTTTACAGTGCTGTGGAGGAATTTTGGCCCACTCATCTTTGCAGAATTGTTGTAATTCAGCCACATTGGAGGGTTTTTGAGCATGAACTGCCTTTTTAAGGTCATGCCACAGCATCTCAATCGGATTCAGGTCAGGACTTTGACTCGGCCACGCCAAAGTCTTCATTTTGTTTTTCTTACGCCATTCAGAGGTGGACTTGCTGGTGTGTTTTGGATCACTGTCCTGCTGCACAACCCAAGTGCGTTTCAGCTTAGGTCATGAACAGATGACTGGACATTCTCCTTCAGGATTTTTTGGTAGACAGCAGAATTCATGGTTCCATTTACCACAGCAAGTCTTCCATGTCCTGAAGCAGCAAAACAGCCTCAGACCATCACACTACCACCACCATATTTTACTGTTGGTATGATGTTCCTTTTCTGAAATGCTGTGTTACTTTTACTCCGGATGTAATGGGACACACACCTTCCAAAAAGTTCAACTTTTGTCTTGTCAGTCCACAGTAGAGTATTTTCCCAAAAGTCTTGGGGATCATCAAGATGTTTTCTGGCAAAACTGAGACAAGCCTTAATGTTCTTTTTGCTCAGCAGTGGTTATCGTCTTGAAATTCTGCCATGCAGGATATTTTTGCCCAGGCTCTTTCTTATGGTGGAGTCATGAACACTGACCTTAACTGAGGCAAGTGAGGCCTGCAGTTCTTTGGATGTTGTTAGGGGGTCTTTTGTGACCTCTTGGACGAGTCGTTGCTGCACTCTTGGGGTAAATTTGGTTGACTGGCCACTCCTGGGAAGGTTCACCACTGTTCCATGTTTTTGCCATTTGTGGATAATGGCTCTCACTGTGGTTTGCTGGAGTCCCAAAGCTTTAGAAATGGCTTTATAATCTTTTCCAGACTGACAGATCTCAATTACTTTGTTTCTCATTTGTTCCTGGATTTCTTGGGATCACAGCATGATGTCTAGCTTTTGAGGATCTCTGAGTTAGATAGATAGATAGATTTGTTTATTGACTTCACTTTGTCAGGCAGGTCCTATTTAAGTGATTTCTTGATTGAGAAGAGGTGTGGCAGTAATCAGGCCTGGGTGTGGCTAGAGAAATTTAACTCCGTTTTCCAAAGTGTGATAAACCACAGTTAATTTATGTTATAACGGGGGGGGGGGGGGGGAATCACTTTTTCACACAGGGCCATGTAGGTTTTTTTTTTTTTTACCTTTAATAATAAACACCTTCATTTAAAAACTGCATTTTGTGTTTACTTGTGTTATCTTTGTTTAATATTTAAACTTGTTTGATGATCTGAAACAGTTAAGTGTGACAAACACAAAAAAAAAGAGAGATCAGGAAGAGGGCAAACACTTTTTCACACCACTGTAAAAGTTAAATATCCAGTCTGAATGCTATTTTTTGGCATTGTGCACCTGTAAAATGTGTTTGAAAAATGTTACACATTTAAAAAAAAAAATGAGTCCAGTGCATACCTAAGAGGTGGTCTGACAAACATTTGCTCTTGAATATTATTCTCAGGACAGCTGGGTTTTACTTCACTGAAAAGGAAGGAGAAAGAGTGAGCAGAAGAGGAAAATGTAAAATGCTGTAGTTATATTTTCCCAACATCTTCCAATGAACATCACCATAAAAAATAGTGAAAATATACTGTACAGTCCAATGCCGCAGCAAAGAGAAAACAACTCAAAGCTTGTGATAACACAGGGCCTTTGTGAGCTGACATTTACCCTGTATTCCTCACACTTTCTCTCCCTCTCTCACACATTCCATATGCATGACAATGGTCTGCATGGAGACAGTGACAGGAGAGGGACAGTGGAGTGATAGCTGAGAGGAGGTGAAAGGCCACATCCTGAACCAACTGTCTTTAATGGATGGCAGAGGGCAGAATGTGTGTAAAATGTGTATGTGTGTGCATGCATAAATCATGGAACATAAAAAGAACTTCTGAGTGACATATAAGGAAGGCTGTGCCACTGCAGATAGTGAGTTGGGCCGACTTCAAGCAGAAGACGGGAAAAAGTGAGATATATACTCTAGTGATGTTCAGATCAAGACTCGGGCAGAAAAGACAGATAAGCAGACTGCTGGTTTCATTGGCAGATTGAGTGACAGACAGTTGGATGGCGAGCTGCTGATCTATATGGCAGAGCCTACATGAATAAACTCTGGAAAAGTTACACAAGTCAGTCAGTGGGGGGGAAATTGGCAGGGCCTGACCACTTAACAGCACAGCGAAAAATACAAAAAAGGCTATTCAACTATGAGGAAAATGGTATTAGGTAAACAGAATTCAATTGCTGTCCAGATAACTACTGAACGTGTGAACCATATAAGTACTGACTTCAAACAAGGATTAATTTCTCAGAAAAATGCAGTGTTCTTCTTTTAATTACAGAAGAATGCATCCGTTTCAAAAAATTCTTACAAATACAGATACAAGAATGGAGCCTTTAAGCTGTCAGGTTTTCACTGGGCTGTAAGCTTTGCTATGTTTAGCTGCTGTGTTATCGCATGAAACAAAGAAAAAAATAATAATACTGCATCCAAATTTTGCAAAATTGTTTTTGGTTTTTTGATGGACACTAACTCATGTCTGGCCACTTTATTTCCTGAGTCAATTTTAACAAAAAAGGCTTCTTTTTGTCTCAAAATCATACCGTTTCCTTCAATCATCAAGTAAAGTGGTTTTGTATAAATTGTAAAATCAATGGAAATGCATGTCTTTCTAATAAAGTCTAATAGTTTGAAAGAGTGTAGTTCATAAATTAAGTCTAGCATTTTAACAAAGTATAGTCTACCTGCAGTTAATCTAGCCACGGGGATGGGGGGAGGGGGGTACACAAGCCAGTGCACTCCTAGTGCTGGTCCCAAGCCTTAGTAAATGTGGAGGGTTGTGTCAGGGAAGGACAATCGACAGAAAACCTTTGCCAAATCAAACATGGTGATCATCACAAATGAGACTTCTATACCAGATCGGTCGAGGCCCGGGCTAACAACAACCACCACCGGTGCCGTTACACGACAGGTGGAATTTGGGCTACTGTTGGTTGAAGATCACAGAGAAGGAAAGTGGGAAAGTGTGTTTGGAGGCAGAGAGAAAAAAGGAAAAGGGGACAGGATGAGCTGGAGGCACATGATCCACTGTGGCGATGCCTGTAGGGAGCAGCTGGAAGAAGAAGTCGTCATCTATCTGCAGGTATGAGGTATATTGACTTTTTAACACCATGTTTAAGGCCATTTCATCAAATTTAAGACTTCACCCTTGAAAAATACTCAAAACTTTTGAGACCAAATTACAATTAATCTTATCCAGTTATACACCATCCATCCATCTTCTACCGCTTTTCCGGAGGTCCGGGTCGTGGAGGCAGCAGCTCAAGCAGAGAAGCCCAGACTTCCCTCTCCCCAGCCACCTGCTCCAGCTCTTCAGAGGATACCAAGGCATTCCCAGACCAGCCGTCTGTGGTCCCCAAAGGCTTTAGGGCTGCGCCAGCACCTAAAGCCAACCCGCCAAGTCCATCACACAGCTCCAGCTTCTGTTTTTTTTCTTTTCACAGCCGCTACTCATCC